>WOXC01010071.1:0-695734 GCA_011680675.1 Gymnobelideus leadbeateri
GCCGAGGTTTTAGCCCCAGGGCGGCAGGGCCAGCAGCCAGCTGGAGGAACCCCAGAACACCAGGAGCTGTGGAAACTCCAGAATTATCAACATAGACATGCCTAGGACAAAGTAAGAGGTTAGTGTCCTATGGACTTTGGGACCTGTATTTGGGGAATGCGTCAGTTCCCTCCCCTGGGGGCTAGAAGCCGCTGAGGAGACACGCCATTTTGTAGTTTTCAGAGGCAGCTCGGGCTCCCAGCCTACAAATCGTGGGGAGATCCAGCGACCAGTCTTGGGGGGTAATCGCTCTTGCTTTAACCTCCCTGGATCTGGATTGTGATCTAGGGTGGAAGTTGTGGGTGGGTTTACAGCTTGCCAGAAACGGAAGTTGCCCCCCACACGTTTGGGGCGAAAATTCCTCTATCTGGCCTTAAAGCCATAGTGTGGCAACAAGCCCAAAAGGCAAGCAATTAAGTGGCAACATGCCAAGGCAAAGGAAACAGAAAAATGCAACCCTAGACTCCTATTTTGGGGGCATAGAGCAGGAAAAGGACTGTGAGGTCAGAAGTCCTGCTCCAAAAGCCCCAGGGGAAAACATGAGCGGGTTACAGGCCATAGAGGACCTTAAGAAGGACTTTAAAAAATATTGTGGAAACACAATCAGAATAGCCCAGGACCTGGCAGCTTCTACACTGAGGGATTGAAGGGCATGGAATATGATATTCCAGAGGGCAAAAGAACTGGGAATGAACCCAAGGGTCACCTACCCAGAAGAACTGAGTATTTTGTTTCAGGGGAAAATATGGTCATTCAGTGGAATAGAGGACTTTCAAGCATTCTTGAGGAAAAAAACCAGAATTGAATAGAAAATTTGACATCCAGACACAGGAAGGAAGAGATTGCCTGAGAAGGTAATTGGGGAAGAGAGATTTAGGGGAACTTATCAAAGTTGAACTATTTACATTCCTATATGGAAAAGCAATAACTGTGACTGATGATATCTTTCTCACTATGAAAATAATGGAAGAAGGGGGTGTGGTCATATGAATATATATGTGAATGTGTGTGTATATGGTTACAGTTATATATGGATAGAGGGTATAGGTTGAATTTGTTGGGAAGGGAGAATACTCAAGGGATGAAATTATGAGGTGAGAGAGGAAAGTGGCAAGAGGAGATGGGGAGACAGGGTAGGGTAAACTATCTCATGTAGAAGAAGCAAGGGGAAGTGGTTGCAAGGGAGGGGGAGAATAGGAAGGCAAAAAAGGCAAAACCACATTCTCATTGAATTTGGTTCAGGGAGAGAATGACATACATACTAAATGGGATATCTCAACCTGCAGCAGAATAAGGGGAAGGGGGATGAGAGGAGGGATGATGGATGGGAGGGCATCCTTGGGGGAAGGGGAGGTTGGAAGTACCCACTATAGAAGAGGAACAGGATCATGTAGGGAATGGACCAGGTGGGGGGTGGGATGAGTGGGAGGGAATTATAAGCAGCCTTGTACAATATATCTACCATGATAATGTTTTGCATAGCTAGACATGTACAACATATACTGAATTACTTATATCCCAAGAAGGAATGGGTGACAAGGGAGGATGGAAATGGATCTGAAATTCGAGGTCTTAACATTAAATGTTTCAAATATATATAAATACTATTATTAATACTCTTTTGCTTGTAATTGGGAGATAATATGTGCAGGCATTGGGACACAAAGATTCACCTTCCTCTGATGGAAAAGTCGATGGGGGGTATGGGAGAAGGTATGGGAGAGAGCAGATTGGACGAAGCGATATCTTGTGGGACTGCTATTCTGGGAGGTTGGGTAGGGGAATAACGGGGGGAAAATGATTGTAACTAAAAATCTGGCGGAAATAAATATTGTAAAACAGAAGTTAATAAAGCATTTGTTTAAAAAAAAAGAAATGAAAAGGGTTAATTCAACATCAATGAAGAGGGAATTAAAACAATATTTAAGAATTATTTCACCCAATTATATGCTCATAAATTTAACAATATTAGTAAAATGGATAAATATTTATAAAATTGTAAATTGCAAAGATTAACAGAAGAGGAAGTAAAACATTTAAATAACCCCATCTCAAAAATAGAAATTTAACAAGCCATCAATGAACTCCCTAGGAAAAAAAATATTCAGGGCCAGATGAATATACAAGTCAATTCTATCAAACATTTAAAGAACAATTAATTTCAATGTTATATAGACTATTTGGGAAAATGGCTAAGAAAGCATCCTACGGAATTCTGTTAATGACACAAATATTGTACTGATACCTAAACCAGGAAGAGAAAAAAGAGAGAAAGAAAATTTACCTGATGAGTATAGATGCAAAAAATTTAAGTAACATATTAGCAAGAAGGTTACAGAAACTTAAAACTTTTTTGTTTAAAAAAAAAAAGAATTCTTGTGCTCAGGTTAGTTATTGGTAGGGGGGAAGGTCAGAAGTGGTGGATTGATGTGGTGGATTCAAAGAATTTTTTTCTTGATCCTGGTTGGTAGTAAAGAAGGTTTCCAGGAGAAATGTGTCCCAGAAATCACTCTGGGAACAGAAGCACACTGTTTCCCTTTTCCCAGACCACCAGTAATGCTTCTAATTTGAACCTAGCATATACCCATTTTCTATGGAAGCAAACTCTATGGAAAAGAGGCCAATTATCCACACCACCAAAAATAACTACTGACCAATTTCCACCAGTGGGTCATGTAAGCCCACTTAGTTGAAGCAGCAAGGCATTTGGAGGGAGAGGTAGGAATGGCATGTGGTATACAGGTCAGACCACTACTACCTCAATCTTTCAGGTTCTAGTAGAGACAGCCTAGGACTCAGAGTCTAATAGCCTCAAGAGTTTCAGTTAATACCTCCTATCCCCTACTATGTCACTGACCGTTTTAGCCCTGCCTCCACCACTATCATGGAAGAGAGCAATCCTTTTTCAGAAGGCGCCCATCATTTCCACTATCATTAATTATCAGCCTCTGACCACCTGCCACCAGTAGACAAGTAGACCAAAAAGCCTCAGAAATAGTGGCCTCCATAGCTTTTGTCCATGGTAGTAAACCTTGTCAGATGCCACCTCTTAGTTGCCTTTACATATACTGCGGCACCTGCTTGCTTAACACCCATAATTACTAAATAAGAAAGTCTTTGACACCACAAACCTTGTCACTTTTAAATGATTTAAAATTAAATATCAATATTGTTTAATCAATGGAAATGACATTAAAGAAGATAGATTATCATATGCTTTTCCACTCTAACCTATGAGCCACTGGGTCTTTCTATCTGACTTATCAGTTGAAAAGTCATATACATATACCTATGTGCATGTATATATGTATATAGGATATATCTCTTTCTTATCATACTCTTTCCCAAAGATAATCTGTGTTCTTCCTTGAAAGGAGGGACAATCTTTATCTTCTACTTGTAGGCCTAGTGCTTGTACTGTGCTTTGTACATAGAGCACACTTAATAAGTGCTTTTTCATTTATTCGTTCATTATTTTTGGTACCTTGGCATTGTCATTGTAGGAGCAATAGTGCAAAATGCATGGAACTCCAAGATGAAGTTTGAGTTTGACAGGAAGGAAGCACTACACCCTACTCTAAATTGAATATTGGCTTCCTGTGGAAAAGTCTTGGTCACTAAACTGATTATCAATTTTGTGAGCCATTTATGAAAACCATAATATTGGAAGGAGGGGCAGAGATTTGAAAGACATTAATAAGTAAAATTATGGACAAGTTGAGATTCAGGTGCAGGCAGGACACGAAGGTGGTAATATTGGTATCCGGGAACAAATGTGAAAATGGGAACTACAGATATTGGGGGGATATTAAGAATGGTGGACACACACATGTATGTATGTATATATGTGTACATATGTATGTATATGCACATGAATGTGTCCCCTAGACAATGGATACAAGGAATCTTCTTTAAACCAAGTCATTACAGGCATGATGGCACTCAGTTGGTAATAAAACTAAGAAGATGGTGAGATATGATCACTTTAGCCAACATAGAGAAAAGTACCAAGCACCAAAATTGGGAGATATTCACACTTAGGAAGTAGGAAGAGAAGAATAAAAGAAAAAGAGACTAAAAGAATGGTAAGACAAGAGAGACTAATGTCATAGAAGTCAAGGAAGGAAATAAGTATCCCACAAGGGGATAGTGTCAGATATTATAGAAATGCTAAGCAAGATAAAGAATGAGAAAATACTGTCACATCCTCAAATCGTGCATGGCATTTATTCTCTATTATAATCTCAATGATCCATACTATTATGGTAACAGTATTCGAAGATGATGACGTACTCATGGCTAACTTTGAAGAGAACCATATCAGAAGATATACAATGTCATAAATATTTCTACAATGATGATTTGAGTGAATCTTAGATTAGGAAGACATCTCAGAGGATATTTAGTCCAACTCATAACTGAACAAAAGCCTTCGAAAACATCCAATCAAGTGATACTTGGCCTTTGCTCAAAGGCTTCAAATGAGAGAGAACCCATCATCTTTTATGACAGTACATTTTATTTTTGAATAGTTATAATTATTAGAAAGATATTTTCCCCTGATCTTATGTTTAAATTTACCTCTTTGAAAATTTTACCTACTACTATTATTTCCACCCTTTGGTGTCAAAACCCAACAAGTCTAGTCCCTCTTCTACCTGATAACCCTACAAATACATGATGACATCAATCATATCCCCTGACTCCAGGTCTTCCCTTCTCCAGGATAAATGCAGTTCTTTCAACCCTTCCTCATACATCTTAGTCTTGAGACAGCAAGACATTGTGGTTCTATGCTTTCTAGTTTATTATTGTTTTCTCTAAAATGTAGTATGCAGAATAAAAGACAACCCTTTTGATGATATCTGATCAAAGAAGTGTAGATAGTGACTGAAATGGAGCCAAATATGAAATGGGGCCAAACCTCAAGAGATTATAGAATAACCTTGTTTTTTCTTGATAACTTGTTTTTGCAAAGAATGCATGCTTTCCCAACCGTAACCACAATGTCATGTTGACCTATAAGATCCGGGAACTGAGTCAACTGCCCCCACCTGGCACCTGTTTGCTCTCCCCCTCCCCTATAGCCCATAAAGTTGGCACCAAGCTACTGTCTCCAAGACTCAACTAAATCTGCTAGCCAATCATTTCCGGCCAACTCCTTGTCTCTAAGGGTTAGCTGAGTCTCACTAAGCCAATCAGTGAGCTCAATATTTCCTGCTTTCCCCTCATAATTGTATAAAAAAGCACCCGAGGAGACACTCGGGGTCCTCCATCTAAAATGTATGGTGGGACCTGGGTTCGAACTCGTAATAAATTTTTTCTTTTTCTTGCCTCAGTGGTCTCGGTTTGTCTATTATTCCACTCCACGTTTCAGTGACCATTATATTCGAATTAACACTACTTAAATATAGCTTAGTGTCATATTAACTTTTTTATTTGCCTTTGAATCATATTGGATTTTCATTCTTCTAAAACATCCAAATACTTTTAAAGATGATATCCTTTTTGGACACACTTGCCCCAATTTATTCTATATCTATTACATTTAATATTATCTGATTTTGTTCAATATCCAAGTGCTACAACAGATGCTTATGGATAAAAACTGACAATAGATTATTCAAATGGATATGCCAAATCATAGATTATAAAACTCTTAGTTTACAGTGACCGTTGTTCTTAACTAGATTTGTATAGCAACCAGTTCAATGTCATTTTAGAAGTAAATAGATATTCCTTTATGATAAAGAGGAAAAAAAACAGCTTTTGACCATAATTAAATTTTCCCATTGGCTTTTGCCATTATCATCAAATAGAATCAAAGGATTTTATAAACTGTGAATTCAGGGGCAAAGATTTGGCTGCTGAATGAATGGGGCATTTTACAACTTCTGTGATGTGGGAACATGGTAACAATCTGTAAAAAGACTGTTAGGCAAAACATTCTGCATCACTGTCACACATCCAAAGCTTTGCTCTGTTTGTCTAGAAGATGCCCAAGCAATGCGGGGAAATCATTCTCTTATAATACATGCATGTGTACATTTAAAGCACATGGTCCATGTTCACATGAGAAAATATCAGAGGATGGAAGTTTTACTTACCCTTCTTTTGAGGATTCCCTGCATAAAACAGATGATCAGAATCATTCCAGTTAATACCTTCAAAGAACTTTAATAAGCATATTTATCACATTCCTAGTATATGCCAATCTGCAATAAGACAGGTAAAAAAAACAGAGTGATCATGTAACAAAGGCTTATTGGATTGAATTGAGCTTCTTTTTGGGGGAGGTATAAGGGAGGGCAATTGGGGTTAAGTGACTTGCTAAAGGTCACATGGCTAGTAAGTGTTAAGTGTCTAAGGCTGGATTTGAGCTCAAGTCCTCCTGACTCCTGGGCCAGTGCTCTATTTACTGTGCCACCTAGCCACCCCAAATTGAGCCTCTAAAATTTTTACAAAGGACTCTTCTTAAAATATCCGTGTAAGGTACAAAATCTGCACATTATTATATCCATTTTAGAGTCTGAAAAGTTGAAATGCTAAAAGTGTAAGTGGCCAGTCTATTATAACATGGCTAATAATAGGCAGGTAATTTCTAGTCTGGTAATGAAGATCTTAATTCAACCACTCTCAGTCATGTTAGTCTTTTATTGGTGCAGTGACTTCATGATATTTACAATAATTAAAATTGACATAAACAGTTTTTTTAGGGCACCATAGCCAAGGCACTAGAAAACTCTAATGATACAAAAAAGCACAAGCAATCAACAAATATTTATTAAGCACCTGAGATGGATTGTAGAGGTTAAAGGTGTAACTACTGAAAAGGGAGGAGCTTCTCATCTATATTAGATGAAGGTCCAAAGATGCCATTCAGGAAGAAGCCATCTGGTATTCCTATAAAGAAGAGAAGATAAGTACTGGTGGTTGGTAACTCCCCAGTGAAAGGTACTAAAGGAGTCATCTGATAACCTTACAGTAATCATAGAAAACTATACCAGTTTAATTGGATTGATGTCTGGGATATAACAGGAAATGTCTGGTATTAAACCGGTAAATCTCAGTACACTATCTTGATTCATGGGAGAATAAGGTGAACTGCCAAAAAAAAAAAAAAACCCTAGAAAGAATGTGTGATTTAGGGTTACTAATTTCTGAGTGAGAGGTTGAAGAATTTACACTTGTGATATTTTCATTGTTTTTGTTGACCTAATATAGCAAATTCATAAGAGGATTATGAATTCAGGAATTGAACATCTGGAGCCTAAGAATGTAACTTGCATTTCTTGGTAATGTGCTCAGAAGTAGGAATTATTGGCACTTGGCCAGGATAACTTCACTTCAATAGACATATTTTAAAGTATTATGAGTTTAATTTCTATCAAAAAAATAGTCAGTAGCCAGAAACAATATGACATTTGTTTCTTATGCCCAACACCCACCAAATATCATGACAGAATCAAATGAATTAGAAAAATAACAAAGTATATAACATTTTGATCTGTATTCATGTCTAGACTTGTCTGAAGTTTCCATATTTTTTCTGGTTATTTTTTAAAAAATTTCCTTTATTTCTCCTTTTTTCTGTCTGTATAGTCACACTGGAAAGGGAGCTACCCTCTCAGTTAGGGAGACCTGGGTTCAGCTCTGCCTCTGGTACACACTGGCTGTATAACCCTGGGCAACTCTGAATCTGAGATAACTCTCTTAAATTATATTTTATAGACTAGATAACTAGTTGCATTGTAGGAAGAATCAAGTTTCCTTATAGTAATTTTCTAATACCAATGCTATTACAGATGTAAGTTTTAAAAAGTTTTATTAGACCAGAGTTTCTCAACTTGTCTGCAAATGAGGGAAAGAAGAGAGAGACATAGACAGACAGACTCACACATGTGTTCGAACACGTGCACACACAGAGGCAGAGAGAGACAGAGCCACAAAGACATAGAGAGTGACACACACAGAGAGAAAGAGACAGAAAGAGACAGAGCTTTGTATTTTAACAGAATTGATTTTCTTTGTAATCCTATATATTTTATTTTAAGCATTTTAAAACATTCTGAAAATGGATTTATAAGACTGCCAAAGCATTTTGTAACCCAAAATCCCTATAGTAGACAGTGCATATGGAATTCTTGTTGTGCTGATTTAACTGTATCACCTAATATAGGTCTGTCTTGCTTACTTCATTTTAATCATTTTTTTTGAACAACAGAATCCATTACTACATATAAATTTATATAATAATTTATAAGGCCATTCTATAATTGTTGGGAATATAATCATTTTTTATATTTTTTGCTGTTACCAATAGAAGAGCTATATTACATATGACTATTTTATATTACATAAAATATATAGTTCTAGGTTTTACACACTAGATATTTTTTTCATTTGGCATGATATTTTCTAGACGAAGCATTGTAATGAAATCAAAGGGTTGAAAGCTATGATCTATCTATATTTGACTCTTTGTTAAGTCAGTCAACAAGCACATACATATATAAGTCAGGAGATACATATATAAGGAAAAAGAAAGACAGTTTGTCCTCAAGAAGCTTACAATCCAGTGAGGAAACAACACATGAGGGAAGACAACACATAAAGGTTAGTAAAAGAGCAGAGATTCAAAGGTGCAAGGAGTGGGGGAACTGTACCTATATGAGAGTATGGTGAAGTCTAGGGAATGAAAGATGTTCTTTGAGGGCCCTTCCTAAAAATGTAGGTTCCAGGAGAAACTAAACCAATAGGAGAAGGGCGCTTATAGGAGTGAAGTAAGAAAGCAGCTGAAACATGGTGGCAAAGTCCAGAGATTAGAGTGATTCTCAATTAATATCACCCTATTGTTCTCCACATTGTTTAAAACAGTCTATAGTTCCACCCCAAAATATGACCATACATATGCCCCTTCAGTTTTGTCACATTGGATTTAGTTTTGCTATTCTATTTCTTACTCTATTAGGAAGTATTTTCTTAATATGACCTTAATTTACATTTATCAAATTATTAAGGGATTTGAGTTATTTTTTACATGATTATTGAAAGGTTTCTTCCTTCCTAAATTTTACTTTGATCATTTCTCTATTGAAAAATATGTTATTAAATTAGTAGTTTTAATTAATTACTTATAACTTCTGGAAGTCAGGCCTTTGCTTTATTTACAGCAAATAATTTTCCAAAGTAGTTTCTTTATTTTAATTTTAGAGATATTGCTTTGTGTTGTACAAAATCCTTCTTTCTCTAACAAAACTCTTCAAGTGTATCTCCAATAATTTCTGTTAGTTTAATTGATAAACATGTCTTATTTCTTCTAGGTGTGAAAATGTCATCCCCTCTTCTTGTTTATTTTTTACAAGAAGAGATTTGTCTTACTGATTCAGTTAGTTTGCTGTGATGTAGGGTGTGTAGTATGGATGCAAACCCATTTTGACATATTTTCCATTTTTCTCAACAATCTACATTAAACCATTAAATGTAGGTTTAGTGTTAAAAGAAGAACCAAGCACTTAATGAGTGTAATTTACTATGATAAGTAATGAAATGAATCAGTCCTTGCCTTGAAGAATTATGTATTCTATTGGAAAGAATAAGCTTATATAGAGATAAGTAAATAAAACAATTTGAAAAGGAAGACAGAATTAATAACTGGGAAAGGGGATCAGGAAATGTTTTATGTAGACAATGAATGATACCTAAGCTGTGTCCTAAAGCAAGTTAGATCTAAGAGGGAGATATTGGGGAGGTATTTATTTTACCCAAGGGAAAAAACAAACAAACAAAAATCAATGTAAAGTCAGAGACAGGAGATGACATATTCAGTCCAGTCTAAAGATATGAGGCCAATTTTGTAACATAGATTAATATGGAATATAGAGTAATATGGGGAAGTTATATGACATAAGACTAGAAAATTCTATGAGAACCATCTTGAATATATATATTTACATCTCTACTTTGAGGAGTTTATTTGTAAAGAAGCAATAGAAAGTTTTGAATCGTTTTTGAAGTAAGTAGACTATTTGGTTACATTGGTGTATTAGAGATATTCATTTCTTAGCTTTGTGATTAATGGATTGGAGAAAAGATAATATGAAAATGAGATGACCAATTGGGAGACTGCTGTGTTAGTCTCAAGTGAAAGGTGATGAAAGTCTTAAATATGGTGGTGGCTCTGTGAGTAAAGTGAAGAAAACAGATGTGAGGAATGTTGTGGATGTAAAATTGACAAAAATTAACAAGTGATTGGAAAAGAGGGAAGAGGTAATGGGAAGAACTAAGGATGACTCCCTGATTGTGAAACTGGGTTATTGGAAGGATAGTGGAATTATCAAGAGAGATGAAAATGTTTGGAGGAAGGGGGTGTTTAGAGGGTAAGATCAGATACACAGTTTTTGAAATGTTGAGTTTGAGATACTGATAAGTCATTAGGCAGTAGTAATGTGAAGCTAGAATTCAGGAGATAAATAACAGCAAGTATAGATTTGGGAGGCATTTATAGAGGAATAAAAATTTAACTTATGGAAGGGGGAGAAAAACAGGGGGGCAGTAAACCAATGACATATCTAAAAGACAGTAATGATCCCACAAATGGAAAAGGAGAAGCAGGAGAGTCCAGTATTATGAAAGTCGAGGGAGGAGACTCTATATGCAGCACTGCTGTTCATGATATAATAAAGACACAAAAAATTTCCATTGAGTTATTAGATCTGCAAACAGGATCTATGAAAAGACATGAACGAGAATTGCAGAGGATAAGATGACTTTGATGGATTGTAATCTGTACCAGTTGAAGGAGTGTTGATATTAAAGAGATCATAGATTCATCAAAGTACTCAAGTAGCATTATAGAGAATAATTTAGTCTGTGCCTTTGTTCTGTTGACAAATATTGTACTTCATAAGTTTTTGTAATCATTTGTTGGGTCATCCTTACAATGCCCTTTTGAGAAAGAATGTGATTAACATTCTTATCTGTGTGGGGTTTTTTATGCCAGGGAAAAGAGAAGTACTGAGAAGACTGAAGGATTGCCCATAAATTACAAAGGAGGCCATACTTTCCGTTGATTTATTCTATTCTAAGTTACAGGGATGTGATTTTACCTATTATGAACCTGAGAAAATGTAACAATATGTCACACTAACAATATTATGCTGTTTGGACAGTAAAACTGTGTTCTACAGTGTATATAGGCTATTTATGTGTATAATTTAATGCAGCCTAGCCAGAAAAGCTAACATTATATAAGGATATATATTAAGGAATAAGTAAAGCACCTCACTAGATTGTCTACCTATCTCACAGGGTTGTTGTGAGGAAAGAACTTTGTAAATACAAACTATTGCCAAAATGTGACTTACTGCTGCTGCTGCTGCTACTGCTATCACTATTGCTATTATTTTTAGGCTCTTTTTTTCCTTCTTCCTCCTCCCCCTCATTTGGAATCAAGAAGTTCTTTTAAAGTACTTAGGACCAATTAGAGAATTTGGGAGGTTAGTTCAGGGTTCAGGAGTATTGCTAGAATACTGATTCAGGGAATGTGTTAGTGTGATTTTGTTGCTACATAGTTTTGTAATGATACCATGCAATATATATATATATATATATATATATATATATATATATATATATATATATATATTTGTTGAGCACCCAGTCTATGAAAGGAACTATGCTTTACTAAAATAGGTTTTTATGGAGATTTCATTTTCCTCTATCTGCGAACTCTGGATTACAGTGGCTGTTCAGAGAATTCCACAGAGACATTTTACATATCCAATGATTCAATATGTGAAAATGCATTAGAAGGGAAAAACTACTCTAAAATGCTATTTGCTATTACTATTCTAGATCTTAAAACTTGAAAATGTGGAGAAGATTCAGAGAAGTCCTGAAAAATCATGTAAGAATTCAAGAATCATCCTAGGAAAAGAAGCCTGGATTTTAAGTCAGGGGGGGAAAGGAGGAATATATATATATATATATATATATATATATATATATATATATGTATGTATATATGGAGAGGGGGGGAGAGAGAGAGAGAGAGAGAGAGAGAGAGAGAGAGAGAGAGAGAGAGAGAGAGAGAGAGGAGAGAGAGAGATTTAATGCATATCGAAGAAGTCAAATGTGTTTTCT
Source organism: Gymnobelideus leadbeateri (assembly GCA_011680675.1). Classification (NCBI taxonomy): domain Eukaryota; kingdom Metazoa; phylum Chordata; class Mammalia; order Diprotodontia; family Petauridae; genus Gymnobelideus; species Gymnobelideus leadbeateri. The sequence continues at coordinate 12,184 of WOXC01010071.1, forward strand.
TTAATTATTTTTTTCCATTTAATAGGCATTGTTTCTTTAAGGGACTAAGTGACTGGCATACAAATGCAAAGAGACAGTCTGCCCTCAAGTGGTCCAGGATTTGAATCCTGGATCTACCACTTAATTATACCTGTGTGAACTTGGGCACTGGACAAGATGATCTCTGAGGTTTCCTCTGACTCTAAATAAGCATCATTCTATCAATCAATCAACCAGAAAATATTTGTAAAATATCTGAAAGGAAAGCAGCAAGTGTTGGAGGGGATGTGGAAAAACTGGAAACTAAGTGATTGTTGGTGAAATTGTGAATTGATCCAACCATTTTGGAGAGCAATCTGGAATTAAACTACTTATACATTCTGATCCAACAATCCTACTTCTAGGACATTTCCAAAGATGATTAGGGGAAAAAGGCAAAGAACTATATGTTCTAAAACATTTATAGCAGTTCTCTTTGTGGTGAAAAGAACTGGAAATTGTAGGAATGCCTACCAATTAGGGAATGGCTTAACAAATTATGGTATGAAATTGTGGTGGAATATTACTGTGCTGTAAAAAAATGGCAAGCTCAGTGATCTTAGGGGGAAAAACATGGATAGACTTGAACATAGTAATGAAAAGCAAAATAAGTAGAACCAAGAGAATGTCACATACAGTAACTACACTATTGCTTTAAGAACAACTTTGAGGGACTAAGTCATTTTGATAAGGCTATACGAAGAAAGAAGCTGTGTGTGTCCAGAGGAAAAAAGTGATAAATAGAAGTATGTATAAAATAATTTTTACATACAGTAAAACCTCAGTTTATGAATTTAATTTATTCTGAGATTCTGTTTGTCATGCTATTTGTTCCTATTACAAAGCAAATTTTCCCATAGGAAAAAATATGTAAAGTTGGATGATCAGTACCACATCCTCCAAAATAGTCATATAAAATAATTATGTATAATTTTAAGTAAGTTTTTTTTGTCTCTAAAGCACCTGAAATACAATAACAATGATTAGTACAAAATATAAACCAAAAATAAAACACATTAAACAGCATTGTACCTTTGAGAAGAGTCATGACTCATGCAAGGGAGAGGAGAGGGAGCAATAGGAGGAGGAAGGGTTATTGCTTGGAAGGAAAATCTCCTTCCATGGGAACATCAGGGATTTCAACATGGGAGTGTTCTCTCTTATACTACTTTCACTAAAAGTAAGACTAACACTACTGCCTTCACTTACTTTTTGTTTTTCAAAATAAATCACTTACATGTTTTGACTCACTAATTTTTTTCCCCTTTATGTTTGCTTCTGACTAGGAATCTATCTAATGACATTTGTTTTTGACGTTTTTTTTTTTTTTCCAGAATGTCATGGAAATGTGGCATTCATTGCATTATCATTAAAAATATTCATGGCTTTCATTGCTACAGTCTTGTGTGATGTTTTTCTTTTTCTTTCTTTTTTTTTTTTTTGGAGGGCAATTTGGATTCAGTAACTTGCCAAAGGTCACATGGCTAGTTTTTTTTTTTTTTTTGTCTGTGTGTGTTAAGTGTCTGAGGACAGATCAGAACTCAGGTCCTTCTGACTCCAGGGCCAGCACTCTACTCACTGCGCCACCTAGCTGCCCCGTTGTATGATGTTTTTCAACAAAATTTTGCACTTCTTTCCACATCTGATGAACTTTCATAATCTCACTTAACATGAGAGATTCCTCCAACCTCTCACCCTCTTCTTCAGATGAGATATCCTCCACAACCTCTCACTGTTGCTCTTCATGCAGATCCATCAGATCATTTGTTGTCAGCTCCTGGCTATGTTCCTCCATTGTTACAAATATTATTGTAGATCACAGTCACTACTGTATACTTTTATGCAAAGTACTACTGTATGTACACAGACACACATGAACACGCTTGTAATGGTAATGTTAAGAGTGAACAAGGTTGCCTTCACAAAGGGTCAATGCTGAATGAAGCCTATTAGGCAGTATACTGACCTGAGGTTCCTTTAACATATGAAAGAAAAAAGAAACTCATTGCCCTAGCTGAGTGTCATCCCTCTGTGAGCCATTCAAATCCAAACATGATGTTTGTATGGCGAATTTCCATTCATCCTGCAAGACTAGTTTCACAAAAAATTTTTCCTTGTCCAAGGAAGCAGACATAAACCAGTTTACTCAGAAATCAAGTTTCTCCTGTATATACATATTTGTGTTTAATAGTAGCCATCTCTAGAATGGGAGGATGGGATGGGGGGAAAAGGAAATTAGATGATAATTTTATATATTTAAAATGAATAGCAAGTTGTACATAGCAGATATGCAGTTCTCTGTTTTATTCCATAAATTAAAAAGTAAAATAAATAAAAATTTTAAAATACTATGTGCTAATCACTATGACCAAATCTGGAGAGACCTGAATTCTGACAAATCTGAATCTTTACTAAAAAGAGATTATATTTTAACAGAGGCTATAAGAAAGACATGTATAAATTCCTATAGAATAAACATGGAGAGAGTAAATACAAATATATACCAAGAAGTTAAATACAAAAGAATTGGGGAGAAAGGGAACTATTAGTTGTTGGAATATCATGAAAGACTTCATATAAAAAGTTAAGGAATGAACTGTATCTTGAAGGAGGATGGGATTCTGTGAGGTAGATGTGAGGAAGAAGTTTGTACCTGGTATGATGCTTGACCAAGTACAAAGATCTAGAGATAGACAATGGAGGAATAGAGAAAAGGTTAATTGGATTGGGCCACAGAAAGTAGAGTAATGGAAATGAGGCTGGATAGATAGACTGAGTATGAAATCAATCAGTCAGCCAAAAAGCACTAATTAAGTGCCAAATATGTTCCAGACACTGCATTAAGCAATGGGGATATAGAGAAGCTCACAGATGCATAATGCACATATATGCTCACATGTGTAATGGTCCAATGACTATTAACCCCCACATAAACTACAATGAAATTGGGAGGGGTAGAAACAGCACTTCCACAGTGCTCCAGACCATACCATTTGAAAATTATGTAAAAGGGGACTCTGAATAACCTCTAGAGCTCCAGAACCCACAAAATAACACAGAGAAGACAACCTCCAACTGAGGACAGCCTGGTAGCTCAGCAGGGAGCAGCTAGCACAGTGATCTGGGAGCCAAGCCCAGGACCTCATGAGTAGGAGGTTTTAGCCCCAGAGCTGGTGGACCAGCAGCCTGCTGGAGGGGCCCCAGAGCACCAGCAGCTGTGGCGTTTCCAGAATTATCAAAACATAGATGCCTAGGACAAAGTGAGAGCTTAGTGCCCTATGGACTTTGGGACCAGTATTTGGGGAGATCATTGGCTTCTTCCCCTGGTGGCAAGAAGCAACTGAGGAGCCTAGGCACAGAAGCCATTTTGCAACTTTAGTGGCAGCTTCAGCTCTTGGCTGGCACACTGTAGGGAGATCTGGGAATCAGTCTGGGGGTAATTGCTCTTGCTTTAACCTTCTTGGATCTAGATTGCTGTCTGGGGTGGAGGTCATGGGGTGTGTAACCTGCTTGCCAGAGTGGGTGGGGGCTTCAGGGAAGGCACCCAGGAAATATCTTTGGCAGTTCAGAAAACTCCGTTTGGGACAGAAGCTACTCTGGCTTGTGACAGAGTCCTACTGTGGCAACAAGCCCAAAAGTCAAGTAATTAAGTGGCAACATGCCTAGGCAAAGGAAACAAAATAAACAGAAAAAATCAACGTTAGACTCGTATTTGGGGGGCAAAGAGGATCGAAGCATAGAACAGGAGAAGGACCGTGAGGTCAGAAATCCTGAACCAAAAGCCTCAAATGAAATTACAAGTGGGTAGCAGGCCATAGAAGACCTTTAAAAGGATTTTAAAAACCAAATAAGAGAAGTGGAGGAAAAATTGGGAAAAAAATAAGAAGGATGCAAGAAAAGTATGAAATGAGTCAACAGCCTGACTGAGGAAAATAACACCTTAAAATAGACTAACTCAAGTGGCAAAAGAGGCTCAAAAAGGCAATGAGGAGAAGAATGCCTTAAAAAGCCAACTTTGCCAGATGGAAAAAGATTCTCAAAAGCTCACTGAGGAGATTCATTCCTTCAGAATTAGACTGGAGCAAATCGAAGCTAGTGACTATGAGAAATCAAGATGCTATTAAACAGATCCAAGCAATTGAAATAATAGAAGGCAATGTGAAATATCTCATGGGAAATACCATCAACCTGGAAAATAGATCCAGGAGAGATAGTTTAAAAATTATTGGACCACTTGAAAGCCATGATCAAAGAAAGAACCTAGAAAGCATCCTTCAAGAAATTCTTTTATTTTATTTTTATTTTTATTTTTATTTTTTTAAAGCAATTGGGGTTAAGTAACTTGCTCAAGGTTACACGGCTAGTCATTATTTATGCGTGGGTGCTCATTTTCTGAGGCCGGATCTGATCTCGGGTCATCCAAACTCCGAGGCCGGAGCTCTTACTCACTGCGCCACCTAGCCGCCCCTTTAGGGCAATTGGGGTTAAGTAACTTGCCCAAGGTTACACGGCTAGGTTTTTGTTTGTATGGATTAAGTGTCGGAGGCCGGCTCCGAACTCAGGTCCTTCTGATTCCAGGGCCGGTGCTCTATTCACTGCGCCACCTAGCCGCCCCTCAAGAAATTCTTAAGGAAAATTGCCCTGATGTTTTAGATCCAGAGGGAGAAATAAAGGTTGAATGAATCCAGAGATCACCTCCTGAAAAAGATCCCAAAAAAGAAAACTCCTAGGAATATTATAGCCAGGTTCCAGAATTCCCAGATGAAGGAGAAAAAACTACAAGCAGCCAGGAAGAAACAATTTCAATATTGTGGAAACATAAAATCAGAATAGCACAGGACCTGGCAGGTTCTACATTGAGGGATTGAAGGGCTTGGAACATGATATTCTGCAGGGCAAAGGACCTGGGAATAAAACCAAGAATCACTTACCCAGCAAAACTGAGTATCTTGTTTCAGGGGAAAATATGGTCTTTCAGTGGAATAGAAGACTTTCAAGCATTCTTGAGCAAACAACCAGAGTTGAATAGAAAAATTGACATTCGAACACAAAAAGCAAGAGATACTTGAGAAGGTAAACAGAAAAAGAATTCAAAAGGAACTTATCAAAGTTAAACTATTTACATTCCTACAGGGAAAAACAGTAACTGTGACTGATGAAACCTTTCTCAGCATGAATAGAATTGAAGAAGGGTATATGGGCATATGAATAAATATGTGAATGTGTGTATATATGTTTACAGGTATACATGGATAGAAGGCACAGGTCAAATCTGGTGGGATGGGATGATACTTAAAGAGTGAAGTTAAGAGGTGAGAGAGGAATGTGGCAAGAGGAGATGGGGAGAGATGGGGTGGGGTAAACTATCTCATGTAAAAGAGGCAAGGGGAAGTAGTTGCAGGGGAGGGGAAGAAGGCAAAAAGGCAAAACCATATTCTCATTGAATTTGTCTCAGGGAGAGAATGACATACATACTAAATGGGATATCTCACCCTGCAGGAAAGTAGTGGGGAGGGGAATGAGAGTGGGGATGATGGAGGGGAAGGCATGTTGTGGGCATGCACTTTTGAAGAGGTTCTGGATCAAAATAGGGAATGGACCAGGTGGGGGGTGGGATGGATGGGAGGGAAATATAGCCAGTCCTTTACAATATATCTACTATGGTAATGTTTTGCATAGCTATACATGTACAACATGTTCTGAATTGCTTATCTTCCCAGAGGGAGTGTGTGACAAGGTAGGAAGGGAATGAATCTAGAATTTGAAGTTTTAAAATTAAATGTTTCAAATATATAAAAATACTATTATTAATACCATTTTGCATATAATTGGGAGATAAGATGTGCAGCTATTGGGGCATAGAGATTCTCGTTGCCCTAATGGAAAAGTTGAAGGTGGTATGGGAGAAGATATGGGAGAGAGCAGATTGGGTGAGGGGATATCCTGTGGGATGGCTATACTGGGGTTATGGGTAGGGGAAAAATGGGGAAAAGATTGTAACTCAAAATCTGGTGTAAATGAATGATGTAAACCAGAAGTTAATAAAGCATTTGGAAAAAAATAAACTACAATCAAATCTAGTGCTTTTCCTAATATAACCTATAAAGCCAAGCACAAGCAACTTTCCAGAGGATAGCTGCTGTGAATAGCTTTAAGGTTGTGATCACATTGTATAGTGACCTCTCTATTTATTCAGAGATAAACTGAAGCAAAACATTCACATAATTCAAAGTTCAACATTCACAGTTATATAACATGACAACTTACCACTAAAGTGGCCATGTAGTTTTAAGCAAAAAATAGCATTCAGGATACAATGTACAAATGTCTCCCACTCCTAGGTCACATTGTCTTAATCTTGTCAGTCAGAAAGTCTACTTTCTTCTTGACTTAAGACTAGCTTCCAATCATCCTTAATTTAATTATCATTACTGTGTACAAAGTTCTCCCAGCCCTAGGTCACAGTAAATCATAATCTCATCAGTCAGCACTAAGTAGCCAAGGAAAGGTCCTTTCATTTTGGCTTGAAGCTGGCTCCCAGATTCCATGGTTCCTCTTCCTTGCTCCCACCTGTTGCCTGAATTCACCCACCCATCACCTGGATTCACAGGTAGGCCACTCTCAGCCCCTTGCCCAGCTCCTAGTCCAGTTCCTACATCCAGCTCTACATCCAGCTCCCATTCCACATTGAAGCTCATGGTGACCAGTCCACCTCAAGCCCTCCCAAGTCTGTTTCTGGGAAGACAAAGCTTAATAGAACCACAACAACACCCATTGCTGGCACCATCATCAATTCACTTTCTTCCTCTGAAATCAACACATATCCACAAACAGGATCTTTGAAATCAACACAAATCATCAGTAAAGTCCCAGGACTGCTGAAAACATCAGTACCCTCCTCTAGGACTTCTGTAAAGAGATAACAAGAGAGTCGTCTTTCAGGATTTCTGAACCATCAGTTGGGTCCCAGGGCTTCTGTAACAATAGCAGCATCCTCTATCAGTAGACAGGTCTGACAAAATAATATCAACACCGGCAGACAAAGTGTTGGCTCCACAGCCATGCTTCCTCCCAGTTCTGCTCCATCCCAGCTGTGCTCACACTTTTTTATGTTATCAGCTCACCTTTCCACCCATGTCTTACATTCTTCCTGTTCAGCCTTTGGCAAGTTTCTCCCACTGTGGGCTTCACAGGTGCTGTTTCTAACAAAGACTTGATATAATCAAGGAAAAGGCTCAAAGACACTTGAACTGAAACAAGGAGCTAAATAGTCCTTTGCTTGCCAGTACATAACTTTAATATTAAGTGTTGGGATTAGGCTAGAGATAGAGGATAATGCCATTAATCTATATTTCGTTCAACCATTTTGTTGCTTTTCAGCTGTTTAGTCAAGTATGACTCTTTGTGACCCTGTGGATTGTACTTCCCATGGGTTTTTTTTGGCAAAGATATTGGAGTGATTTGCCATTTCCTTCTCCAGTGGATTAAAGCAAACAGAGAGGGTCATCTCCAGTCATCCTGATCTATTTTTTGCCACTGGACTATAGCAGCAAGCACCCTAACATCCCCAGGGTGGCTGCCAATACAGGTTCTTAGATTTGCTTTTTTAAAGGAAAGCAACTCAAAACGGGTTAACAAGCTTACTTTAATCAATCAAACATATATCATTTACCTAGTTCAGGGGAAAAAGGTCAGCACCCCAAACTTCAAAGTATACAGACAGAACTTACAAGACAGAGAAACAAACAGATCAAGCAGACAGGCTTCCAAACTATCTGATGATTATAATAATACCAAATTGCAGTTACCAGAGAGGGAAGCATCAATATCAGGGTTTTCAAAGCCAGGGGGCTCTCAACGGCTGCTCAGACTCTCATCTGGTCAAATCACACAACACTTCTCAAAGTGAGCCCCAAAGCAAAGCCTTCCATCAGAGCTTATATAGCCTTCTCCTGGGTCAGAGAATGTAACCACCCTCTTGACCCACTGCTCAATCACACAGCATCAAGGTGTAGGCAAACCTGAAAACCAAGCCTCCTGTCCCAGGCTCCATGTGACCACATTCAGCCTATTAGGGGGCAGAGTATATTTTCAAATCAAGGGAGGTTCTCAGAGTCTCTTAAGTCAATCAAAGGGCCTAGGGGCGGGGAAGATCTTTAAATTTGCATTTCCATTACATGGACCCAGATGGCTCTGGAGGAGAAAGTGAGACTGGTGACTTTGCATAGCCCTCCCTCATTTAAATCCAATCCAGTTGCATGTCATGGCATCACTCCTGTGATGTCATGGTACTCTTCAAAAACGAAGGACAAACAACAAGGCAGACAGAGGTTAAGTTACTTGCCCCTGTACCTATTCTGTGGAGAATGTTGAACTAGGTTCTGAAGGAGGTAAGAGGTAAAAAAAGAAATAGTTCCTTCCCTTATGGTACTTGGAGTCTTTGATACCCACAGCAACCCTGTAAGGTAGGTACATTATTACAAAATTATTATCTCCAGTTTGCAAATGAGTGAAAAAGCGGTTCAAGAACTGTCATAAGTGCTAAAGATTTCAAAATAAAACAATAACCACAACCACAAAAATGGTAACAATAGTCCCTGTCCTCAATGAGTCTACATTAAAATAAGGTATGATATTATAGAAATAGGAGCTAGAGGTTAAACCAAAGGGAGAGTGAGTAGAAGGGTACCTGCACATTAGTTGCTTGGAGATGGATGAGAAGCATATAGTGCACCAGAGACCATGCTGGGAATGGTAAAGACTCACTAATAAGAGCCCAGACCCCCAGGGGAGGGAATCTGCAGTTAGGTGGAAGAACGCACAGCTTTTAGGAGGAATGGTTGGGAGATAACCATGAGGGAACTGAGAATCAGACATGAATTGTGACTTGACTGAGGTTATTCAGTCCATAAATAGTCAATTAGAATTTATTAAGCACTTACTGTATGCCAGGTATTGTTCTAAGCAAACCTAAATCTTCTTCCACACTGAATCCAGCCAATGTTCCCTCTACCAAACTACAATCTCTCTGTTTATTTGTTTATTTTTACTGGTTTAATAGTTCTAAAATCTTTTCCGATCTTTAGAGTACTTTATGAAACAAACTCTGTTCTTTCCTTTGAACATATACATTTTCTTTCTGTGTGATATAAAAACAATATCATTTTTATTTACCTAATAGAAACTCATTTTACTTTAGTAAGGAATAGCAAACTTTTTTGGGAGGTGTGTGGAAATGGAATGATGTTAATTTTTTTCTTGGTGTTTTGAGTCTTTTAATTATTGTAAAACCATATAGAATACATTATCATTTTTGGAAACCTGCCTTTAGCTCAACCGGCAGTTGTAATGGTGTGGACTCAAGTTTTCCTCTAATCTTTGTAATTTGTTAGATTTGTTTGTTTTTTGTTTTTTGTTTTTGTTTTTGTTTTTGCTGAGTTCCTTACTGTAAATTCATTGGCCTTCCCACAGAGCAGGTACAATGTATGTAATATCAGGTTCTTGGAAAAGAAGGAAATAATTCTTGACTAGAAAAGGCTCAGTCAGAAACCTGCATTTTATTTCATTTTCTTTCTTCTCAGTGGATTTATAGGCATGAAGAGGTAGGGCAATAATAGATCCCCTAGGAAGTGAATGAAGGACTGTGAGTGTTGACTGAGCTGAAAGGGATAGTGGAGAATGAGGGCTAGGGAGGAGAAGAGGATTGTATAAAGTGGGGAACAGAACAAAATCCCCAGAATTCAGCACTGGTAAAAAAAGGAATTAAAAATTGGCACTTTTAAAACAATCCTAGTTCTTTTAAAGACTTGTTGCTCCTACTTCTCTTGTCTGTTCTCTTCCAGGCCCCTCCCATACTGCTTCTCTGTCTGACCTGAGGCTAGCTTAGGCTGTAAAGGAACATAGACTTTCTTAAAAAGTCTCACTATAGCCCTCAGATTGCACCCTGGTATTAGAAAGCAGCATTGGGTTTTGAAAATGATAGTAAATGAAAAGATGCAAGCTATAATGTGGAACAAGAAGGCCAGCACCCAGAGGGCTAATTCAGTTAAATGTATTTGCTAGCATGGCAAGTGGAGTCTGGTACAGACAGAGAGAATAACAAGTTCTGAAGCAAAGACCCCAAAGAGAGAAGAAATAGAAAGACACAGCAGTATATAACCAGAAGGTGCAAATAAATTTGGGGGTTATTATGGAAAAATTCCCCATGGTTTAAAACATGCTATGTTCTATATTGAAGAAGCCAGAATTGCTAGAAAAATAGAGCATAAATCAAAGGGGATGGTCTTATTGTATATAAAGTAGTTAGACTTTATCTAGAGAACTATAAACCACCATGCACATGATACCTTAGAATAGAAAGAATTGCCTCTAAAGGTGTCATGCCAGGTAGGCAGACTAGGGCCTAAAGATGCCTGAATGAGGAACATAGGAATGTTCTTAATGGTGAAAGGGAGAGTTTGTGTGGAGCTGTAACAAGAATGATTTTTACCTGTGACAAAAACAGCAGAGGGGGGTGGTGAGGCTAGAGAAAGATAAGATGTGTGGAAACAGAAAAATCTTAGGGCCCTGTAATGGAAATGCAGATTTAAAGATCTTCCCTGCCCTAGGCCCTTTGATTGGCTTAAGAGACTTTGATTGGCTTTAAGAGACTCTGAAAACCTTCCTTGATTTGAAAATATGCTTTGCCTCCTAATAGGCTGAATGTGGTCACATGGAGCCTGTGGTGGGAGGCTTGGTTTTCAGGAATGACCACACCTTGATGCTGTGTGATTGGGCAGTGGATCAAAAGGGTGGTTACATTCTCTGAGCCAGGAGAAGACTATATAATCCCTGAGGAGAGGCTTTGCTTTGGGGCTCACTTTGAGAAGTGTTGTGTGATTTGACCAGATGAGACTCTGGGAAGCCGTTGTTGAGAGCCCCCGGCTTTGAAAACCCAGATGTTGATGCTTCCCTCTCTGGTAACTGTGATTTGGTATTGATATAATGGTAGGACAGTTTGGAAGCCTGTCTGTTTGATCTGTAAGTTCTGTAACTCTGAAGTTTGGGGTGCTGACCTTTTTCCCTGAACTAGGTAATGTGTGTTTGTTTGATTAAAGTAAGCTTGTTAACCCATTTTGAGTTGCTTTCCTTTTGAAAAGCAGATCTAAGAACCTGTGTTGGCAGTCACCCTGGGGATATTGGGGTGCTTGCTGCTACAGGCCCATCCCTTACAGGAGGCAGCCAGAGAGATATATGCATGAGAGAGGTTCCATGGTAAGGTGGATCTTGAGGGGCTGCTTTGGACAATACAGCAGATTGCCTGTGGCAGTGCTATACATCCCGGCACTGGGAACTTAAATATGGAGATAGTGATCCTCATTGGGAGGATGACCCTTTTCTGAAAGTCATTTCTCTGAGGAAAAGTACCATTCTTTCCATGGCAGTTACATCATTGAGTTGGTGCTAATGCATAGGATTTAAAAAAAAATAGCAGTGAGTCAAGCAAATTATATCCCCTGGCTTTGGGTGTGAGCAGGTTACTATGCTCAGAAGTGAGGAAGATTCACTCCTGGATATTTCTCAAACTCCTCTCTCTTTACCATTTAAGTAGCTCCAATTTTGTTTTAGGCAAACCTAGGGAGAGAGCCCCCTTTGGCCAAGTCAGCAATGATCAGCCTTATTCATTGCTTTCACCCTCTGCTGGTTTTCATTTGTGGAATATTCTGTTTTAAATCAATTCCTAATCCAAAATAAGGGCCTTTCATACACAAAGTAATGTTTATTGGAGATTGTAAGGATGTTAATATTGAATGATTCTAGTTGCCACTGAGTTAAATATTCAATTAGGTAAAAACCTGACATAAAGCTGTGATAGACATAAACCATAGCTGTTAGTCTTGATTTTACTAAACTCTATGAGGGGCTGGAAGAAATACAATAATTTATACAATTCCCCTTCCTTTTCTGTGGTACTTCCTGATAACTGCAATTAACTCAAATCACTATTATTTTAGGGTTCTAGACAGATAACAGATCAAACAAGGATGAAACTTTAATATCACTTAATGCCTTGGGTGAATTTTCTGTTTGCAATCATGTGTTGTTCCTTGGATGTTGTGTTTTATTTTCTAAACTGCAGTTATCTTCCAAAGATGTGGTGGAAGTTTGAAAGTGAAACTTTCAATTTATGAATTTCCTTGGCAGTAAGAGCTTGTCAGGTATAATGCTTCAGACAGGCCCAGAATCCAGGACAATTGAGAAGATGGACTGATCATTGGCATTTCTTTGAATCATTGGATGTAGGGTTGGTTGATGAATTGTTTAATTCATTTATTTACTCAATTCAATAAATCTGAAATGCCTGCTATATGCAAGATTTTGTGGTATAAGTTAGGTACACAAGGACAGAAAAGAAACAGTCCTTGCCTTCAAAGAGTTTATTGAGATGATACAATATGTTCATAGTAAGTCATGGAAAACTGGACTATAAAGATCTTTAGAGATCAATTAGTCCAATACTCTAATTTTACAGCACAAAACAATAGTGTCTACAGAAATCAGGTGGGTTTGTGTGTGACAAAGCCAGAATTGCTATATTGTTCTCCAGTCATCTCCCTAGTTCAGAGCTCTTTTCTCTGTACTAAACTATGGATAATGGTAGGGGATACAACCTAGAAATAATGCTGACTCAAAGTTGTACCAGGTAAACTCTTTACTTGCTTATGGGACCTGGCAATTACTCTGGTGTATTTTTAATGGTCTATCCCAGAGGTTTCAAACATGTTACCTATTGTCTACAAGCAGTCAAAAAACTCCAGAATACTGCCTAATCCAGTTTAAAATATATTGGAGAAAAACTTAACAAAAGAAATAAACATACAATAAAATATAGATAATATTATACTTTAAACCTAAGACAATGTGTGGTTGACATAGTTCCTTATGTAGAGGTTAGTGACCCCTGTTTCTATCAGAGTTTGAAAACACTGTTCTACAACATCTCATACCAAATATCAAGATAAGGTGTAAAAGGGTACATGATTTTGACACAAAGGGTAAAACTATAAGCAAATTAGGAGAGCATGAAATAATTTCCTGACAGATCTGTGGATAAGGAAATGATTTATGACCAAATAATAGACAGAGAGCATTGTAGAATATAAAATGAATATAAATTTGAGTACATTAAATTGAAAAAAATTTGCATGAAAAAATGAATTCAGCTAAGATTAGAAGAAAAGCAGAAACCTGGGGAAAAATGGGAGCAGGAATATTTTTCTGAGAAAGGTTTTGTTTCTCAAATATATAGAGAACTGAGTCAAATTAAAAACAATCTGAGTCATTCTACAATTGATACATGATCAAAGGATGTGAACAGGGAGTTTTCAGATAAAGAAATAGAAACAATCTATAGTCATATAAAAATAGCCTAAATCACTATTGATTACAGAAATGCAAATGAAAACATATCTGAGGTATTATCTCGCTCCTATCAGATGGAAAAGACATGGGAAAATTGAGATACTAATGTGCTGTTTTTGGAGTTGTTAACCAACCCAGCCATTCTGAAGAGCAATTTGGAACCATGCCCCCAAAGCTATAAAACTGTGTGTACCATTTGACCCAACTATAACTCCACTAGATCTATATCCCAGGGAGATAAACAAGAAAAGGATCTATATGTACAAAAATATTTCTAGTAGTTCTTTGTATAGGGGTATGTAATTGGGGATTGAGGAGAAGCCCATCAATTGGGGAATGACTAAACAAGTTGTGGTATATGATTGTGATAGAATATTATTGTGCTATAAGAAATGACACATGGCTTTCTCCTTTCTCCCTTCCCGGGCCTAGATGATGCCGTGGTGGAGACGGCTGAGGAGGCCACGGAGCCTGCCGAGGCGGACATCACCGGGCTGTGCCAGGACATGTTCTCCAAAATGGCCACGTACCTGACGGGCGAGCTGACAGCCACCAGTGAAGATTATAAACTTCTGGAAAATATGAACAAACTGACTAGCTTGAAGTATCTAGAAATAAAAGATCTCACAGTAAACATAAGTAGAAACCTAAAGGACTTAAACCAGAAATATGCCATCCTTCAGCCTTATCTGGATCAGATCACTTTAATTGAGGAGCAAGTAGCCTCTCTTGAACAGGCAGCTTACAAGTTGGATGCCTATTCAAAGAAACTAGAAGCAAAGTACAAGAAGTTAGAGAGGCGATGAAAGAATTCTTTAGCACAAAGACTTTAACTACAAGAATGTTTTATAAGAAATATGTGGGATGGGACTTCTCACTAGGCTTCAGTTCCCAAAAGGAAGCGGTGCTGCTGATCCAAGGAGAATCCCAGCCTCCACCTCTGGCTGGATGTGTACCTCTGGCCACCCCCGTGTTTTCCTCAGCCTGTACCCTTGAAACCTCATCTTAGCGTGTGCTTCCTTGTGTGCCCTGGACCAAGGCTCAGAAATCAGGATCAACCCCGTCTGGAGCAGACACAGATGAGAGGCTTTCGGCTTCCTGGCTCTTCCCTTGCCCCCACCCCCCTCATAACCTGTTCTTCAGCTTAAATAAAAAATGCCAACCTAAAAAAAAAAAAAAGAAAGAAATGACACATGGGGCACTTTAAGAAAAATCTAGGAAAACTTACATCAACCAATGTAAAATGAAGCAAGCAGAACCAGGAGGACATTGTATATAGTAACAATAATGTTGTATGATAATCAATTGTGAATGTTTTAGCTATTCCTAGCAATGCAAAGATTCAAGATAATTCTAAATGCCCTGTGATGAAAAATGCTATCCACCTCCAATGAAAGAACTGGTCTGAAAGCAAATTGAAGCATACTACTTTTCATTTTCTTGTTTGTTTTATTTATTTATTTATTGGCCTCTGTTTTCTTTCACAACATAGCTAATATGGAAATGTGTTTTGCACAACTGCACATGTATAGCCTATGTCAAATTTCTGCCATCTCAGGGAGGAGGGAAGGGAAGGAGAGAGTAAAAGAATTTGGAACTCAACATTTTAAAAATAAATCTTAAAGCTGCTTTTAAATGTAATTGAAAAATATTATTATAAAAAAGAAACTACTGGTTTAGCAAACTGCCTATCTAAGTGTGGTGGATAGCACACAAGACTGGAGTCATAAGGACCTTAGTTTGAAGCCTGCCTTCACACTTAGCTGTGAGTCACAGTGAATGTCATTTAAATTCTAGGATCTTCAGTTGTCTTTAAAATGCAGATAATAACATCATCTCCCTCAGGATTGTGAGGATCAAATGAAGTTTATTGACAGCATGGAGAAGCAATAACACTGGATTTGGAATCAAGAAGCTTGACTAAGAATTCTAGATCTAGCAGTTATTAACTGTGAGGCATTGGACAAAACACTTTACCTCTCTTAACTTTACTCATCTGTAAAATGGTGACAATAACACACAATAATGATGAAGAAAATATAACATAAACCTATCACTTATATAACTATAACATTATTATTGGCAATTATATAAGGTAATAGAATTTCTCTATTTTAGCCAGATGTAATCTTTTTCTTCAAGCCCTGGAATCATGTAATTTCTTTTTCTTTCTTTCTTTCTCTTCCTTCCTTCCTTCCTTCCTTCCTTCCTTCCTTCCTTCCTTCCTTCCTTCCTTCTTCCTTCCTTCCTTCCTTCCTTCCTTCCTTCCTTCCTTCCTTCCTTCCTTCCTTCCTTCCTTCCTTCTTTCCTTCCCTTCTTTCTTTCTGTTTTTGTTTTTGGAGGGGGGAAGTCAGGGTAATTGGGGTTAAGTGACTTGCCCAAGGTCACACGGCTAGTGTTAAGTGTCTGAGGCCAGATTGAAACTCAGGTCCTCCTGACTCCAGGGCTGGTGCTCTATTCACTGTGCCACCTAGCCACCCCCATATCATTTCTTTGTCACTTTACCATCCGCCCATTTCTATTATGTATAATCATTTCCTCCCATGAACTCTGGGTTGATAAATCAACTTCTATTACCTACTAAGTTAGAGTGACCAGAGTTTTCAGGATTCCAAAAATTCAGAATCAAAAGATATTTCAGAGTTCAACTTCTATCAATCAATAAGAATCCCCTCTACAATATTGTCAATAGGAGGTCATATAGGGATGATCTATTATCTCTTAAAAAACAACTCACTCCACTTTTGGGTAGCCCTAATTATTAGGAAACATTTCCTTATATGGAGATTAAGTCAATCTCCCCTCAATCTATCAATCTAGTTACTTGGTTCAAGAATTTTTTAAAGGAGATTATATTAGTCTGAATACTTCTGCTTTTAGTGAAGCCATATTGTCTTTTATAAATCACTATTTACATATCTAAATACTCATTAACTGTCCTTTTAACAACATGTTCTAGAATATAGGTAGAAGTGAAATCAAAATTGCTGACCTATACTATGCAGAATATACTATATCATTTAAAATAAAACCAGGACATTTGTCCTTTTTCCACCCTATGAGGCAGATGGGTGACATAGCTGGGTAAATCACTGGATCTGGAATTAGAACCATCTGAGTGCAAATTCAGCCTCAGACTCTTCCTAGTTGTGCAACACTGGATATGTTAATTAACTTTTGACTACTTCTATTACCTCATTTGTAATATGGGGATAATAACAACAACCTAAGTTTGTTTTAAGGATAAAATGAAAAAAAATGCAAAAAAAGCTTTGTAAACCTGAAAGTACTGTATACATTTTAGCTATTACTATTAGCTATGGCACTTGTACACATCTCTATAATCTTTCAAAGATCACTGACCAGAGCTCAGTGATAACATCTGTCCTCTCTTATGGTACACCAAGTTGTATTTCCTTAGAACTTTCTGAATTCAGAGGGCAACTGTTTTGATTCCCTGTTAACTATTTTTGTTCCCTATAAAGAATCAGGCCAAAAATCATTGTCCTTGTAAGAGAAAAAAATAGTCATATTTGATTTACTTTGTATTCTTATCACCTATTATTTTCATCTTTGTCAGGATTTTTCTTTTTACTGCTTCCTGAATTCCCAGATCAATATCTTATCCTCTCCAAGTAGTCTGCAGCATATTCTGATGACAATATTTCTTCTTTTTTTTTTCTACTGCTCTTCACTTAAGTGCTCTTACCCTAAGTCTCCATTCCTTCCTTCAGGTTTCTGAATTTCCTCTTGAGTCTTTGCTCTTAATATTAAGAAATAACAGCCTCTCACTTCTTTTATCTACACTATTTCTTTTTGTATTAGTTATACCTGATCAGAGCCATATTTTCATTATGAGTTCCATCTCACAAAGTGTCAGTGGTATCTATGAGGTTGACTTCCTCTTATGTCTTTAACTTTTTGGATATTTACATATAGACATGTGTGGCCAGGAATTTTATTACTACCTTCCTTCTTGGAAATTGTCTCTCATGAGTTACTGGTGTTCTCTAATAGAATTCATCTTCCACTATTGTACCTGCCTGTGATATCAAACTGGGAAGATATATATGAGCACTTATCTTCCTCCCCAGACCTTTTCAGATAAAAGCATTTTGAACATATTTTCTACTAAAATTTAACTCCAGGTAAAATTTACTAACCCTTTGCTAGATGCACTTTGCTACTAGTGAAGAGACAGAGTTTGCTCTAGTATTAACAACAATAAATAGTGTTCATATAGAATTTTAAAGCTTACAAAGCTATTTTCATGAATTTGCTCACTTTATTTTCCCCAAAACCCTGTGTGATAGATACTAAATTACTATTGTACTCATTTGTAGATGATGAAACTGAGGGTCAGAGAGATTAAATGACTTGTCCATGATCAAACAATGAGGAAGCATTAAAGGCAAGATTTGAACTTGGGTATATTCTCAGAAACCATTTTCTTAAGACAGGTGGTCAATTCAATTCTATTCAACACACATCTAATAAACAATACTATCTTGATGCAGTAGAAAGAACATGACTTCTGGAGTAAAAGGACTACATTAAAGCCATACTTTGCTACTTACTAGCAGGGTGACCCTGGATAAGTTACTTTCTCTGGACCTCAATTTCTTCAGAGTTGGAGGAGATTATGAATAAGGCCCCTTCTAGCTGTTAATATATGATATGTCAATAAATTCCTACTATATAAAGACATAGCTTTCTTCCTATTCATTGTTAAAATTCCTTTAAAAAATCCCAGCATTAGGGGCGGCTAGGTGGCACAGTGAGTAGAGCGTCGGCCCTGGAGTCAGAAGTCCCATTTCTAAATACTCATTAACTGTCCCTTTAACAATGTGTTCTATAATATACTTGCTTGAAGTCAGATCCTTAGTCCTTTATACTGGTAACTCATAATATTAGACCTCTCCCAGGTTCAGTACTAGGGTGAACCTCCATAGTAACTCCAGTGTCAAGTTTCCTGTTTGCTATGTTTGTGCACCGGGCTGGGTGATCATCAGCAGTGTCTATTTATGACAGGCTTTCTCAAAATTAACCAGTGACTATCAAGTTACCAAATACAATGCTTATTTTTAGGTTCTCATCCTCTTTGACTTTTGACTCATGATCTTTGACAATGTAAAAATACCCTTTCACAGTGGATATTCTCTCCTCTCTTGGCATGAGAATATCTTACTTTTCCTTCTTTTGCACTATTTAGGAAGGGATCTTAAAGGCCAGTTAATCAAAACCCCCTATTTTACAGATGAGTAAACTGAGACTCATTTACTGGGTCCTCCTTTTTCTATTTCTTTGAGTGTTCCTTGAGTCTCTCAAAAATTCATAGAATTTTAGCGTTGAAAGTTGCCCCTATCCCCACCCTCCCCACACAGACACAGTTCAACCTCAGTCTGGAAGGAATTCCCAGCCACAATATAGTAGCAAGTGATGATCAACCTTTACTTGAAAACATCCAAAGAATGGGAGTCTTTTTTTGTTGATATATATTCTTTTCCTTAGGAATCTATTCCCATGGTTTAAACTACTCTGTGATGATGAATCTGAAATCAATTTCTTTCTTTCTTTCTTTCTTTCTTTCTTTCTTTCTTTCTTTCTTTCTTTCTTTCTTTCTCTCTCTCTCTCTCTCTCTCTCTCTCTCTTTTCTTTTGAACTTAACTCAAAACTCAAACTATTTATAGGTCAGTTCCACCTGAATCTATGACAGGCACCTCAAACTCAGTATGTCCCCAGACAAGATGGTTACCTTTCCCCCTAAACCTGATAATCCAGTCTGGCTTCTCCATTTCTGTATATCACCTTCTTATTGATACACGACTCTGTTCTGGACCTTCTTTTCCTTCTCTAATCTTTCTTACTTGGAGATCTCAAAAGCGTCCATGGACTCAGTAGTCCTCAGGATTCCAATGACACCCAGATACATGCATCCATGACTAGTCTCTATTCTCAACTCCACTATTGTATCTCCAACTGCCTATTTGATATTTTAAATTGAATGTCTCAGAGCTATCTAAAACTGAATATGTCCAAAACTGAACTTATCTTTACTTACAAACTTTTCCATCTTCTGAACCACAGCATTTTTGTTGAAGGCACCATCATCTTTTTATTTACCCAGGTTTGCAACTTTGGCAATCCCCAGCTCCTAACCTACCCCACAGATTCAATTAATTACAGAGTTTATGTTTTCTACTTATATAATCTCTCATATTTATTCCCTTCTCAATCACATATCCAACACCTTACTTCAGAACCTTATCACATCTCATCTGGATACCAAATAGTTTACTACTTGCTTGTTTCCGTGCTTCAAATCTCTCCCCTCACCAATCCATCCAGAATGGTTGTAACTGATTGTCTTAAAACCCATGTCACTTCTCTCCTCAATAACCAGGAGTGACTCCTTAATTCCTCTAGCATCAAAAAGAAGCTCTTTGCCTTAGCTCTTAAATCCTTTTATAGCCTGTACCCAACTGACCTTTCCTGATTGGGTTATATATAAATTACTTCTCTTCTTACCCTATGATCCTGCCAAACCGGTTGTTTCCATGTGTCATTCCATCTCATGTCTCTGAACCTTTCCATTGGCTGTTCTTCTTGTCTGGAATACATTCCCACCTTACCCGTGCCTCTTAGAATATCTAGCTTTTTTCAAAACTATGCTCAAAATATACCTTCTTCATGAGGGCTTTCTTTATGTCCATAGTTAGTGTTTTACCCAGGAAAACTTATATTTTTATTTTATGTACACACAAACACACATATATGTACACATACACATATGCATGTATACACAATATGTGTATATATCTATGTGTGTGGATATGCATGTATATATGCATTGCTTATTTTCTTTTTCTTTTTTTTTTTGGAGGGGGGAAGGCAGGGCATGGGGTTAAGTGACTTGCCCAAGGTCACACAGCTAGTATTAAGTGTCTGAGGCCAGATTGGAACTCAGGTCCTCCTGATTCCAGGGCCAGTGCTCTTTCACTGCACCACCTAGGCACCCCTGCATGCTTCTTTTCTTCCCAGTCAAATATACGCTTCTTGAGAGAAGGAGCTGTGCCATTTTTTGCCATTTATATATCCAGACCCAACAAAATTCTAGCACATAGCAGGTACATAACAAATATTTACTGATTGATACGTTTAAATGTTTTTATAAAACACACAGACATTACTGCTATCTTGAATTCTATTACATTTCTGTCAAACTATCAAATGGTATCCTAGTAAATATAGTAGAAAAATAGAATTGAGAAATCCAAGTTATCCTTTGCTCAACATTGGTAGATTAATAGAAAAGTTATTTGCCAACATTATGTAACTTCCTTCCTACTTAAGCCAATTTATTTATTTATTCCCCGGCATTTATTCATTCATCACTGAGTAACTTGTAGATTTAAGCCTAGGTGATTTGCATGTGTAAATAACAATGATTTGCATCAATATGGGGCTTTAAGATTAAAAAAAGATTGCTTTTTGAGGTCAATTGTGCAAACGTTATTATTCACATTTGACAGATCAGAACCATGAGGCTCGGACCTGTCTAAAATCAGATGATTAGTGACTGAGCCAGGCTTTATCTCCAGGCCATAATATCCTAGAATTACATATTTGGAAGTGAAGGAGGCACGAAGACACAGTGGGATAAACATTGACTTAGGAATCCTAGAGCTTATGCTTATTTCCATATCTGATGCTTGGTATCCGTATTTGCAGCACCTGGCTTACCTGGCCTCAGGTTCCCCATCTAAAAGTTGAGAAGTTTCAGTTTGATAATTTCTGATGACTTTTCCTTTATAAATTCTATGATCCTAAAGGACATCTGCTCTATCTTCAGCAGGAACCTCTTCTACAACTTCCCTAACAACTGAGAATTAGTCATCTGTCCTTTGCCAGAAGAATTTCAGTCATGGAGAGATCATTACCTTATTAGGCAAACTGCTCTACATTAATGGTTAGGTAGCTTTTCTTTAAGTTGAATTGAAATATATACCTTCATAACTTCCACGTATTGTTTGAAAGGTGAACATGGTCTTTAATTCTAAGGATCCTTGAAGAAAATATTGTTCCATTGCCTTAGTCTACAGATAAAATTACAATATTAATATTGACATTAACGGAGACTTCACATTTCTATGATGTTTTTAATTTTACAAAGTTCTTTGCTTATATTTTGTATTCTGCAAGGTAACATGTGAAAGTATTATCAACTGTATTTCCAAATACAGAAACTGAGGCTCAGAGTGGTAAAAATAATTTCCTCAGGGTCCTGTAGGCAGCAAGTGTTAGATCCTGCATAAACTTCTATAGAGCAAGAACAATTTATTCTATATAATAGTCATTTTCTTCAGTGTTTTGCTATTGAATTACAACCTAGCTATATAATGTACATTCCAAACCTGCAGGTAGATATGACTAAATCAGAATGTCCTTGCAATAAATTCTCTCTTGAAATACAATGTACAATCTTCCAACCCACTGAGCGCACCTCCTTTCCAAAACTGCTTGCTGTGATTATAGAGAATTTTGTTAGCTTTCTTTTATTAATTTTACAAATCATACACATTGCTGGGGATGTTATTTCCCCACTGCTTTATATAGTGCATTCAATTACAAAGAAAAATTGACACAAGTAGCATCTGAAAAAGAAATGAAATTTTAATCTATTTTATCTATAACTTCAGAGAAGCATGGAGACTTCTCTGAATGTCAGGAAAATGATTAATGGAATGCTAAAAGTCCAACACACAGGTGAAAGTCAGGCTACTGGTTCTATTAGCTAAAATGATGCAGATGTGAGTTCAAAACAGATGTTCCACAATTGATGGAGCCTTCATGAATTTATTAAAGAGTCACAATAGCATAATACACTTCGGAAAGCATTTTGTTCAAGATAGGAAACGGTTTCAGATAGAGCATCTATGAGAGTGGGCTGTTCTTGGAAACTGTCATTGGCACAGAATCTAGTAGTTAGAAATCTTCAGGGCTCCAAATTCTGTTTAAATCTACCCAATCTGTTTAGATCTACCCACTGATACCTGTAATGCTATTCATGTCCCATTACATAGACTAGTTATTCTACTGAAATATTAGTTATTTTATTGCCATTAAAATTTTTATTTTACTTTTACATCATTATTTCCCTTCCAT
Organism: Gymnobelideus leadbeateri; assembly: GCA_011680675.1. Classification (NCBI taxonomy): domain Eukaryota; kingdom Metazoa; phylum Chordata; class Mammalia; order Diprotodontia; family Petauridae; genus Gymnobelideus; species Gymnobelideus leadbeateri. The sequence goes on from WOXC01010071.1 coordinate 34,768, forward strand.
TTTCCACTACCCAATCCTCTACCTCTGACTGAGAAAACAAGAAAAATAAAACTCTTTTACAGTCATGTACAGTCAAGCCTACATTCATTGGCCCTGCCCAATCAAAAAAAAAATTGCAATCTGTACTCGGAATTCATCACCTCTAACAGGAGGAGGTAGTTATCACATTTTATTACGAGACCTCAGCAATTATGGTTAGTCATTGCATTGATCACAGTACAAAGACGTTCCTTGTCTTTACAATTTTGTACTTGGTGTATAAATTGTTCTGGTTTTGCTCAACTAACTCTACATCACTCAATAAAATATTCTCATGTTTCTCTGACCATCCATATCTACATCTACATCTACACGTAGACACATATGTATATGTATACAGATACATACATATACACACATGTATACATATATGTGTTGTACACTATTCTATCACATACATAGAACAACTTGATCAGCAATCCCAATTGATGGCACTCTTAGTTTTCAATGCTACGAAAAAGGCTACTATAAATATTTTTGTACACAACCTTTGTACGTAACTTTTCCTTTTTTATTTTTTTGGGAATATAGATCTAGTAGTGGTGTCACTAGCTCCATGGGTATGTATAGTTTGAGAGCTTTAGGGGCATAGTTCCAACTGGCTTTGCAGACAATTTGGATCAGTTCACGACTCTACTAATAGTGCAACCATGTATTGTTTTTTTTCCATAGCCCCTTGTTGTCATTTTCCTTTTTTGTCAATTTTGCCAATCTGATGGATTTGAGATGGAACCTTTGGATTGTGTTAATTTGAATTTCTGTAATTATTAGTTTTTTTGAACATTTTCGTATGGTTATTGATGGATAGATTGGATTTCTCCCTTTGATTACTTATTCGAATCCTTTAAACTTTTTATCAGTTAAGATCATTCCAAAGTGCAATATACTTCACCTCAATGAAGTAATGTCCTAATAGAAGTCATTTAGATACATATTGGACATACTTATTTCCAACTTAACCCAAAACTAGTTAACTTGCTCCTCTGGACCATCGATCCTCTGGGATACCTGCCAGATGTTAAATCCAGCTACTCTACCACACTAAATTTCTATTCATTTTTGCAATTACTACTTTTAAAAATGTATTATAGCACTAAGATAGCTTTTTCAGTAGATCTATAAAATGTTAAACAGAAATGAAATACCTAGACTGAGAGTAGAATTTGGAAAACATAATAAAATATGCTTAAGTAGGAAGAGAATGAAATTAAGTCATTCTGTCTCACTTCTCCCAAAACAGTTTGGAATATACCCTTACCTAATAACTTTATCCCCAGGCTACAGAATAAACTCCATTGAGAAATGATTCCCCACATATCCATTTTCTTTTCACAGCCAGAGTTAAAAAGAGGCATATTTTCTTAATCAAAGGATATCCATCAAAGGATATACACAGTTTTAATGCCTTATGTGCATAATTCCAAATTGGTTTCCAAAATGGTGGACTTAGTTCACAACTCCACCAACAAGGCATTAGTTCTAGTTCTCCCATATCTCCAACATTTATCATTTTTCTGTTTTGTCATGTCACCCAGTCTGATAGGTTTAACATAAGTAATGGTAATGGGAATTTGAAGACCTTAACTTCTTTGAAAATAAACTGCCTCCTAATAGGCTGAATATAGTCATATGGAGCCTATGGTGAGAGGAGTTTGCTGAAGGGTAGAGCAGAGCCCACAGGTAACTTTCCTGCTTTGAAAATGTACTCTGTCCCCTAATAGGCTGAATGTAATTACATGGAGCCTACGGTGGTAGGAGTTTGCTCAAGGGTAGAGCAGAACCCAAAGGAACCTGGGAGTCAGAGCCAGAGAGAGGGTAGAAGAGAGAGGATGCTCAGGTAAGGAGTTAGTCCTGTGAGTAAATTTTGATCTTATATTGGTTTGTGGGATGGCTAAAGGATGTCGTGACTCTCTCTGTTGTTATGGCTTATTAACTTCTTTGCTACAATGATGGAATTGGCTTACTGGTTTGGGCATTTGGTTTTCTGGTGTCTGAATAAATGTTTACCTTGTTATCTTCTCTATGGAGAGGCTGCTATATTTTATGATTGAACACCATGTGGGGATATTTATAGTCATGGTCAGTATATTCATAGTGATTATGGGCGATGTAAATATTGCATTGGCACTACAATGTTGTACCTCAGAGTTGTTTTGATTTGCATTTCTCCAATCAATACTGATTTAGAGTATTTTTTCATTTGACTACAGATAGCTTTAATTTCTTCATCTGAAAACTGCCTGTTCATGTCATTTGACCATTTATCAATTGGGGAATGATTTGTATTCTTATAAATTTGACTCTGTTCTCTATATATTTTAGAAATGAGATCATTATCAGATATTGGCAGTAATAATTGCTTAGCAGCTTTCTGTTTCCCATCTAATCTTGGTTGCATTGGCTGTTTGTGCAAAAAAAAATAATTTAATGTAATCAAATTTATCCATTTTGCACTTCATAATTTTCTCTGTTTCTTATTTGGTCATAAAGTCTTCCATTCTCCACAGATCTGACAGGTAAGCTACTCCTTGCTCTCCTAATTTACTTATCTACTCACCTTTTATGTCTAAATCATGTACCTACTTTGACCTTATTTTGTTATGTGTTGTAAGATGTTGGTCTGTTCCTAATTTCGGCCATACTGGTTTCTAGTTTTCTCAACAGTTTTTGTTAAATAATGATGCCTGCTCAGCTGGGGCTGTACTGAAACAGGGAGAGGTCTACCACTGGAGGACACTTCCCTACTCTAGGCTATGCTGCAACACATGGAGGTGCAGCTGCTGGAAGAAGCCTACCTGTCCAGGACTGCACTGAAGCACTTGGACGTTCACTGCTGGAGAATACTGCCCACCTGGGTCTGCACCAAAACACAAGGTATATCTGATGAAAAAGGCTTATGCACTGGTGTTACGGGAATGGGAATCTGAATATCTTCCTTGCCCATTGGCCCTTTGATAGGCTTAACTGACTCTGATATTGTTCCCTGATTTGAAAATGTAATCTGCCCCCTACTAGGCTGAATGTAGCACATGGAGCCTTAGGAGGGAGGCTTGTTTTTCAGGAATGCCCACACCTTGTTATTTTCTGACTGGGTAGTGGGTCAAGAGGGTTGTGACATTCTCTGACCCAGGAGTAGGCTATATATATACCCTGATGTGAGGTTTTGCTTTGGGACTCACTTTGGGAAGAGTTGTGTGAATTGTCCAGATGAGACTCTGGGTACCTGTTGAGCCCCCTCCCCACCCCCAGCTTTGAAAATCCAGATGTTGGTGCTTCCCTCTCTAGGAACTGACTAGGTATGGATGTAATGGTCAGACAGCTGGAAGCCTGTCTGCTGATGTTTCACTGTCTGTATTTGTTGTCTGCTTATAATATCTGTTTGTATTTTCTGAAGTTCGGGGTGCTGACCTTTTTCCCCTGAACTAGGTAAATGATGTATGTTTGGTTAAAGCAATATTGTTAATCCATTTTGAGTTGCTTTCTTTTAGAAAAGCAGATCTAGGAACCTGTGTTAGCAGCCATTCTGGGTATGCTAGGGTGCTTGCTGCTACAACTAGTGGCTGTCTTTAGACATTGAGCTCCATTCCAGGGGGATACCTACCAGCTCAGGGCTACCTAGGTACAAGAGGTGGTTCTCTGAGCTGGAGCCTTCAAGTTCCCCTGGTTATTCTAAGGCATGTGGTGGGTCCTAGGGTTGGTATCTACTTCTTTCCCTGCCTTGGGGCTCAGGATCTCTCCCTGGTTTGCTAAGGTGGGGCTCGCTACTGACACTTCTTGTCCTGGAATGCACTCCCCTTTTACTTCAGTAAAATGTACCTTTCTTGCTGATCCTCCAAATTTCCTGGGCTAAGGGACTGCTCCACTCCATTTTTCTGCTGGCTATCTTGTTTCAGGATTTTTCCTGGGGCTCTATTTTTTGTTTTTGTGTTTAAAGAGGTCAGAAAGGTAGAGTGATAGCAACTGACTGTTTACTCTGTTGTCTTGGCTCATGGAAGTCCAAATCCCCAAGAGATTTTCTCTTGCAGCATACGATGCTTAACAATCATCTAGTAGGTGTATTAACTAAGCAATTTTCTTATGATTCATATTCATTGGCATTTTTTATGAGCAAGTAATTGTAGTTTACTAACTTGTCATTCTGTCTATCAACCCAAGTTTCTGCAAAGGATTTTTTTTCTGGGTCTAAATTAGCAAAAAATAATGGATGAGGGGAGGCTAGGTGGAGCAGTGAGTAAGAGCGCCGGCCTCAGAGTTGGGATAACCCGGGATCGAAACCGGCCTCAGAAAATGAGCACCCACACATAAATAATGACTGGCCATGTAAGCTTGAGTAAGTTACTTAACCCCAATTGCTTTAAAAAAATAATGGATGAGCTACTATTTTTATCACTTTTAATATGACATTGATCTCTGTTTTCTGTCTCATCAGATACCAACTGGAGAGATGGTAACTTGACATCTTCTAATCCATGTGATAACCTACAATTTTAGAATGTTGCAGACCTGCCAGTACCTTAACTTCCCCAAGTACCTTCATACAATCCTTTTTACTGGCTTATTTAATTAGATTTTTTTTAATTGATAAAATTGCCTATCTAATTTGTTCTTGACCTTGTATACTTTCCCATACCTGCCCTTTCCTAGGACAACAATTTCCTCAAACTCATATATATAAAGAAACGTTTGTGCTTCAGAGACCACCTCTTTTGCATGCTGAGCCTCAAGAGCTCTCTGCTTAGCTATTCTTATTAATTCAGTAATAACTTTGTTGTGATGCAGCCTCAAAGAACTGAATGATTCACTGCAATGGAAGGAAGACAATAGCACTGTTTTGCTAAGTCTGACAAAGTAATGTGAACACCTGTCTTGAAGGCTGGGTGTCTGGTTCATGCACATAGCTCCAGTGCTCTAATAAAGAGCAAAGCAATAGTTGGTTTGGTTTGCTACTTCTGGGGGAAAAGTCGAGAGCAGCAGAGGCCCTCCTCTCTCTCTGGAGTTCGGCAGGAAGATCAGATTCATCATAGTGAATGTCCAACCCCTCCTAGGGGAAGTCTATGGCAGGTGGTGGGGCCAACCCAGCAGCTCCCGCACCCTTAAGTTTCATATTCCTGGGATCAGGAGCCTTCCTCTAGTATCGCCCACGACAAAGGGGTGGCCTCCCAATCTAAGGACAAAGCAGGCACCCTCCAAACAACAAGCAGTAGCAGCTCCGAAGGCACTTCCAGCCTTTTGGAGGAGGTGCTGCAAGCCCCGGGAAGTGACGGACACAGGACCGGAAGTTGACTCCCTAAAAGGAAGAGGACATGATTTCCTTAGGGGTGAGAGGATAGAACCTGCTGCAGTTGGGTTTACTCTCTTCAAAAGCTACATTTCCCTTGTCTGTTGTCAGTTGTCAGGCATAGAGTAGAACAAGATAAGAATAAGGACTGCACCCATGGCTTCATTTGTATAAAGGAATCCCTGGGTGAGGAAGTTCCTTCTCCCAATGAAGATCAGTGCCTTCTCTACAATTTTATATTCTTGGAGAGTCATGAGACATCTTGGATCTACTTTCTCCTTCCCTCTAACTTATTCTGCATAGAATTGCCAGATTTCTGCTGCTTATTTATAATTTTAGTCATATATACTGCTCCTTTCCTCAAAAGGCTTTGATCATTCCCTATTGTTCCAGGGTTGAAATCTGAGAAGCTAAATGACTTGCCCAGAGTCATAAGGCCAAAGTCAGAGGCAAGTCTTGAACATGGGGCTTCCTGTCTTTGAAGCCTGTGTTCTCTCCACTAGGAAATGCTGCCTCTCAAATGATCACACAGAAATATTTAAGCAATTATCACCTTTGGCTCTGTTCTTTAAAGGTAAGCCTTATGAACATATGAAGGATTTGTCCAGCATCATTGGCAATAACAACAACAGTAATAATAACTCCAGTTTTTTCTAGTACTTTAAAGGTTGTACAGCCCTTTGCACATAGTGGCCCTGCAGGGTTTTGTTGAAGCCAGCTCAGGCTGGGTTTGAAGAGCCTGATAGTTAAATTTTCAGCGTGAGCCTTTATAACTTGAAAATCAGCAAATATTACAAATCAAATATTGATTTAATTGTTTTCTTGATTTTCTAAGCTTAATAAAATAATGGAGAAAATATCAGTAATGCAAATTAAATTTAAAAGTGTGTCATGCATTTTAGTTGTTAAGCATTTACCACCAGGTCACCGACTGTGAGGAGCTTCATTATTCCTCTTTTACTGATAAGGGAACTGATGTTTAAAGAACTGACTCTGGGTCATCAACTTTCTCATGGCTAGAATTGGGATGAAATAGGTTTTTCTACTATGCCATGCTGACTTTCTCCAGAGGTAGCTCAAGACTAGTTCTTAGATTGGCTGGTGAGACTCAAGGTCAATAATGGTAGTGCTGAGGAAGGATTTCTGGTCAGATAGACAGGGATCAAGGTAGACCCAATAGGTAAAGCAAACTTGCCTAGAAGTCTTGGTAACACCAGAGAGAAGGATTGGTGTGTTTGCTGAATCAAAAGGAACATGAAGCCAAGGTTGGTCTTTGTCATAAGGCAGCCAGTGTGTATGGGAAGGATCATTGGCTTTAGAGTTAGAAGTCCTGAGGATCCTGGTTAGAAAACTTGCTCTAGGGGCAGCTGGGTGGCGCAGTGAGTAGTGTCAGCCCTGGAGTCAGAAGGACCAGAGTTTGGATCCGGCCTCAGACACTTAACGCACACACAAACAAAAACCTAGCCGTGTGACTAGGCTACTTAAGTTACTTAACCCCAATTGCCCTCCAAAAAGCAAAAAAGAAAAAAGAAAAAAAAAAGAAAACTTGCTCTAGTACCTACAAACCTTGTGTCCTTGGAGAAATCTCAATTTCAGGGCCTCGGTTTTATTACTAGTGGGCATTAGACTAATGACTTCTAGGTGATGACCTAGAATGACCCTTCCCAGTTAATCTTTCATTGCAGCCCTCATTATCTGTACCTGGCTCTACCCTAGACCACCACTCCTTGACCATTGTATATAAGGCCATCTTGCCTCCATTAATGTGCTCAGATTGAATCCAGCTCACTTGTCAACAGAAGTGTTACAAAGATTCATATTCCTTAAGAGTCTGACCCACTTGCACTAGTGATACAGATTCTCAGATTCTTTAAGAGTTTGATAGACTTGTTAATACAAATATCACAGATGTGCATATACTTAAAATCTCAACCACCCCAATGGGTGTTTTAATAAAAAAAAAATTATCTCTGACTGAAAGAAGGCTTGGGTCAAATTCATTCGAGGCAGGACTTGTGTCATTTGCCCTTGAGTTCCAGGGTTCCCAATGCCCCTACATCTCAACATAGGTACCCTTTAATTTCTAAATTCCTGTGGTTGTCTCTGGTCCACAGCTTTGGAGTGGCCAGAGCCTGTTCTACCATTTCCCTGACTACTGACAGTTGAAAAGGGAAATACATCCCTTGAAGAGTGTGAAACTGCTGAGGAAGGTTCCATCTTCTCACCCATAAAGAACTCAATGTTGTCTTCCATCTAGAAACTTTTCTAAATCTGTGGATTATATTATCTGAAACCTTTATGTCTATAAGCTTCTTTATTCCCTGACATATAATGTAATTCTTCTTTTAATCATTAAAAGTAATGGGCAACAGTAGCAATGTACACTATTTCATTTGGTAATAAGTATGCAGTATATTAATACATCTGCTTTATAAATTAAGTAACTGGCATTGTATAGCTAATAAATGGTATGGTCAGTTTGAGACTTAAATGTTTTCCAGGCACTTGTCAAATAACACAGTATATTGAAACTGAAAAGATCCTTCAAGGCTACTTACTTTATTTTACATGTGAAGAACAAGACACCCATAGAGGATGAATAACTCACATAGGGTAATGTACAAAGTAAGAAGAACTGAAATTTGAACTCAGGCCTTCAGACTCTAAATAGGTCCAGTGTTTTGTTTTTTTCTGTATTATTATTCCGTCAAGTATCTTTATCTTCCTCTATTCCCATTTTACAGATGAGGAATTTGAGGGTTAATAGATTTAGTGCCTTGGCCATACTTACAAAGAAAGTGTTAGAACTGGGGCTCAAATTTAGGTTTCTTTGAAAGGAAGGGAGGAAAAAGAATAAACCTTTATATAGCTCCCACTTGTTTATCAGGAATTATGCTAAATGCTTTATGAATATCTCATTGAATAAAAGGTAATATTCTTTGTCTTCCATCAAATCGTTTCCTAGCAACATCAAGAAGTTGACTCCTTACGTGTTCCTAATCCAACCTCCTGGCCTTATGGATGAATCCTTTCTATGAATAACAACAATCATAACCACATTACAATAATGAACAACACCATTTATATAAAATCTACTATGTGCCAGGAATTGTGCAAATATTATCTTATTGGAACCTCATAACAACTCTGGGAGGTATGTATTATTATTATTCCTCTTTTACAACTAAGAAAGGAAGGCAACTAGAGGTCAAGTACCTTACCTAGGATCATATTGCTAGTAAGTGTCTATGGCTGCAATCAAAAGCAGGTCTTTCTGACTCCAGGTCTAGTGCCGGTCCAGGGTACCACCCTTGCTCATTCATTTGGGTTGTATTTGAAGAGTAAGAGTGACAAGGAACTCATTAGCTCATGAGGCAGCTCTACTTCCTAAATTTATTTTTATTTTCTTTTGACAGTTTTAATCCATCCATATACTTATAAACTGAGCTAAAAATAATAATGTTATTAGCAGACATTTACATGGGCTTCTATGGTTTCAAAACACATTGAATGTATTTTCTCACATGTAGCTCTCTGTGGCCCTATAAAGTAGGTTACAAATGTGCAAATTGAGGCTCTGAAAGATTAAATGACTTACCTGGAGACATTTTGAATTCTCTGTGTCCAAAACAACTCAATAGCTTTCCTCCCAAATCCAGGCTTCCATACTTCCCTCTTACTGTAAAGGGTACCACAATTTTTCCATTTACTCAGCAGGTTTACTACCTTGGTGTCATTTTCTCTACATTACTCTCTCTTACCCTATGTATTATATAATTTGTCCAGTCTAGTCTCAGCAGTATCTCTGACACATGTCTCCTTCTCTCTATCCACACTGCCACTACTGTAGACCAGGCCCTCATTAGCTTTTGTCTAGACTATTGTAATAGTCTCCTATTTGGTCTCCCTTTCTCAAGTATTTTCCTGTTCTAATCTATCTTTCACAATCCACCAAAGTACATTTCCTATAACAATACCAAACAACCATGTCAATCCCCTCTTCAAGAAGTGTCCTTAGTTTCCTATTGCTTCTGGGATAAACTGTCTTCAATATTTAAATCCTTTCAAAATATGACCGTTTCCTACTTAAGAAAATTTAGATAATTTTTCACATTACATCTTTACATGCAGCTGGTTATAAAATGGATATAAAGCAGTGAATATAAAATGAAAATAAATTCAAATCTGGTCTCAGATACTAGCTGTGTGACCTTGGGCGAACCATTTAAACTCTGTCTACCTCAATTTCCTCAAGAGTAAAAAATAATAGCAACTACCTTGCAGAGTTGTTGTGAGGACCTGGCACAAAGCAGGTACTTAAAAATGCTTATTCTCTCCCAGACCTCCATTCACACAGGCATGCCCTGATTACTAGTCTTGTGCTATTTTAATACCTTTTTCTAAGAATCATAACTCATGATCCTTGTTCTTCCCTCTGGAGCCAAGGAGAATAGATCAAATTTGTCTTGCATATAATATCCCTTCAGATAACTTGAAAATAGTTGTGTTATCCATACCTATTTCTTCTATTATTCATTCTAAACACATGGAGTTTCAAAATCAGATTCTCATATGGCTTAGTGTTGTCCCCACATCACCCAACATCATTAAGTCATATCACACCACAGTTTGTCAGTGTCCCCCAAAAAGTTTCCCCAAATTTACATGGTACTCTTGAGTGTAACCTGTCCAGCTCAGAGTAAAGTGGGCTCCACCTTTTTGAAATTATCCTTTTTTTTCCAATGAACTGTTTAAAATTTTTCTTGACTTTGGGGGAGAAAGGGGTAGGCAAATACTACCAAGAGTGTACTAATGTGGTTTTTCTGAACTTATTTATCAAGTACCTTAGGAGGCTGTGGAAACAGTGTTTATTTTCCTAGACATTGAAACCCATGAAAATTTATGTCTCCAGGCACTTCAGACATCAGAGAGATCTCAAAGTCTTTAACTTTAAACAAAGTCCAATTTCAATGGCAATCAATTCAAAAAGGCTAATAGTAAAATTACTTTGTGAGTAGAGTGGTAGTGAGCAGCAAGATCATTCTGAGGCTTTGGCCAAGAGCATGTTCTTTGACAGTTGCACAGGTACTTTTAAAAAATACCATTGGGCGGCTAGGTGGCACAGTGAATAGAACACTGGCCCTGGAGCCAGGAGGACCTGAGTTCAAATCCGGCCTCAGACACTTAACACATACTAGCTTCATGACCTTGGGCAAATCACTTAACCCCAATTATCCTGCCCTCCTCCCTTCAAAACAAATAAGAAAGCAAAAAAAAAAAATACCAGATGAGTGAAAATAGCCGTATTTAACTTAGGAAGCAAAATAATAAACTCTATTTATCGATAAGTGACTATGAAATACTCTGCATCTATGAGGCAGGAGAAGATGAAAGGAGAAGACGAAAATGAAATATATTTTTAAAGGCTTTAATTGTATGGTGTGCTCTAGGAGGGGTAGTACCTCTGGTGTAAGGGCTTGCTAAGCCCTTTTCAGGCCTTCTCATCCATCTTTGGTGTCCAACTTCACCCAACTCTTCATTTTTAGTGCCAAGAAACTGTAGCATGCTCATTGTCCACACCCCAGTAGGCCATTTTGGCAAACAGTCTAAACCAGGTTGAGGGTTACTAACAGGGCTCAAACCTATCAGTGAGTTAGGGGGATGTCTACTGCAAGCAGCTAAATACTTCCCCTGGTGGAATGGGCAGATGAGAACAGTTTGTTCCAGTGGTCATAAAAGCAGATAAAGCAGGGGCTGAAGAATGTTTAGAGCCTGGTCAGACATCAAAGAGGCCAAGGTAATCCACTGCATCCTGGGCTATCACCAATCATCTTGACTTTGGTCTTGCCACTGGACTTTGTTGTTTCTGGACAAGAGAACAAGGCTGATAACTTTGTGTAACTCTACCTCACTTAAATCCAATTCACATGCATGTTAAGACATCCACCCTGTGATATCATTGGTCCTCTTTAAAAAGGAAGGATTAACAACAACAAGAGCCTTTTACATTTATGTGGGCTTTTCTTATGGTGGGAAAATAGAGATAGCTTTAAGGGTATACAGAGTTGTCTTAGGTATGCTTATCTGTTTATATATAAAAATGTATTCCTTATTCTTCGAACATAGTCACATTATATTCTTGCACAGCCCCTTTTGTGTGTTGAGGGAGAGGGAAGTGGCTCCTGAGGTACCATGATGTAGTGGAGTAGAATGTTGGATTGGACTTGGTTTCAAACCAAATGGTTTTGAGTTTTGGATCTTTCACTTATATGACCTGAGGAAGGACATGTGACTTCTCTGGACCACTTTCTCCTCATTCTTATTTATTTCTTTGTTTGTTTGTTCCTTCATTCATTCATTTATTTTTAGTTTTCAACATTCATTTCCACAAGATTTTGAATTACAAATTTTCTTCCATTCTTTCCCCTTCCACACCCCAAGATAGCAAGCTTACTGAATACCTCTTCCCCCAATTTGCTTTCTTTTATATCCTCCCCCATCCCATCTAACTTTCTAGTAGGGCAAGATGGATTTCTATACCCCAGTGGCCATTTATCTTATTTCCCAGCTGCATGTAAAAAACAATTTTTTAAACATGTGTTTTTAAAACTTTGATTTCCAAATTCTTTCCCTTCTACCTACCCTATCCACCCCGACTGGGAAGACAGGCAATTCAATATAGGTTGTACATGTGTAGTTTTGCAAAATGTTTCCATAGTAGTTATATTGTGAAAGACTAACTATATTTCCCTCCACCCTATCCTGCCCCCCACTTATTCTATTTTCTACTTTGATCCTGTCCCATTGCAAGAGTCTTTACTTCCAACTACTCTTTCCCCAAGTCTGCCCTCCCTTCTGTCACCCTCCTTCTTTTCCCAATTCCCCTTACTTTCCTGTTTGGGTAAGATACCCAAATGAGTGTGTATGTTGTTTCCTCCTTAAGCCAAATTCAATGAGAGTAAGGTTGACCCACTCCCTTTTACCTTCCTGCTCTTCCCCTCCATTGTAATAGTGTTCCCTTGACTCTTTTATATGAGGTACTTTACAATATTCTATCTCTCCCCTATTCCTTCTCCCGTTATATTCCTCTTTAACCTCTTAACTTTATTTTTTAGATATCACCCCTTCCTATTCAACTGATCCTGTGTCCTCTGTCTATGTATACATGTACACAAATATACAAACTCAAATATATTCATGTATTTATACACACATATACCCTGCTATACGTATATATATATATATATATATATATATATATATATATATATATATATATATATATATATATATATATATATAATCCCTTCAACTATCCTCATACTGAGAAACATCTAATGAGTTACAATTATCATTTTTCCATGTAGGAAATTCAACTTTACTAAATTCCTTACGATTTATTTTTCCTATTTACCTTCTCGTGCTTATCTTGCTTCTTTTTTTTTTAAACAAATGCGTTATTAACTTCTGTTTTACATCATTCATTTCTGCCAGATTTTGAGTTACAATCATTTTCCCCCCATTATTCCCCTACCCAACCTCCCAGAGCAATAATCCCACAAGATATCGCTTCCTCCAATCTGCTATCTCCCATACCTTCTCCCATACCCCCATCGACTTTTTCATTAGAGGAAGGTGAGTCTTTGCATCCCAATGTCTGCACATCTTATCTCCCTATTACAAGCAAAAGAGTATTAATAATAGTATTTATATATATTTGAAATGTTTAATGTTATGACCTCAAATTTCAGATCCATTTCCTTCCTCCCTTGTCACCCAATCCCTCTTGGGAGATAAGTAATTCAGTATATGTTGTACATGTCTAGCTATGCAAAACATTATCATAGTAGATATATTGTACAAGGCTGCTTATAATTCCCTCCCACTCATCCCACCCCCCACCTGGTCCATTCCCTACATGATCCTGTCCCTCTTTTATAGTGGGTACTTCCAACCTCCCCTCACCCCAAGGATGCCCTCCCATCCATCATCCCTCCTCCCATCCCCTTTCCCCCTATCCTGCTGCAGGTTGAGATATCCCATTTAGTATGTATGTCATTTTCTCCCTGAACCAAATTCAGTTTGAATGTGGTTTTGCCTTTTTAGTCTTCCTTATTCTCCCCCTCTTTTGCAACCACTTCCCCTTGCTTCTTCTGCATGGGATAGTTTACACTACCCTGTCTCTCCCCATCTCCTCTTGCCACTTTCCTCTCTCACCTCATAGTTTCATCTCTTGAGTATTCTCCCTTCCCAACAAATTCAACTTATGCCCTCTATCCATATATAACCGTAACCATATACACACACATTCACATATGTATTCATATGACCACACCCCCTTCTTCCATTATTTTCATAGTGAGAAAGATATCATCAGTCACAGTTATTGCTTTTCCATATAGGTATGTAAATAGTTCAACTTTGATAAGTACCTTTTGATTTCTTTTCCCTGATTACCTTCTCAGGCATCTCTTCCTTCTTGTGTCTGGGTGTCAAATTTTCTATTCAATTCTGGTTTTTTCCTCAAGAATGCTTGAAAGTCCTCTATTCCACTGAATGACCATATTTTCCCCTGAAACAGAATACTCAGTTTTGCTGGGTAGGTGACCCTTGGGTTCATTCCCAGTTCTTTTGCCCTCTGGAATATCATATTCCATGCCCTTCGATCCCTCAGTGTAGAAGCTGCCAGGTCCTGGGCTATTCTGATTGTGTTTCCACAATATTGAAATTGTTTCTTCCTGGCTGCTTGTAGTATTTTCTCCTTGATCTGGGGATTCTGGAACCTGGCTATAATATTCCTGGGAGTTTTCTTTTTGGGATCTTTTTCAGGAGGTGATCGGTGGATTCTTTCAACCTCTATTTTGCCCTCTGGATCTAAAACATCAGGGCAGTTTTCCTTGAGAATTTCTTGAAGGGTGATTTCTAGGTTCTTTCCTTGATCATGGCTTTCAGGTAGTCCAATAATTTTTAAATTGTCTCTCCTCGATCTATTTTCCAGGTCAGTGGTTTTTCCCATGAGATATTTCACATTGCCTTCTAATCTTTCGTTTGTTTGGATCTGCTTAACAGCATCTTGATTTCTCATAAAGTCATTAGCTTCCATTTGCTCCAGTATAACTCTGAAGGAATGAATCTCCTCAGTGAACTTTTGAGATTCTTTTTCCATCTGGCAAATTCGACTTTTTAAGGCATTCTTCTCCTCATTGCCCTTTTGGGCCTCCTTTGCCATTTGAGTTAGTCTATTTTTTAAGGTGTTGTTTTCCTCAGTCAGGCTGTTGACCCTCATTTCATACTTTTCCTGCATCCTTCTCATTTCTCTTTCCAATTTTTCCTCCACTTCTCTTATTTGATTTTTAAAGTCCTTCTTAAGGTCCTCTATGGCCTGCAACCTGCTCATGTTTTCCCCTGGGGCTTTTGGAGCAGGACTTCTGACCTCACAGTCCTTTTCCTGCTCTATGCCCCCAAAATAGGAGTCTAGGGTTGCATTTTTCTGTTTCCTTTGCCTTGGCATGTTGCCACTTAATTGCTTGACTTTTGGGCTTGTTGCCACACTATGGCTTTAAGGCCAGCTAGAGGAATTTTCGTCCCGAACGTGTGGGGGGCAACTTCCGTTTCTGGCAAGCTGTAAACCTACCCACGACTTCCACCCTAGATCACAATCCAGATCCAGGGAGGTTAAAGCAAGAGCGATTACCCCCCAAGACTGATCGCTGGATCTCCCTACAAATTTGCAGGCTGGAAGCGGGAGCTGCCTCTGAAAGCTACAAAATGGCGTTTGTCCTCAGTGGCTTCTAGCCCCTAGGGGAGGGAGCCGACGCATTCCCTCATACCAGTCCCAAAGTCCATAGGACACTAACCTCTTACTTTGTCCCAGGCAAGTCTATGTTGATAGTTCTGGAATCGCCACAGCTCCTGGTGTTCTGGGGTTCCTCCAGCTGGCTGCTGGCCCTGCCGCCCTGGGGCTAAAACCTCGGCTCATGCGGACCTGGGCTCGGCTCGGCTCTTGCGCTCTGCACTCTGCCAGGTCCCAGACCACTGCGCTGGTCCTTCCTGCAGGGCTGCTGGGCTGTCCTCAGTGGGAGTTTAGCTTCTCTGTGTCGTTCTGTGGGTGCTGGGGCTCCAGAATTTGTTTAGAGTCGCTTATCTTGCTTCTTGTAATTGAAAGTCAGATTTTCTGTTTGGCTCTGGTTTTTTCATCAAGAAGAAAGTCTTCTATTTCACTGAATGACCATGTTTTCCCCCGAAGCATTATAGTCAGTTTTGCTGGGTAGGTGATTCTTGGTTTTAATCCTAGCTCCTTTGACCTCCAGAATATCATATTCCAATCCCTTCAATCCCTTAATGTAGAAACTGCTAGATCTTGTGTCATCCTGATTGTATTTCCACAATACTCAAATTTTTTCTTTCTGACAGCTTGAAATATTTTCTCTTTGACTTGGGAACTCTGGAATTTGGCTATGATATTCCTGGGAGTTTTCTTTTGGGGATATTTTTGAAGAGGTGATTGGTGAATTCTTTCTATTTGTATTTTGCTCTCTGGTTCTAGAATATTAGGGCAATTTTCATTTAGAATTTCTTGAAGGATGGTTTCTAGGTTCTTTTTTTGATCAGGGCTTTCAGGCAGCCTAATTATTTTTAAATTGTCTCTCCTGGATCTATTTTCCAGGTCAGTGATTTTTTCCAATGCAATATTTCACATTGCCTTCTATTTTTTCATTTGTTGGATCTGTTTTATAGTATTTTAATTTCTCATGAAGTCATTAGCTTTCAATTGCTCCAATCTAATTTTGAAGGAATTATTCTCTTCAGTGAGTTTTGAAATTCCTTTTCTGTCTGGGCAATTCAGCTTCTTAAGGTATTCTTCTCCTCATTGGCTTTTTGGGCCTCTTTTGCCATTTGAATTATTCTATTTTTTAAGGTGTTATTTTCTTCATTCAGGTTGTTGACTCACTTTTCATGATTTTCTTGCATTATTCTCATTTTTCTTCCCAATTTGTCCTCCAGTTCTCTTATTTCATTTTCAAAATTCTTCTTGAGCTCTTCCATAGCTTATAACCAATTCACATTTTTCTTCACTCTGCTTCCAGAGTGGAGAGAGCTGTGTCCCAAATTTCTGGGTTTTTCACAAATGTTGTCAGAGGTCTGAGGAGGGCACCCACTCTACAGACACCACAAGCTCTGGCACACTGGCATTTCTTGCCCCAGGGCCACCACCCAAGATCATGATCCAGATCCAAGCATGTCAAAGCAAGAGCAATTACCCTTTGAATGTTCCACTTACAATCTGCAGGCCAGGATTTCCAGAGGCAGCTATGTGACAGCAGCTGAGTTCCCCACTGACCTTTTACTTTCTCTTTGGCATTTATGGGTTGAGAAGTCTGGACACTGCCACACCTGCCAGTGATTCCCTCTCCTGAAGTCTGTTCTGGCCATTCTTTGCTGCTCTTTGGGGCTGCTCTGGGTCTGGGCCTGGGTGGCTCATGTGGGACTTTGGCAACCTTCCAGTCTGGTGCAATAGATCCTTCCCGTTAGCCTGCCAGGTTGCCTTCCATGGGATATTTGTTTCTCTCTGTCACATTGTGGTTTCTGTAGTTCTAAAATTTGTTTAGAGTCATATTTTATAGGTATTGGAGATGGTCTGAGTGGGAGGTCTGATATTATATAATATCATTAATTACTGAAAATCAATAATAATAATCTGCCCTACTATAAGATTGTATCCATAGAAATATGAAATGTAGGAGTCAGAAAATAATCCAGTGTTTTCTACATCATTGTTTGCACACAAATATTAAGAAGAACATGAGGAAATTGAAACGGCCAGAAAGAAGCTGATCTAATGTAGTAAAACAAAGGCAGAACTATGTTCAATAGTCTTGTTCAAGAATAGAAGGAGTAATTATAAGAAGAACAGTGATGCACTCTTTTAGCCTGAATATATCCTGTTTGTACATAATTGTATGCATGTTGTCTCTCCATTAGACTGTGAGCTCCACAAGGGCAGGGACTGTCTTGGCCCTTCTTTATGTCCCCAGTGCATAGCACAGTGCCTAGCCAGATAGCAGGTACTTCATAAATGTTTATTGACTAACTGACTAACAAGTCTAAGCTTGATTCTACAGAGAAACTCATGAATTGTCTCATGTGAGTAATCAATCAGCAAGCATTTATTAAGCATCTACTAGTGCTTCAGGAATAGTACTTTCATAGTAATGTAGAAGATGTACTGAGGAGGTAAGAGACTACAGGCAGGGAGACTGAGCAGGAAGCTGTCATAGTAATTGAGACCAGGGCAAAGAGGGCCTGAACGGAGGTGTTGGCTGGTGGAATGGAGAGATAATGATGGATAGAAGGACTGTTATGAATGTAGAAAAAAATAAGATTAGAATTGATTAGATTCTTGTAATGAAGAGTTAAGCATGACACTGAAGTTTCCAATCTGGTGACTAGAATCTCACCACTGCATCTTCTGTTAAGCATTATTATTAGGAAACCTCTGAAGAAACTGATAGATGAAATGATTTGCCCAGAGTCACACAGTAACTTTGCCAGTAGCAAAGGTGGCATTGGAATACAGATTCAGAAGTCTAGTCTGATGTTCTTTCTGTTAAATACGTTTCTTTCCATTGTGCCAAACTGCCTCTAATATTTTAGAGAAAGACTTAAAGGTTGAGCTATCCAAATGTTATGAAACCTTATATGGCTGACATTATAGGAGAATTTACAGAAAATTATAATTGGGCAAAACTTAGTGGGTACACATTCACAGTTGCTTGGGATTGAATTGCCCATTGCCTACTGAGTAAAGAGCATTTTCAGAAGTGAAGACAGGTCTTTGAGGAAGAAAACAGAAGTTGCTGGGTTGTCCTGGCAGATGGTCTTATTATCTCAGATGGCTAGGCTGTCTCAGTATTACAGAATATCCCCCTGAGGGAGCATCAGGGCCTTCAGCGCTGATATTCAAACCTAGGAAATCACCATGCAGTTTATCATTATTATTAGTGCTGGCTGCTAAGTGAAGTTGATCAGCCCCACATCTGCCATGACTGCACTCAGTAAACCCTTGTGAGATACTACAGGGGAAGGCTGTCTAGAATCCAAGTCTGTTTCTCTTACCAGTTTTTCAAAAGTGAAGGCTTTTCTTAGGCCGTGAAAGTGGGTATAATTAACTAGGACAGAAATGCACGGGGATAAAAATGGAGGCAGCTGGATTCTCAAGTGAAAGGTCTTTCTAAAATGTTGTGACATGTCAGCCTGAAGGGACATGTATGAAAATAACCTGGGCCCTACAAAAAAAAAAAACATGTACAGAGTGCATGGAGATAGAGAAGTTTAACGTTAATTTTTCATTGTAAAAATCAGGATTTGTACTGGTCAGCATGTTCTCTTTTGCCTTCCATTTGCATTCTTGCGTATATGTAGGTGAATGGCATTTCCTGAGAGGTTATCACCAGTGACAGCAATGATAGCAGTTTATATTTGCATCATTCTTTATTTATACTTTTCCAAGTCCTTTCACACAAATCCTCATACTGTGTCTTTGCAATAAGCAAGGAGGTACACAGCGCTAGTGCTATTACTGTTATTTGACACATGAGAAATTGATATTCCAGAACAATGAGGCAGCTTGCCCAATGGCACATAGTAACCAGGAGAAAGGGGATTAGGACTTTTGTCTTCTGATTCCTACTCTGAGACTATGATAGTACCTTATAATTTGTAAGCCATTTTAACTCTCTAAACTATTTCCTCACTTGTTGATTGAGAGAATTTACCTCCATGATCTCTAAGGTCTCCCAGCTTGCTATATCTTTATAGTTCTTTGACTGGAGGCACACATGACCTCTTACAGTGGAAGTCAAAGTGGTTTTCTCTTTATTAAAGGTTAAAGGTAAATGAAAGCATACACCATGACAGTAAGAACTGTGACTTATCTAATCTTTGCATCTACTTCAGCACCTCAGACAGTTCTCTGTCCACAGGGGGGTGTTTTACTAAAGGATTCACAAAGTCAAAATGGAAAGTGTATTCATCATCACATTCTAGATAGAATTCCTGGAACTTCCAGTGTCCATTTACATAGCCTGTGGAATAAAACTGGAGTGGCCATCATTGGAAGGAAAAGAAATAATCTCTACCTTTGGGAAAGAATATGGTGGCCATCAAGCTCAGTCTTTTGTTACTTCCCACTTTGGCCAATCATATAGCCTGTTGGCCAAAACAAGCAAAAAAAAACAAACCATAAAGGACATAGTAATCTTAAAAAGTTTTATGCATTTCATAATTTTTGGGAAAAATAGTAGGTATAAATTAAATAATAGTGTGCCATTTTCATTGTTAGTGATTTACATCATTACAAGCTTCAAGTAGTTATAAAGAAAGAAGTCATCTTGAAGTTACATGGGTTCTAAAATCTAAAGGGATTTTAGAGAATGAGAAACATATGAGATAATACATTTTTTTGTTTTTCTAGTTGTCCTTTTTGGAAGTAAAGAAAGATAAATTTTTCCTTTAATTGAAAACAATGTAAATGATGGAGAGTGAATTTTTAACTTGATACTACATGTATGGACTCTAAGAAATAACTTATGCACTTTGGGAACTGATGCATAAGCCAGGAGGAGTTGATGGACAAGAGAAATATCTGAACCTTAAGGCACAGAACTCAGCATATAGGAAAAAAGGCTTCCTCCAACCTGAGAATTTTAGTGCCTAAGAAGGTGCCAGGTGGTTTGGTGGGGGGGGGCTGACACGTTGTTTTCCACTTATAGGTTCAGGTATTTTTTGCATTATATTCCATCAAAAGAGAAAATTGTTAAAATTAAAATGGAGAGCTGCCCAGTAGGGAGACAGTCCCTGGCTACAAGGGAAAAAATAATATAATTAGTATACCTACATGCTTTGTTAATTTAGCAATATGATTATATTAATCAAAGAGGAGCTATAAGTATGGCTACCTGGTTTTTTCTAAATGCATATTCCTTGCTGAACAATAATTGGAAGTCCATTACTTCCTGCAACTGGCAGGCTGATGTTTATGATGAATTTGCGGTAAGGAAAGCAAAATGGCTGTGTTTGTGTTTTTATAGGAGAATTTGTAACATAAATGGCTTTCTCCCTATTAAAGGTTAAAGGTAAATGAAAGCATTCACCATAACAGCAAGCACTAACATATCTAATCTTTGCATCTCCTTCAGGACCTTTGAAAGTTCTCTGCCCACTAGAGGTATTTTACTAAAGAATGCACAAAGTGAAGTGAATCCCTGGTTGAAGAAAGAGGAGTTGAAAATTTCATGGGGTAAAGAAGAACTGAAACTAATCCAATATGGTAATTTCCTACTTTTGTTCATTACTCATAGTAATAAAGTGCTAAACTCTGATATTTCTCTGCTGATAAAAGACTTCATATGATGGCCATGCTCTCTAACTTTGATATCCTTTAACATAAGTCTTACGGTGTAGAAACCCCTTTGATCTTATGCTAGTTGCTGTGTGGATCTAGCTATGCTACTCCAAAATAACTAATAAAAATGATTAGTATTGATTAGTTTTGCAAAAATAGGAGTGAAGCATTACACATGATAATTAAAAGCAATTATTTTAAATTTTAGCCTATTCCACAGTGCTTTCATGGGGAAAGTAAAACTTCTTTAAGTGTGAGGATAAGTTACCTGGGCTCTTTCAATTACCAGCAATACTAACTTTAAAAACGATGCACAAGTTGCCATCAGAGTCTGCATAAATGAATATACTGTGTCATGAGTTTTCTTAATGTTCTGAAAGCAAAGTCATTTTGAAGGCTCTATCTGCTCTCGTTAGTGTCATTTCTGCTGCTGAGTGTCAATGCTGAGGCCTTGTGAACTGTATTCTCAGGCAAACAGACATTCGCAAATACCATGTCACAAAAGGGGCAGTCACTACAAAACAGTGTCTCAAACTAAGTGGGGGACCAGTGACTGGGGATCCATTAATTGATTAAGAAGAACAGACTGATGGAGTGAGAGACATTGGCATAGTGATTTAGCCTCTGTACCCATATTACTAGGGCCCCTGACCTGTATCAGTTGGGGCAGTGACTCAGTTAAATGGCTGCTAAGAGAGATGGCTAGTTGATGCTTAAAAGAAAATAAAAACTTGAGGATTAGATGACTCTATAAACATATATAAGCATGTATATGCACTCATGCCTCATATATGAGCCTTTACAATGTACACATAATAGGTATATTGTATGTATAATTATTTATACACCTATCACACCAAAGGAAATGTATATACCTGCATATGTAGGTATATACATATATTATATATGTGTATGTTTGTGTGTATGTATGTATACCCAGGATGGCTGCTAGCACACATTCTTAGATCTGCTTTTCTAAAGGAAAGCACCTCACAATGGGTTAACAATCTCAACTTTAATCAAACATATATCATTTACCTAGTTCAGGGGGGAAAGTCAGCACCCTGAACTTCACTGAATACAAACAGAAGTTACAAACAGACAAAAAAAATACACACAGAGAAACAGATGAGCAGACAGGGTTTCTGGCTCTCTGACCATAGTTAGGTACCATAGAGGCACCTACATCTGGTCTTTCAAAGCCGGGGGCTCAATGGCTTCCCAAAATTCATCTGGCCAAATTACACAACTCTTCCCAAAGTGAGCCCCAAAGCAAAACCTCATATCAGGGTATATATAGCCTTCTCTTGGGTCAGAGAGTGCCACAACCCTCTTGATCTGGTGCCCAATCATAAATTAACAAAGTGTGAGTGTTTCTGAAAAACAAACTTTCTGCCACAGGCTCCATGTGACCACATTTAGCCTATTAGGGGGCAGAGTATATTTTCAAATCAGGGAAGGTTCTCAGAGTCACTTAAGCCTATCAAGGAGCCAAGGGACAGTGAAGATCTTAAGATTCTCATTACCTTTACAAGATCTAATAGTGGTGTTGCTAGATCAAAGAGTATGAACAGTTTTAAAGCCCTTTGGGCATAGTTCCAAATTGCTCTCCAGAATGGTTGGATCAGTTCACCTTTCCACCACCATGCATTAGTGTTCCAATTTTCCCACATCTCCAAAATTTATCATTTTCCCTTTCTGTCATATTAACTAGTCTGATAGGTATAAGGAGGTACTTCAGTTGTTTGAATTTGCATTTCTCAATAGTGATTTAGGGCATTTTAAAAATATGACTATAGATAGCTTTAATTTCTTCATCTAAAAAACTGACTGTTCAAATCCTTTGACCATTTATAAACTGGGGAATGCAGATTATAATTTTTTAACTTTTGTTCTAGGCAACTGGTTATAAGATCATTTATCTATTGCTATAAGGGAACTGAGATGTTTTCTAGTCCAAAACTCTCATTTTATGGAAGAGTAAACTGAGACCCTCAGAAGTTAAACTATTTAACTAGTATCACAATGCAATATGTATCATAACTAATATTTGAAATAATATCCTACATTTCCAATTTTATAATTCAATTTAATCTGATTTCATTTGAAAGATTTTTTTTTTTGGCAGAGGGAAAACAGAATAGGTCAAGTTGAATGAAAAATGAAGACAGTATGCCTTGGAATTATATAAATAATTCCAAACCAGGTGGAAGTTTTTTTCTGTCCTAGGTGAAAGGCCAAAAGAAGCAGAGAATGGAAATCCATTCCTGTCCCTGGTCATTTATGCCTGTGATAGGACAGAAGGATATATATATATATATATATATATATATATATATATATATATATATATATATATATATATATATAAAATATGGGGATATTTAGACTTAAGCATGGGCAGAATGGTCATATGATTTCATATACTCAGAAAAATCTCCGAATTAGGGACCTCAGAAATGATTTAATTCAATATATATACTTCTCCTTACATATGAGATTCCATCTCATCTCTTTTTTGAAAATATAGTCGATAATGCCTACTCTTCAGAACCCAGTGAAAATACCATTTCCTACAAGGGGACTTTCCTGAGCCTCCAAGATGCTTTGCATGTATTTTCTGCACATATTTATGTAATAGCCCCAACCCAAGACTACCCCTGAACTAGACTGATAGGTTAGGTCCCCATTAAGAGATTGCTACTCACTAGTCTCTGGGTTCTCTTCCCTGAGGGAATAAATTTTATAATACTGTCCAGCATGAACACCTTCCATTATCCCCCCTATTAACAACCAACTGATTGACCTCATGTAGGAAAGTGAGTTACTGAGAAGGCATGGAAAGGAATAGTCGCTATACAACATTCCCCCCAAACTGGAGATACACACTCCCTTTGCCTATAAAATGCCCCCAGTGAAAGTGTGGGTCAAACTTCCAGTATGATGGCAGTATAGGACAGCATTGTAGAGATCATATGTTGTAAAGCAAGAATATTGTCTGTTTTATTGTATTTTTATTTATTTTGCTAAAATATTTCCCAATTAGAGGTAGAGTCAAGATGGCAGAACTGAAGCAATTCCTTTTCTAAGCAGTAACTTTTCCAAGATCCTCCATGAATCATATCACCAAACTTTTAAAAGTGGATCTGAATGGATTTTAGAGTGACAGAATCCACTGGGAGACAGAGCATGGCAGAATCAAGCCCAGGAACATGACCACGGGGGTCTGGGCAGGGGGACAGCTATACCAGTACAGACTAGAGCACAGACTACAGAGGAGTAAGAAGGAGCCCAAGCCAGTGGACTCACCCACCCCAAGGGCGATTCACAGTTGTCTCATCACCACAGACAGAAGATCCATCAGATCTGGGTAAAAGAAAGCTCAGGGCCCCCAGCAGACACAGCAGCTTCTCCTGGGGCTATCAGTCTACAGCCTGAAAGTTTAAAAATCACCTACCTGATTTCCCAGAAGCCAAGATGGAAAAATAAATCCTAGTTTCTCCTATTCCTCCTCCCTGACCTAAAAAGCCAGAGATAAATGACCCACCCAGAGTAAAATCCTGAAATAGTGGAAATAGCCTCAGGCCTAGGGGTCACTGAGAAATAGCGTAACTGAGGCAGTAAGGAGTCTGAAGTCAAGGGCCAGAGGGGTCCCAACAAGCCTTATCTCAGCAGACCAGCAGGAACTCCCAAAACCTAGGGTGGTAGAGCCAGCAAGCACTAACAACACAAGCACAGGTGGACCTTAGCACCACCAGGGGAATCTGCAGACACCAGCATTGCCAGCCACCAGCTGCTGAGCATGCGTGAGCTGTAGCCCAGGGGCATAGAGGTGGAACTCTGAAATGGCCAGATAACCCCCTCCCCCATAGGTCATTCTGTGAGCTTCAGGGTAACTCAGGGAAAACACTGTGCATCCAGGCCTTGGCCTCAGTCTAGACACCCAGAGGGTACAGCACACAAAGTCAACCAGGTCCTTAGCTCCCAATCAGAAATCACAGTGGGAAAGAAGTAAGCTGAGAAGCAGAAGGGAAAGGCAAGAAAATTGATCCAAGCTTATTATAGTGAGCAAGAACAACTAAATACTGAGGACAACATGGACTCTATACTCACACCTGAGAACACAGAAGGAAATATGAACTGGTCTCAAGCCCAAAAAAGCATTCTTGAAGGAACTCAAGAAATATTTTAAAATCCAAATTAGAGAAGTAGAAGATAAATTTAAATCTACAGTGACCAAATTGGAAAAAAAAGTCTCACTAAAGAAAACAAATCCTTAAAAAGTAAACTCTGTGAACTATGACAGGAGGTTCAAAATCTAACTGGAGAAAATACCTCCCTAAAAAAGGACTTTCAAAAAATAACAAAAGAAAATAATTCACTAAAAATTAGAATCAGTCAAATCGAAGCTCAGGACTCTATGATGCACCAAGAGTCGATCAAGTAAAATGTGAAGATTGGAAAATTAGAAGAAAGTATAAAATATCTCACTGAAAAACAACTGACCTGGAGAACAGATCCAGGAGAGATAACCTAAGAATTATTGGTCCACCAGAAAGCTGTGATAAAAAAAGAAGCCTGCACAACATCCTCCAAGAAATTGTCAAAGAAAACTGTCCTGAAGTCCTAGAATCAGAAAGTTATCAAAAGAATTCACCTATCTCCTCCCGAAAGAGATCCCAATTTGAAAACTTAAAAAAATATAGTAGCCAAATTCCAGAATTACAGGGTTAAGGAGAAAATACTGCAAGCAGCCAAAAAGAAACAATTCCAATATCTTGGAACTACAGACAGGACCTAGAAGCTTCTACATTAAAAGATCAGAGGAATTGGAACTTGATATTTCATAGGGCAAAAGAGCTAGGACTGCAACCAAAGGTCAACTACCTGGAAAAATTGACCATAATCTTTCAAGCAAGGAGATGGTCATTTAATGAAATAGGAATCCAGACTTTCCTGATGAAAAAGCTAGAGTTCAATGGAAAATTTGATCTCTAATTACAAGACTCAAGAAGCACATCAAAAGGTAAATAAGGAAAACACACACTCACACACACATTCACACACACACTCACAAAAACATACCTACATGCACACTCATGCACACATGCACATAACTTGGGATGCAATAAGAACTGTTTACATCCCTATATGAGAAGCTGATACCTGTCAATATTGAAATTTATATGATTATCATGACCTTTAAAAGGGATATACATAGATAGAGGGTGTGAGTATAAATGAACTAATCTTTTTTTTTTATTAATTTATTAGTTTAGTTTCAGTTAACACGATAAATGAACTAATCTGATGATAAAATTGCCTTATTAAGGGGGGGTCTAAGGGACTGTAATAGGATAAAAGGAAAGGATGAGGCAGAAAAAGGTAAATTATGCCACATGAAGAGGCATAAAAGACATACTATAGTAGAGGGGAAGGAGAGAGGGAGATGAACATCATATGAACATTTTCCTCATTGGTTCTTGTTCAAGGAGGGATCAACATAATCAATTAAGTTTTAGATTCTAATGTGAAAAGACACAGAAACTCATTATAATAGAGGGAAAGGGAGGCAGAGGAGTACTAAGAAATTACTCTCATTGTTTTGGGGTAAAAGAGGGAATAACATACTCTGATAAGTACAAAAATCCATTGTGCCCTATAGGCAGTAGGAAAAGTAAGGGGGGAATAAGAAGGGGAGACTTTAGAAGGGACAGAAATAGTAGTAAGGGGAAACGGTAGGTAAAGAAAAGGGGTCACAGGGAGGGAATAATGAGAGAGGTGGTGGTCAAAAGGAAAACCCTTAAGGAGGGGAAGGAAGAAGGAAGAAACAAAACCATAAATGGGGGAGGGAATAGAATGGAGGGAACAAGACAGATACTAATCATTACTGTGAATGTGAATGGGATGAACTCTCCTATAAAATGGAGGCAGATAGCAGAATGATTTAGAAAGTATAATCCTACAATATGCTGTCAACAAGAAATAACAAGGGAGTAAGCACGGATTTATGGAGAAGAGAAGACTTAATGACCAAACAAGAATTAACATTATAAAATGCAAAATGGATATGTTTGCATTAAATTGAACAACTTCTCTACAAACAAAGCCAATGTAACCAAGATTGAGAGGGAAGTAGAAAATTGGGAAAGAACTTTTACAATCCATGTCTCTGATAAAAGCTTCATTTCTAAAATATACAGAGAATTGAGTGAAATCTATAAATCTATAAGAATACAAATCATTCCCCAATTGATAAATGGCCAAAGGATATGAACAGGCAGTTTTGAGAGGAAGAAATTAAGTATATCTATAAACATATGAAAAAATGCTCTAAATCACTGTTGATTAGAGAAATGCAAATCAAAATAATTCTTGAGGTACTACATCTCAATGGTCAGATTGGGTAAGATGACAAAACAGGAAAATGACAAATGCTGAAGAGGATGTGGACAAATTGGAACACTAAAGCATTGCTGGTGGAGTTGTGGACTGATTCAACCATTCTGGAGAGAAATCTGGAACTATGCACAAAAGGCTATAAATAATTTCATACCCTTTGACCCAGTGATGGCACTTCTAGGGTTGTGTCACAAAGAGAACATAGAAGTGAGATAAAGACCCATATGTACAAAAATATTTATAGCGGCCCTTTTTGTAGTGGCAAAGATTTGGAAATTAAGGGGATGCCCATCAATTGGGGAATGGCTAAACAAGTCGTGGTATGTGAATGTAATGGAATACTATTGAGCTATATAGAAATGACAGCAGATGGACTTCATGTTTACCTAGAGAGGCATATATGAACTAATGCTGAGTGAGAAGAGCAGAACCAGAAGAAATTTGTTCACAATTACAGACACAACATATATGTGATGACCAATTTTGATAAACTGGACTCTTCTCAACAATGAAGGGTTATAAGTCAACTCCAAAAGACTCATGATGGAGAGATGTCTACATTCAGAGAAAGACCTAGAAAAAACTGAGTTTGAATGCAGATTAAAGCAAACTACCTGCTCTCTTTCTTTTTCTGGTTTGGTTTTGTTTCCTCTTTCCCATTGTTCATTCCATCTGATACGATCCTTCTTTATAACCTGAATAGTGTGTAATGTGAAAGTATTTGCAGATACTATATTTGATTGTATACCACCATGGTGGGGGGTGGGCACAGGGGAGGGAGGGTGAGAAAATTTTAAACTCAAGGAAGTGTGGAACTGAATCTTGTAACCTAAATTTAAACAAACAAATTAATAAAGTCAAAATAATTATAAAAATATTTCCCAATAATGTTGTAATTTGATTGTACTCTTAACTTTAAAGGAGTACTATAAGGAAAGAACTTTGAAACTTGTAAAGTGATATGGAAATGCAAGCTCATTTTTATCTTGTTCTTTTGGAGGGAGGGTAAGGGTGGTTTGAGGTTCAGATAGAACCAGTACTGGAACAAGACATTCAGCCTTTTCCTATTTTCCTATGGACTATTGAATAGGTAGATAAAGTTGCAAAAAAAATTAATATTGAAACAGCATTAGAATATAATTGTCTCTTCCTTGTCCTCTTCCTCCTTCAGCCCACTTTATTTCCATTTTAGCTATATGGACACATTTATAAGGAAACATTGTTATCATTTGTTAAATACCTTGCTGACATTTGTAACATTTTGTCCAAGGTGTTGTTGAACTTAAGTCTAAAGTTGCTGGCTACATTTCTATGGCAATAAATATGGCAAAAATAACTATGGCAAATAACTATGGCAAAAAAAAAGGAAATCTGGTTAGTTAGACATAATTTGTTATTAATTCTGGATCCCAGTGATCACTGGTTCACTTTCACAGTAGATATGATGCATTCTTTTAATAATAGCTACATATTCATTCATTTGTATAGTTTAAAACATAAACCTTTTTGGTTTTGAAAATCTCAACAGTATTTTCCAGGCTCTATTCCTGCTGAATCTATTGCATTTTTTATAGTTTTTCAAAGAATATTCATAGCAGCTCAGCAAACTCATCCTTAAGTTCGTTTAATAATAATGGGCTGGGTGACTTGATTCATGAGGTAGCAAGGTAGTCTTTTATTATATTTTCACTAGTATAATTCAATTTTGTTTTGTATTTCCCCTTTTAAGATCGTTCTTATAAGTGGAGAAAGCAGCAAAAAGTATGATAAAATAAATAGTTCCATTATACATTATCATCTTTTTATCTATATTGTTGCCTGTATTCTTTGATCAGCTCTATTGTATAAAAAAAGAAAAAAAAACTTTTTTGTAAGATTTAGTATTTATTTAAAGACACAGTTTATTCTGAACTTTAGTGCTACTTATATTACATCTACTTCTGGACTACTGTTTTATATTCATCTCTAGCTAGGTATCTAGGAGATGGGCTCTTTGTGTAAGCCACATTGTTCTCTTTAGGCGTTCTCTCACTTTTCTAATTCACTGTAAGCATTTGCACTTGTGTGGAAAAATATTGTTATTGAGAATATCCCATTCTTCTTTGAGTATCTCAGTATAACCTTGAGAATTAACCCATTCACTCTCTATATTCTGAAAGTCCCCCTGCCTTCAAAGTCTAGAATATGCATTAAACTATTTCTAGTTTTCCCCTTTTCCTTTGCTACAAACTCTGATGTGGCTTGGTCCCTTTCTTCTAGCATTTCTAAAATTTCTGCTTCAGCAACTAGTTTCTTTTTGTGATTTAGCAATAGGCCCAGTTCCTTAGTTGCTCCCTCCATGTTCTAAAGGGTAGAATTGTCATTTGGGCAATTCAAGAATCCCTTAGCTGTTTTTATTTTAGAAGAGACAGAGTTCCAATAAATGTCTGGACAATTGAATTCCCTGTCTCGTTTTTACGTTGCTTGTGAATCCATCATTAGAAATTCTTTCCATTGGAAGCTTCTTTTGTTGAGTCCTCTTTTAAGATGAATTTCCCTTCTGGGAGACACATTAAACTAATTTACACTAAGGATTCAATGATTTGTCAAAAAGCACATATGGATCTATCTTTTGGGAATACCAGGAATCTTTTAGGGTAGAGGTAAGGAGAAGTATTGGGAATTATGAATGGGTCAAAGAACAGAGAGGGGAGTAAAAACCAGTGTCATATTTTTATAATTTTTCTCAAATACATAATTTTGATCATTTTGGATCTTAGGAGAAGGACCAAAGGATACTATGATTTATAGGATTAAAACTAAGATCACAGGGAATATCCTGGGCAAATTATTGAAGTAGGTAAAATTTGTTTCCAGGGGGCTCACTTTGAGAAGTGTTGTGTGATTTGACCAGATGAGACTCTGGGAAGCCGTTATTGAGACCCCCCCAGCTTTGAAAACCCAGATGTTAATGCTTCCCTCTCTGGTAACTGTGATTTGGTATTGATATAATGGTTGGACAGTTTGGAAGCCTGTCTGTTTGATCTGTAAGTTCTGTAACTCTGAAATTCGGGGTGCTGACCTTTTTCCCCTGAACTAGGTAATGTATGTTTGTTTGATTAAAGTAAGCTTGTTAACCCATTTTGAGTTGCTTTCCTTTTGAAAAGTAGATCTAAGAACCTGTGTTGGCAGTCACCCTGGCGATGTTGGGGTGCTTGCTGCTACACACCCTTCCTCCTTTATCCTTGCTCCCAAGTCCTGCCCTTGTGAGCCAGGCACTTGCCTCTTCTTTCTTACTTCTCACTGAAGGATTTCATCGGTTTCCACAGTTTCAGTTACCTCCAGGCAGATTATTCCCATATCTATAGTATCTTTTCTCCAGAGAGTCATTATGCATCACCAATGCCCTATCAGACATCTTGACCTTGACTTCCCCAAAGCATCTCAAACTATGTCAAAAGAGGCCTCATTCCAAGCCTGACCCTCTTTTGAATTTCCCTATTACTGCTGAGGGTACCACCCTCAGCAGGTTACTCAAACTCAGAAGCTTGGTGGCATTCTCAATGTGTTTCACCCCACATTTTCAAAGAATTTTTTTCTTTTTCTTTTTGGCGGGCAATTGGGCTGAAGGCCCAAGGTCACATGGCTAGTTTTGTGTTAAGTGTCTGAGGCCAGATTTTAACTCAGGTCCTCCTGACTCCAGGGCTGCTCTATTCACTTCGCCACCTAACCACCCCCTCTCAAAGAATTCTTGTGGAGGCAAATGTTTCTTGTTCAAATCCTCTCACTTGGATTATTAATATTCTCCTTATTGGACTCCTTGTCTCAAATCTCTATCCTCTCCAAATCCATCTTCTACACTGCTGCCAAAGTGGTCTTCTAAAAAAGCAGATATGACCACCTAGTCCCCTGGCTCAATGAACTCTTGTTGCAATCTATGAATTCTAGGGGTGAATATTATTCTCATCCTTTTAAAATGTCTATTCATCCATGTTTTATTTTTTAAGTTTGGTCTATTGGCATAGGATTTCCTGTTGGTTGTAAGTGTCCACTGGCTTTCCATGACTAACAAATTTAATCCTCAAATTTCCAAATAGAAAGAAAGCTATATTTTTAGAACCAAAATGTTGGACATATTAAGGAACTTGAGACAAATTTGGATTTATTCATGGCATATTTGATAGAACGTGTGGTAGGAGCAATATCTGTCGATGTTTCTACAATGTAGACTAGGCTGGATTTTTCGCTAAAGGCAAGGAAGCTGTATCTGAGATTTGATTGGGCAAGGGGGATAAGACTGGGGTCATCTGACGCGTGACTCAAACCTCATTATATTAAATTATTATTAAAATTAAATGAATTCTTTAAAAAAAATTGTTTCCAGCATCTCTAGGCCCTCATTTCTCCCTCCCCTATTTCATATGACCAGTGCTTTTATGTTTCTCCCCTTTGCCCATTAGCAAAACTTACAGGAAATGGTCACTCCTATTTTAGTGAGAAAGAAATTATCTGCTCCATTATCTATATCATGGGACTTCCCTATTTGTAAGATGCATTTTTTCCACTATTGAAAGAATTCTTAACTTTGGCAAGTAGGTGGAAAAATAAACAGCTGCCACAAAACAAAACTGAAGGTGGGCCATGAGTCTCTGAATATACAGTGTAACAATTACAATCTATTCTAATTACATAAAAGAAGAAATTATCCCCCGAATGCAGAGAGGCATGACCATTTTCACAACCTCAGCATATTATGTCTTTCTCTGGTATGTCTATCTTTTTTATAAAGTCGAATGTTGGCAAATAGAAGAGGCAGGAGAGTCTAGTAAAAGAATTGTGGATGAGGAGTCAAGACACTTGGAGACTGGTCCTTGGTCTGTTATTCATTAGGATGACAGGGCAAATCAGCCCATTTCTATTTATTTTATTTTCTTCATCCTTATAATGGGAATCAGGGTTCTTTTATCTCAGTTGAAGAGAGACAGTTTAAGAATTCACATAAATCCATTTATGGCTTCTTTGAAGGCCTCTGTACTACAATTACATGTGATTGAGTTTCAGTGCTAGGTAGAATGAGCTCATGTTTACTTATTTTTGTTAAGACTTTCATCAGATTTTCACTAAACTCTCAGAAGGGGTTTTCTAGTAACATTTAAATTCATGCAATATTCATTCTATAAACTAGTCAGCTGGAAGCAGAGTATGATGACCAAAGCATAGAAATGGAAACAAGAGACCTGGGTTCTAGGTCTGTTTCTACCACTATTGAGCTGTAGGTAGTACAGTAGGCAATTCTAGGCAATATGCTTCACTTCTCTGGGCCTCAGTTATATCACCAGCAAAATGAAGGTCTTGGAGGAAATGATGCCTGTGAATATTGTAAAGATAGCTTAAAATAGTGTGATATTATTCGTGTTGGTCCTCCTGGTGCCTAATCAGAATTCCCTGCAAGTCAACAGGGATTCCCTGAGAGCCTTTTTATCTGACTTTCAAGCAAAAGATTTCCATGGCAAGGTTAAAGAAGGCTTGGAAATTTTGAAAAGGAGGAAGTAGGTAATGCTTTAGGCAAAAGTTTGTGAGAGGTAATTAAAGGACCTAATTCAGAATAACTGAGCTAAATAATAACAGGACAATGTGGATAATTGCTTACAAATATTTGAATGATGTAGATTATAGAAGGATTCAAGGAAAGAAACTTCTAGGGATATAAGTAAGGGAAATGGATATAATCAAGAAAAATAAGAAATTTAATTTGTATTTAAAATAAGTTTAAAAAATGACATCTCTTTGAATTTTTCAAGGAAAGCATTGCCCCAACAACTTTCAGAAAGAAACTAGGTCTTTGAGTTGGGATTAAAGAATAAACCATTTACCAATTGCTGCAAGGTGAACAAAATGACATGAAAATGGTTTTCCATCCTTAATTTCTGTGGCCTTCTGTTCAAATGTCCATCTTAGTTCTCTCTCAGCTTTCTATTCTTCTCATAGTACACATTAAGTTGGTAGGTTCACTATAATGAGTTGTAAGCCAGGATGGAAAAATCCCTTTCCTGTGCACTAGAGAATATATAGATCATCCTGAGCAATCTTTGTTGCCTCAGATGATTTACAATAATATTTAGCACTAACCTCTACAACAGAATGCACAGCAATCAAACCAAAATGGTTACTTTGCCTGTACCAGTAAATGAGTCTTTTAAAACTGTTCCTTAATCTCCTTAATTTCTGTTTCTCCTCAGAATCTCACCCTTTGTAGTTGCTATTTTTTTTTCTTCCCTTCAGGAAGATGAAATAGTGATAACTCCACCAGGAAGTTATGCCTCTTTGTTTGGGAAAATAAAAGGAGGGAGGGGAGACAAAGAAGAAAATGAGTTTAACAAGAGATGAAACTTTCTTTCCTAGCTTCTCAGCCTTCAGCACTAACTAGATGATATAATGAAGTATGCTGATCTCCTCAGGAGAAAAATGCCATGAGAAAAGAATCCCACTGTGTTTGTTTTGTGATGAGAAATAATGGAATCCCTGGCATTGAAGGTATTTGAAACTTGGCTTGAGAAAACAAAACAAAACTCTTGGCTAATCAGGAGAACACAATTTTGCAAGAATAAAAGAAGGCTTCCTTCCTACCACCATCCTCTCCACCTTCTGTTGAACCAAGCAGTCATAGATCTGGAAGGAACCTTGGGCATTATCTAATTTAATAAACTTTATTATGTGCCAGAAACTGTGCTAGGTGCTATGGATACAAAGCTCAAAAAGAGATTCTCTGCCTAAAAAGGAACATAAAATTATCTGAGTCTGTGCTTCATTTCATGGATGAAGAAACTGAGACCCAGAGAAATGAAATGAAGATTTTCCTGATATCCATAATTTTTAGTCTCTCTCATACTACTTTGTAGTTTATGTGATATGTATTTTGTACTTATTTTTCTGTGTACACATTATTTCCCCTGCTGTAGAAAAGCCCTGATACTTGATTTTGTTGTTGTTCAGTCTTTTATTTATATCCAAATTTTGTGACTCCTTAAACTTGTCCATGGGGTTTCCTTGGCAAAGATACTGGGGCAGTGTGCCATTTCCTTCTGTAAGTGTATCCCCACATTACAAATAAGGAAATAAGGCAAATAGAAGAAACAAACTATTTTTATATTTATAAATTTAGCACCTAGGACAATGCCTAGTGCAAGGAAAATATTTTATAAATTGAATGAATGAATGATCCTAATCCAAGAACTGATAAATAGATGTAAGACTTGAACCTAGTCCTTTCTACTGGTACTTCCTTGCTGTATGATATGTTCATCATAAAGTCTCATTTTAGGAGCCTTTTTTTTCTTTTTCTTTTAGTGATTAGTTTATAATAATAAGATATGTGAACCTTTCTAATCCAGCATTTTAAATTATATCAGCAAATATGAGGTCTGCTTAAAGAGAAAAATAGAGAACATTTTATACTGGGTAAGAGAGAAAAGGTGATACAAGCAAGCAGAGTGAAGGTAGCCGTTATGTCTGCACAAAGCCTTTTTAAGCCACCTAAGGAGGTCCAAGCTCAATGGGACAAACAAGGTAGTTTTAGAAACTGGTTTGCAACAGGAAGCAGATGGTAATCTCAAGTGGTGCTGATTCAAGTTGGGAAATTGATAGACTAGAAATAATGGATTTAATTTGTAGAAACATAAAAATCAGTTAAAAAAACAGCAGGGGAAGGTAAAAAAACAAACAAACAAACACAGAATTTTTAAGGAAGAGCTAGTTTAAAGAACCACTAGGGAATAGAACAACCTACCCAGAGAGCCAGTGCAGGCAATAATTACTTCATCCCTTGATCAAATTTATAATAACCAATTATGATTTAAAATCATTAGTGGGCACAAAATATACATACTGATGGGCTACAGAAAGGTTTACAAGTTGAACTAGATTGGGTGGAATGGACCAGATATTTTATGTAGTTTAGTCTGTGTATATCTCCAAAGTATATTGTTCTTAATGGGAATTCCATAAAAGATCTATTGAATTAGGCCTCCAATGCCTTCCTTGCAGCTCCATTAGTTATATGGTTTTATGAGACTCATTGTTTACACTAAGGAAAACAACTAGAGAAAGCGTCAGAAGATTTTGACATGCAGTAGATTTCTTAAAAAGAAACTTTGCTCTCTAAAGTCTTACATTATCCTTATATAAGTGGTAGCTAGATAGTACATGGGCATGGAGTAAAGAAGACCTGAGTTCAGATCCTCCCTCAGAAATTCATTATGTGACCCTACTGTGTCACTAGATCTGCCTATGTAGTTTTCCATATATGTAAAATGGAGATGATAACTCTACCTAAAGTTGTTGTGAAGATAAAAATAATATTTCTGAAGTACTTTGCAAACCTTATAGTGACATAGATATGTGTGTACATATGTCATTTATTCTCTGTCTGCTTCATTTTACTCAACTGTAAATTGAGACCTGAAGAAGGAAATTGCACTATATTTTTTTGGAGGGCAGTTGAGGTTAAGTAACTTGCCCAAGGTCACACGGCTAGGTTTTTGTTTCTGTGTGTGTTAAGTGGCTGAGGCCGGATCTGAACTCGGGTCCTTCTGACTCCAGGGCTGGCACTCTACTTACTGCACCACCTAGCAGCCCCGAAATTGCACTATTTTTGCCAAGAAAAACCTTGTAAATGGTGTCACAAAAAGTCAGCACAACTAAACAACTTAAGAACAAGTACATATTATTACTATTGTTCTTGGTGTTACATATGGTTTTTAACATTGAGCCAATTCATTTCCCTCTAAATTTGGATTTAACTACTCCTGAGAGCCAGGCATACTTAACATAACATGCTTAGCATAAAAAACAAAAACCAAAATAAAAACAAAAACAAAACAAAAAACAACCACACATGAAGGATTAAGGTGATAGTTATTTCTGCTATAACCTCAAATGTAATATATGTCTGATTAGGATCAGGGATCATAGGTTTAGGTCTTGAAAGGACATTTGGAATGATCTTGTCTGATTTCCCCCTTTTAGAGAGAGGGTAACAGATAGTGAGATTAAGTGATTTGTCCAATAGCTAATGTATGTAGTATATTACTACATATGTATTATTGTAAAGCCAAGATGAGCAGCTCTCCAGAGGACTGCTCCTGTGAACAGCTTTCAAAGTTGTGAATACATAGTATAGTGAACCCTCTATTCAATAACAAATCAGAGCAAAACATTCTTAGAAAATAAAAATACAGCATTCACAATGTTACATCTTATCACAGAATATCAAAATACTGTATTCACCATGTCACAACTCAACAATTTGTCACTAAAATGGTCACATAGTTTTAAACAAAGTACAATCATTTAGTCAATCACAAAATCCTT
Organism: Gymnobelideus leadbeateri; assembly: GCA_011680675.1. NCBI lineage: Eukaryota > Metazoa > Chordata > Mammalia > Diprotodontia > Petauridae > Gymnobelideus > Gymnobelideus leadbeateri. Next base: position 71,238 of record WOXC01010071.1, read on the forward strand.
AATTCAATCACAAAGTACAAAAGTCAAAGTTATCCACCCCTAGGTCACAGTAAATCATAATCTTCTCAGTACACAGTAACCAAGTAAAGTCTTCTCCCAGCTTGACTTGAGGTTGGCACTCAGCTACCATGGTTGCTCTTCCATGTTCCCAGCTCCAACTGTCACCTAGGTTCAAAGGCAGGCAACTCCAAGTTCCTTGTCCAGTTCCCGGTCCACATTTAAGTTCACAGTGTCCAGTCCACCTCAAGTCCTTCACAGTTCCTGTTTCTGGGAGGACAAAGCTTGACAGAGCCACAATAATATTCATGCACATTTCAAGCACCATCATCAATTCACTGTCTGCTTGTGAAATCAACTCAGACCCATCAAAAAGGCATGAGAACACAACACAAATCATCAACATAGAAATCAACACTGACCCACAAACAAGGTACAAGAGGTCAGCACAAATTATCAGTAAAGTCCCAGGATCTCTAAAAACCTTCTTCAGGACTTCTCTAAACATACAACCAGAAAATCCTCTTTCAGGGCTTCCAATTACGTTCCAGGGCTTCTGTACAAAGTATCACAAACAAACATCAACACAGAGCAGAAGAACAGAGTGCTGGGATACCACAAGTTTTTTCCTTCTTGACTTTGCCACCACAAGACTCCTCAGTTCTGAGGTCTCTAGCCTGGGCCTCTCTTTAGATATGGTCATTAGCTCCTCCCCTGCCTGTTGCAGGAGTTCATGAGTTCTAGGGTTCACAAGTTGTGGGGTTCACACATTCTGTTTCTTAACTGGGTTACAAGGCTCAAAAAAACTTGAACTGAAACAAAATGTTAATTCAATATCTGAAACAAGGTGTGAACTTGTGTGCTTGCCATTACAAGTATGTGGCTGTCAGGTATAATGACGCCAAATCCAATATTCTTTCCATTGTTATGACTTTATGTATGTATGTTCTGTCCTTCAGCCTGCCTTTAGCCTAAGCTAAGATGGGCTTGGCCATTCTATTTTACTACTTTACTTTCTTTTTTTGTAAAAATAATTTTTGGCAGTTTCTACACTTCAGTTGAATTCACCATTGTCTTCATCTTCTTTGGTCTCATCAGATTAATTCTCTCCATTGTGCCTGATGGCTGTGGTAGTGGAGGTGAATACACAGCATGGAAACCAAATGAAATAAATGGAATTCATGTTTATTATCTGCTTGATGCTTAGTCATACTCTGGTTTGTGGTGGTAGTGAGTCTTTTGTATTTGTACTCCCTCTCCCTGAAAGTATTTTGAGGTCCTTAAATATTCATGTGGAGCATTGAGCTTCTTTGCATCCCTCAAAGTTCTTTTGTTTTGCTATTCTAAGACAAGCATTTTTAAAGCAACAAGCATTTATTAAGTGCTTACAAATTCTATGCACTTTGATACATGCTGGGTTTACAAATATATGCAAGAAAATAAAGATAGTCCTTGCCCTTGAGGAGCTTACTGTCCATTGGGGGAAGACAAAATATTACAGGGAGCTAGAAAGTGGGGAGAGAAAAGGGAGAGAAAGAACTTTAGTAGGGTCATGGTGATGAAGTCTGGAAAATTAGAATCAGGGGCAGGAGGGGAATGAAGATTGACTAGTCTGGGCTTTGGAGGAAGTCAGAAATGGAGAAGGGAGTATGGTATGCTATGGTGAGGGAGAGGCGGGGATTTAAATCTTTCTGGGTGAGGAGGACACAGGAAATGAGAGAAGATCTAGTATAAGATGTCATCTGAGGCATGGTGGCAAAGGGGAATGAGGGTTGACTGGATTTTTCACTTATGACTCACACCTAATGAAAGAGGAAGTCCTGTGGATCCCATATTCAGAATGTATCTTTCATTCCTCTTCTGTTTTCCATCTTATTTCAGACCTTCATTATTACGCATGTAGATCTTCACATCACTAGTCTTCTCTGCATCAGTTCTATTCTTCATACTGTTGCCAGACTTCCTCTTGCATAGACTTGTTTTACTCCTCTGGTGAAAATCATAAATAGTTTCCTCTTGTTCTTAAATAATATATAAACTTTATTGACCAGACCAGCCCAGCCCATGTTGATACACTACCTTTCTGTTCTCATATTATTCACCTCCTTGTACTCTGTGCACCAAATAAATTGTATAATTTTCTATCCACCACCTCTCACCCCTAATACATTCTATACCCTCACACTACTATACCTTTGCTCATGTTATTTCTTACTCCTGGAAAGTTCTTCCCTTCTTCATTTGCTGAATGATACAACATCTTTCAAAAATGAACTCAAGGGTAGGGCGGCTAGGTGGTGCAGTGAATAAAGCACTGGCCCTGAAGTCAGGAGGACCTGAGTTCAAATCGGCCTCAGACACTTAACACAAAAAACTAGCTGTGTGACATTGGGCAATCACTTAACCCCAATTGCCCTCCAAAAATGAACTCAAGGGGCAGCTAGGTGGCACAGTGAATACAGCCCGGACCCTAAAGTCAGGAGGGACCTGAGCTCAATTTTGGTCTCAGACACTTGACACTTAACTAGTGGCAGTGACCTTGGGCAAGCCACTTAATCACAGTTGCCTTGCCTTCCCCTTTCCAAGACAAAACAAAACAAAAACGAACTTGTGTCACTTAATCCAGATAGCCTTTCCAATTCCCCCTGGCTAATAATGTATTTTTCCTTCTTCAGTTCTCATATAGAACTTTGTTTTGTTATCAGCTTTAATATTTACTGTATAATATTTTCCATATTAATTTTCTCATCTCTCTTTTAAGAAATGTGATGTGTCTCATCTACCCTTTTTTCTCTACCCCAGCACGTAACATAGTGACCTGCAAAGATTAGGGTTATACAAATTGATTGCTTATATGAATGAAAGAATGAGTAAGTGGCAGATAAGCATGAAGAAGACATTCATCCTCTGGAAGGAGGCAGTCCTAGGCAATGGGCTATTGGTACAGCTGAGGTAATATGCCAATGTTTTCCTCACCAGTTTCTTGAAGGATGTGTTAATTTATGCAATTGGGTGTAAAAGGACCTGGTAGAGTATTCTTAGAAACCTCGAAAAAAGGACACCAAGAAATTTAGTCCTGAATCCTAAGCTAGAAACCTACTAAATCAGGGGCAGACTACTTTAACTGAAAAAGCCAGGTTTCTCCAGAGAAAGCAATGGGGAAGGGGGAAAGATAGAGCTAGAGAACAGAATTTACTAGAGATAAAACCCTCAAACAAAAATTGAGGCTAATGGACTCATCACAGGACAATTTTTTTTTCAACAGGACTGAATATAGAGGCAAAGGGATCAGAGGAAACAAGAGTTCCCATTCATCAGTTGATAAATATTATCAAATCACCTGTTATGTGCCAGATGCTATGCTAGATTTTGGGCATACAAGGAATGAAATAAAGCCTACCCTCATTGAGCTTATATTCTAATGGATTCATTATCTGTTTGCCTCTCTCCAGTTAATGCAGCTGGAAGTTACTTTTGTGTGTTTATTCTATTCTTCTATTAGGCTACTCTTAAATAGACCAATTTCACGCATCCTGTCTGGTTTAGACCAGATTGGAGGACAATCTGGGGAACCACAATATCTTTGTACCCTCTGTCTAAACAAGTACTGAGCTCCAAACTTTTACTAGGTTAAGTCAGAGAAATGATTTGCCTTAATTTTCTTATGTGTAAAATGGAAGACTTGAACTAGACAATCCATTTCTTTGTGACAAATCTGAATGTACTCCCTTTGAGCCTACACCAGTTGTACCTGCAAAATGTCTTTATACTGGTGTTATCCCTTCCCTTGTAAGCTACAGTGACCTTAACTAGTTTTTTTTGTAACAAATTCTCTGTATCTCTGATAGTATCTCATATAGTATCTCTGAAATCATCAGGTCAAGTTGTATTCTGAACCACAGGATTTCATATTAACAAAAAATGTGTTCTGTATACTTTATTTTTACTGTTGAAACAATCGAAAAGCTCATAGCTAAATTCTATAACAGATTATATTGGAGTGTCACACTTATGGATGCTTATAATGGAGATCTTGAGTAATCATGAAACAGTTCTTTGTTATCAGATGCTATTGCTATGCAAGGTTACCATTGAATATACTTTTCTTCTTTGTATCCTTATGGTACTTGTACAAAGAACAATTGCCATTGCATATTTCCCCTAGATTTCCTAAACTGCTCAGTGCCCATGGTTTGGACTTGCTGTTCAGGATCCTTATTTTATATGATTTCATTAATTCTAGCTATGGACCCTCAGACTGGCAGGTGCCAAAAGTTTAATTCAGCAGCTTATAGCGATGGTGCATATACAGTCTCTATCTTGCAACACTGAATCTGCCTGGTTTTCACATCTCATTGGTACCCTTTGCCTCTCTGATTCACTCCTTTGACTGGAGAGAAAAGCCAGGTGCTTCAGGATGTCCATTTCAAAAGGGAGCTCAGCAAAGTTTTTCCACATTTCCCACCAGCCACACTCCTTTTGGACTTCTTTGGAACTCTTCATTGTGCCTCTGTGCAGAATGTCTTCTCCCCCTCCCACTTGTCCCCCATCACACTTTCTCTGCCCCCCCCCGTATTTGTATCCTTAGTGTTTACCATGGTGCCTAGAATGTAGAAGGCACTTAATAAATGTTGATTGACTGACTGTTTACTTCTGTGGCATGATGGATGGATAGTTGACTACCCTGCTTCTAATGCGCCATTTCTGATTGATTTTTGTTTCAGGCAAAGACTTTATTTGTAACTTAATATGGAGAAGTATCATTGCCTATTGCTTCTGGGAGAAAATATATATTAACTTATGGGTTATTGAAGTGAAAGAAGAGAAGGTATATATTACCCAAGAATATTCTGTAGGACATATGATAAAAAGTACTGTCCACCTCTAGAGAAAGTACTGATAAAGCCTGAATGCATATCAATGATACATTTTCTTTACTTTTTTGTCTGTTTTCTTTCACAGAAAGATTTAAATGGAATGCACATGTATAACCTATGCCAAATTGCTCGTCTAGTCGGTGAGGGATGAGGTGGGGAGGGGGAGAAAATTTGGAACTCAAAATTTGAAAAATATGTTTTTGCATGTAATTGGAAAATAATGAAATATTAAAGAAATTAGACAATTGAAAAATATTCTGACCACCGCTGTGAAGCAAGTATTATTAGAGTCATCATCATTTTCAATTTGCAGATGAAGAAACTGTGGATTAAGGACATTAAGTGAATAGCTCATGTTCCTGTCATCTAGCAATAAAAACATTTAAACTGCCTATTATGTTCCAGAGAGTGCATTGGACAATGGAGATAGAAAGACACAAATGAAATAGTCCTACTCTCAAGGAACTTACATTCTGTTGGGGGAGATAATTTGTATATACAAAATATCTTTGAAATTAGTGTTAAAAGTGGAATTGTAACCCTATTCTTCCTAATTTCAAGTTCAACAGTATAGTCAACATGTCATCCTGCCTATCCATAGGAACCAAGCCAATAAAGACACATGGAGCTAAGTCAAGGACAGTTGTCATATAGAAAAAAATCTTCAAGAAGAAAGTCCTCTTTTGTATCACCAGCAGTTAGCACAGTGGTTGGCATAGAGTAAGTGCTTAATAAATGCTTATTAATTGATTGTGTTTATTAATATCTTTCTTTAAAAGTGGTACCCAAGATTCTCTTTAGATTTACTGAAGAGACTACATAAAGTATAAAGGAAGTAAATATATATACACGTATTTTTTTTTGCCCACTTTTCTGGGTGGTTACCAGAGACTTGGACTGTGTTCAGTGACTAAGGATATCTCTCGATCAAAGAAAGATATTCAGAGATTAATGAGTGTTTGTTCTTGTATATGCTTTTGTATGTATGCACATGTATGTTAGGATTGAAACTCCTTGGTTAATACTTTCATATCAACTAACAAATATTTAAGCACTGAAATTCAGCCTCTATTGGTTGTTTTTCTTATTCTTTATCTCTTCTATTTTCACAGATATCAGGTATTCTTTTCAGCATTATTTGCTTAAAAATAAAATATGACAGTTTTACAAATGAGGAAATGTAGGTTCAGAAAATTGAAGGCACTTGTTCAAGGTCACTCAGCTAGTAAATGTTGGTCAGGATTAGAATATATGCTCTTGAATCTAAATCTAGTACTATTTCAAATATCACTGAACTTGAATACCTTCTTCTGAAGACTATGACCTTATGATTGTTTTATGTTCTTTGATTTTTCCTGTACCATATCTTCAATACTCAATCATGACATGTGCTTTAGAGTGACAAAGGTATTTTACTCCAAGTGTGATGACTGAGCAGGGAATTAAATTAATGTCAAGCAATTATGGTGATACCTCTTAGCCTTAAAAACATCCTTGGAACAACTGCTGTAATTGGATATTCATATGATTTTTAGTCTTTACCAAAAAACAAAAACAGAAACATAAATTTGCTGTCTAAGACAGAAACCCTAGGCAAAGGAGAATCCTGGGCACCACTTTTAAAGAAGAATGTTAACACTGAAGAAAATGAATTAAAAAGTAGAATTGGCAAAATGGAAAGGAATTAACAAGTTAACTGAGGAAAACAATTTGTTAAAAATTAGAGTTAGGCAAGTAGAAATTAATGACTCTATGAGACATTAAGAATCAGTCAATATCTTGATTTTCTAGGATTCTCTAAGTATATCATCATACCATCTGCAAAGAGTGATAGCTTGGTCTCTTCTTTGCCTAATTTTATTCTTTTGATTTCTTAAACAACTCTGAGGTACCACATCTTGAAGTGGCAGTTAGGTTCCCATAGTGGTAGCCCCTACACAAGGCCTCTCACAAAGCCCCTCAGGGGGCCCTAGGAACCTAGCATAAAGGTATGACCATTGTGAAACCTTGCCCTGCACCTGCCTTGTAAATAAGATGTAATTAAAATAAAGATCTGCCCCATTAGCTTGCAGTCCTCTCTTAGTTTACATCCCTATGTAGCAACAGTTTCCTTGCTGACCACTATTTGTTTCAGGAATTAGTTTTTACTGTATAAAAGCTTGCTGGACAGACTGCGCAGGGCTGCCTTCCCTTTTGGGAGACAGCTGCCAGCTTAATAAATAAGCACTAAAATTCTGATTGCCTATGTCATTCTGTATCTGCCTCAACTGTCCATTACAATCTCACCAGTCAGATTGGCTAAGATGGAAAAAACAGGAAAATGACAAATTCTGGAGAGGATGTGGAAAAATTGGAACACTAATGCATTGGTGGTGGAGTTGAGAATTGATCCAACCATTCTGAAGAGCAATCTGGAATAATGCCCAAAGGGCTATAAATAATTTCATACCCTTTGACCCAGCAATATCACTTCTAGGGATGTATCCCATAGAAGTGGGAGGAAGACCCATATGTACAAAAAAGTATTTATAGCAGCTTTTTGTGGTGGCAAAGGATTGGAAATTAAGGGGATGCCAATCAATTTGGGAATGGCTGAACAAGCTGTGGTATATGCATGTAATGCAATGCTATTGTGCTACAAGAAACGAGGAACAGATGGACTTCATATTTACATGGAGAGGCTTATATGAACTGATGCTGAGTGAGAAGAGTAGAACCAGGAGAAATTTGTATATAATCAAAGACACAATATATATGTGACAACCAACTTTGATAGACTGGACTCTTCTTAGCAATGCAGAATTATAAGTCAACCCCTGTAGCAGCAAGCACCCCAATATCCCCAGGGTAGCTGCCAACACAGGTTCTTAGATCTGCTTTTGTAAAGGAAAGCAACTCAAAATGGGTTAACAAGCTTACTTTAATCAAACAAACACACATTACCTAGTTCAGGGGAAAAAGGTCAGCACCCCAAACTTCAGAGTTACAGAATTTCAGAGTTACAGACAGGCTTCCAAACTGTCCCAACATTACATACATCAATACCAAATCACAGTTACCAGAGAGGGAAGCATCAACATCTGGGTTTTCAAAGCCGGGGGGCTCTCAACAACGGCTTCCCAGAGTCTCATCTGGTCAAATCATACAACACTTCTCAAAGTGAGCCCCAAAGCAAAGCCTCTCCTCAGGGTTTATATAGCCTTCTCCTGGCTCAGAGAATGTAACAACCTCCTTGACCCACTGCCCAATCACAAAGTATCAAGGTGTGGGCTTTCCTGAAAAACAAGCCTCCCACCATAGGCTCCAGGTGCACTTAAGCTAGGGGCAGGGAAGATCTTTAAATCTGCATTTCCATTACAACCCCAAAAGACTCATGATAGAGAGAGATGTCTACATCCAGAGAAAGAGCAGAGTTTGAATGAAGATTGAAGCAAACTACCTGCTCTTTTTCTTTTTCTTGTTTGGTTTTGTTTCCTCTTTCCCATTGTTCATTCCATCTGATATAATCCTTCTTTATAACCTGACTAATGTGTAATGTGAAAGTATTTGTAGATCCTATACTTGATTTTATACCCCCATGGTGGAGGGGGGGGGAGGGAAGGAGAGAAAATGTGAAACCCAAGGAATTGTGGAGCTGAATCTTGTAAACTAAAAGTAAACAAACAAATTAACAAAGACCAAAAAACATAAAAAAAGAATCAGTCAAAATCAAATGAATGAAAATAGAAGAAAACATAACATGCCTCACTGGAAAAACAAGTGACCTGGAAAATAGATCCAGGATAGATAATTTAAGAATTATTGGTCTAGGGGGTGGCTAGGTGGCGCAGTGAGTAGAGCGTAGGTCCTGGAGTCAGAAGGACCTGAGTTCGGATCCGACCTCAGACACTTAACTCACACACAAACAAAAAAACCTTGGGCAAGTTACTTAACCCCAATTGCCTTCCAAAAAGCATAAACAAAAAACAAAAACAAAAACAAAAAAAAACAAAAAGAATTATTGGTCTACCTTAGAACCGTTATGTTAAAAAAAAGGAGCCTGGACAGCATTTTTCATGAAATCATCAAGGAAAACTGCCCTGAGGTCCTAGAACTAGAGGGTAAAAGAGTCATTGAAAGAATCCAACAATTGCCTTCTGGAAGAGATCCCAAATAAAAAACACCAAGGAATATTGCAACCAAATTCCAGAATCAAGGAGAAAATACTGTAAGTAGTCAGAAAGAAATAATTCAAATATCATGAAACCACAGTTAGGATTATACAGGACCTTGCATCTTCTACATTAAAAGATCAAAGGGCTTGGAATACGATATTCTGTAATAAAAAAGAGCTTGGATTACAACCAAGGATAAACTACCCAGTGAAACTGAGAATACAGTTCAGGGGAGGCAAAGGACATTCAGTGAAATGGGGAACTTCCAGACTTTCCTGATGAAAAGACCAGAGCTCTGTGGAAAATTTGATCTTTAAATACGTAACTCAAGAGAGGCATAAAAAGGTAAACAGGAAAGGGAAAAACAAAACATGTTACTCAATAAGGACAAACTTTATATTGCTACATGGGAAGATGATACACCTCTTGAAAACTGTGTCTTTATAACATCATATAGAATGGAAATACATAGATGGTGTGGGTTTAAGTTTGATTTTGATGTGATGATATAAAACCTAGTTAAGCATGGGGGAAAAAAGATTTTCATGGGAGAAGAGAAGGGGAGGAGGCAGAAAAAGGTAAATTACACCATATGAAGAGGCACAAAGACATTATAGTAGAGGGAAAGAAGGGAAGGAAATGAGCATTGTTTGAACTTTATTCTCATCAGATGTGGCTCAAGGAGGGAATAATATACTTAGGTATAGAAATGTAACTTTTTCTATAGGCAGTTGGAGGGAAAAGGGGAAAGAAAAGGGAGGGAGGGATTGAAGTGAGAGAAGTAGTAAGGGAAAAGATAAAAGGGTGGGGGGCTAATAAAAATAAGTGCCCCCCCTTTTAAATATCTTTGGATACAGATACAATAGTGGTATTACTGGGGCAAAGGTTGTATACAGTTTTATAGCCTTTTGGACATAGTTGCTATTTGCTCTCCAGAATGGTTGGATCAGTTCACTACTCCACTGATAGTACATTTTGTTCCAATTTTTCAACATATATTCTCCAACATTTATTATTTTCCTTTTCTGTCATAACGAATCTGATAAGTGTGAGGTGATAACTCAGTTATTTTCATTTGTATTTCTCTAGTCAGTACTGATATAAAACAGTATTATATGATTTTAGATAACTTTGGTTTCTTCATTTGAAAACTGCCTCTTCATAAGGCAGTTCATAATTTAATAGAGGAGACAATATGTAACAAATATATACAGAGTAAGCTCAATACAGAATAAATAGGAAATAATCTGTAAAAGGAAAGCATGAGAATTAAGAGGGTGTTAGAGGCTTTCTGAAGATGATAGGGTTTTAGTTGAGACTTAAAAGAAGCCAACAAGTTCAGTAGTTAGAGCAGAGGAAGGAGAGATTCTAGGCAGGAGGCACAACCAGAGAAAATGCCGGAATCTAGAGATGGAGGGTCTTATTCATGGAACAACCAGGGGGTCAAAGAATATGTGTGAGAAAGTAGGGTATAACAAGTCTGGAAAAGTAGGAGATTTTGAATGCCAACACGAGCACTTTGTGTTTGCTTTGTGTTTTGTACTGGAGAAAGTAGGAAGCCATTAGAGTTTATTGAAATGGGGAAGGGGAGTGCAACATGATCATTCTTTTGTTATAGGAAAATCACCTTAGTGGCTAAATAGAGACTGGATTGGGGTGGTAAAGTACTTGAGGCAGGCAGACCAATCCACAAACTATAGTGATAACCTTGAGGTGAAGTAATGAAAGCCTGCACTTGAGTGGTAGCCATGTATTTTGCCTATGTGATATCCACAGCAGCCGCTATGAATATGAAGGGATATTCCCCGGTTTGAATCACAAAATATAACAGACTCTCTTTCCTGTAGACAAAACCAAGATATTTATTCAAACATAATAAACTAAATCTGTTCATAATGACAAAGAAGTCTATGCACATTTCTAATTCAGGGGACACCTACATCCCAAGCATTCTTTTTAAGACAATGTCCATACACTTCACAGCACAGGGACAAAAACAACCACAAGCTTTTTCTACATTAGGCCTCCCCCCAAAAGTTCTCCCAAGCAAAAATTCTCCTCTCAGTCACACAAGCTGCACTGCCTGCTCTCTCTCTCTCTCCCTCTCTCTCTCTCTCCCTCCCTCTCTCTCTCTCTCTCTCTCTCTCTCTCTCTCTCTCTCTCTCTCTCTCTCAGCTCTATTATCACTCACACTTCCTGCTCCACCCCTTTGGCAATCTCCTCCCACCATGGACTCCATGTGGTCACATAGACCTATTAAAGGACACGGAAGATCTTCAAATTTCCATAGGCCTATTGAGGAGTAAGATCTTCAAATTCCCTTACCATAACACCATGTCAGAAGAAGGAAGGGGGCCTTAAAGAGATGTTGCTATGGTGAAACAAGTAGGCTTTGGCAATAACTTGGATATGGGGGATGGGGGAAATAGTGAAGAATCCAGATGTACTCCTAGGTTGCAAGGCTCAGGGACTGAGAAGATGATGTTGTCCTCTATGGTTTTAAGGAAGGTAGAAGGGGACATCAAGATGGTGAAGAAACTAAGGGTCATGTCAGTAAGAGGATATGTGGCTGCTCATCCTGAAGAAGACAGGATGTGTGTGTGTGTGTGTGTGTGTGTGTGTGTGTGTGTGTGTGCTTGGTATGTTTGTTAGATGGGGTGTTGGTGAAAGTCTGTCAAGTAGAAGAAGCAAGAAACTTAGTCTCTAAAGTTTCACTGGGCAGAATTGGTAACAGTGATTGGAAGTTGAAAAGATGCAAATTTCTGCTGGAGGTAAAGATGAATGTCCTAATAATTAAAATTGTTCAAAAGCAGAATGAAAGATAGTGGTTCCTCCTTTTGAGTTTTTCAAATGAATAAAACATAACAATTTTTCTGGTATGGTATAGAGGCATGTTCAAGTAAAAATTAGAATAGATATCTTCTGAGAATTCTCCCAATTTTTACACACTGTAACTTTTGTGAAATTACATTTATATGTACCCAATTTCTTAGGAAATCCAGAGAATGTTGTGGCCCTAGGCTGTATTAGGTTAAGAATCAAACCCATGAAAAGCATACAGGTTAGTCATTGGGGTCCAATCCACTGGCAAGTAACAACCTTTCCTTCTCCTGATGTCTGGATGAGGTTATCCTATATGCTGCTGAGATGGCAATGCATGTAACACAGCTGTTCTGCTTTTATCAACTTATTCACCTGTGGTGCCAACTAATGTAGCTATTACCCCCAGGCATGATGCTGCAACATTTTTTTCAATTAAACAAATGCTTTATTAACTTCTGGTTTACATCATTCATTTCTGCCAGATTTTGAGTTACAATTTTTCCCCCGTTTTTCCCCTACCCACCATCCCAGATAGCAGTCCCACAAGATATCCCTTCCTCCAATCTGCTCTCTCCCATATCATCTCCCATTACCCCCCTCATCTTTTCCATTAGAGCAAGGTGAATCTCTGTGCCCCAATGCCTGCAAATCTTATCTCCCAAATACATGCAAAAGAGTATAGATAATAGTATTTATATATATTTGAAACATTTACTTTTAAGACCCCAAATTTCAGATCCATCCCCTTCCTCCCTTGCCACCCATTCCCTCTGGAAGATAAGTAATTCAGTATATGTTGTACATGTCTAGCTATGCAAAATATTACCATAGTAGATATATTGTACAAGGCTGCTTATAATTCCCTCCCACTCATCCCACCCCCCACCTGGTCCATTCCCTATTTTAACCTGTCCCTTTTCTATAGTGGGTACTTCCAACCCCCTCTCCCCTCAAGAATTCCCTCCCATCCATCATCCCTCCTCTAATCCCCCTTCCCCCTATTCTGCTGCAGGTTGAGATATCCCATTTAGTATGTATGTCATTCTCTCCCTGAACCAAATTCAATGAGAATGTGGTTTTGCCTTTTTGCCTTCCTATTCTTCCCCTCCCCTGCAGCCACTTCCCTTTGCTTCTTCTACATGAGATAGTTTACTCCACCCTGTTTCTCCCCATCTCCTCTTGCCACTTTCCTCTCTAACCTCATAAATTTACCCCTTAAGTATCATTCCTTCCCAACAAATTCAACCTATGCCCTCTCTCCATGTATAACTGTAAACATAGATACACACATTCACATATATTTTCATATGAGCATACACCCTTCTTCCATTATTTTCATACTGAGAAAAGTTTCATCAGTCACTGTTATTGTTTTTGCATGTAGGAATGTAAATAGTTCAACTTTGATTAGTTCCTTTTGATTTCTTTTCCCTGATTACCTTCTCAGGTATCTCTTGCTTCTTGTGTCTGGATGTCAAATTTTCTATTCAACTCTGGTTTTTTCCTCAAGAATACTTGAAAGTCCTTTATTCCACTGAATGACCATATTGTCCCCTGAAACAAAATACTCAGTTTTGCTGGTTAGGTGACCCTTGGGTTCAGTCCCAGATCTTTTGCCCTCTGGAATATCATATTCCATGCCCTTCAATCCCTCAGTGTAGAAGCTGCCAGGTCCTGTGCTATTCTGATTGTGTTTCCACAACATGGAAATTGTTTCTTCCTGGCTGCTTGTAGTATTTTCTCCTTGATCTGGGGATTCTGGAACCTGGCTATAATATTCCTGGGAGTTTTCTTTTTAGGATCTTTTTCAGGAGGTGATTGGTGGATTCTTTCAACCTCTATTTTGCCCCCTGGGGCAATTTTCCTTGAGAATTTCTTGAAGGGTGATTTCTAGGTTCTTTCTTTGGTCATGGCTTTCAGGTAGTCCAATAATTTTTAAATGATCTTTCCTGGATCTATTTTCCAGGTCAGTGGTTTTCCCATGAGATATTTCACATTGCCTTCTATTCTTTCATTTGTTTGGATCTGTTTAAGGGCGTCTTGATTTCTCATAAAGTCATTAGCTTCCATTTGCTCCAATCTAACTCTAAAGGAATGAATCTCCTCAGTGAGCTTTTGAGATTCTTTTTCCATCTGGCAAATTCGACTTTTTAAGTCATTCTTCTCCTCATTGAAAGGGCCTCCTTTGCCATTTGAGTTAGTCTATTTTTTAACGTGTTTTTTTTCCTCAGTCAGGCTGTTGACCCTCATTTCATACTTTTCCTGCATCCTTCTCATTTCTCTTCCCAATTTTTCCTCCATTTCTCTTATTTGATTTTTAAAGTCCTTCTTAAGGTCCTCTATGGCCTGTAACTCACTCGTATTTTCCTTTGGGGCTTTTGGAGGAGGATTTCTGACCTCACAATCCTCTTCCTGTCCTATGCTTTGATCCTCTTTGCCCCCAAATACGAGCCTAACATTGCATTTTTCTGTTTATTTTGTTTCCTTTGCCTTGACATGTTGCCACTTAATTACTTGACTTTTGGGCTTGTTGCCACAGTAGGACTCTGCCACCAGACAGGAGAGCTTTTGTCCAGAACGTTGGGGTCCTCACAGCTTTCTGGCAAGCTGGATGCCCACCCCAGACCTCCTCCCCAGATCACAATCCAGATCCAGGGAGGTTAAAGCAAGAGTGATTAAACCCCAAGACTGATCGCTGGATCTCCCTACAGTTCACAGGGCAGGAGCTGGAGCTGCCACTGAAAACTACAAAATGGCATGTCTCCTCAGTGGCTTCCAGCCCCCGGGGGAGGAAGCAGACTTGTTCCCCAAATACTGGTCCAAATATCCATAGGGCCCTAACCTCTCACTTTGTCCTAGGCATATCTGAGTTGATAATTCTGGAATCGCCACAGCTAGTGTTCTGGGGTCCCTCCAGTTGTCTGTTGACCCGACAGCCCTGGGGTTAAAACTGCGCCTCACAGGGACCTGGGCTTGGCTCTCTGCGCACTGCGTGCTGCGTTGCCGGCTCCCAGAGTGCTGTGCTCGTCCTTCCTGCAGGGCTGCTGGGCTGTCCTCAGCGGGAGGTTAGCTTCTCTGTATCGTTCTGTGGGTGCTGGGGCTCCAGAAGTTGTTCCAAATCCCATTTTACATAGTTTGGAGGTGATCTGGGGGGAGAGTACCTTGGTCGCACGGTTTCTTCTCCACCATCTTGGCTCTGCACCCATACAACATTTCTAATAACACTGATTGCATATGGACACACAATGGATTGTAATAGAGGTCCGCTATTGTTTATTTAGAATAGTTATACCACTTTGAGAATCTTCCTTTCAAACTCCCTTTTATCAGATTCTGTAGACAAGAAAACCTGACCCAGATATAATTCTGATTGAATCTTCAAGTAATCCTTCCTCTTTTTATATAAATATCCCAGGTTAGAGCCCTTCCTTTAAATGTCTAGGTCACAGGATAGCAGTAGCAACAACAACAAAAATTCCATTTCTGTAGTGCCTTATGGATTTCAGAGCACTTTACAGTGTCTAGTCAGGGAGGTAATGAACATCATGCCCAGAGGCTATGAGATACTAAATACAGGATCCTTCCTATGCTGCTACATCTTTTCTTTAGTATTATAAAGATGCTAATCCAAAAAAAGGGAAAAAAAAGTCATCTAAGATCTGATTCTTCTGAAACTGTTATTAATTATAGCTTTATAAAGGATATCAAGATTTTTTACTGATTCAATCATTGAAATAACTTTGGAAAGCAGAATGTTGAAAAAAGGCACCTATTCTTCCCTGTCTCTTTAACCTCCAGGACTCTCAACTTACTTATATAGATAGTAAAACCTGAAGGCACTAAGGCCTACTGAGGCCATTTTCACCACGAGATGGCAATATTGCACCTTTGGTATTGTGAAATGCTGACTGGGTTAAATTGGACCAGTTGGATATTGACTGAATAGCTGATTCTGGCAGGCAGCTACAAATAAGAAAAGTTCTGAAAGGGGGGAAAAATAAGAGAAAATGTTGTCACTCCATATTTCTCACAAAAGGCTCTTTATAGCTAACCTTTCACCTCCACTCTTGATTCACTTGTTCCCATCTCCTTCCTGACCATATCTGATGTGTTTTCTTATTACCCAGGTACCTATGTTTTAACATGCCTATTACTTTTTATTTGGTTAAATAAGTCCATCCTCAACCTTCTCAACCCTTGCTTCTCTCAAAATTCCTTCAATTGTTTAGTACTAAAGTATAAACATACCAAAAATCATAGAACTTAAATTTAATTCAATTCAATAAGTATTGATTAAATACCTGTTATATGCAAGACACTGTTTTAAGCATGTAGAGACACCTATGTAGCAATGTTTAGAGCTGAGCACCTTTTCATGTGTCTTACTTGACTGGTGCTTCTCATCTTGCAACTCAAATGGTTACCATATTAATTTTCATCATCTTAAGTCCTAAGGAAATATGGGTTATGTTTGAATATTTCTTCATTAAACTAATGTTGGGAGGACCTCTTTCTTATCAGTTAGCTCTGAAACCCAATGAAGTTTATTAAATCTAAATCCATTTAAAAACTAAAGAAATGTGGGAGGAGTCAAGATGGTGGAGCATAAACAGCACTTCCATGCTGCTATGGCCCATACCACTTCAAATTTTTGTAAAAGGGGATTCTGAACTTTGGAGCTCCAGAACCTCCAAAATGACACAGAGAAGCTAAACTCCTGCTGAGGACAACCTGCCAGCCTGGCAGGGAGTGGCCAGCACAGCACTCTGGGAGCCAAGCCCAGGCCCCTGTGAGTCAGAGATTTTAGCCCCAGGGCAGCTGGACTAGCAGCTGGCTGGAGGGACCCCAGAACACCAGCAGCTGTAGCGTTTCCAGAATTATCAACACATAGATGTCTAGGACAAAGTGAGTGGTTGGTGCCCTATGGACTTTGGGACTGGTTGGCGTCCTGGGGGCAAGAAGCCATTGCGGAGCTGCCACAGTTTGTGCCACATTACCACATTGCAGCTTCAGCTCCTGACCTGCAGACTGTAGGGGAATCTGGTGATCAGTGTTGGGCGTAATTGCTCTTGCTTTAACCTTCTTGGATCTGGATCGTGGTCTGCATTGGAGGTCTTCTGTGTGTGTGTGTGTGTGTGTGTGTGTGTGTGTGTGTGTGTGTGTGTGTGAGACCAGCTTCCAGAGTGTATGGAGGCTTCAGAGGGTCCACCCAACTGATAGCTCCAGTGTTACCAACTAAACCCCAGCTTTTGGGACAGAAGCTCTCCTGGCTGGTGGCAGAGTCCTACTGTGGCAACAAGACCAAAAGTCAAGTAATTGAGTGGCAACATGCCTAGGCAAAGGAAACAAAATAAACAGAAAATTTCAACATTGGACTCCTATTTTGGGGGAAAAGAGCAAAGCATGGAACAGTAGGGGGAC
Source organism: Gymnobelideus leadbeateri (assembly GCA_011680675.1). NCBI lineage: Eukaryota > Metazoa > Chordata > Mammalia > Diprotodontia > Petauridae > Gymnobelideus > Gymnobelideus leadbeateri. The sequence goes on from WOXC01010071.1 coordinate 88,510, forward strand.
TATGAGGTAAGAAATCCTGCACCAAAAGGCCCAAATGAAAATATGAGCTGGTTACAGGCCATAGAGGACCTTAAGAAGCAGATAAGAGAAGTGGGGGGAAATTGGGTAAAGAAATAAGAAAGATGTAAGAAAAGTATTAAATGAGAGTCAACAGCCTAACTGAGGGAAATAACACCTTAAAAAATAGACTAACTCAAATAGCAAAAGAGGCTCAAAAAGGCAATGAGGAGAAGAATACCATAAAAAACCAACTTTGCCAGATGGAAAAAGAATCTCAAAAGCTCACTGAGGAGAATCATTCCTTCAGAATTAGATTGGAGCAAATGGAAGCTAGTGACTTTATGAGAAATCAAGATGCCCTTAAACAGATCCAAACAAATGAAAGAATAGAAGGCAATGTGAAATATCTCATGGGAAAAACCACTGACCTGGAAAATAAATCCAGGAGAGATAATCTAAAAATTATTGGACTCCCTGAAAACCATGATCAAAGAAAGAATCTAGACATCATCCTTCAAGAAATTCTGAAGGAAAATTGCCCTGAGGTTTTAGAATCAGAGGGCAAAATAGAGGTTGAAGGAATCCACCAATCACCTCCTGAAAAAGATCCCAAAAATAAAACTCCTAGGAATATTGTAGCTACATTCCAGAATTCCCAGATCAAGGAGAGAATATTAAAAGCAGCCAAGAAGAAACAATTTCAATACTGTGAAACACAATTGGGATAGTGCACGATCTGACAGCTTCTACATTGAAGAATGGAAGGAAATGGAATATGATATTTTGAATGTCAAAGGAACTGGGATTATAACCAAGAATCACCTACCGAGAAAAACTGAGTATTATGTTTCAGGGGAAAATAGTGTCATTCAGTGAAATAGAAGACTTTGAAGCATTCTTGAGGAAAAAAAACAGAGTTGAATAGAAAATTTGACATTCAGACACAAGAAGCAAGAGATGCTTGAGAAAGTCAATGGGGAAAAGAAATCATAAGGAACTTATCAAAGTTGAGCTATTTATATTCTTACATGGATAAATGATAACTTTAACTGATGAAACCTTTCTCAGTATGAAAATAGCTGAAGAAGTGTATATGGGCATATGAATAAATATGTGAATGTGTGTATATATGTTTACAGGTAGAGATAGATAGAGGGCACAGGTAGATTTTAATGTGAAGGGATTATACTTAAGGGGTAATATTGAGAGGTGAGAGAAGAACAGGTGATGGGGTGAGATGGGGGCAGGGGCAAACTATCTCATGTAGAAGAGGCAAAGGAAAATGGTTGCAGGGGAGGGGAAGAACAGGGAGGCAAAAAGGCAAAACCTTATTCTCATTGAATTTGGCTCAGGTAGAAAATGACATACGTACTAAATGGGATATCTCACCCTACAGGAGAGTTGGAGGGAGGCAGATGGCTGGGGGGTGGGACAATGGAAGGGAGGGCAGACTGGGGGGGGAGGGAAGTTAGAAGCACCCACTTTTGAAAAGAGACAGGATCAAAGTGGGGAGTGGACCAGGTGGGAAGTGGAATAGGAGGGAGGGAAATATATATATATATATATCTATATATCTACTATGGTAATGTTTTGCATAGCTACACATGTACAACATATACATATACTTAATTGCTTATCTTCCCAGTAAGGGTGGGTGACAAGGCGGAAAGGGAATGAATCTAGAATTCGAAGTTTTCAAATCAAATGTTTTAAATATATATATATATATATATATATATATATATATATATATAAATACTATGATTAATAATATTTTGCATATAATTGGGAAATAAGATGCACCGGCATTGGGGCACAGGGATTCACCTTGCAGTACCAGAAAATTCGAAGGGGGTGTAATGGAAATGCAGATTTAAAGATCTTCCCTGCCCCTAGCTTAAGTGCACCTGGAGCCTGTGGTGGGAGGCTTGTTTTTCAGGAAAGCCCACACCTTGATACTTTGTGATTGGGCAGTGGGTCAAGGAGGTTGTTACATTCTCTGAGCCAAGAGAAGGCTATATAAGCCCTGAGGAGAGGCTTTGCTTTGGGGCTCACTTTGAGAAGTGTTGTGTGGTTTGACCAGATGAGACTCTGGGAAGCCGTTGTTGAGAGCCCCCCGGCTTTGAAAACCCATATGTTGATGCTTCCCTCTCTGGTAACTGTGATTTGGTATTGATATAATGGTAGGACAGTTTGGAAGCCTGTGTGTTTGATCTGTAAGTTCTGTAACTCTGAAGTTCGGGGTGCTGACCTTTTTCCCCTGAACTAGGTAATGTATGTTTGTTTGATTAAAGTAAGCTTGTTGACCCATTTTGAGTTGCTTTCCTTTTGAAAAGCAGATCTAAGAACCTGTGTTGGCAGTCACCCTGGGGATACTGGGGTGCTTGCTGCTACAGGGGGTATGGGAGAAGAGATGGGAGAGAGCAGTTTGGATGAGGGGATATCCTGTGGGACTGCTATTATGGGGTCATGGGTAGGGGAAAAATGGGGTAAAAATTCTAACTCAAAATCTGATGGAAATGAATGATATAAACCAGAACTTAATAAAGCATTTGAAAAAAAAATTCAAGAGAAATTCCCCCATAGATGAGCAGTTTTTCACTTTTCTTTATATGCAATATTACGCACATCCATGTAACCTACAGCAATATATATACAATATGTGTACATATAGAAATAGATATTATATATGCAAATAAACATCAAAGTTATTGGTTACACAGTTTTTAACAAGGTAATGATTATAAAAAACCTATGAATGATTATTTACAATATTTTAGGGTGAGGAAAACCTCAGTACATAAAGGCCAAAGTCACCATTGACTATTTCTTCTGTTTTTGACTTCTCTTTACTTCTGAAACATAGTCCTATCAATTAGCTTCTCTTGATAACAGCTAAAACTCTTAAGAATTCTCTTCCTCAATCAAAATATGAGGATTAAACAGTACTCTTATAATATTTTTCTTTTTCTTTTAGTTTCTTTTGAACCATGATAGATAACTCCAGAATGATAGCCAAAGCTTTTAAGTCTCCTCAGACTCCTCAAGGAATTTTTCATAATAGGTCTTTATAAGAAAAAATTTAATTAATTTTATGAATACATTTTTTCAACCTCCTTTTCTCATTAATTTACTTAGTTTCACTTTATCCATTGTCTTTAAGTCTCTTTAGAATGATAGTCAAAAACTGCAAGTATCCCATCATGTCCTCATGTTATGATACTTAAATTATAACTCTTTAATATACCAAAGCCCCCTCTTTTTCTCCATTACCATGTATTCAGTAAAGATTTTTTTCTCAGTACAACAGAGCACATCAGTACAAAATTCTTTCCAATGCATTTGGCAGAATTGTTTCATTTTTTTCTTGATCTATATACTGTGATAATGTATATCTATACTATCTCTCATGTTTAAACTGCCCAATATATTAATATTGAGAAAAAATATATAATTTAGATTTATCTGTAAGCAGGCAGCAGTTCTCTGCAAAAATAATGATAATAATAAGAAACAACCCCAAAACATGAAAAGTAACCACATATATATGTGAACCACATGAAAAGATCACAGTGTTATTCAAACACTAGTTTTCTTTGAAATAATTTGACCATCAGTAATTCAAGGGAATAAACAGATGAAGAGATAGAAAACAAATTTATTAATATAGACCATGCTGTCAAATAACATCACTCTTATTATTTACATCATTGAGATGAAGACTTGAAAAGGTATGCCTGATAAGCAGCTTTATTCTAATTGGATTTACATTCCCTTTTAAAAAAAAGTCACACCCAGAATAAGACAGTATAAATTAGCACTGCATATATCATTGTTTACTTTTCTTCGTATTTGATAATTTATAAAGCTAAATAGTCTCCTGAAAGAACACTGAAAATTCCTGGTGGCATATTTTACCTTTAATGTCAATTTGTGGGAGAAATAAAATATCAACAAATCTTTGCATTGAACTTGTGATCTTATTACTTAGGAAATATGCAAAACTTATGTTTGGTAAAATGCCACTTCAGTAGAAGAGTATTGAAAAAGTGTTAACTTCAATTTTCTGTATTAAAAGATGGTGTTTTCTTGTATCAAGTCTCTTTCCTTATTCATCTTCTTTAGAATAAGTTGTGCTTAAATGCTTAACCACATCAACCCAGTTCGAACCTCCTGGAATTTCACCTTTGTGATCTGTCTTGTCCGCCAGCTTCTGTTTCTGGGTTTTTGAACACTGTTCTTTGTTGTCTTTTTTTTGCTTACTTGAGGGAGCTGTATTAGGAGTTTCATCTGAAATAATGTCCCTTACTAATGTCATAGAATGAACAGAATGATGTTTCTCCATGAACTGTTTTTTTTTTTTAAGTTCTTAAATCATAACTTGACTAATAATTTACAGAAATTTAGTAGGGGAGATTGAGGCAAAATGGCAGAGAAAAAGCACAGGTTCACCTATGCTTTTCCAAATTCCCCTCCAAAGAACTTTAAATTATGCTTCAAAGGGAATTCTAGAGGAGCAGAAATATTGGCACAAAAATTGGCACAAAAACAGGCACAAAAATCCACTGAAGAGAATTTCTTTTTTTTTTGAGAGGGTTAACAAGCTGTAGCAGCAAGCACCCCAACATCCCCAGGGTGACTGCCAACACAGGTGCTTAGATCTGCTTTTGTAAAGAAAAGAAACTCAGAATGGGTTAATAAGCTTACTTTAATCAATCAAACATAGATCATAGATCATTTACCTAATTCAGGGGGAAAGGTCAGCATCCGAACTTCAGAGTATTCAGACAGTTCAAACAGACAGGCTTCCAAACTGCCCAACCATTACACATCAATACCAAATCACAGTTACCAGAGAGGGAAGCATCAACATCTGGGTTTTCAAAGCCAGGGGACTCTCAACAGCTGCCCACAGTCTCATCTGGTCAAATCACACAATATTTCTCAAAGTGAACCCCAAAGCAAAGCCTCACATCAGGAATTATATAGCCTTCTTATGCGTCAGAGAATTTAACCACATTTTTGACCCACTGCCCCGTCACACAGCATCAAGGTGTGGTCATTCCTGAAAACCAAGCCTCCTATCACAGACTCCATGTGACCACATTCAACCTATTAGGGGGCAGAGTATATTTTCAAATTAAAGAAGGTTCTCAGAGTCACTTAAGCCAATCAAATGGCCTAGGGGGAGGGAAGATCTTCAAATCTGCATTTCCATTACACAAGCTTACTTTAATCAAACAAACATATATCATTTACCTAGTTCAGGGGAAAAAGGTCAGCACCCCAAACTTCAGAGTGTACAGACAGACGTTTCAAAACAGAGAAACAAACAGATCAAGCAGACAGGCTTCCAAACTGTCCAACCATTACATCAATACCAAATCACAGTTACCAGAGAGGGAAGCATCAACATCTGGGTTTTCAAAGCCGAGAGGGCTCTCAAAGGCTGCCCAGAGTCTCATCTGGTCAAATCATACAGCACTTCTCAAAGTGAGCCCCCTGAAGAGAACTTCTTAAAAAAAAAATAACAACCAAAATTAAACCAATGGAAAAGTAAGTACAAATGTCCACTGAAGAAAATGATTCTTTAAAAATTAGATTCAGACAAATGAAAGCCATGAGACACCAAGAAATAATAAAGAAAAATATTTTTAAAATAAGAGAAAAGAGAAGAAAATGTATCATTAAAAATACTGACATGGGCAGAGGCATGGAAGATGATCCTGGGTGGCGCAGAGGCCCAGATGGGGCCAGATTAACTTGATGGCAAATTGACCCACCAACCACAAGGGCCACTGCCAGGCCTATTACCACAGGGCTGGGAGTCAAATGCAGGGCCCCTGGCAGGGGATTCAGCTGCTCCTGGGACTACCAATCTACAACCTAGAAATTTAAAAAAGCTCCTATCTATGACGCTCTCACTATTCTATAGCACTCTCACACACATAAAGACACCATGGGGTCTTATATACAGAAGGTTGTGGGAGGAATCTAGGGGTGGTCTGGGTAGGAGTTTGGGGAGGGTCTTCAGGAGGAGTTAATGAGGTCAAAGAGTGATGAAGGGTGGGAAGTAGCTGGAGACTACAGACAATGGTGAGCTAGGCCAGTTCAAGGGTGGATCAATAAATTGATGAACAATGAAGAGCTGGGCTAGTAACTAGGGTACAGTTTGTAGTTGGTAACTAGGCTAGAGGTCTGGGCCCAGACACAATGTAAGGCTTATTGCCTCATCAAATGAGATGATTGAATTAGAGTCCAAGGGAGCTTCCCACAGCCTGTACCTCAAGGACTCAAGGAGAGCTCTGGGGACTCTCAGAGCCCATACCTCATCATCTGGACTTCCAGGGACCAGGATGGCAGAGTGAATCCAGGGGGCTTCAATCCCCCCCTCTGACCCTGAAAACATAGTAATTATTTTCCGGGGCGGCTAGGTGGCGCAGTGAATAGAGCGCCGGCCCTGGAATCAGAAGGACCTGAGTTCGGAGCCGGCCTCCGACACTTGATCCATACAAACAAAAACCTAGCCGTGTAACCTTGGGCAAGTTACTTAACCCCAATTGCCCTAAAGGGGCGGCTAGGTGGCGCAGTGAGTAAGAGTGCCGGCCTCGGAGTTTGGATGACCTGAGATCAGATCCAGCCTCAGAAAATGAGCACCCACGCATAAATAATGACTAGCCGTGTAACCTTGAGCAAGTTACTTAACCCCAATTGCTTTAAAAAAAAATATTTTCCCAGGGCAAAACTTTAAACCATAAAGGCTTGGGAACCCTAGAGGAAGAGCATGGCTAGGGCCCTGCCTCAAAATGTGTAAAAAGCAGAGTGAAAAATCAAAGACTCCTACTATTGTGAGTCCTACTATTGTGAGAGGGAGGAACAAAATTCAGATGAAGACAGTGTTGACTCCACACTCAAAGCTGAAGCCTCAATAGGGAACTGGTCTCAAGCACAGAAAGCATTCTTAGATGAGCTCAAAAAGAACTTTGAAAACTAAATTAGAGAGATAGAAGATAAAATGAATAATTCTTATGAAATCAAAATTGCAAAATTGGAAATAAAACATTACAATGAAGAAAAATGTGTGATATGGAAAAAGAGCTCTAAAACCTAACCAAGGAAAATAATTCACTAAAAACTAGAATCAACCAAATTGAAATGAATAACTCTATGAGAAATCAAGAATCAGTCAAACAAAACATCAAGAATGAAAAATTATAAAAAGAGGTAAAATATCTTAATGGAATAATAACTGACCTGGAATACAGATCCAGGAGAGATGATCTGAGAATCATAGGCATACCAGAAAATCATGATGAAAAAATGAGCCTGGACAACATCTTCCAAGAGCTCATCAAGGAAAACTGCCCTGAGATTCTAGAAGCAGAGGATAAAATAGAAATAGAGAGAATCCACCAGTCACCTCCTGAAAGAGATCCAAAATTGAAAAGTTTGAGAAATGCTGTGGCCAAACTCCAGAACTACCATGAAAAGGAGAAAATACTACAAGCAGCCAGAAAGAAACAATTCAATATTGAGATTTGGAAGCCTCTACACTGAAAGATTGGAGTAAGTGGAATATAATTTTTCACAAGGCATGTTACAACCAAGGATCAACTACCAAGCAAAACTGAACATATTCATACAGGCAAGGAGATTGTCATTCAACAATATAATGGATTTCCAGACATTCCTGATGAAAAACCCAGATCTCAATGGAAAATTCAACCTCCAATTATGAGACCCAAGAGAGAAATATAAAGGTAAACAAGGGGAACACACATATACATCTTGTTATTTAATAAGAGCAAACTGTTTATAGACAAATAGAGTGTATGGGTATACATTACACAAAATGAAATGATGATTTAAAAAAACCTTATTAAGGGCTACAAAGAGACTGCAATGGAAGAAGAGGAAAGAATGAAGCAGAAAAGGGTAAATTTGACAACACAAAGAGGCATAAAAATAATATAGTAGAGGGAAAGAAGGGAAGGAGATAAGCATTATATGAGCTGTTCCCTCATTGTTTCTGGTTTGAGGAGGGAATAACAGAACCAGTTAAGTATAAAAGTCTATCAAGAAGAGACACAAAATTTATCATAATAGAAGGAAAACAGGGAGGGAGAGGAGCTTTGCATGAGATCTGTTCATATCAATCTTGGTTTGAAGAAGAAATAACATACTACATTAAGTATAAACATCTATCATATCCTACAGGCAGTAGGAGAGGGGAAGGGATACAAAAGGGGGAGATGCTTAGAAAGGAGAGAAGTAAGGAGGAAGGGAAGGAAAGGGGAGGGAGGCTGATAAGAAGGGAATACTGAGGGAGACAGTGGTCAAAAGGAAAACCCTTAAAGAGGGGAAGGGAGAAGGGAAGAAAAATAAAAGCATAAACATGGGAGGGAATAGAATGGAGGGCAAGAGACAGATAGTAATCATAACTGGGAATATTAATGGCATGAACTCTCCCATAAAAGGGAGGTGGATAGCAGAATGGATTAAAAACCATAATCCTACAAAATGCTGTTTACAAGAAACTCATCTGAACCAGGGGGGTAGACACAGGGAAAAGATAAAAGGCTGGAGTAGAATATATTATGCTTCAGCTAAAGTAAAAAAAAAAGCAGGGGTAGCAGTCCTTATCTCAGATAGAGCAAAAGCAAAAATAGATCTAATTAAAAGAGATAAGGAGGAAACTATATCCTGCTAAAAGGCACCATTGAGAATGAAGCAATATCACTACTAAACATATATGCACCAAGTGGTGTAGCATCTAAATTCCTAGAGAAGAAGTTAAGGGAATTAGAGGAAGAAATAGGTAGCAAAACTATACTAGTTGGGGACCTTAATCTCCCCCTCTCTGTACTTGATAAATCCAACCTCAAAATAAACAAAAAAGAAGTTAAGAAGGTGAATAGAATTTTAGGGAGGGCAGGTATGATAGATCTCCGGAAAAAACTGAATGGGGATAAAAAGGAATATACCTTCTTCTCAGCAGTACATGGTGCATACACAAAAAATTGACCATGCACCTCACAATTCAGTGCAGAAAGGCAGAAATATTAAATTAATCATTTTCATATCATGATGCAATGAAAATTATATGCAATAATGGGCCATGGAAATATAGACTAAAAACTAATTGGAAACTAAACAATTTAATCCTAAAGAATGAGTAGGTCAAACAAGAAATTATACAAACAATCAGTAACTTCATTTAAGAGAATGACAATAATGAGACAACAAACCAAAACTTGTGGAATGCCACCAAGACAGTTCTTCGGGGAAGTTTTATATCCCTCAGTGTATACATGGATACATTAGAGAAAATTGAGGTCAATGAATTGGGCATACAATTGAAAAACCTAGAAAATGAACAAATTGATAATCCCCAATCACATACTAAATTAGAAATAATGAAAACCAAAGGAGAAATTAAGAAAATTGAAATTAAGAAAACTATTCAATTAATAAATAAAACTAAGAGCTGGTTGTATGAAAAAACCAATAAAATTGAGACCCTTATTCAATATGATAAAAAAGAAAAAAAGAAGAAAACCAAATTAAGAATATTAAAAACGAAAATCGTTCATCTACCTCCGATGAAGAGGAAATTACAACAATAATTAGGAAAAGAAAAGAAATGCTAGAGAAGGTGGCCTAGATATACCAGATTTTAATCTGTATTATAAAGCAGCAGTTGTCAAAACTACTTGGTACTGGCTGAGTCATAGAACAGTAGATCAATGGAATAGATTGGGTACAGGAGACTAAGCAGCCAATGTCTATAAAAATCTACTCTTTGATAAACCCAAAGACCCCAAATTTTGGGATAAGACCTCACTATTTGACAAAAACTGCTAGGAAAACAGGAATACAGTATGGCAGAAACATGGCATTGATCATTATCTAACACCTTATACCAAAACCCAGCTCCTTTGCCCTCTGGAATATCATATTCCTTCATCCCTCAGTGCAGAATCTGCCAGATCCTGTGCTATCCTGATCGTGTTTCCACAATATTAAAATTGTTTCTTCCTGGTTGCTTTTTTTTGCCTTTTGGAGGGCAATTGGGGTTAAGTAACTTGCCCAAGGTTACACAGCTAGGTTTTTGTTTGTGTGTGTGTTAAGTGTCTGAGGCCGGATCCGAACTCAGGTCCTTCTGACTCCAGGGCCAGCACTCTACTCACTGAGCCACCTAGCCACCCTTCCTGATTGCTTCTAATATTCTCTCTTTGATCTGGGAATTTTGGAATCTTGCTATAATATTCCTAGGAGTTTTCTTTTTGAGATCTTTCTCAGGAGGTGATTGGTGGATGCTTTGGTTCTAAAATATCCGGGCAATTTCCCTTGAGAATATCTTCAAGCATGATTTCTAGATTCTTTCTTTGATCATGGCTTTCAGGGAGTCCAAAAATTTTTAGATTGTCTCTCCTGGATCTATTTTCCAGGTCAGTGGTTTTTCCCATGAGATATTTCACATTACCTTCTATTCTTTCATTTGTTTGGATCTGTTTAAGGGAGTCTTGATTTCTCATAAAGTCACTAGCTTCCATTTTCTCCAATCTAATTCTGAAGGAATGATTCTCCTCAGTGAGCTTTTGAGATTCTTTTTCCATCTGGCAAAGTTGGCTTTTTATGGCATTCTTCTCCTCATTGCCTTTTTGAGCCTCTTTTGCCATTTGAGTTAGTCTATTTTTAAGGTGTTATTTCCCTCAGTTAGGCTGTTGACTCTCATTTAATACTTTTCTTGCATCTTTTTTATTTATTTACCCAATTTCCCTCCCACTTCTCTTATCTGCTTCTTAAGGTCCTCTATGGCTTGTAACCAGCTAGTATTTTCATGTGGGGCTTTTGGTGCAGGATTTTGGACCTCCCAGTCCTTGTCCTGTTCCATGCTTTGCCCCCAGAATAGCAGTCTAATGTTGAAATTTTCTGTTTATTTTGTTTCCTTTGCCTAGGCATGTTGACACTCAATTACTTGACTTTTGGGCTTGATGCCACAGTAGAACATTGCTGTGGCTGTGTTGAAGTATCTCAGTGGCTTCTCATGCTGGGGGCAAAAGCCTCACACTCCAAAATACTTGTCCCAAAGTCCACACCACACTGATCTCTCACTTTCTCCTTGGCATCTATGTTTTGATAATTCTCAAAACACCATAGCTGCTGGTGTTCTTGAGTCCAGAACCAGCTGGTTGCTGGTCCGGTTGCCCTGGGGCTTAAACCTGTGACTCATGGGGGTCTAAGCTTGGCTCCCAGAGCACTTAGCCAGCCACTCCCTGCCTGGCTGTTGGGCTGCCAGGCTTTCCTCAGTAGGAGATTACCTTCTCTGTGTCATTTTGTGGTATCTGTAGCTCCAAAGTTTGTTTAGACACCACATTTACATGGATTTGGTAAGTGGTGAGAGCTAGGGCTCCAGTATGAAATATATTAATGGAAAGATCACTGACCTGGAAAATAGATGCAGGAGATATCATTAAAATTTTTTGAAGCACCTGAAAGCTACGATCAAAAAAAGATCCTACACATCATCTTTCTAGAAATTATTAAGGAAAAATGCCCTGATATTCTAGAACCAGATGGTAAAATAGAAATTAAAGAATACACTTCAAAAAGGTCAGCAAAAGAAAACTCCTAGCAATATTGTAGCCAAATTCCAGAGTTCCCAGGTCAAGGAGAAAATATCACAAGTAGTCAGGAAGAAACAATTTGATTATTGTGGAAACGGAATCAGGATAACACAAAATCTAGCAGCATCTACATTAAGGAATCAAAGGGCTTGGAGCTAGGATATGATAGTCAAAGGAGCTAGGATTAAAACCAAGAATCACCTACCAAGCAAAACTGAGTATAATGCTTCAGGGGAAAATATGGTCATTCAATGAAATAGAGGACTTTCAAGCATTCTTGATGAAAAGAACGGAGCTGAACAGAAAATTTGGCTTCAAATACAAGAAGCAAGAGAAGCATGAGAAGGTAAATAGGAAAAAGAAATCATAAGGAACTTATTAAAGTTTAACTATTTACATTGCTACATGGAAAAATGGTCTTATATGGACCTAATTAAAGTAATTAAGGAAATAAAATATCTTGCTAAAGGGTACCCTAGAAAATGAATCAATATCAATACTGGACATGAATGAACCTAGTGATATAGAATCCAAATTATTTTTTTATTTTTATTTATTTTAATTTAGTTTTAGTTTTCAACATTAACTCCCATAAGTTTTAAATTTTTCTCCCACCTTCCCCAAGAGGGGATGCAATCTGATATAGACTCTACAAAGACATTCTTATTAAACATTCTTATTTAATTAGTCATGTTGTAAAGATGAATTATAATCGATGTGAGAAACCATGAAAAAGAAACAAACAAACAAAACGAGAAAATAGTCTGCATCACTCTGCATTCCAACTTCATAGATCTTTCCCTGGATGTTGATGGAATTTTCCATCATGAGTCCTTTGGAATTGTTTTAGCTTCCTGCATTGCTGAGACGGGCAAAGGCTGTCAAAATCAACCATCACTATTACTGTGTATAAATTTCTCCTGGTTCTGCTCACTTACATCATCATCAATTCATATAAATCTTTCTGGATTTTTCTGAAGTCCATTTGTTCATCATTTCTTTTAGCAGGATAGTATTCCATTACATTCTTTTCAGTCACTCTCCTATTGATGGGCATCCCTTCAATTTCCAGTTCTTGGCCACCACAAAAAGAGCTTCTATTTGTACATATGGGTCCTTTTTCAATTTGTATGATGTCTTTGGGATACAGAACTAGAAGTGGTATTGCTGGGTCAAAGGGCATGCACATTTTATAGCCCTTTGGGCATAGTTCCCTATTGCTATCCAGAATGGTTGGATCATGATGCTCACAACTCCACCAACAGTGAATTAGTGTTTCAACTTTCCCCTCTCTTCTCCAATATTTATAATTTTCCTCTTTTTTCATGTTAGCCAATCAGAGTTGTTTTGATTTACTTCAGACTATGCCCAATATCTGCAATGTCTATGCCCAATTTCTGCAATACTATTTCCCAGATTTCCCAGCAGTTTTTGTCACATATTAAGGTCTTATCTCAGAAGCTGGGGTTTTGGGGTTTATCAAACAGTAGGTTACTCTATTCATTGACTACTCCCTATTGTGTACCTAACCTATTCCACTGATCTATGCTCTATTTCTTAACTAGTACCAAGTAGTTTTGATAATTGTTGCTTTATAATACACTTTAAGTTCTGGTATGGCTAGGCCACCTTTCCCAGCATTTCTTTTCATAAATCCCCTTGATATTCTGGAACTTTTGTTCTAACAGATTAATTTTGATATGTTTTTTTGCTAGCTCTATAAAATATTTTCTTGGTAGTTTGATTGGTATGACATTAAATAAATAAATTAATATAAGCAGAATTGTCATGTTTATTATATTAGCTCAGCCGGCCCACAAGTAACTGGTGTTTTGTTTTTTCTAATTATTTAGTTCTGAATTTATTTGTGAGAAAATGTTTTGTATATGTGTTCATATAGCTTCTGGGTTTGTTTTGGCAGGTGGACTCCCAAATATTTTATAATGTCTACAGTAACTATACAAGCAATTTGTCTTTCTGTCTCTTGCTGTTGGGCTTTTTTAGTAATATATAGAAATGCAGAAGATTTATGTGGGTTTATTTTATATACTGCAACTTTGCTAAAGTTGTTTATTATTTCAAGTATTTTCTTGATTTTCTAGGATTCTCTAAGTATCACATCATATCATCTGCAAAAAGTGATAACTTAATTTCTTCTTCACCTATTCTAATTCCTTCAATTTCTTTTTCTTCTCTTGTTGCTAAAGCTAATATTTTTACCATATTTGAATAACAATGGTGATAATGGACATCCTTGCTTCATCCCCAAACTTATTGAAAATGCATCTAGCTTATCCCCATTACATATAATGCTTGCTGATGGTTTTAGGTAGATGCTGTTGTCATTTTAAGGGAAGCTCCATTTATTCCTATGGTTTCCAGGGTTTTTAATAGGAATGCATACTGTGTTTTGTCAAATGCTTTTTCTGCATCTATTGAGATAATCATATGGCTTCTGTTAATTTTGTTGTTGATATGGTCAGTTATGCTGATGGTTTTCCTAATATTGAACCACCCCTGCATTCCTGGTATGAATCCTCCTTGAAAAGTGTTTTATTCTCATGATAAGTGTAATGGCAAGCAAAGTAGTACTTTGACACTTATTTCACTTCTTTCTGCTATTCCAGTGCCTTTGGGCCTCACCTTTGATTGTGTCAAGTCTTTGTTGGAACCAGCATACCTTGTGTTGCTTTTAATAAATATAAGAGAACTTGGAGACCTTCCCTGGCCTTAATAGGCCTAATATTATTACGTGGAGCTCACGGTGGGAAGAGCTTCCTAAAAAAGTGTACCAGTAAGGGCAGAACAGAAAGGAGCAGAGCAGATAAAAACTTGCCACTAGCTGGTACCAAGCAGAGCCAAAAGAGAGAATGTTTGTGAAGTTGGCACTCTGCCTGTTGTTCTGTTTTGGTGTTACATTGTCAGAAGCACTCTGTTGAATTTTGTTACTTTGTCAGACGGAAGCATTACGTCTGTTGCTTTGAATCATTTTGTCAGACAGAAGCATTCTGCGTGGTCAGTTGTGTTATTTTGTCAGACAGAAGCATTCTCTTTGTTGATTTGTATTGATTTCTCAGGCAAAAATGTGAATTGAGATGACAGTGTGGACAATGAGTATAAATATTGTTGTAGCTTGTTGAGCATTGTTTTCCTAGAAAGAGAACCTGTGAAGAACTTGGAGAGGATCTGTCCCGATGAGTTGCAATATGAAACAGGAGAGGAAAGCTGCCTACCTGTGCCTGTTAATCCAGGCAGTAGTCAGGAGAATCCAGGCAAAAACTTGGAGCATGGAAGAAGAGCCATGGGGTTTGGAAGCCTGCCTCAATTTAAGATGAAAGGAGACTTTACTTGGGCACTCAGTGCTGACTCATGATACTGTAGCTTACTGTGACCTAGAGGTGGATGCCCTTTGTACTTTCACTACCCCTTAAGGATGATTGACTTAGGGAAAATTGGAAGCCATTCTGGAGTCAAGATGACTTGATTTGGGTACTCTATATAGATTGAGGAGATTGTGACTTATTGAATGATATCCTTTCTTTAAGACTATGTGGCCACCTTAGTAATAAATTGTTATCCTATATTCTTGTGAATGCTATGTATTAGTTTCTTGAATGTTTTGCTTTTGTTTATTGCTGAATAAATAGATAGTTCACTGTACTATGCAATTAGATCCTTAAAGTTATTCACAGGAGAAGACCTTGGGTGAGCTGCTCATAATTGGCATTACAATAAGTTGTAATCTTTTTGCTAATATTTTATTTGAATGTTTTACATCTATATTAATTAGGTAAATTGGTCTATTATTTTCTTTCTCTGTTTTGATCCTTCCTGGGTTAGATATCAGTACCATATTTATATCATAAAAAGAATTTGGTAGAACTCCTTCTTCACAAATTTTCCCAAATATTCTGTATAGTTTTGGAATTAATTTTTATTTATGTGTTTGAAAGAATTTGTTTGTAAATCCATCTGGCCCTGGGGAATTTTTCCTAGGGAGTTCATTGATGGTTTGTTCAATTTCTTTTTCTGAGATGGGGTTAAGTATTTTACTTCCTCTTCTGTTAATCTGGGTGATTTATATTTTTGTAAATATTTATCCATTTCACTAAGATTGTCAAATTTATGGGCATATAATTGGTCAAAATAATACTTAATCATTGCTTTAATTTCCTCTTTATTGGTGGGTAATTTACCCTTCTTAGTTTTGATACTGGTAATTTGCTTTTCTTCTTTCTTTTTTTAAATCACATTAACCAAAGTTTGATAATTTTTTTTTTCAAAACTCCAAATCTTAGTTTCATTATTTATTCAATAGTTTTCTCAATTTCAATTTTATTAATCTCTCCTTTAGTTTTCAGCATTTCTAATTTGGTAATTAAGGATTATTAATTTATTCTTTTTCTTTTTTGTTTATTTTTGCTATTTTTTTCCAGTTCTATGCCGAATTCATTGATCTCTTTCTCTATTTTATTCATTTAAGCATTCAGAGATGTAAAACTCCTAAGAACCATTTTCCCTACATCCCACAATTTTTGGTATGTTATCTCATTATTGTCATTCTCTTGAATGAAATTATTGTTTATATGATTTGTTGTTTAACCCACTCATTCTTTATAATTAGATTATTTAGTTTCCAATTAATTTTTAGTGTATCCATACCACATCATTACATATGATTTTTATTGCTTCATGTGATGGAAAAGGATGCATTTAATATTTCTGCCTTTCTGCACTGGATTTTGAGGTTTTTATACCCTAGTAAATGATCAGTTTTTGTGTATGTGCTTTGTACTGATGAGAAAAAAGTAATTCCAATTTGGAATTTATATCCAAAGGAGTATAAAACTGTGCCTGCCCTTTGATCCAGTTATACCACTTCTAAATATGTATCCCAAAGAGATCTTGAAAATGGGAAATGGACCCACATGCCCAAAAAGATTATAGCAGTTCTTTTTGTGGTAGCAAAGAATTAGAATTTGAGGGGATGCTCATAAATTGGGGGATGACTGAAGAAGTTGTGTTATATAAATGTAATGGAATACTATTGTTCCATAAGAAAAGATGAGCAGATGAATTTCAGGAAAACCTGGAAAGACTTACATGAACTGATGCTGAATGAAGTGAACACAACCAAGAGAATATTGTCAAAATAAGAGCAACATTGTGTGTTGATAGACTTAGCTCTTTTCAGTAATGCAAGGATCTAGGATAGTTCTAAAAGACAACAATTGTAGAATGCTATCCATGTCCAGAGAAATAATTATGGAGTCTGAACGCAGATTGAAGCATAGTATTTTCTTTCTACTTTTTGTTTCCTTTTTTGGTGAACATTTGTTTCCAATTCTTCTTTGCAACATAACTAATGTGGAAATATCTTTAATATAATTGTGCATGTATAGTATATATCAGATCACATGCCATTTTGGGGAGGGGAAAGGGAAGCATGGAGGAAACATTTAGTACTCAAAATCTTATAAAAGTTAATATTGAAAACTAAGCAAAATTTAAAAATAATACAAAAAAAAGCAAAATTATAAATGTTTTGGAGGATGTGGGAAAATCAGGACAATAATGTACTATTGCTGAAGCTGTGAACTGATCCAAAAATTCTGGAGAGCAATTTGTAAGTATGCTCAAAGGGCAACCAAAAGGTGCATACCCTCTGATCCAGTTATACCACTACTAGGTCTGTATCCCAAATATTTTTTTAAAGGGAAAAGGACTTACACATGCCAAAATATTTATAGCATACCCTTTTGTGGTGGTAAAATATTAGAAATTGAGGGGAAACCTATCAATTGGAGAATGGCTGAACAAGATGTGCTATATGATTATAATGGAATAGTACTATGCAGTAAGAAATGATGAACAAGCAGATTTCAGAAAAAACCTGGAAAGACCTCTAAAAACTGATGCAAAGTAAAATGAACAGAACCAGGAAAACATTGTACATAGTATAAGCCACATTGTGTGATGATAAACTGTTAAGGACTCAGCTCTTCTCAACATCACAATCTAAGACAAGTACAAAGGATTCATGATGGGTAATGCTATCCATATACAGATAAATAACTGATGTGCACTGAATGCAGATTGACACATACTTTTTCACTTTCTCCTTTATTATATCTTTCCCCATTTTTATCTGTTTCTTCTTTCATAACTGTGGCTAATATGAAATTTTTATATAATATCAGATGTTTAACCTATATCAAAACTGACTACCACTTTCAGAAGAGGGGAGGGAAGCAAGGAAGGGAAAAATTAGAACTCAAAATCTTGTAAAAATGAATGATAAAATTTTTCTTGATATATTATTGGAGAAAAATAAAATATCATAACAAATAAATTATCAAGGAAAATTGCCCTAATATAGTATAGCCAGAGGATAAAATAGAAATTAAAAGAATGCACTTATCACCTCCTAAAAATATCCCCAAATGAAAATTCCCAGCAATATTATAGTCCAATTCCAGAGCTCACAGATCAAGGAAAATATATTACAAGTAGTTTGAAAGAAATAATCCAAATATTATAGAGACAAAGTTAGTAAAACACAGGTTTTAGCAGTTTCTACATTGAATGACTGGAGGGCTTGAAATAAAATATTACAGAGGGCAAAGAAGCTAGGATTACAAACAAAACAAAACATAATCTCCTACCCATAAAAACTGAATATAATACTTCAAAAGAAAAAAATGGATATTTAATGAAACAGAGGACTTTCAAACATTCCTGAAGGACAGACCAGTGCTGAATAATAAATTTTACTTTCAAAGACAAGAATCAAGAGAAGTCTAAAAAGGTAAACAGGAAGGAGAAATAATAAGAGGTATAATAAACTGTTTACATTTCTACATGGGAAGATGATACTTGTAACTCCTAAGAAATTTCTCAATATTAGCACAATTGGGAATATCCATCAACAGAGGATTGAGATGTGAATTGAATACAATGGGATGATATCTAAAAACATAAATAAATCAAGCAGTGAGAAAGAAGAATGTGCTCAGACTACGGGAAAGGTTGAGGTTCAAAGAGGCAATTTATTTCACATAAAAGAGATGCAAAAGAGCTTTCACAGTGGAGGAAAAATGATGGAGGTAAGACGTGGACCCTTTCACTTTGTTCTCATCAGAACTGGCTGAGAAGAAATCATGTTCACACTCAGGTGTAGAAATCTATCTTACTCTATAGGAAAATGGAGGGGAGGGAAAAAAGAAGGTGAAGGCTGATAGAAGGGAAGGCAGAGTAGGGGAGGTGTCAGTCAGAAATAAAACACTTTTGAGCATGAAAAGGGTGAAAGGAGAGAGTGAATAGAATAAGCAGAAAGAAAAATAAGATGGAGAGAAATAAAAAGTTAGTAATCAAAATCAGAGAAAACATTTACAGCAAATTTCTCTGATAAAGGCCTTATTTCTCAAATATCTAAATAATATGTCATTTTTAAAAAAGAAGAATTCTCCAAATGATAAATGATGAAAGGATATTAACAGGCACTTTTCAAATGAAGTAATAAAAGCTATCTATAATCATAGCAAAAAAAAATGCTCTAAACCATTCTGGAAAGCAATTTGGAACCATGCCCAAAGAGTTTGTCCCAGCAATACTACTCCTAAGTCTTTGTCCCAAACAGATAAAATAAAATAAAAAGGCAAAGTACCTATGTGTGCAATATATTTACAGCAGCTATTTCTGTGGTGACAAAGAATTAGAAATTGAGGGCATGCCCATCATTTGAGAAATGCCTGAACAATTTGTGGTATATGATTACGATGGAATACTATTGTACTGTTATAAAAGACTAGCACTATGCTCTTAGAAAAAAGCTGGAAAGGCTTATATCAACTGATGTGAAGTGAAATGAGCAGAACCAGGAGAACATTATGCACACAAAAAAATAATATTGTGCAGTTACAACTGTGAATGACCTAAATATTCTCAGCAACACAATGATCAAAGACAATTTTAAAGGACATATGTAGAAAATGCTACCCATCTCTAGAAAAAGGACTGAGAGAGTCTGAATACAGATCTAAACATACTTTTAAAAATCTTTATTTTTTTTCTTTTCTTTTTCAGTCTGTGTTTTCTTTCACAACATACCTAATATGAAAATATTTTTGCACGGCTGCACATATATCATGTAAGTGACATTGCTTTCATAAGGGGTAGGGGAGAGAGAGAATTTGGAACTCACTGTTTATAAGATCAAATGTTAAAAATATTTACATATAATTGGGAGCAATAAAATATTAAATATATATTTAAAATCAGGAATCAAATCCACCAACATGTAATTTGAGTTCAAATAACATTTGTTATGTGTTCATTTTCTGCAAGTCATTATTTAATAACTGTCTTAGATATAGTGGTCACTTAATGCTTTGAAACATCCATCTTCTTGTTCTTGAAGACAAGGACACAACATGCCACTGTGTAGACCTGTAGTATGTCTCAGAATCTCAAACAAACATCGTCAACATCAAGCGAACAATCACATCTGCCATTTCTTTCAGAATACTTTAAAATGTAGGCAGCTCATCTAAGACTAGTCATGTGAGCTGATTAAGGATGGTTATGAACCTTATTATATCCTCTTCATTAATTTTGGGTTTAAATACCCTCATCAAGATCTTGACTGTATCTTTCTAATTTTCTATACTTTTGGTAGCAAAAACAGGCATCAAATTAGAATTAATTATTTCTACTTTTCTTCCATCACCTGTTATCAGCACCTGTTTCACCCCCAGAATTTAATTTTTTCTTGTCTTTTGAATTCTTCTTTCTCTGAAAAACTTTAAAATATTTTTTACTTTACTTAGCATTAATTGCAAAAGTCTGTTCATTCTGTGTTTTAGTGTTCATGACACTCTTCTAAAAAGTCTATGTACAGGAGGTGTTTGTCTCTAATAAATAAAGAGTAAGGTAAAATAGAATTCTTGTCTAAAAATATTGAAGGGCTATCGTATTGTAATGAGAATGGGTTTGCTCTATTTTGTTCCAAAAGGGATAACTACTGTCAACATGCTGACATTACAAGTAGACAAAGTGCTCCTCAGTATAAGAAAGAACAGTTTGGCTTATTTTGTTGAGCCCCAGGGGACAGAATGAGAATCAGTGAAAGAAAACCAAGAAAAGCAAATTTCAACTGAATATAAGGAGAAAAAAACCCTTCCAAATATTTAGAGTTGTACAAAATGGAGGACTCTCTAGGGAGGGCACAACACCGTTAGTATTTATATAGAATTTTAAGGTTTGCAAAGGACTTTGCCAATATTATGTCATTTGATCCTATAGCAACTCTGAGAGGTAGGCACTGTTGTTATCCCCCTTTACAAATCAAGAAGCTGATTCTAAGAGAGTTTTTTACTTATCCAGAGAGAAAGTCTGTTAAAAGATAGAAGAGCTCAGTTTCTTCATATCTAAAGTAATATAAACTTGTCAAGAGAATTAAATTAAATTTATTAAAATGTTTGTGTAAGCTGTTATTTATCGTATGGGTTACTTCATGTAAAACAATAAGCTATTTGACATATTGGAAAATCCTGAATCTTCTGGGCCAGTCAGAGAAAGTGTTGTCAGTAAGGTCTTAATGCAGAATTGTAAAGTAGGTGGTTTGTCTCTGGTATTCTCACACTTCATTGTTCTTTTCCATTATAGAGATGCCGCTCCCCATTTTAGCTCAGTGCTTTCTTGTTTCTCACTTGCTGCCCAGTGATCTCCTACTTTGAATTAATATGCCCTAATTCAACCTTCCTAGACCTTTCTAGCCGTAATGTATCTTGTTCTCCAAAATTTCTGTTCTAATAGAGTAATATAGTAAGGAAGAAATCAGAATTCTTTTTTCCAGAGTTAAAGGTTAGAAAGAAAATACTTTTTATTTTGTTAAAGGGATTAATACCAATAATTCACCTTTATATAGCACTTTAGGATTTACAGATCACTTTTCTCACAACAAGCTGTGTAGGAGATATTACAAAATATAATACTTACCATACTCATGAGGAAAGTGAGGGCCAGAGAGGTTTAATGATTGGTCCACTGCAAGTTCTAGGAAGTAATTCACACTAAATTGTCACTGACTTGTAGGCTAAATTTAAGGATGTTGGCATTTTTTATGGGAGCTCATTTGGCACTAATACACAATTGAATTTCTGATTGACAAAATTATGGGAAATTTCTGATTAGGACTTTGCTCACTGACATTTATTGGAATGTTCCATTAGCCAGTCATGCCTTAGTCACTTATTATTGAGCAAAATGAAACAGACGGTGTGAGAACTTTATACAGTAAAGCAAGACCTTAGCTAATTCATTTTTCATAATTAAACATCTCTTAAAATACAGGGTAGTCAGTTCAAGGGGGATTGCAGGAAAGCTGTGTGATTGGAGAAAGTCTTTTATTCAGTGGAAGGCTGTGTCACCTAAGTCTGGCATGGCCAAAATTGTTATTCCCAGGAAGAAATTAGATCCTGGGGGAAAAAAGTCTTATTGAAATCCTGCCCCCTCCTCCTTTCCACTTGAGACTTTAGCCCCAATCATGAATGGACAACAATTCTGTGTGTCAAACAGGTTCTCCCAAATTAGCTAGCCTCTACTATATTATCAAAAAGTAAGGGAGTAAAGAAAGGAGGATGATCATTAATCTCTAAATTCTGCTAGAAGTCACCTCTTTAGGAGTTAGGATGCCAGGCAGAAAGTGGAAAACAAAAAATACAAAAACCAAAAAAAAAAAACTATTAAATTTGCTACTTAATGCTAAGTCTGAGGGGACAGAAGCATCCCAGGGAAAGGAGCAATGAAGGAAGCACTACCTTTCAAGTAATAGAAGAGTGATGCAAATTCTACTTCAGATTCTTAACTATCTGTGTGACTCTGGGCAAGTCATCTAATCTCCCTACACCTCAAATTCCTCAGCTGCAAAATGAAGGCTCAGGGATGGGTGTGCTGGTGAGTATTTAACAATAGACTATCTTAAAAGCTAGAAATATTTGATCTACATTATAAATATTTTCTTTGTCACTTTTTTCTTGATAAAATCAACAATATATTGAGACTTGGTGTGTAGAATTTGCTTATTTAAAGGGTGTAAGTGCTCACACTGAATATTTTAACAATTGACTTTCCAGAATCTGCATGAGTTGTCTCTAACACACACCCCTGGGTGTAGGACAAGATGGCCTCATATTCTGTGGTGAGTTGTGCTCATCAGTCAATGATCATATGAACTGTTTGCTGCTTTGGATGAACAGAACTTTAAAGATCTTTTCACACACACATATAGTAAGGTAGTGAATTTAAAAAGATAGATAGATAGATAGATAGATAGATAGATAGATAGATAGATATCAGATCTTATATTATGGATATATGAGTATATATACATATATGTGTGTATATATGTATATATATGTATACATATATGTGTATATATGCATATATGTGTATATATACACAATAGACATATGTGTATATACATATATGTATATACTCACATACATACACATACATATCTCACTTCAGCAGACCTGTTGCCAAAGTGACTCTCAACAAATATATTTGTTTTCTTTTTCATTCCCTAGATGAAATATTCCATTAATTTTAGCAGCTCCTTGGTTTGTCTTTCATAATTTTGACCATAGTCATCTCCATGCCAGATAAGTGCAAAATTGGGACATCATTTTTTTTCCAAAAAGATTCCTGGCTTTGCCTTTGCAAGTTTCAGGATTTATAAAGACAAATTAGCATTCCTAAATCTTAGCATATGGCAACATCCCCAGGCTTTATTCAAATAGACTTTTTAACAGTTGTAATTTCATTCTCTTGCTTTAATTAGAAGTTTTATACTATTTACTCTGTATGCATTCTTTAGGAACATAGCTGTTTTCAATTTCTGTCCTTGATTACAATGTAAGCTCATTGAGGTCAGGAAACGGTTTTGTTTTCCTGGTGTTCTCAGCCCTTAGCTTCAATGAATGGCACATGATAAGTGCTTCACAAATGGTTATTAATCGACTCATCAATAACCCAGAAGGGAGGAAGAACATAAATGGAAAAGAGGAAAAGGGAGGGGAAACTGAAGACTATCATAAAACTATAGGAGATAGAGTTGAAAAGAGAACAATCAGTTATTTAGTTCAACTCCTTCATGGTGCTTATTTGGGCATTAAAAGAATTAAGACATCAGAAATTTCATACTAGATTTGCCTAGCTTAGCTAGCTTCTTTAAGTCTTCTGTGTGTCAATGTGTATCATAAATTCATGATTTTGTAGTGATTAGCCAGGAGCAGATATCTTCTCCCAACTAGATCTGGACATGGTTGGTAATCTGGGTACTTCATTAAATATCAAAAGAAATATTGACAATAATAATATTAATAATTCTGACAAGGAAGATGAGGCATTGCTTTTTTCCTTTTGTTCCTTCTTGGAAATTACATGTTGAATTCACTACACATTTATAAGAAAAGCGATCCAGATATAATGAGATTCCCATTCTCATATGTGATCATCTACTTCTTTATTATTACACATAGGAATGCCTACACCAGCAGAGTCTGTTAAGTTCAGAACAACAAAACCTAACAAAGTTAATTAAAATTATTTCATGAATTTCTTCTCAATAGAACCATAAACCGGAACAAAATTGCAAAATGGGAATCGTAATAGCATTTACCTCACTGGGCTATTGTCAGAATCAAGTGAGATAATATTTATAAAGTGTTCATCATAGTGCCTGGCCTGTGGTAGAGGAATAATAAATTCTTATTTCCTTACTTTCCTCCTTCCTTACCTGGGGATACAAAGAAAGGGAAAAAAAAACTTCCATTAAGGAACTCACATTCTAATGGAGGTGACAACATGCAAAGAGATGTATGTGAAATATATACAGGGCTAATTGGAGATTATCTCAGAGGGACACATTAGCATTGAGATAGACTAGAAAGGAATTCTTGCAAAAGATAGAATTTGAGCAGATACTAGAATAAAGTTGGAATCAAGGAGACAGAAGTAAAGGAAAGAACATTCTAGTCCTTGATGACTGGTAGTAAAAATAAACTGAGTCTTAATATGGAGTATTGTGTGCAAGAAACATAAAGGAAGCCAGGATCTCAGAAACATAAAGGAATTTTTGTTGTCTTAGTCCTTCATTTACAAAGGAGACCATGGCATTAGGGGGATGATGACATGACTTGCAGTTGTCTTTGATTTGAGTGAGGTAGGGCTCTGCAAGATCAGAAGCCTCACTTTCTCCTCCAAAACCATCTAGCTCCAGTGGCCATATATTCATCAGGATGACTGGAGATGGCCCAGGATGTAATAGGAGACCCTGACCCTTTTAGGCTAAGATCTGTAGGTTCTCATTTTGAGTGAGCCAGCTCAGTTTTTGGGAGGCTCTGAAGGAAAATATGGGAGAGAACAGGTATTGGACCAACTGTCATGCCCAACGTCTACAGAACCATTGTGCTGACCTCATTGTGGTATACCTGTGAAACCTAGACAGTGTACCAGCACCATGCCAGGAAACTATCACTTCTGTTTGAATTGTCTTAGGAACATTCTGAGCATCACCTGGCAGAATAATGTGCCAGACACTGAGGTCATTACTCAAACTAAACTGCCAAGCATTCAAACACTGCTTCAGAGATGGGCAGATGGACTGCCCACATTGTTTGAATGCAAAATGTACACTTGCCAACAAGACTATTTTATAGAGAACTCACACAGGCCAAGCATTCACATGGTGTTCAGAAGTAATACAAGGACACCCTTGAGGTCTTTCCTAAGAACTTTGGAATTGATTGTGTGACGTGGCAGATACGCACAGAGGGCCACTCAGCATGGAGTACCCACATTAGAGAAAGTTCTGCACACACTGGGCAAAGCAGAAATGAAATAGCTCAAAAGAAATGCAGGATTCAAAAATTTAGAGAATCCACCACAAATGTTCACATGGACTCTTTGTGCCTGACCTATGGTAGAGCTTTCTGAGCTTGTTTTGGTCTGATCAGCCACAGTCTGACACATTGAAACTTAACTCTAGCACAGTGATGTCATTTTTGTCCTTTTCAAAGCAGAAGACAGCAACCAAAGGATGGCCCCTTTAAGGGAAAAAAAATCAAACTGAGTGGAACACTCTCAGGGTTATTGGCCAGAAGAGAAACAGTTACTATTTACATGCACTCTGAGCCAGAAGAGCCCACCAAAAAAATAAACATAAAGTGGTGCTTAGGTAGGGACCTATCGTTTTCCAATCTATGACCTCCAGAGCAATGTTTATGATTTGGTCTTTGATAAGGAGATCTAGCCAGTAAACCACAAGGTAACAAGGCAGTTTTTAGCCATCAAAATTTACCTTCTTTTGGAGAGGAGAAGGAAGTGGAGAGGCACTTAACACCTATTTCCAAATTAAGCCTCTGTTGAAGAAACAGAATGTATGGACACCTGTGGCTGATGTAAAAGAAAGGGGCTGAATAGGGAGGAGCAATACTGCATATAAAGAAAAGCCCCAGAGTGGGAGAGACAGATCTTCTTGGAGCAAGCTTCATGGAGGTAGAACTTGCTGTCATTGGGGAGGTTGAAGAGGAAAGCCTCCCCCTTCTAGGCTGGAGAGATTGATTTTGATTTTGGGAACCAGAGTGAAGTTATTTTGATTCTGGGAACCAGCTGGAGCTTCTGCTGAGGAGCTCCTGAGTTGGAAGGGCCAGACGGAGCTTCTGGGAGCTTCTGAAGATGTCCAAGGGCCAGCTGGAGCTGCCTCAGATTGAGAAAGTATTGCTGTGGTGCTTTGAATGAACCTGTTTGTGGCTTTGTTACTCATTGACTTCCTGGGAACATAGTGAAGGATTTAAGGCTGACTGGACACTCTGAGCTTCAGTGTGGGACAGGAACTGCACAGAGATCTAGACAAGGACCTGGGAGCTAGCTGCCTTTGAATCCAGGTCACGGTTTGGTAATCCAGGTGGGACCTTGGACCATTGAAGGTGATCCAGGGAATCTGAGAGGCCATCCTGAGTCAAGCTGAATGAAGACTTTACTTGGATACTGTTTACCCACTGAGAAACTGTAATTTACTAGTGACCTAGGGGTGGAGGGCTTGTGTATTTTCCAATGATTGAATAGTGAATGATGACTGGATAGTAATTGATTTGTAAATTGGTCTGCCCTATGAATGGAGAACTTTTACTATCGTACTTTGTAAAGTACAATAAAGTTGTACAAGTAAGGTTGATCATATACCCTTCTCCAGCCCCTACAGGTATCAATCATATGTCTGAGACTCTGTTTTCCACTCTGTCTTTTATCCTCAAGGAGACAAGAACCAGTCCCATAAAGGTCAAAGTCATGATGAAGAGAGACAGGACTCAGAAACCTATTTCTAGGTGAACTATAGATAGTTCCTTAGAGAAATTTCATGTCACCATCTTAATCAGAAGTCTTACAGATGTGCTTCTCCACTATACCCTCTCCTTACCCCTGCTCCCAGCAAGTAGAATAGAAACATTTTGAAGGCAGAGGCTATTTTTTTATTTCTTCATGTTTTGTAGCTCAGTGTCCCACTTATTAAGTACCCACATACAGTAGGTTACTTATGCTTTTTTCTTAATTTGAATTGATCCAAATTCAATCAAAAGGGAGCCATTAGGACATTAGCACTATTGTTGTCACAATCAACAGAGCTCAAAATATTAGAAATACTTTCTGAGCTTTGTAGGGATCACATTCTGATTAAGTAGAAAAGTTAAGCTCTTATCAAACCTTTAATTATAAACTATAGACATACATACTAGATTGTAGCATTATGAGGGAGTTAGGGATTACAATGCACTGAGCTTGGGAATGGAGTCAGGAAGGCCTGGGTTCAACTCTGGCCTCAGAATCTTATGCACTGTGAGATATTGTGAAAATGACTTTAATTTTCTTAACTGTTAAATGGAGATGATAATAGAATGTAATTCTCATGATTGTTGTGAAGACAACATGAGATATTTATAAAGCACTTTTCAAACCCTCAAGTGCTTTATAAATGCTACTACTACTACTACTAGTACTACTACTACTACTACTACTACTATTGCAATTATAAATACACAAAATAATAATTTAGGACCATGAGATTTAGTACTGGATGTGATCTTGAAGGGACTTTGAGATAATGTATCCCAAGTCCCTCATGTTACAGATGAACAGACTATGATCCAGAGAGGTCAGTGCCTGCTAAAGGTCACATAGCTTTTAAGCCAGCAAAGCTGAGATTAAAACACTGTTCTCTAACTCCATATCCAGGCTCTTTCTTTGACTGCATGCTTTCCTCTTTCAGAGACATGTAACATTATAAGCGAAATGGAGGTTTCAGAGAACATGCCATAAAAGTAATCTTCACCACCACCTCACCATTTGGGGTCAGATAAGATTTTGTCACTTGCCCATCTGAAAAAACTACTTGTCTCCCTCATAACATAAAATGAAATATGAAATGATAACACAGAGAATTTACAACATTAATATGAAATACAAAGATGAACATTTCCATACTGAATTACATTTTCAGTTGAATCTCAATGAGGAAATTATGATTAATTTCTTTACACTGAATTTAAAACTATCTGTTCAAGGGGAAAAAGAGGTGGGAATTACATCATCTATAATCCATTTAGCAACAGGTATATTTTCCAAAGTAATTTATAGATGCTGTTCTGAGAATTAGTCACCTTATTGGGTTTAGCTCTGATATATCTTTGGAGTGGCAAACTGTCTGGAATTTATTAAACCAGAGTAATTTTCCATCAGTTCCAGAAGCTATATGCATCTTATCCCAGTAGCATACATCTCTGGCTCCAAATCAACAATCATAGAGCAAACAGAAGAAAAAATAAGTTATTTCTTATGAAAAAGTCAAGACTCTAGGTTGAAAGTATTGCATGGGCCAACTAATAGTTAGTGATAATTATGCATTTTAATAGGATATTGGATGCTAGCCAAACAAGAAAAACAGCAGAGGATGCCTTTCTCCCTATTGCTAAGCCTAAAGTGGCTTCTCTCACCATCGTGTGACTGGGTAATGGGGAAAATGAGTTTGAAGAGTTTCTTTGAGTGGTGTAAGAGATAAGAGGGTAGTGTACAAGCTTCTGCCTCTTATCAGTTCTTTATATTTGGACATAGCTAAAGTCTCAATACTATGCAAGTTATTATCAGACATGTACTCATATTTTGGAACAAACATGTAGGCAGGTAGCTTATTGCCTAACAGAAATCACACAAAGAAAATACCTTAGATACCTTTTTGTGTAATTCAACCTTGGCCCATAAATGTGATTTTACAGATTCTCTAAACTCCATACTACATGTGATTTTATTAAATTTAAATCTGCCATATATCTCTAGGGGTATTTTAATGGTGCATAAGTCAGGGACAGGGTGTTCCAGTGAAAATTATGTTATCTCCATAGTTGGAAGAACTGAATTCAAGTTCCTCTACTGCCATTTATAAATTACATGACTTCTGGCAAGAATCTCACCCTTGCTTTTCATTTTTATTTTGAAAAAAGCTTGATAGCTTTAAATCCAATATAAAGAAATTAATCATGATATCTAGATAAATGTAATTTATTTAAAATATTATTCAGTAAGATAATAGTGGCACCATAATGCACTTACAGTATTATATAAATATGTTTCATTTCTGTTTTGACTCATTATTCTTCCTATCTTCATCATTTTCATCATTCCAACTGTTACTGAGTTTTCCTGGAGATGCTTTCAGTAAGTCTAGAGAAGATGAACTAACATAGCAATACATTTATTTGGATATAGTAAGTAATAATTTTACCCACCTGCAGAATAGTTCATAGAGCATTAAATATAAGATAATAATGGGATAGTGGATTGTTTCAAGACAATTTCTATCAGACCTCTTAAAAAATCACCAGAATGATTAATAATAATAACAACAATTATACATCAGCATGTCATTTATCTATCCTAGGCTTACAGACTGTAAATGCTCATAAAACAGAAATTTCTACTAGAAAACTTAATTGATTAATTTATTGTAAGTGAACCATCATTACTTTTGCCTAAATCACCCAGCCAAAATATTGATTGATAAGAATAATTAGTCCAAACCAAATATTCAGTCTCTAAGCTACATGAAGTGAAAAGTTTTCAAAATTACATTTATAGTAGGGGCAGCTAGGTGAATAGAGCACCAGCCCTGGATTCAGGAGGACCTCTCTTCAAATCCAGCATCAGACACTTAACACTTACTAGCCTTGTGAAGTGGGGCATGTCTCTTAACCCCAATTGCTCGGCCTTCCCCCTCCAAAAAGCAAAAAACAAACAAGCAAAACATTTTTTAATTAAGTGTATTAATATTGGAGATCAAAATTGTGTAGGAACAGGAGAAGATGACTCATTGCTGTTGTCACTTCTGCTATTGGAGATATACCTAGCATGGATGAAACAGTGAACTTACAGAGCACAAACTTTTATCCTTACACTTTCATTAAAATATACAAAGCAGGGGGAAGGGAGGGGTTCAAGATGGCAGAGCAAATGCAAGAACTTGGCTGAGCTCCTGCTCCAACTACTTCCAATACCTGTAAAATATGACATTAAACAAATTTTAGAGCTACAGAACCCACAAAGTGACAGAGAGAAACAAATCCCCATGGAAGGTAGCCTGACAGGCAAACAGGAAGGGTCTATCACACAAGACTGGAAGCTCAGCAGAGTTCTGTATAAGCTGCATGGTCACAGACCCAGGGCGGCCCCAAAGAGTGGCTTAGACCAGACAGAGCAGATTTCAGGAGAGTGAATCACCAGCGGCTATGGAGATTTCCAAACTTTTCAAGCCATAAACATCAAAGAGGAAGTAAAAGTTCAGTGGGGAAATTTGTTGGAACCTGTTGACTGAAGAGGACAATCAGGCCCCTGCACAGAGGTGAGGTGGTGGAGGCATTGTGGTTGCAGCTGCTGTCATGAGGCTTCCTCCAGAGCTCCTGGCCTGCAGATCATATCGGGACCAATCGACCATTCAGAGGGTAATCACACTTGCTTTGACCTGCTTGGATCTGGGTTGCAGTCTTGGATGGTAGTTCTTGTGT
Organism: Gymnobelideus leadbeateri; assembly: GCA_011680675.1. NCBI lineage: Eukaryota > Metazoa > Chordata > Mammalia > Diprotodontia > Petauridae > Gymnobelideus > Gymnobelideus leadbeateri. Next base: position 119,252 of record WOXC01010071.1, read on the forward strand.
GGGAAATGCCAGTGTGCCACAGCTTATGGTAGCTATAGGGAGGGTGCCCTCCTCAGACCTCTGGCAACATTTGAGAAAACCCCAGTGATTTGGGACACAGCTCTCCCCACTCTGGAAGCAGAGTCCTACTATGACAAAGAGCTCTAAAATCAAGTAATTGGCTGGCAAGTTTAGCAAGCAGAGGAAGCACAATCAGACCATAGAATCCTTTTGGGGGGACAAAAATGATCAAAACATGGAACCAGAAGAAGACAACAAAGTCAAAACTCCTGCATCAAAAACTTCCAAGAAAAATGTGAATTGGTTATAGGCCATGGAGGAGCTCAAGAAGGATTTTGAAAATCAAGTAAGAGAAGTAGAGGAAAAATTTGGAAGAGAAAAAAGAATGATGCAAGAAAATCATGAAAAGTGAGTCAACAGCCTGCTAAAGGAGACCCAAAAAATACTGAAGAAAATAACACTTTAAAAAAAGACTAACTCAAATGGCAAAAGAGGCCCAAAAAGCCAATAAGGAGAAGAATGCCTTAAAAAAGCCAAATTTGCCAGTTGGAAAAGGAATGTCAAAAACTCACTGAAGAGAATAATTCCTTCAAAATTAGACTGGAGCAAATGGAAGCTAATGAATTCATGAGAAATCAAGATGTTATAAAACAGATCTAGAAGAAAAAAAATAGAAGACAAATGTGGAATATCTCAATGGAAAGACCACTGACCTGGAAAATAGATGCAGGAGAGATCATATGAAAAAATATTGGACTACCTGAAAGCCATGATCAAAAACAGAGCCTAGACATCATCTTTCAAGAAATTATCGAGGATGGAAGCAAACTAAATGATCTTTTTCTTTTCATTGTTTGGTTTTATTTCTTCTTTACCATCTTTCATCCCACCTAGTACAATATGCCTTTGTAATTGGAATAATGTCTAATATTAATGTATTTGCAGATCCTTTACTTGACTATATGCTGTTGTGGGAGGAGGGGGGAGGGAAGTAAAGGAAATTTGAAAATAAAAAAAAAGAAATTATCAAGGAAAACTGCCCTGATATTCTAGAACTAGATGGTAAAATAGAAATTAAAGTTCCACCTATCACTTCTTGAAAAGGATCCCCAAAAGAAAGCTCCCAGGAATATTATAGCCAAATTCCAGAGATCGCAAATCAAGGATAAAATATTACAAGCTGTCAAGAAGAACCAATTTGAGTATTAAGGTGTTCTCCTTATTGGCTTTTTGGACCTCCTTTGCCATTTGGGTTAGTCTATTTTTAAGGAGTTATTTTCTTCTGTATAGTTTTGGGTCTCCTTTAGCAGGCTGTTGACTCTCTTTTCATGATTTTCTTGCATCATTCTCATTTCTCTTCCCAATTTTTCCACCACTTCTCTTACTTCATTTTCAAAATCCTTTTTCAGCTCCTCCATGGCCTGTAAGCAGTTCATATTTTTCTTGGAAGCTTTTGGTGCCGAAGTTCTGACTTCCAAAGGCAATTACTTGACTTTTGAGCTCTTTGCCACAGTAGAACTCTGCTTTCAGAGGGGAGAACTTTGTCCCAAATAGCTGAGTTTTTCACAGCTGCCAGAGCTATTAGGAGGGTGCTGTCTTTGCAGCCCTCACACACTCTGGTTCACTGGTCACACACCTCAGGACCACCACCCAAGGTCTCAATCCAAATCCAATCAGGTTAAAGCAAGAGCAATTACCCTCTGAATGGTCACTTGGCCCCCTTACAATCTTCAGGCCAGGAGCTCTGATGCAGCCGTATGGAGGTGGCTGCACGGCTTCTAACTCCAGGAGAAAGTGGGAGCACAACACTCCTAGTCCCCCTCAGTTCCAACAGAGTTCTACACTTTCTTTTACTATTTCTTTGTCATTTATGGTTTGATTTTTCTGGAAGCCACCACTGCTGCTGGTGATCCACTCACCTAATGTCAACTGCAGCTGCTTGTTGGGACTGCCATGGGGTTAAAACTACAAGGTTATGTGGGGCTGGGCTTGATTCCCAGCATGCTGAGATGAACCCTTTCTGTCTGCTTTCCAGGCTGCCTTCAGCAGGAGATTTGTTTCTCTCTGTCATTTTGTTGGTTCTACAGCTCTAAAATTTGTTTAGAGTTATATTTTATAGGTATTTGAGGTGGTTATGGGGGATTTTCACGCTTCTATGCCTCCACCTTGGCTCTGCCCCCTCAAGCATTCTTGATGAATCAAACAGAGCTGAACAGAAAATTTGACTTCAAATGCAAGAAACAAGAGAAGGATGAGAAAGTAAACAGGAAAAAGAAATCATAAGGAACTTAATAAATTTGAAAATAAATAAACTATTGACATTCCTACATAGAAAAAAGTTATTTAAAAATAAATAAACTATTTACATTCCTGCATGGAAAAATGATGATTATAAATCATGAGACTTTTTTCAGTATGAGGATAGTTGGAGGGAATATATATATATGTGTGTGTGTATATGTATATATATATATATATATATATATATATATATATGTGTGTGTGTGTGTGTGTGTGTGTGTGTGTGTGTGTGTGTGTGTATACATACCCATATATATGTATGTGTAGGAGGATGTATGTATGTATAAATGTGAGTGTGTGTATATGTGTGTATATGTATATATAGAGGGCAAGGGATCAGTTGAATAGGAAGGGATGGTATCTATAAAATAAGAGGTGAGAGAGTAATATAATGAGAGGAGAAAGGGAGAGATAGAAAAGGTTAAATTATCTCTTATAAAAGAGGCAAGAGAAAACTGTTACAAAGGAGGGAAAGAGCAGGGAGGTGAAAGGGAATGGGTCAACCTTACCACCATCGAATTTGGCTTAAGGAGGGAATACCATACATGCTCATTTGGGTATCTTACCCTGCAGAAAAGTAGGGGATAAAGGGGATAAGAAGGGGAATGATAGAAGGGGAATGATGAGAGGAGAGGGCAATTAGAAGTGCATACTTTTGAAAAGGTCATGGTCCAAATAGAAAATAGAATTAGTGGTCGGGTGGGATAGGATGGAGGGAAATATAGTTAGTTTTTCACAATATAACTACTATGGAAACATTTTGTGTAACTACACATGTACAATCAATATCAAATTGCTTATCTTTCTGGGGTCAGGGGGTGGGGCAAGGGAAAGAATCTGGAAATCAAGGTTTTAAAAACAAATGTTAAAAAAATCCTTTTTTACATGCAACTGCAAAATAAGATAATCAGGCACAGGGGTATAGAAATCCATCTTGCCTTACTAGAAATTTAGGGGTGTGTTCGGAGGAGGATATGAGACAGCAGATTGTGGGAGGGGTTATTCATTAGGCTTGCTTTCTTGGGGTGGGGGTTAAGGAAAAGACTGGGAGAAAATTTGTAACTCAAAATCTTGTAACTCAAAATCATTTGAATAATGAAAACTAAAAATAAAAAAGAAAGATAAGTAGTGTTGAATGATTAATGTGAAAATATGTTTAATAGCAATGTATATGCAGATGCCATATCGAAGTGCATGCTGTCTTGGGGAGGGGGAGGAGAGAGAAGGGGAGAAAATTTAAAACTTATGGAAGTGAATGTTGAAAACTAAAAATAAATTAATTTATTTAAAAAAAATTAAAAAGTATACAAAGCAGTTGTACAATATCCAGTAGTACATTACTTATCAAAGAATAATTTCAGGATAGTGACTTTTTCTAGGGCTGTTTCTCTCTAGCTATCCTTTATCCCCTACTTGTAATGTTAATGGAATTAAAGATCTTCTCCACCCATTAATAGACCTCTAGTGTAACTCATTAAGGGAAGCTTGCTCAGGGGATGTTTGCTAGTGGGAAGGCTTTCACACCTTTTGCTGATTTCTAATTAGTTACTGAGTCATGAGGGTTATGATGCCTTCTGGCTCTGAGAAGTGTATATATTATCTGAATTGGTATTTTGCTTTGGGGGCTTACTTATGAGAAGGATCTTCTCATTCCCTGGTCGAGATTCTGAGTGGCTGTGTGTTCAGAGCTCCCCAAACGTTCACATATAAAGACTCTCTTGATCTAACAATTTATGTAAAGTATATAGCAATGTTTATTTGATTCAGACAGTCAGAGCCCTGTCTGTTGGTCTTTATCTCTCTGCTTGTATTTTCTTTGAAGGCCAGGGATTTTTCCTCTGAACTGGTAAATGTAATTAAAATTTTTTTGACCCCTTAAACAATTATATCTAAGAACCTGTGCTAGCAGCCATCCTGCATTTACCAATGTGGTTGTTGCTATACCACTCCACATGCACAAAGATGAGAAAGAGATTTGGTGGTGGTGGTGGTAGTGGTGGTAGTAGTGATGAGAGCAGGCAACAGCATAGTGGATAAATGTCTAGTCTTAGAATCAGTAGGACATGGGTTCAAGTCTGTCCTCTGAAACTTTCTAGCTGTGAGATTATGGGAGAAGTCATCTAACTTTTCAGTTCCATGGGCAACTCTCTAAGACTATAACTAAAGGTTAGTTTACAATATACATTGGTAGAGATAGTTACTGAATCAGAAGTGATGAAATCATTGGTTTGAATACACAAAGAGAAGGCTATAGTTATTAATTCTATATCCTTACTGCTTGGTATAGAAAAAATTCTAGCCAGTGACACTGATGCTGGCTCTGATGCTTGTGGTTATATTGAACAAATCAATTTGGCCTCCTGGATCTCAATCTCTTTGTTGTAAAATTAGGGGTTTAGGCTAGATGAGTCTGAGAGTACCTTCCAACAATATATCCCATACTATTTTTCAGTGCTTGAGGACTGGCCATCAACACGTTGGGCTCCCTTTCTTTTTTGATTCCTCAGAGTCAAATTTTGTGAGATGTTCTCTTTTTTTGTGGGGGGGGGGTTGTGCAGCATGGAATTGTAGATTATTCTCATTCAGTTTTTCCTTTTAAAGAGGAACTAGGCTTATGAGTTTCATTCACTTTCCTTATTATTGGGAATTAGAGGGAAAAGGGCTTGTAGGAAAAATCAAAGAAATATCCTATCTTCTGGACCACACCTGAGAATGAGTAGTAAAATCTCAGAACCTGGTGCCACATCTAAATTCTATGCTTGTCTTAGATGCCTGGAGAAGAGTTGAATACCTAAGAAATTCAGAATGAAATCTAGATAAAAGCAGGCTTTTTCCACAGTCTACTTTTCAGTCCCCTCAGCTTGGCTTTCCCTGCCTGCCCCATGTTTGCTTAGAGGTGAAAAAGTTATCTGGTGTCACTAATGTTCTCTCAGTGCAAGGATGATTCCTTTGGTGATTTGAACTCTCCTGGAGTGTGGAGAGCAAGTGTGATTGAATTTTTTGCCCCTGGGCAATGGGTTTTAGCTACAGACTTGCATAGAAATATGTGTTAAGCATATTACAGCCTAATACAAGTCTATCTTGGTCAATCTGCAGAGAATACCCATCCATCATCCTTGCTGCTGCCTCAACTCCTTCTTAAGTGCTCATAAGATGAGGACAGAGGATTTATTACAGTGTGGGGTAATGATCTGTTGTGGATCACAGTTGATCATTATAATTCTGAAGTGAAAAATGAACTGCAATTCCAATGATTTGTTTTCCCTTAGACCTCATTTGTAACTCACCTATTCGTTATATAGAATTTCAATATCCACTTATGATATACACGGCTAGGGATATGGTGCAACAGTGAAATAGTGGTCTCCAGATAAGGTGGATTTTTTTTTATCTTTTGATGAAAGTTTACAAAAAATTTTGAGGTATATTTACAGTTTTGCCTTCCACATCAAGGGGGTTAGGGGTGTAGCCGCCCCATAATCTGGAAAATTTGTGTAAAACTTCTTGGTTCTCCCTTTGTACCAGAGAAGAAGTAAGAACTATTATGGTATTAAAGGCTAAATTTTTTGATATTATACAATACTATACATATATTTTATGCATTTATGAGTTTCTAAACTTTTTCTATCATCCTCTGGCCTTCACATGTCATGTGCAGCTTCTGCAAAACTCTCAAAATGTCCCATTTAATTTCTTACATGTACCTGAAGTATATTGAAATTGCAATGGAGAAGGTCAGAGTGTGGAAGGGATAACTGTAATATATTATTTTAAGGGCAAGCTGTATGTTCTTCACACAACAAATGCCTGGGAATAAAGATTTTTGTCAAGTTTCAAGTCTTGCACCATATGTGGCATAATCCAAGAAGATTTTCCTTTGTTCATTTTAGTTTTAGTTTAGTATTTTTTTTTGAGTGATGGGTGAGGGGTGAAAGGAGGGTACATAATGTGAATTATCTCTATGGCTTTGAGTGATAATTAAACTTCATTATTATCACTCTTTTTACTACATACAATATGGTGTTACAAAAATTAAGAAGGCAAATGTTATTATATTGGGGGTGTAAAATGAGATGAATGGGTACATTTTATGTCATATCACATGCAGTTTCTCATTTGATATTAATAATAATTATGTAAATTGGGAACAGAAAAGTATTATGCTTATTGCATAGATGGGAAAATTGAGATTTAGGGTGGTTAATCTCGACATTCAGGAGTGTATTCTTTATCACCGTTCCATTCTGTCATTAGTTTCATTATCCACATTTTCTAGTGGAGGAAATTGATTTTTAGGGAAATGCAGTGATATGTCACATGTATAGGGAAATGCAGAGGTAGCACTGGAAACCAGGCCTTTTGATATGGAATCTAATGGGTCTGCTACATGATATTCCATCTCCCATTTCCCATCTCTATGACTTTGTACAGACTGCTATTTCCCTTTCCTGGGATGTATTTTATTCTCCCCTACACCTCTTAGAATCCCCATCTTCCTTCATAGCTTAGCTCAAATACTGCTTTTTATCTGAGACACTGACTGATCACCCTCTCAGATTTCTAGTGCCTACATACCCCTAGTTTATATGTATCTGTATTTTGTGTTTTCTTGGCAAAGATACTGGAGTGGTTTACCGTTTCCTTCTCCAACTCATTTTAGATGAGGAAACTGAGTCAAACAAAGTTAAATAACTTGACCATGGTCACACAGCTAGTGAGTGTCTGAGGCCAGATTTGAAATCATGAAGAGGAATCTTCCTAACCCCATGCCCAGCACTCCTATATTCATTACACCACCTAATTGCCTACACACACACACACACACACACACACACACACACACACACACCCCACATATACAGACACACATAGTATATTTGTATTTTATTTATGTGGAAGTGCATGTACTATGTTTAATATAATGTAATATAAGTTTCTTTCGGAGGCAGCTAGGTGGCTTAGTGCATAGAGTATTGGGCCTGCAGTTAGGAAGACCCACTTTCAAATCTAGTCTTGGATGATCACTAGCTATGTAACCCTGAGCAAGTCACTAAACCTCTGTTTATCTAATCCACTGGAGGAGAAAATAGCAGACTACTCCAGTATATTTGCCAAGAAAACCCCATATGGGATCAGAAAGAGTCAGACATGACTGAGTGAGTGAACAAAATACAGTCATATTAAAATGAATAATGCTAATATTCTTTCCCTTAAAATTACAATAAAATTTTAAAAAAAACCTCCCTTGCCAGTGGGTATCTTGTATCCAGTATGCTAACCATAGACATTGCAATGCATGGCTCTAGAGTCAGAGACTCCTTCCCACTGGCAGCAGCATGTATATGATCTGCTAATACAAGTAGACTACCTCACCACCTTGATTCTCTCTAGATTCACAGGACTCTCCAATCTGTTTTTTTTTTTTTTGGACTATTTGTCCCTTTTTCACTTGTTGAATGGTCTCTAATGGTCTCTAAACCAAAAAGAAGGTTCCCCTCTTGTCCAGTTATTTACATGGAATCATTTCTTCAGATGAAGTGGGGTTTAAGCTTCACTAATTTCATTTTTTGCATATCTAATATAAAGATAACAAGACAATTTCATATTTTACAGTTTTACATATTTTATATTTGTCATTTTCATTCACCAACATATCACTTCTCCATCTTATCCAGATAATCATCCCTTATACTAAGAACTTAAAAATGAGAAAAAAGAAGTATTACACTATTAAGCCACACATTTATCAGGCCTGAAAATATATTCTCTGTTCTATACACATAGTCCCTCAACTTCTGAAAAGATGGAGGAAGGAAGGGACATTTTCATATCTTTTATTTGGTCTCCAGCTTGGATATTTTAATTATGCAGTATTCAGTTGTGATTTCCTTTTTGTTGGTTCCATTAACATTGTTTTAGTTATTGTGAATACTATTTTGTGGTTCTGCTTAAGCTACTTTACAAAAATTCATAGAAGTTTTCCATAAATCCCTAATATTTTTCATGTACAGAATATCTTATAGCACTCTAGTATCCTATCATATTAATGAATCACTACTTGTTTAACCATTCCTGATTTGATGGGTAGATGTTTTATTTCTAGTAATTTGCTACCAGAAAAAAAACCTGATACTATAATAAAAATTTTGTATTTGAGATCTTACTATCTTTAAACTCCTTTATTTATAAGTCTACTAAAATCATCTCTGGATCAAAGGATTTGGATATGGTAACATTTGTAACGTCATTCTTAATTGCCTTGCAGAACAATTAGAATACTTCACAGTAACAAGTATGCCTCCTTTACTGCAGCCCCTCCAAAACTGGCTTTTCTCACCTTTTATAATCTTCATCAATTTGCTAGGTGTGAAATGAACACTCTAAGTTGTTTTGATCTGCACATATTTTATTACTGTGACTTGGAGGGAACTTTCTGGGTTGTTAATAGTTTGCAAAGTTAAATGACTTGCCAAATGATCACAGAGCTAGTATCAGTCTGAGTAGGCAAGTCAAACCTGTGCCACCTGATGCTCTGTCTACCCACCTGTGCTATCCCTGAAAGCAAACCGAATGCGTGAAGGCCAGACAGATTGATGTGCATGCACGTGAGCTAAGATGGAACAGAGGAGGGTTAACCCTCCTTCTTGTTATGAAAGAATATGGTGGATGGAAATGAAAGGCAGTATGAATTTAGGAAGCACATTTTTGTTTTGCAACTGTAAATGAGCATAACACATGAGTTTGTTATAAACTACAACTCCAGCTTTGGTCTTGCTATGCTAATAAAATTACTGTTTATTGTGTAACATTCTGATTTCTTCCTATACTTTCCTTTCCTAATACCCAGGTAAAAAGTACAAAGATTCTTTCTTTTTGCCTTTTTTTGGAGGGTAATTGGGGTTAAGCAACTTGCCCAGGGTTACACAGCTAGGCTTTTGTTTGTGTGTGTTAAGTGTCTGAGGCCAGATCCAAACTCAGGTCCTTCTAACTCCAGGGCCGGCGCTCTACTCACTGTGGTGCAAAGATTCTTTATGTGGTATTTCTCATGTACTCTATGTGGTATTTCTCATGTTAAACATGTACCAAACTTTGCAATTCGTTTTTAAAGTCATCAACACCATATCTGTTCAGCATTATTTCTATCTGTCAATGAACAATTGAAAGTAAATAGATAGAATTTTAGTCTGTCTCTCTGTTTCTTTCTCTGTCTCTTTCACTGTCTCTCCACTAGGGAGGACTGATGAGAAAATCAAGTATAATATCTCAGTAGAGGAGCAACTGAAGTGTCAGAGATGGGGGCTTGAACATATATGCCTATATGGCTTCCCATGCAGTAAAGAAGAGAGGGGAAATTTTCATTATTTTTCTCCTTTTTGATTTCTTTAACCACTGGAAGAAGGGGAACATAATGGGGCGTCATTATTGAGTATTCCATTCAAATTATTTCAACTCAGTTAACATTTACTAGGTATCTACCTAGCATAGGATACTGTGTTAGATGCAGGGAATACAGAAACCAAAAGGAAATAATTCCTGCCCTCAAAGAGCTCACATACTTCTGTGAGATAAAATATATAAACAGGAAAAAATAAAATATAAAGTACATACAAAATAATACAATATCTTCTCAAATAAATTAATTTATTGTACTTTTAGTTTACAAGATTCAGTTCCACAATACCTTTAATTTCAAATTTTCTCCCCCTTTGCATCCCCACCATCCACCATGGTGACATGTAATCACATGTAGGATCTGCAAATACCTTCATATTGAATATTAGTCAGGTTGTAAAAAAGAATTATAGCCAATGGAATGAACAGTGGGAGAGGAAACAAAACAAGAAAAGGAAAGAGAGCAGGCAATTTGCTTCAATCTGCATTCAGACTAGGTAGTTCTTTCTCTGGATGTGGATATATCATTCCATCATGAGTCTTTTGGAGTTGTCTTATAAGCTTGCATTGCTGAGAAGAGCTCAGTCTATCAAAGTTGGTTGTCACACATATGTTTTGTCTGTAATTGTGTACAAAATTTTCCTGTTTCTGCTCTTCTCACCCAACATCAGTTTGAATAAGTCTCTCCAGGTTAATATAAAGTCCTTCTGCTCCTCATTACTTATAGCAAATACTATTCCATTGCATTGATATACCACAACTAGTTTGGCCATTCCTCAATTAATAGACATCCCATTGATTGCCAATTCTTTGACACGACGAAAAGAACTACCATAAATATTTTTGTACATACATGGCCTCTCCCCACTTCTATGATGTCTTTGGGATACAACCCTAGAAGTGGTATTGCTGGGTCAAAGGGTATGCACTTATTTATAGCCTTTTGAGAATAGTTCTAGATTGCTCTCCAGAATGGTTGAAGCAATTTGTGACTCCACCAGCAATGCATTAATGTTCCAATTTTTCCACATCCTCTCCAGCATTTATCACTTTCCTGTTTTGTCATCTTAGCCAATTTGACTGGTGAGGTGTAGTACCTCAGAGTTGTTTTGATTTGCATTTCTCTAATCAATAATGATTTAGAGCATTTTTTCATATGCTTTTAAATAGCTTTAATTTCATCCTCTGAAAACTGTCTGTTCATATCCTTTGATGATTTATCCATTGGGGAATGGCTTGTATTCTTATAGATTTGACTCAATTCTCTGTATATTTTAGAAATGGCGCCTTTATTAGAGACACTGGTTGTATGAATTCTTTCCCAATTTTCCCCTTCAGTCTTAATCTTGGTTACATTGACTTTGTACAAAATTTTTCAATTTAATGTAATCAATATTATCCATTTTGCATTTTATACTGCTCTCTAACCCTTAATTTGTCATGAAACGTTCTGTTCTCCATAAATCTGACAGGTAAACTATTCCTCACTTTCCCAGATTGCTTATAATAGCCTTTATACATAAAGTATTTTACTTTATTCTAATTTTTCAATTTTTTTTTGTTTTGTTTGACTGACTCTTGATGCATCCTAGAGTCCTTAGCTTAGATATGGCTGATTTTAATTTTTAGTGAATTATTTTCCTTGGTTAGTTTTTAAAGCTCCCTTTTTAGGGAGGTATTTTTTCCAGTAAAATTTTGAACTTCCTGCCCCAGTTCACAAATTTTAGTTTTTAATAATTTTTTTTCCTTTGGTGAGATTTGTTTTTTCCAATTTGGTCACTTTAGAATTAAATTTATCTTCTACCTCTCTAATTTGGGTTTTTAAATCTTTCTTGAGCTCCTCCAAGAATGCTTTTTGGGCTTGAGACCAGTTCATATTTCCTTCTGTGCTAGCAGGTATGAGTATAGAGTCCATGTTGTCCTATGAATTTGGTTTTTCTTGCTTACTATAATGAGATTACATTATTCTTGCTTTCACTGTTTCCTTCTTTCCCATTGTGTTTGCCTGTGTCCTGACTTAGGGTCAATTTCTGATTCTGGGGTGCAGAGGGCTCTGACCCATGCTTCTCTGGCTGGAAGCTCTGGGCTTGGTTGTTGACTTTTTGAGATGTAGCCTCTGGGTGTCTAGACTGAGTGTTCCCTGGGTTACCCTGAGGCTCACAGAGTAGCATGTGGGGGAGCAGAGCTTTGGGCACTTCAGGTTTCTGCCTCTGTGCCCCTGGGCTAAAGCTCAGGCAGGCTCAGCAGCTGCTGACCAGCAGTGCTGGTGACTGTAGAGTCCCCTGGTGGTACTAAGGCACATCTGGGCTTCTCTTGTTAGTGTTTGCTGGCTCCACCCACCTGGGCTTTGGGATCTCCTCAAGGTCAGCTGAGGTGAGGCTTGTTGGGATGCCTCCTGCCCTTCACTTCAGGACAAGTAGAGCTTCAGTCATAGCCTTCCTTTAGAACTCCCAAGCCTGAGGCTTTTTTCCACTGTTTCAGTATTTTACACTGGGTGGGGCATTAGTCTCTGGGTTTTCAGAGTCAGGGAGGAGGATTAGAGCTGCTAGGGTTTACTCTGCATCTTGACTCCAGGAAGTTCAGTAGGTGATTTTTAAACATCCAGGCTGTGGGCTGATAGCCCCAGGAGAAGCTGCTAATGTGGTCCCTGCACATTGGTCTCTTTGCTAGCTCCAACTAATCCATCTGTCTGTGGTGAGACATCTGCTCATAGCCCTTGGGTTGGGTGGATCTGCTGGCTGGGGCTTGCTCTCACTCTGCTGTGCTCTGTTCTTAGGTCTGCACTGGTGAAGCCTCCATCTGCTCTGTGTTTCCCCTGGCCAGACCTATGTTGGCACTTTCTTCGGCTGAGAATCTGCCACACTCTGTCTCCTAATGGATTCAATCACTCTAAAATCCATTCAGATTCTCTTTTTATAGGTTAGTGATGGAAGTCATGGAGGAGCTCAGATAATTTCCTGCTTCTGTTCTTCCATCTTTGCTCTGCCCCAATACAATTTCAAATGGCAATACTACTAACAAGTAGAATGATTTGGAAAGGACTTAAAAAGGCAGTACCTGAGATATGAGTGAATTTAAGCTGAGAATTCTAGGAAAAATAAATTAGAAGGTAGTGTATTCTTAGCATGGGGTGTCATGTAGTGAGTTATAGAGGTATGGAGGCAGAAGATGGAAAATTGTTTAGGAAAAGGGCTCATAGTCCAGTATTATCGGAATATGAAGTGCATGAAGTTAGAGTAATATGAAACAAGATTAAAAAGTTAGGTGGGAGAGAGATACTTGTGGATTTTAAATCCCCTTCACTTCTAGATGTTGGAGATCCAGACTTCATAAGATCATTGTTGTTTCAACGAGAGACAGACAGGCACACTGAGGAAAAGAGAGGAGAGAGAGAGAGAGAGAGAGAGAGAGAGAGAGAGAGAGAGAGAGAGAGAGAGAGAGAGAGAGAGAGAGACTGAGGTTGAAATAAAAAGGGAGATATATGGAAATTCATAGAAAATATTTAAATTTATATCAATCCTGCTTACAGATATAGAGATGTAAAATATATATTATGAAAATTTAGTGTGACTGAAAAAATAATACTAATGCTAATTACTATCAGTTGCATGGAGTGTTTACTATCTAGGTGCATTTCAGATTAACTGTTTTAGCTCTACAGTAAATTCTACTTTTTTACTTTGCATAACTCTTTATGCATTGTGGTTATCTATGGTATTTATATAGTATCTGCTGATATTTTTTAAATAAAGAAAATACAGTTTACAAATTTTGCTTTTCTTCTTTATTAGAAATTAATGCTCAAATTCACATTTTTCACTGTTTCATGATAAGGTTAAACAATACATTTGGCATAATGGAATTATGGTCCGTATTTTAATACTCAGTTGCTCATATCAGCCTCCTACTTGGGAGTGGGCTTTGAAAAACTAAAATGGGAAATGCTTATATTTTATTTATTTATTAAATATTCTATTAATAAATATTAAATTTATTAAATGCTTATATTTGTATTAAATAATAACATACTTGTGGGATTTTAATGGATACCAGATATGCTTTCTCAGTGCATTGTCTTTTTTTTCTATTCATATTGACATATGTTAAGTACTCTATACTTACTCATCCTAATATTAGTTTGTGATACTATTCCTTGTGGGTTTTACTACTCCTCCTGTTAGCACTACTTCTGGAAACAGGAGCAGTATTACTAAAATACTGAATTTAGAGTCTCATTAACTTTTTGCTAAAGTCTGTGTCAAGTTGCCTCATAATAACATACTATATGACTCAAATAAAGGTATAAGTAGAAAGTAAGAAGGTAGGTAATTGCAAAATATAAATATTGTGCTTTCTTTAGTGCCCTAAGAAGTCAATAACATTGCAATAGCTACCAGAACTCAGAATCCCCCCCCCCCCGACATGTTCTCTCTATGTACCCAAGAAGCACCAAGGTCAAGATGATATGGAAGCATCACCTTACAGAATACTCTATGGTTGATGGATGACTTGATTATCCAGGTCCCCTGATGAATGAAAATTGTCACAATTCTCAGGAGATATTCTGGAGGATATAGGCTGACAGTGACTTAGCTGAGTGTTATAGAAAAAATACATGCTGATAAGATCAAAGCATTTTAAAAAATGACAGTGTCTGTAGTTTGCCCTCTACTAGTGATCCCATAGTTTTTGCAGGGATCCTGTAACATAGCAAGAAAGACACTTCATGAATGGCCAACATTTGTATCTGTTGAATATGTACTTGCAATGAGGAAAAATGGATTCAGTGTGACTGCAACAGATGTTCTATTAGACAAGTTCAGCAGAAAAGACTGGCTAATCAAGTGCTTCCCTCAAGGGGGAAAGAAATAAAAAAAACCCCACAAAATTTTAAAAAGGGAATTAAAACTATATCCAACATTGTCACAGAATTTCAGTTCATAGGTAAAGGGAAGTGATAGAATAATTATGTCAGATTGGTTAATTGAGAAGAAATGAATGAAAAAAAATTGTCCATTGATTATCAGTACAGAAGCCGATACTTTGTCTAGGAATAGAATTATGCTTACCCAATGGGTCACAGAAAGGTAAAGCCAGACTTCTAAATCCAGTAGAATTACTAAAATTCTGTATGTTCAACTTTAATCAAAATATATAAAGTGCTGTAACAGCAGGCACCACAGCATCCCCAGGGTGGCTGCTAGTACAGGTTTTAGATGTGCTTTTCTAAAGGAAACCAACTCAAAATGGTTTAATAATCTTGCTTTAACCAATCAAACATATCATTTACCTAGTTCAGGGGAAAAAGTCAGCACCCTGAACATCAGAGTGTACAGACAGAAGTTACAAGAAAACAGAGGGGGCGGAGCCAAGATGGCGGAGTAGAAACAGCTCATCCAAGCCACTCTGCCCCCAGATTCCCCCCAAACTATGTAAAAGGGGACTCTGAACAACTTCTGGAGCCCCAGCACCCACAGAACGACACAGAGAACCTAACCTCCCACTGAGGACAGCCCAGCAGCCCTGCAGGAAGGACCAGTGCAGCACTCTGGGAGCCAGCAGTGCGCAGCGTACAGAGCACAGGGAGTCGAGCCGAGCGGAGCCCAGGTCCCCTTGAGCCGAGGTTTTAGCCCCAGGGCGGCAGGGCCAGCAGCCGGCTGGAGAGACCCCAGAACACCAGGAGCTGTGGTGACTCCAGAATTATCAAGGACATGCCTAGGACAAAGTAAAAGGTTAGTGTCCTATGGACTTTGGGACCAGTATTTGGGGAAAGCATCGGCTTCCTCCCCTGGGGGCTAGAAGCCACTGAGGAGACATGCCATTGTGTAGTTTTCAGAGGCAGCTCCAGCTCCTGGCCTGAGAACTGTAGGGAGATCCAGCGATCAGTCTTGGGGGGTAATCGCTCTTGCTTTAACCTCCCTGGATCTGGATTGTGATATAGGGTGGAGGGCATGGGTGGGTTTACAGCTTGCCAGAAATGGAAGTTGCCCCCCCACACGTTTGGGATGAAAATTCCTCTATCTGGCCTTAAAGCCATAGTGTGGCAACAAGCCCAGAAGTCAAGTAATTAAGTGGCAACATGCCAAGGCAAAGGAAACAGAAAAATGCAACCCTAGACTCCTATTTTGGGGGCATGGAGCTGGAAAAGGACTGTGAGGTAAGAAGTCCTGCTCCAAAAGCCCCAGGGGAAAACATGAGCAGGTTGCAGGCCATAGACGACCTTAAGAAGGACTTTAAAAAAAATCAAATAAGAGAAGTGGAGGAAAAATTGGAAAGAGAAATGAGAAGGATGCAAGAAAAGTATGAAATGAGGGTCAACAGCCTGACTGAGGAAAACAACACCTTAAAAAATAGACTAACTCAAATGGCAAAGGAGGCCCAAAAGGGCAATGAGGAGAAGAATGCTTTAAAAAGTCGAATTTGCCATATGGAAAAAGAATCTCAAAAGTTCACTGAGGAGATTCATTCCTTCAGAGTTAGACTGGAGCAAATGGAAGCTAATGACTTTATGAGAAATCAAGATGCTGTTAAGCAGATCCAAACAAACAAAAGATTAGAAGGCAATGTGAAATATCTCATGGGAAAAACCACCGACCTGGAAAATAGATCCAGGAGAGACAATTTAAAAATTATTGGAGTACCTGAAAGCCATGATCAAAGAAAGAACCTAGAAATCACCCTTCAAGAAATTCTCAAGGAAAATTTCCCTGATGTTTTAGATCCAGAGGGCAAAATAGAGGTTGAAAGAATCCACAGATCACCTCCTGAAAAAGATCCCAAAAAGAAAACACCTAGGAATTTTGTAGCCAGGTTACAGAATCCCCAGATCAAGGAGAAAATATTACAAGCACACTAAATGGGATATCTCAACCTGCAGCAGAATAGGGGGAAGAGGTATGAGAGGAGGGATGATGGATGGGAGGGCATCCTTGTGGAGACGGGAGGTTGGAAGTACCATCTATAGAAGAGGTACAGGATCATGTAGGGAATGGACCAGGTTGGGGGTGGGATGAGTGGGAGGGAATTATAAGCAGCCTTGTACAATATATCTACTATGATAATGTTTTGCATAGCTAGACATGTACAACATATACCGAATTCCTTATCTCCCCAGAGGGAATGGGTGACAAGGGAGGAAGGAAATGGATCTGAAATTCGAGGTCTTAGCATTAAATGTTTCAAATATATATAAATACTATTATTAATACCCTTTTGCTTGTAATTGGGAGATAAGATGTGAAGGCATTGGGACACAAAGATTCACCTTCCTCTAATGGAATAGTCGAAGGGGGTATGGGAGAAGGTATGGGAGAGAGCAGATTGGAGGAAGCAATATCTTGTGGGACTGCTATTCTGGGAGGTTGGGTAGGGGAATAACAGGGGGAGAATGATTGTAACTCAAAATGTGGCGGAAATGAATGAAGTAAAATAGAAGTTAATAAATCATTTGTTTAATAAAAAAATTTTTTAAAAAATAAGAGAAAAAAATAAAAAAAATTTAAAAAAAGAAAACAGAGAAACACTTCAAGCAGACACACCTCCAACTGCCTGACCATAACATCCACACCTAGTCCGTTACCAGAGAGGGAAGTAACCCATCTGGGTTTTCAAAGCTGGGGGGCTCAATGGCTACCCAGGGTATCATCTGGTAAAATCACACAACACTTCTCAAAGTGAGACCCAAAGCAAAGCCTCACATCAGGGTTTATATAGCCTTCTCCTGGCTCAGAGAATGTCACAACCCTCTTGACCCACTGCCCAATCACAAAGTATCTCCTGAAAAACAAGCCTCCTGCCACAGACTCCAGGTACACTTAAACCTGTTGAGGGGCAGGGAAGATCTTAAATTCACATTCCCATAACAAGTGCTCTCTTAGTTGCTATTGCTCAATACCTAAAATATGTTGGGGGAGGGGAGCCTACAAGAATGCTTGAAACTTCCAAAGTCTATTCCTTTTGCTCAAAGCATTCCTTTAAATGAATACTTATCTTTTTGCTAAAAGCATTCCTTTAAATGAATACTTATCTCATATCTTCCTGAATTAATGTGGATTTAATGAAGTCTACAAAATAACCAAATCAGTAATGAAAGTAAAGTCCTGTACTGAAAACAGCTCCAGAACATGCCTACCAGACTCATTCCCAATGGAGAAATTGATGATCCTTTAGTGCACATGAATAAACCCTAATATTTCTAACATTCATCTACATTGACCTTCAAATGCATATGGAATTCAACTGACTCCTGTCACTCTGGCTCCTGGCCAGCAGTGAGAATTTCTTTGGTATGGCTCCCACCTCAGCCTTGATATGAATAGTAACAATTGACCTTCTTATAGAACTTCAAGGGGCTATTTTTAAAGTATTTTTTAAAAAGTAATCCCAGCAACAGTTTAAACAATTAAACAAAAATTTAAAAATGTGAAATCTTGCATCAAACCATAAGCTATTTAAATGTTTCATAAAAAGAAGGTTTATAATTTAACAACATAATAACACCACCAATAACAGTACTGGACACTTTTATAGTGTTTTAAAGTGTGTGAAATACTTTACAAATTTTGTTCCATTTAAGGCTAAAAACAACAACAACAACAAAAACAAAACATTTTGAGGCAGGACCAGAAATATGGTTATTTCTCCCCATTTTACAGTTGGGGAAAATGAGTCTCAGAGATGTTATAATATGCCCAAAGTTACATAGCTAGAAAGAGCCAAAATCGCATTTGTTTTTGCTTCTTTGTTCCTTTCAATTTCCATTTAATTTATGTACTTTATTGAATTTTGTTCCTGTTATTACTTTTATATCTCATTGGATCTTTTTTCAGAGCAGGATTTTTTTTTTAATATTATATCTTTATGTCCACAGTATTTAGCATAGTAGTTCCTGGTACATCATAGCACTTCATAAACATTTATAAAAGAAAGCAAATTGAAGTGAATTTCTTTCTTTTTATTTTTTTAACATGTATTGGAAGTGATTGGAGTGGAAGCTTGCACCAAGTTTGTGCTTCTACTCCTCCATCTTCTAAAGTGAATTTTTTAAAGGTAAAGTCTCAGTCTATCTCTATCTCTATGTGTTTCTCTGTAATACCCCCTCTTTCTTTCTCTTTTTGTGGCACTCTCTTTCTCTTTCTGTGTCAGTATGTCTGTCTCTATTTACATGTCTGTCTCTTTGTGCACATAATTGTATTCAATGTGTTTATTGTTTTTTTTTAACTATTGCTTTCTTCTTTATGCTTTGATTTTTTTTATTCTTAAGATTTATTGCTTTCAAAAAGCTAGAGTTCTTGTGGTGACTGGCAGAGGCAGCAGCAGCAGGGGCAGTGTCAAGATAGAGGCGGAGGCGCAAACCCCTTTCTGAGACAGCTAGAACTTCTGCTAAGGACTCTTATTGGGGACAGACAGGGACCAGAACTGCAGGGGACTAGACCTGTTATGAGCATGCTTCCTGGTGGCTGAGCAGTTGCTGTGAGTGGGGAGAGAAGGACCTTTGTCTGAGTGGTCTGATTTTGGACAGAAAGCACATTTAAGAATGATTCTCGGGGGGAGGGGGGAGTTGAGATGAAAGAGTAGAAGCAGCACTGCCATGGAGCTCCAACCAACACCACTTCAAAATTATGTAAAAGGGGTACTATGAACAACCTCTGGAGCTCCAGAAACCACAAAATGATACAGAGAAGCTAACCTCCCACTGCAGACAGCCCAGCAGACTGGCAGGGAGAGGCCATCACAGTGCTCTTGTACAATATATCTACTATGATAATGTTTTGCATAGCTAGACATGTACAACATATACTGAATTACTTATCTCCCAAGAAGGAATGGGTGACAAGGGAGGAAGGAAATGGATCTGAAATTCGAGGTCGTAACATTAAATGTTTCAAATATATATAAATACTATTATTAATACTCTTTTGCTTGTAATAGGGAGATAAGATGTGAAGGCATTGGGACACAAAGATTCACCTTCCCTAACTCAAATGGCAAAAGAGGCTCAAAATGGCAATGATGAGAAGAATGCCATAAAAAGCCGACTTTGCCAGATGGAAAAAGAATCTCAAAAGTTCACTGAGGAGAATCATTCCTTCAGAATTAGATTGGAGCAAATGGAAGCTAGTGACTTTATGAGAAATCAAGATGGTATTAAGCAGATCCAAACAAATGAAAGAATCGAAGCCAATGTGAAATATCTCATGGAAAAAACCACTGACCTGGAAAATAGATCCAGGAGAGACATTCTAAAAATTATTGGACTACCTGAAAGCCATGATCAAAGAAAGAATGTAGAAATCATCTTTCAAGATATTCTCAAGGAAAATTGCCTGGATATTTTAGAACCAGAGGGCAAAATAGAGGTTGAAAGAATCCACCAAACACCTCCTGAAAAAGATCCCAAAAAGAAAACACCTAGGAATATTGTAGCTACATTCCAGAATTCCCCAATCAAGGAGAGAATATTCCAAGCAACCAGGAAGAAATAATTTCAATATTGTGGAAATACAATCAGGATAACACAGGATCTACACTGAGGGATTGAAGGGCATGGAATATGATATTCCAGAGGACAAAAGACCTGGGATTAAAACCAAGAGTCACCTACCCAGCAAAACTGAGTATCATGTTTCAGGGGAAAATTTGGTCATTCAGTGGAATAGAGGACTTTCAAGTATTCTTGAGGAAATAACCAGAGTTGAATAGAAAATTTGACATTCAGATATAAGAAGCAAGAGATGCTTGAGAATGTAAAAAGGGAAAAGAAATCACCATGAACTTATCAAAGTTGAACTATTTGTCTTCCTACAGGGAAAAACGATAATTGTAACTGATGAAACTTTTCTCAGTATGAAAATAGTTGAAGAAGGGTATATGGCCATATGAATACATATGTCAATGTGTGTATATATTTGTTTTCAGGTATAAGTAGATAGAGGGCACAGGTCAAATATAATAAGAAGTGATGATACTTAAAAGGTGAGGTTAAGAGGTGAGGGAGTAATTTGGTGAGGGGGAATGGTGAAAGACAATGGGGTGAACTGTCTCCTGTAGAGGAGGCAGGGGAAGGTGCTTTCAGAGGAGGGACGGAACCGGAAGGCAAAAAGACAAAACCTTGTTCTCATTGAATTTGGACCAGGGAGTGAATGACATGCATACTAAAGAGAGAGTCCCACCCTACAGGAGCATGGGGGGAGGGGGACGGGGAAAGGTGGTAGAGGGGAGGTCGGGCTGGGGGGGAGGGAATTTGGAAGTACCCACTTTTGAAAAGGGACAGGATCAAGGTGGGGAGTGGACCAGGTAGAAGGTGGGATGGGAGGGAGGGAAATATAGTAAGTCTTTTACAATATATCTACTATGGTAATGTTTTGCACAGCTACACATGTACAGCATATACTGAGTTGCTTATCTTCCTTTTAAAATCAAATTTTTAAAACCTATCCATCTATCTATCTATTTATATATAAATACTATGATTAATACTATTTAGCATATAATTGTGAGATAAGATATGAAGTCAATAGGGAGCAGGGATTCACTTTGCCCTACTGGAAAAGTCAAAGGTGGTATGGGAGAAGAGATGGGAGAGAGCAGATTAGATGAGGGGATATCCCGTATGATTGTAATTCTGGGGTGGTGGGTAGGTGAAATATGGGGAAAACATTATATCTCAAAATCTGACAGAAATGAATGATGCAAACCAGAAGCTAATAAAGCATTTGGGAAAAAAAAATATTTATTGCTTTCAAAATTGCAAAAATGTTTTTTTTTTTCCACAATAATAAGCATGGGCATTAAGGTGCAAGTACTCTTTTCATTATTTTATAGAGATCAAGTGGGTTATCCATGACCACACAGCTGCTGGCTATTAGAGACAGGGTGTGTATTCTAGTATGTGGACACTGAGTCTAAGGCTCTTCAAATAATTCTGCCTTTGGGAGTTTGGGGGAAGTGGTAGGCAGACTCTTTTTGGATGGATGGTTGGATGTGTGTGTATACATATCTGTATGTGTGAGTGTGTGAATGTATGTGTACACAAATTTATATGTTTAGCTATGTGTATACATCAATCTACAGGGTGTCCCTAATATTTGGATACACAGAAATCTTATTAACTATGCATATTTTCAAGAAATAAAATGATTGAAATTTTCAACAACATTCAATTTAATCACCATTAATGATATTTCATAGGAACACATAGGAGATACATAGGAAACCTTATGAATTAATTAAATTAAATTAATCTCATTAATATGGAATATAATCGCTAATAGCTAATGAAAGCTTTTATTCCATATGAAATTGTCATGGCTAAAATTCATGCTAATTAAATAAAATAAATGAAAATTCATTTCATTTCCTGAAAATATTCATAGTTAATGAGATTTCCTATGTGTCCATACTTTAGAGACATCCTGTATATATGCAATTGCTGTGCATGTACACACACACACACACACACACACACACACACACACACACCTGAAGGTATATACACACCCATTTATGCACATATAGACATATTAGTCTGAACCTTGAATCCATTATTAAGTCAGTCAATAAACATTAAACACCTACTATGTGCCAGGCACTGTGCTAAGAAGTGAGAATGCAAAGAAAGGCAAAGATATCCCCCACTCTTTTGTGGCCCACAGGGTAATGAGTTCCTCTTAGCCAGGGGGTGGTTAGAGTGTTTCATTATGGGTCCTCTAAAATAGTAGTTGTTCTTTGTGTTTCCTAGAATTCTTAAGTGTTTCACAGTTGCTTATCTTTATAATTGGTTGTTATAGTATAATTTTTTCTCCTGTTTTTGATCACTTCACTCTGCCTCAGTTCAATCATGATTTTCCAGGTTTCTCTGAAACTTTTCCTTTCTTTATTTATCACTTCACAATAGTAAACATTCTATTATATGTATATAACAACTCAGGAGCTGGGGTGGGGGGCAAAGGAAAAACAAAACAAAACAAAAAACTTTATAGCTTATCCTTCTGAGCTTTAAGCTAAGATCTTATTATAACTGAAGAACTGAGCCCCAGAGATTTGAAGTAATTTTTCCCCCAAGGTCTAATAAAATGGCAGAGCTAAAATTTGAACCCAGGAAGTTTGAGATTCCAAATATTCTTGTTGAGTTGCATTGTGTTACCTCAGAAACATAGTTTCACATTTTTGTGATTCTTTAAATGTTCAGCATATGTTTTTTTTTTTCCACCTGAGGACAATTATGTTCATAATTGTTTAGAATATTAAGATGTATATGGCATTCTCCTTATAATGAACCTGTCAAATGAGAAGTATAATAATTAGTATTTTTAAAACCAGTTCTGTGATTTTATTCTGTTAGATGACATCTAATAAGCAAGCCCCTTCTAATGCACAAACAACTATTCTACAGGTTACCATCTTAGATAATTGACTAGAATCACCAAGAGTTTAGGTGATTTGCCCAGTGTCCCACATCCAGTCTATGTTGTAGGAAAATCTTGCACCCAAGTTTCCTAACTCTCTATTCACTATGCCATGCTACTTGATAGTGCAAGTATCATTATCCTCATTTTACAGATTGAGAAACTTAGCCGAAGTCATTCAGTTAACAAATCATTTATTTATTTATTTATTTTTGAGGAGAAATTGTGCCTTTGGTCTCCCTATCCTAAATCAAACAATCTTTTCACTATGTTGTCAACTCTTAGCTATTTTTCTCTCATCTAGAGCAGATAACAGGACTAATTGTATCTATATTTCCTTAAAATGTGTAAAAGGAGTAAGGAAAACAGAATAGCAAGGACAGAAACAGAGGATGTTAAATTACATATTTACAAACAAAGCAAGTTCTATTCCTTTTCAGAATTGCTAAAAGACCAAAGGGGTCACAATGAATATTCTTCCCCCTGCTCCTCCTCCTTGCTGCCAATGCCCATGCTCATGGTGAGGCCAGATGAAGAACCAAAGGAAATATGGTATAGACATCTCCCCTCTTTTCATCTACTCCCATTGGATTCTCAAATTGCTTGCTCTTTGGCTTTCCATCAAGGCTCCATGTTCAAGAAAGTCCTCAAAAACTTGCTTTTGTGTTTCTACTTCTTCCCCCTACAAAACAAACAGACAAAATGTTTAGCTTCCTTGTGTTCCATTCCCTTATTCTTATGTTCTTTGCTACGTGATAATGGATGAAAAGTCAATTATATGAAAAATTCTTGCTGAGAAGGATTGGTTATACAAAAGAAGAATATTTGATGTGGGGGTGGGGAAGGCTTCATCAAAGGCATGGAAGAAGGAATGTGTATATGGGTATATTGTATTTATAAAGACAGTCAAGCTTTTCTTCCCCAGAAAGGCTCACTGTAGGGTACTAAACTTACAATCTAGATTCAGCTCTAACCCTAGTTAGCTAATATGTTGTTCCCTTATTTATATGTTGTTTCTTATTTAGATAAGAGAATGTCTTAACCTTATTTTTAAACAAGTGTCCATTTTAGGCCTCTAATGAATAATCTGGTTGGAATTTTTCCCCTAAAGGAAATCAGGAAAACAACCTAGTTATGCTTAGCAGGCTATTTTGTTACCCTTGAAGAATTTACTGAGTAGAGGACTTTGTATTGTATTATGGTCATTTCAGATAGCAGCTGATCCAACAGTTTCCTCATATCCCAACCACCACCCTATTATGGTTCATTCTGGGAAAGGCTGGAGGCAATGTGCATAAGACAATTTTTAACTCATACACATGGCTCTTTGAATATTAGTCATTTAAATTACTGTCACACTGTATTCATCTCAAAGACATGAATGGGTCACTTTTTTTCTGAAGCAGTTGTAGCAGACAATAGATTTTCCTCCATGTATTCAAGTCTATATGATTTTACATCTGGTAGTAAAATAGTTGTCTTAAATGTATGTCAATGATGAGTGTGTATAAAAAATGAAAGGAGTAGACATAATGAAATAAAAATATATTAGACATTGGGAAAATTGAAAAGAGAGAGGGAGAAGGGAGGAAAGGCGATAGATAGGAGAGAACTGGAGTAGAGGAAGGAGGTGGAGAGGCATAGAGGAAGAGTTATGCATTTTCAAGCTGGAAGATATCTTGAGATCACATACTTCAATGCCTCTTCTATGTGAGATAATTTACCCCATTCTGTCTCTCCCCATCTCCTCTCATTATATTCCTCTCTCACCTCTTAATTTCACCTTTTAAGTATCATCCCCTCCTATTCAATTGGTCCTGTATTCTCTGTTTATGTAAACATGTACACATATATACACATACTCACATATGGATTCATATGCCCATATACCCTCCTATGTAGACATACATATGTGTATATATGTATATATATACATGTATGTGTGTATATATACATATACATATACATACATTTCAATTCCCTTTAACTATTCTCATACTGAGAAAAGTTTCCTAAGTTACAATGATCATTTTTTCTATGTAGGAATGTAAATAGTTCAACTTTGATAATTTCCTTATGATTTCTTTTCCCCTGTTTACTTTCACATGCTTCTCTTGCTTCTTGTATCTGAATGCCAGATTTTCTTTTCAACTCTGTTTTTTTCATCATGAATGTTTAAAAGTCCTCTATTCCACTGAGTGACCATATTTTCCCCTGAAACATGATACTCAGTTTTGCTGGGTAGGTGATTCTTGGTTTTAATCCCAGCTCCCTTGACCTCTGGAATATATTCTAAGCCCTTTCATCCCTCAGTGTAGAAGCTGCCAGATTGTATGTTATCCTGATTGTGTTTCCACAGTATTCAAATTGTTTCTTCCTGGCTGCTTATAATATTTTCTCCACTGCTGAAGCTATTATTTGGCTGCCTCTCTTAAGCCTCCACACCCTCTGGCAAACTGGTCAAGCACCCCAGGACGTCCACCCTAGACAGTGATCAAGATCCAAGCAGGTTAAAGCAAGAGCAATTATCCTTCAGACTGGTCGCTTGGTCCCCTACAGTCTGCAGGCCAAGACTTCTGAAATAGCCATATGGTGGTGGGGTGGATGCACAACTGCCTTAGGCACTTCTCCCTCCAGGGGGTAAAGGCTGGACCACAATTCCTAACTCCCGGTTCCCAAAGTCCATACTACACTGACCTCTCACTTTGTCCTTAGCATCTATACATTAATAATTCTGAAAACTGCCACAATTGCTGGTGATCTGAAGTCCCTCCAGATGGTGGCTGGTTGTACCTGCCCTGAGGCTAAAATTTCAGGCTCAAGTGGGGCTCAGCTTGACTCCCAAAGTGCTGTGCTGGCCCCTTCCTACCAGCCTGTGGGGATGTCTTCAGTGGGAGGTTATCTTTTTTTTTCTGTCATTTTGTGGGT
Organism: Gymnobelideus leadbeateri; assembly: GCA_011680675.1. NCBI lineage: Eukaryota > Metazoa > Chordata > Mammalia > Diprotodontia > Petauridae > Gymnobelideus > Gymnobelideus leadbeateri. Next base: position 145,279 of record WOXC01010071.1, read on the forward strand.
TCTGTAGCTCCAAAGTTTTTTTTTTTTTGAGTAATTTTTACATGAATTTCAGGAGGTAGAAGTGGGAGCTGTGACAGAAAATTTTACTTTCATGGAAATAGAGGACTTTTAAGCACTCTTAATGGAAAAACCAGAGCTAAATAGAAAATTCAACTTTCAGATACAAGAATAAGGAGAAGTATGAAAAGGTAAACAGGAAAGAGCAATCATAAGGGACTTAGTAAAGTTGAACTGTTTACATTGCTATATGGAAAGATATTTGTAACTCATGAGACTTTTCTCAGGATAAGGCAGAAAGACAGACAGATAGATAGATAGAGACATAGATAGATAGATAGATAGATAGATAGATAGATAGATAGATAGATGAATAGATAGATGATAGATGGCACAGGGTCAGTTGAATATGAAGAGATGATATCTAAAAATAAAATTAAGGGATGAGTGAGGAATATATTGGGAGAAGGAGAAAGGGAGAGATAGAATGGGGTAAATTATCTCACATAAGAGACAAGAAAAAAAGTTTCAACAATGGAAAGGAAGAAGAAGGAGGTGAGAGGGAATGAGTTAAACTTACTACCAATGAATTTGACTTAAGGAGGAAATAATATACACACTCAATTGGGGGTCTTACCCTCTGGGAAAGTAAAGGGGAAAGTGATGAGAGGGGGTGATGGGGAGATTGGGGTGTGGTAGTCAGAAGCATACCCTTTTGAAAAGGGACAGCGTAAAAGGAGAAAATACAATAAGTGGGGGGTATAAAATTGAGGGAAATATAGTCTTTCACAACATAACTATTGTGGAAATGTTTTGACTAACTACACATGTATAACATATATTGGATTACTTGTCTTCTCAATGAAACTGGGTGGGGAAGGAAGTAGGAATAAAATTTATGACCCAAAGTTTTAAAAACAAATGGTAATAATGATTTTTAGAGGGGGTGGAGCCAATATGGCATTGTGAAAGCAGTGACTGACCAGAGTTCTACCATAAATTCCTTCAGTTACCTCTAAAAAGTGAATCTGAACAAATTTTAGACTGGTAGAATATACTAGGAGACAGAGGACCCAGAGAATATTGCCCCATTGTAAAACCCTGACATAGTGGAATCAGTGATAGGCTTGGGAGATCTTCAAGAGGGGTGTGACTGTGGCTATGCTCAGGTTAAAGTGCAAGATGAAAGGAGACTCAGTAGGAGATCCTGAACCTCAGTGGGGCAGAGCAAGCAACACCAACACCAGAACACCAGGGTGCCTTCACAGAACCAGGGTAATTGCAGATACCAGCATGACCTGGTCAACAGTGACCTGGAAGACAGTTCTAGGAGAGATAATCTAAGAATTATTGGTCTATAAGAAAGCTATGATAACAAAAACAAAAAACAAAAAAACAAAACAAACAAACAAAAAACAGAGCCTAGCATTATTTCAAGAAATAATCAAGGAAAACTGCCCTGATGTCCTAGAATGAGAGGATAAAAGAGCCATCAAAAGAGTCCACGGGTCACTTCCAGAAAGTGATCCCAAATTGAAAACTCTAAGGGAAATTTTAGCCAAATTCCAGAATTATCAGGTCAATGAGCATATTTTGCAAACAGTCAGAAAAAAAAACCCAAGCAACAATTCAACTATTGTGGAACTATAGTCAGGATCACACAGGACTTGGCAACTTCTCCATTAAAAAAGGTCAGAGGGATTGGAATATATTACATGACAAAGGAACTTGGACTACAACCAAGGATCAACTACCCAGTTAAATTGAGTGTAATCTTTCAGGTAAAGAGATGTTCATTCAATGTAAATAGGGACTTCCAGACCTTCCTGATGAAAAGTCCAGAGCTCAATGGAAAATTTGATCTTCAAATATAAGAATCAACAAAGTCATAAAAAGGTAAACAGAAAAACAACAGCAGCAGAAATTTGTTAAATGCAGATCACAATGCAATAAAAATTATATGTAATAAAGGGCCATGGAAAAATAGATTAAAATTAATTGGAAATTAAATAATGTAATCCTGAAGAATGAGTGGGTCAGTCAACAAATCATAGAAAAAATCAATAGCATCATTCAAGAGAATGACAATAATGAGGCAACATTGCAAAACTTATGGGATGCAGAAAAAGTTGTTCTTAGGGGAAGTTTTTTATATTGAAAAAGCCATTAAAAAACTCCCTTGGAAAACATCCAGGGCCAGATGCTAATTCTATCAAACTTTTAAAGAATACTTCATTCCAATAATATATAGACTATTTGGTGGAAAATGGTGAAGAAGTGTTCCTTTTTATCTTTTCATGATAGAAATGTCATATTGATACCAAAACCTGGAAGAGCCAATGCAGAGAAAGAAAAATATAGACCAATTTTCTTAATGAATTTGGATTAAAAATTTTTAAATAAAATATTAGTAAAAATATTATTGCAAATTATCATAAGAATAATACACTTAGATTGGGTAGGATTTATAACAGGAATACAGGGCTGGTTCAGTATTAGGAAAACTATCTATTAAGAAAATTATCAGCATAATTGATCATATCATCAATACAACTAAGAGAAGCCATATGTTTTTCTCAGTAGATGCAGAAAAATCTCTTGACAGAATACCACACCCCTTTCTATTGAAAGCACTGCAGATCATAGGAATAAATGGATATTTCCTTAAAATTATAAGGAGCATCTACCTAAAACCATAAGCAAGCATTATATGTAATGTGGATAAGACAGTGTAGTGGCAAGGAAAGGAGTACTTTGCTGCTTGTTTCAACTATTCAAATGCCTTTGAGCCTTGACTTTGGGTTGTCTTTGTTGGAAACAATATGCATTTGTTTTACCCTTAATAGACCTAACATCATCACATGGAGCCCATGGTGGAAGAAGCTTGCTAAAAGAGTGGAACAGGAACAGCTGACCTGGAAGGGTGGAACAGGAAGGAGAACAGACAAAAGCTTGAGCATGAACTGGGACTAAGAAACTGAGAAAGAGAATATTTTTAATGTTGAAACTCTGTTGATTTCTCAGACAGAAGTCCTGTCTGTTGTTCTGTATTTGTTCTCTCTCTTGGTCTATGTTGATTTCTCAGACAGAAGTCCTGTCTGTTGTTCTGTATTTGTTTCTCAGACAAAAAGTGAATTGAGATGATTGCACTGGTAATGTGTGTAAATATTAATGTAGCCCTGTTGAGTTTTGTTTTCCTAGAAACAGAAACCATTAAGAGCTTGGAGTAGAGCCATGCCTGTGAGCTATGATATGGACCAGGAGTGGAGAGTTGCCTACCTATGAATCCAGGCAAGAGTCAGGTAAATGTAGTCAAGAGCTGGGAATGTTGAAGAAGAACCATGGGGTTTTGAAGTCTGACTAGAGTTAAGATAAAAGGAGACTTTATTTGAGTACTCATTGCTGACTGATGATATTGTAAATTACTAGAACCTAGGGGTGGATGGTGTTTGTACTTTCTGCTACTCCTAAAGGATGATTGGCTTAAGGATGATTACCAATTAAGGGTGATTGACTTAAGGGTGTTTGGGAAGTCAGCCACAAGTTAAAATGAAAGAGGACTTTACTTGGGTACTCTATGTTGATTGAGGAGACTGTGAATTACTGAATGCTATCTTTTGTTTAAGATTATGTGGCCATGTTAGTAAAAATTATGTTATATTGTTATGAATTTTGTGCTTTAGTTCCTTGAATGTTTTGCCTTATATTATTTCTGAATAGAGAGTTTACTATACTATGCAATTAAATTCTTAATTTTTTTTTCACAGCAGCAGTCCTCAGGAGAGCTGTTTGTGTTTGGCTTTACAGTTAGATACATTTTCAGTAAGATCAGGGGTCAAACAAGGATGTTAATTATCACCACTGTTATTCAATATGGTATTAGAAATTTTAACTTTATCAATAAGAGAAGAAAATGAAATTAAAGGAATTAGAATAGACAAAGAAGAAACAAAGTTATCACTCTTTGCATATGTTATGATGATATACTTAGATAATCCTAGAGAATCATGTAAAAACTTTTTGAAATAATAAACAACTTTAGCAAAGTTGCAGGATAGAAAATAAACCCACATAAATCATCTGCATTTCTACACATTATTAACAAAACCCAACAGCAAAAGATGGAAAGAGAAATTCCATTTAAAATAACTATAGACATAATAAAATATTTGGGAGTCTTCCTGAAAAACAAATCCAGGGACTATATGAACACAATTACAGAGCACATTTCAAACAAATAAAGTCAGATTTAAATAACTGGAAAAATCATCACTTGCATGTGGGTAGGCTGAATTAATATAATAAAAATGACAACTCTACCTGAATTAATTTACTTACTCAGTGCCATATGAATCAAACAATCAAAAATATTTTAGAGATAGAAAAATTAATATCAAAATTTATATGGAAGAACAGAATATCATGGGTATCAATGAAAAGAAATATTATGGTAGGTGGCTTAAACATACCAGATCTTAAATTGTATTATAAAGCAGTAATCAGGGTGGAGTCAAGAGGGCAGAGTAGAAAAAGGACTTCTGCAGGGCTCTGGCTTCCACCTCCCCGAATTCATGTAACAGGGGACTCTAAACAATCTTTGGAGCTACAGAAACCAAAAAATCACATAGAGAAGCTAACCTTCCACTGAAGACAGCCCAGCAGGCAGGCAGGAATCAGCCAGTGCAGCAACTCACTCTGGGAGCCAAACCCAGCCCTAGCCAGAGGTTTTAGCCTCAGGGTGGGCCTGACCAACCACTGCCTGGAGAGACTTCAGATCACCAGAAGCTGTGGCAATTTCAAGAATTATCAACCTATAGTTGCTAAGGATAAAATGAGAGGTCAGTGTGGTGTGGTCTTTGGGATCCAGTAGTTGGGAGTGTTGGTGGCCTCTGCCCTAGGGGCAAGAAGCCCCTAAGGAATCACAACCATGCAGCCAGCCCCACATGGCAGCTTCAGTTCCTGGCCTGCAGAGTGTAGGGGGACCAAATGTAATGGAAATGAAAATTTAAAGATCTTCCCTGCCCCTAGGCCCTTTGATAGGCTTAAGAGACTCTGAGAACCTTCCTTGATTTGAAAATATACTCTGCCTCCTAATAGGCTGAATGTGGTCACATGCAGCCTGTGGCAGGAGGCTTGGTTTTCAGGAATGCTTACACCTTGATGCTGTGTGATTGGGCAGTGGGTCAAGAGGGTTGTTACATTCTCTGACCCAGGAGAAGGCTATATATTCCCTGATGGGAGGCTTTGTTTTGAGGCTCACTTTAGAGAAGTGTTGTATGATTTGAGCAGATTAGAGTCTGGTGAGCTGTTGAAAGCCCCCCGGGCTTTGAAAACCCAGATGGTGATGCTTCTCTCTTTGGGGGGTGGGTAACTGGTATTTAGTATTGGTGTAATGGTTGGGCAGTTTTGAAGCCTGTCTGCTTGATCTGTTTGTTTCTCTGTCTTATGAATTCTGTCTGTATACTCTCAAGTTCGGGGTGCTGACATTTTTCCCCTGAACTAGGTAAATGATATATGTTTTATTGATTAGTGTAAGCTTGTCAACCCATTTTGAGTTGCTTTCCTTTAAAAAAGCAGACCTAAGAACCTGTGTTGGCAGCCACCCTGGGGATGTTGGGGTGCTTGCTGCTACACTAAGTAATCAGTATTAGCAGTAATTGCTCTTGCTTTAACCTGCTTGGATTTGGATTGCAGTCTAGGGTGGAAGTCCTGGGGTGTGTGACAGTTTGCCAGATCATGTGGAGGCTCCAGAGAGGGCACCAAACTAATACCTTTAGTAGCTGAAAAAACCCCAGCATTTGGGACCAAGCTCCCCTCCAGGAGAGATAATTTAAAAATTATTGGACTACCTGAAAGCCATGATCAAAGACAGAATGTAGAAATCATCCTTCAAGATATTCTCAAGGAAAAGCACCCCGATATTTTAGAACCAGAGGGCAAAATAAAGTTGAAAGAATTCACCAATCACTTCCTGAGAAAAGATCACCAAAAGAAAACTCCTAGGAATATTATAGCAGGTTCCAAAATTTGCAGATGAAGGAGAGAATATTAGAAGCAGCCAGGAAGAAACAATTTGAATATTGTGGAAACACAATAAGGATAACACAGGATCTGGCAGCTTCTACACTGAGGGATTGAAGGGCTTGGAATATGATATTCTGGAGTTCAAAAGAGCTAGGATTGAAACCAAGAATCACCTACCCAGCAAAACTGAGTATCATATTTCAAGGGAAAATATGGTCATTCAGTGACATCAAGGACATTCAAGTATTCTTGATGAAAAAACCAAAGTTGAATAGAAAATTTGACATTCAGATAGAAGACGCAAAAGAAACATGAGAAGGTATACAGGTAAAAGAAATCATAAGGAACTTATCAAAGTTGAAGTATTTACATTCTTATGTGGAAAATGATAATTTTAATTGATGATATTTTTTCTCAGTATGAAAATATTTGAATGGACTATAAATATATATAGCGTCTAAGCTGCCAGAACCTGTGTCATCCTGATTGTGTTTATAGCAAGTCTTTGTTAGAAACAGAACCTGTGAAAACTACTGTGGGATGAACTTGCCAAAGACCAGAACAGGAAAGATGTAAGAGGATGGTGGAATAGGAAAGAGCTGATGATATAAACGCTTGCACACAGCTAGGTTGCAACAGAACTGGGAAGAAGGATGCCTGTGGTGCTACCACTTTATCTGTGTTGATGTTGCTTTGTCAGATCTGTCTGCTGATAGAGGATGTTGTTGTTACAGAAACCCTAGGACCTTACTGTTGGTTCAGAAGGTGTGAAAGAGGGTTTTTTGTTGTCTGTTTATAGAAGTCCTGAAGGAGCATTTTACTGATGTTTTCAAAAGTCCTGGGACTTTACTGATGATTTGTGTTAATTTCTCAGATAGAGGTCCTGTTTGTTTGTATTGATTTCACAGGCATAAAGTGAATTGATGATAGTGGTGGCAGTGTGTGTGAGTACTGTTGTAACTCTGCCTAGCTTGATGTGTAGAGATGAACCAGGAGCTGGACTAGGAGCTGGACTGAGAGATGGACAGAAAGCTGGAGCAGGAGCCGAACCAGGAGCTGTGAGCTGCCTTCCTGTCAATCCAGGGGACCGTTGGATGAATTTAGGCAAAAGCTGGGAGCCTGGAAGAAAAGATATGAGATTTGCAAATCAGCCTCTAGTCAGGATGAAAGGACTTTTACTTGGATACTTAGGGCTAAATGACAAGATTATGACTTAGTATGACCTAGGGATGGGAGACTTTTGTACTTTGTTCTTTATACCTCTTAAGGATGATTGCTTCTTAAGGAGGATTTAGTTAAAAAGTAATTGGAAGCCAGTCTCCAATCAAGACTGAAGAAGACTTTATATGGGCAAATTATATTGGTTAATTCAGATTGTGACTTATTGTGAATGTTGAATTTTGATTTCTGTGAATGTTTGATTCAGATTGTGATTTACTAAATGATATCTTTTGTTTAAGACTATGTGGCCACTTTAGTAATAAGTTGTTATGTTATATTGCTGTGAATATTGTACTTTGGTTTCTATGAATGTTTTGCTTTAATTTACTGCTGAAAAGAATAGAGAGTTCACTATACTATGTGATCAAAACCTTAAAGTTATACACAGAACCAGTCCTCAGGAGAGCTGCTGATGCTTGACTTTACAATAGAACAGCAGAAACTGGTCATAGATCAACAGCTGACACTGTATACCAGAATAAAGTCTAAATGGCTATATATGATCTAGGAAAGGCTCATACTATAGACAAATAAAGGGAGCAATTAATAGTTTATCTGTCCAATTTATGTTGATTGAAGCAACTTATGACCAAAGATATAGTAGAGAATATTATAAAATGCAAAATGTATAATTATACACAGTTACAGCCACAGTGTGTGATGACTGACTTTGACAGGCTTAGCTCTTCTCAGCATTGCAAGGACCTACAACAATTCCAAAAGACTCATGATGGAAAATTCCATCCACATGCAGAGAAAGAAATATGAAGTCCAAAAGATACATGATGGAAAATGCCAATGTCTCCCATAGAATGAGCTATGGAGTCAGAATGCTGAACGAAGCAGACTACTTTCTTTTATTTTTCTTTCTCATGATTTTTCCCATTTGTTATAATGTTTGTATACAACATGACTAATGTGAAAATATGCTTAATAGCAATGTATGTGCAGAGCCATTTCAGATAGCAAGCCCTCTTGGGGAGGGGGGATTTAAAAGTTATGGGGGGGCGGAGCCAAGATGGCGGAGTAGAAACAGCTCATCCAAGCCACTCTGCCCCCACATTCCCCCCAAACTATGTAAAAGGGGACTCTGAACAACTTCTGGAGCCCCAGCACCCACAGAACGACACAGAGAAGCTAAACTCCCGCTGAGGACAGCCCAGCAGCCCTGCAGGAAGGACCAGCACAGTGGTCTGGGACCTGGCAGCTTGCAGCGTGAAGAGTGCAGGACCCGAGCTGAGCCCAGGTCCGCATGAGCCGAGGTTTTAGCCCCAGGGCGGCAGGGCCAGCAGCCAGCTGGAGGAACCCCATAACGCCAGGAGCTGTGGTGACTCCAGAATTATCAACATAGACTTGCCTGGGACAAAGTAAGAGGTTAGTGTCCTATGGACTTTGGGACTGGTATTAGGGAATGCGTCGGCTCCCTCCCCTGGGGGCTAGAAGCCACTGAGGACAAACGCCATTTTGTAGTTTTCAGAGGCAGCTCCCGCTCCCAGACTGCAAATTTGTAGGGAGATCCAGCGATCAGTCTTGGGGGGTAATCGCTCTTGCTTTAACCTCCCTGGATCTGGATTGTGATCTAGGGTGGAAGTTGTGGGTGGGTTTACAGCTTGCCAGAAACGGAAGTTGCCCCCTACACGTTCGGGACGAAAATTCCTCTATCTGGCCTTAAAGCCATAGTGTGGCAACAAGCCCAAAAGTCAAGTAATTAAGTGGCAACATGCCAAGGCAAAGGAAACAGAAAAATGCAACCCTAGACTCCTATTTTGGGGGCATAGAGCAGGAAAAGGACTATGAGGTCAGAAGTGGAGGAAAAATTGGAAAGAGAAATGAGAAGGATGCAGGAAAAGTATGAAATGAGGGTCAACAGCCTGACTGAGGAAAACAACACCTTAAAAAATAGACTAACTCAAATGGCAAAGGAGGCCCAAAAGGGCAATGAGGAGAAGAATGCCTTAAAAAGTCGAATTTGCCAGATGGAAAAGAATCTCAGAAGTTCACTGAGGAGATTCATTCCTTCAGAGTTAGACTGGAGCAAATGGAAGCTAATGACTTTATGAGAAATCAAGATGCTGTTAAGCAGATCCAAACAAATGAAAGATTAGAAGGCAATGTGAAATATCTCATGGGAAAAACCACTGACCTGGAAAATAGATCCAGGAGAGAAAATTTAAAAATTATTGGACTACCTGAAAGCCATGATCAAAGAAAGAACCTAGAAATCACCCTTCAAGAATTCTCAAGGAAAACTGCCCTGATGTTTTAGATCCAGAGGGCAAAATAGAGGTTGAAAGAATCCACTGATCACCTCCTGAAAAAGATCCCAAAAAGAAAACTCCCAGGAATATTATAGCCAGGTTCCAGAATCCCCAGATCAAGGAGAAAATACTTCAAGCAGCCAGGAAGAAACAATTTCAATATTGTGGAAACACAATCAGAATAGCCCAGGACCTGGCAGCTTCTACACTGAGGGATCGAAGGGCATGGAATATGATATTCCAGAGGGCAAAAGAACTGGGAATGAACCCGAGGGTCACCTACCCAGCAAAACTGAGTATTTTGTTTCAGGGGAAAATATGGTCATTCAGTGGAATAGAGGACTTTCAAGCATTCTTGAGGAAAAAACCAGAATTGAGTAGAAAATTTGACATCCAGACACAAGAAGGAAGAGATGCCTGAGAAGGTAATCAGGGAAAAGAAATCAAAAGGAACTTATCAAAGTTGAACTATTTACATTCCTATATGGAAAAGCAATAACTGTGATTGATGATATCTTTCTCACTATGAAAATAATGGAAGAACGGGGTGTGCTCATATGAATACATATGTGAATGTGTGTGTATATGGTTACAGTTATGTATGGATAGAGGGCATAAGTTGAATTTCTTGGGAAGGGAGAATACTCAAGGGATGAAATTATGAGGTGAGAGAGGAAAGTGGCAAGAGGAGATGGGGAGAGACAGGGTAGTGTAAACTATCCCATGCAGAAGAAGCAAGGGGAAGTGGTTGCAAAAGAGGGGGAGAATAAGGAAGGCTAAAAAGGCAAAACCACATTCAAACTGAATTTGGTTCAGGGAGAAAATGATATACATAGTAAATGGGATATCTCAACCTGCAGCAGGATAGGGGGAAGGGGGATGGGAGGAGGGATGATGGATGGGAGGGCATCCTTGGGGTGAGGGGAGGTTGGAAGTACCCACTATAAAAGAGGGACAGGATCATGTAGGGAATGGACCAGGTGGGCGGTGGGATGAGTGGGAGGGAATTATAAGCAGCCTTGTACAATATATTTACTATGATAATGTTTTGCATAGCTAGACGTGTACAGCATATACTGAATTACTTATCTCCCAAGAGGTAATGGGTGACAAGGGAGGAAGGAAATGGATCTGAAATTTGAGGTCATAACATTAAATGTTTCAAATATATATAAATACTATTATTAATACTCTTTTGCTTGTAATAGGGAGATAAGATGGGCAGGCATTGGGATGCAAAGACTCACCTTCCTCTAATGGAAAAGTCGATGGGGGTATGGGAGAAGGTATGGGAGACAGCAGATTGGAGGAAGCGATATCTTGTGGGATTACTGTTCTGGGAGGTTGGGTAGGGGAATAATGGGGGGGGAAATGATTGTAACTCAAAATCTGGCGGAAATGAATGATGTAAAACAGAAGTTAATAAAGCATTTGTTTAAAAAAAAGCTATGGAAGTGATTGTTGAAAACTAAAAATAAATATATTTTTAATTTATAATATTGAGTCCCACACGTTTTTGAATTCCAAATTTCCCATACACACACACTCCCCTACCATTGTGGCATGCAATCCAATATAGGGTTTATATATACCTTCACATTAAACATTAGCCAAGATGTAAAGAATTATAACCAATGGAATGAACAAAGAAGAAACAAAGCAAAGCAAAACAAAATGAAAAATAGAGAGAGCAAGTAGTTTGCTTCTATCTTCATTCAGACTTCGCAATTCTTTCTCTGAATGTGGGTAACATTTTCCTTTATGAGTTCTTTAGAGTTGTCTTATAACCTTGTATTGCTGAGAAGAATTCAGTCTACAAAAGTGAGTCATCATAGATACAATTTGTGTATAATTGCGTACAATGTTAAGAATAAAAATTTAATTAAAAAAAAGAAATAAATTGAGAAGGGGATGAAGGAAATAGGTAAACTAATGAATTCTTGGTGGCATTGTGATCTGGTCCAACAATTCTGTAGACATACATGTCCAAAGGTTTATAGAACTATGCATACCCTTTGACCTAGCAATACCACAACTAGGTTTTTATCCCAAAGAGATTTAAAAAGGGCAAAAGACCTAAATGTACAAAAATCTTTATAGTGGCTATTTTTGTAGTGGCAAAAATTGAAAATTGAGGGAATGCCCATCAATTGGATAATGGTAAAAAAACAAAAGAAGCTGTGGTACATGATTGTGATGGAGTACTATTGTGATATTAAAATGATGAGCTGCTCAGTTTCAGAATACCAATATAAACCAAAGCAAAGTTAAGTGAGTAGAACCAGTAGATCACTATGCATTGTAGCAGCAATATTGTAATGAGGATTAACTGTGAAAGACTTAGCTACTCTGATCTCTAGAGTGATTCCATATAATTCTGAAGGACACATCATGAAAAATTCTGTCCACCTCTAGAGAGAGAACTAGTAAAGTAATTGCAAATTCAAATATAATCCTTACACTTTATTTTTTCTTACTTTTTTGCAACATGGCTAGTACAGAAATATTTTTTGCTTTACTTTACATGTATAGTTGATATGTTTTTCTTACTTTCTTGGTGAGTGGGTGTGCAGTTGGATGGAGGGAGAAATGGGGAACTCAGAATTGAACAAAAATATAGTTAAAAACAAATAAGTAAAACATTTTAAAAGGGATTTTTGATAATTTTGGAGAGAGCAGTTTTGGTAGAATTATGAGGGCTAAAACCAGATCATAAAAGGTTAAAAGAGAAAGAGGGAAAAAATGGAGGCACTTAATGTGTTAGATGGTGGGCACAACCCAAATCTGAGGCTTGGCAGGGTAAACTTAGACATATGATAAGAGGGATGGAAACTCAAGAGAAAAGGACAGTGTAGGGGTGAATTGGTTCATCAAGTGGCCAAGATGGTAGAATGAGTAGAAAGTGGGTGGTGCAGGGTAATGGCCTGGGAGAGAACTAAAGTGTCAAGGGATTAGAGTTTTCAGTATAGGTGAAAGGAAGCATTTGGTAAGGGAAGGGAGAAGGAAAGGTAGAAAGCCAATAGATGATGGTTGGATAAGGGGATTTTAGAATTCTTGAACATGGAGGTTTTATGTTTGTGGGTGATGACATGATCAAGGGTACACTCATCTTTTTGAGTGTCTGGGGTATGTTGGAGGAGTAGGTATTGGGAAGGGGGAAGGTGGAGAAATTGAGTGGTTAGGGTTTTTGAGGGAGAATCAATATGTATGTCAAAATCCCCCAAATATGAGGAAAGGAACTTGATTGGAGAGAACCTGGGCTTGTATCTAGCGCAAAGCTTTACTCTAGTGTCTCAGAACTTCTCTATTAGAATGGAAGCTGACTTTGGCCTGTAATCCTTACTCAAAGGTTGCCATGGCAGGATATCCTGTGTCCCAAGGGCTCCACTGCCTGTGTCTAGAAGTGGAAAAGGATTAATGAATTATACTGAAACCCCAAGCCTCTTCTTAGGGCCACAAGGATTAAAAGGAAAGGAGAACGTGTTTCTAATCTCACACCCAGCTCAGATCATGGTTCTTAGGCTACAGGTGATTAAGATCATCATACCACTGGACTTAGCCAAAAAAAGAGAGAGGCTGGTAGTTTTAAAGATACAGACTGTTATAACTGCAGAGTCAATGAAAAGAGTTTTCACCTAGCTATGTGGCTGGGGAACACGAATGCCTTTTCCCAAAAAGCAACTCCTTCCTGTCTCTCAACCATGTACTTCTATCTTAAGTGATCTGGACAGGCACAAAGCTCTATTTTACATAGGATAAATTTGCCGATCTGGGAGTTTGAATGGGATATACACGGAAGAGTAAATATCAAAATTTACAAAAGATATACTGTTTGGGAGGAAGATCAGTGTGTAGTAAATCAGCAAAAGTAGGTTGAAGGCAGATTGTGGAGGGGTTAAATGTGAAACAAGGCAGTTTTATTATCTTAGCAACAATAAGAAGACACTTGAGAATTTTGAGAAAGGGGGTAATATTGTCAGACCCATGCTTCAAGAATATCAATTTGTAATCTCTGTGGAGAACAAAGCAGATAAGAGGGAGTTGAGACAGAGGCAATAAATAGGAGAACTTGTAATAGTTTCAATAATAGGTAATAAGGACCTGAACTAGAATGATGATGAGAAGACAAATGTAAGATACTATAGAAAACTATGATAATGGTTAGAAGAGGACAACTTGCATTTGAGGGTCCTGTAAGTGGACCTAATTATTATTAAAGTGATAGTGGACCTGATGTTCAATTAGAGACAAGGTCCAATTTTTAGAGATCATAGATGAGGTCCTTATAGCAACATATTTGGCGACTAAATCTGGAACCAAGAACCTAGGATCTAGTCCTAATGGTGTTGGGCTCAGCACCAATTGGTCTGGAGGTGGCCTGGTATCTGATCTGGTCAGAATCTGTATGTCACCAAACCCAGCAACAGAGACTTGGCCCATTCTCAGATCATTGGTTATAGAAAGAGCTATAATATTGATTCATTGTCAGAACAGAACAACAGTACATTGCTAAGCAGTAGGATATGGGGCTGGAACAGAATAAGGAGAGAGGGTAAGAACCTGCTCTAAGTATAGGAAAATACTCCCTTGTGTATTTTTACTAAAACTCTAGTTGTCCTTCAACATATCAATATGTTTGCTCTCAGTGTCTCAGATATTTGCTTTCTGGGTCTGGCATGTTGTTTACTCTCCTAGGAGACACTCTGTTTTGTTTTGTATGTGGATAAATAAATACAGTCACTTGAAGAGAGAGAGAAAAATTACAACTGAGCTTCACTTGTTCAGCTGTTTTTAGTTATGTTTGATTCTTTTTGACATTTTTGGAAGTTTTCTTGATAAAGATATTAGAGTGGTTTGCCACTTCCTACTCCATCTCATTTTATGGATGATGAAACTGAGACAAACAGAATTAAGTGACTTGTTCAGGGTTACACAGCTAGTAAGGGACTGAGATGAGATTTGAACTCAGGGCTTCTTGACTCTGAGGCCAGCACTCTATCCACTGTGCCACCTAGCTGCCCTGAGCTTTACTTAAGGAATAATATTTGAGCTATGATTTGAAGGAAGTAAGGCATTATGGAGGACGCGTCAGTAATGAAACAAATGCAAAGTTCTGAAGATAGGAGATGCAGGTTTAAATTTCTGGGTAAGTAATTTTAGGTGGAGAGTAGAATGAATGAATGCAAGGAAGTATATAACATCTGGAAGGGTAGGTGGAAGCCAGAATATGCAGAGCTATAAATGCTAGATAAATGAGTTTTATCCTATCTTAAAAAAAAGAGAAAGCCACTGAAGATTCTTTTTTTCCCCAATGCTTTATTAATTTCTGCTTTACATAATTCATTTCCACCAGATTTTGAGTTACAATTTTTCCTCTACCCACCACTCCAGAATAGCAGTCCCACAAAATATCCCCTCATCCAATCTACTCTCTCCCATATCTTCTCCCGTACCATTTTGACTTTACCATTAGGGCAAGGTGAGTCTCTGTGCCCCAATGCCTGAATATGTTATCTCCCAATTACATGCAAAATAGTATTAATAATAGTACTTATATATATTTGAAACATTTAATTTTAAAACTTTGAATTCCAGATCCATTCCCTTCTTTCCTTGTCACCCAATCCTGCTGGGAAGGTAAGCAAAATGGCAGCTGTGCTGGGGCTCTTCAGTGGCTTCTTGTCCACAGGGGATGGAGCTGACTTGCTCGCAAACACTGGCCCAATGTCCATAGGGCACTCACCTCTCAGTTTCTCCTAGGCACCTATGTGTTGGTAATTCTGGAAACACTACAGCTGCTGGTATTCTGGGGTCCCTCCAGCTGGCTGCTGTTCTGGCCATACTGGGGCTAAAACCTCTGACTCATGGGGTTCTGGGCTTGGCTCCCAGAGCACTGCACTGGCTGCTCCCTGCCCAGCTGCCAGACTGTCCTCAGTGGGAGGTTAGCTTCTCTGTGTCATTTTGTGAGATCTGGAGCACCAGAGGTCATCCAGAGTCTGCCTTTTACAAAATTTTGAAGTGGTGTGTGCTGGAGCACTGTGGAAGAGCTGTTTCTACTCTGTCATCTTGGCTCCACCCCCTGACACTGTAGATTCTTGAGAGGAAGAAAAATATGGTCAAATTTTTTTTTAGGAAAAAATAAATCAGAGAGGCACTGGAAAGCTGGAGACCTAACAGTATACCATTCTAATAGTCTAGGTGAGAGGAACAGACTAAGGCACTAACTACGAATGTAGGGAGATTAAAATGGGTGTCACACATCTGTAGCTGTTCTCAGAGTCCAATGACCTCTATTATTGACTTTGGACACACCTGAAAGAATAGGAAAGGGACCCAGAGTTGTTTTTGTTTTTGTTTTTGTTTTAGTTTTTGGACATGACTAGTGCTTATTTTGTAGGACAGTATCATTTGGTAAATATCGTACCCTAAAATCTCCATCAGCTTATATTATAGTCCTCTTCTCTCTCCTTGAGATAAAGCAACCCTTAATGGAGAACCATTCTGGTTTTCAGACTCCACCCTGGATCCCTCCTCAACTGACACAAAGAGCTGAATTCACACCTATCTTTTTTGGTTACCCTCCTGGTAGCTCAATCAAATGTGGAATATAAAGACCAGTTTAGGGTATAAGGACCCCAAAACCTATGCTGTCTTTGCTTTTATCAGATATTTACAGGTAGTTTAAGAGTTGGAGAGGCTGACAGAAAACAACCACTGCTTTACTGTCCTACAAGATGGCCCTGGTTTCCTGGTGGTAATTACTGTTCCCCTCCCCACCTCATGAGGAACTACTTTTTTTGAAGAAGGTGTAGACAGAGGAAAAAATACTAATTTAAGGGTAGAGAACTCATGATTCTAGGTTTAGACTTGATATTGACTAGCTGTGTCTGAAAAACCACTCCCCTTCTCTGTAGGAATCTATACTCTTCTATGGGTGTATAAATATCAGTTATAAAATTAGCTTTCTTTTTCTATCTCTGTCTCTGTCTCTCTGTTCTCCCTTTTCCTTCTCCACTCCCCATTTCTTCTATCTGTCTCTAGTCTTTCTACCTTCATTCTCTTTCTCTAGCTCTTCCTTTCTCTCCTCACCACACTCTATCTTCATCTCTCTGTCTCTGTCTTATCTCTTTCTTTTTGTCTTTTTGTTGCTGCCTCTCTGTCCTTGTTTCTGTCTATCTGTTTTTCTCTCTCTCTATCTCTCTTTGTTTTTATGTCTGTCTCTCTGTCTGTCTGTCTCTCTCTCTCTCTCTTTCTTTCTCTCTCTCTCTCGTCCTCAGGCAAGACCCTCTCTCTCTGCATAGGAGATTCCTCATCTACCAATGAGGGAATTAGAGTAGATGATCTCTAAGGCCCCTTCTTGTTACAGATCCCTGAATCATCAATGCTTCTAGTCCATGACTATCATCATAAGCAATATATCATAGTTATACAAGGCTTGGCAATTTTTCCTCACATCCTGCAAGTTCAGTATAATCAAATGGTGTTTGGTAATTTTACTCAATAAATGTTATAAAGCAAAAAGTGTTACTGAGGTTTTCATCTGGAGACAAGCATGACACCTACATTATCTCCATGGCTACACAAGCAGCATTAATAAAAATTTGATGTTGTTGATATAGATAAATGTAGAATGAGAATTTGGGTGAGCCATACCCTCTGAGGGATACGTTTACAATTTGTAAATGCATATATTTTAATGCCAAAAATTCCACTTTCTATGGCCTGTAGGTATTTATTTTGCAATAAGTCAAGTTGCATATGTTATACAGAAGATGCGGTTTCTGGTGAGTAGTGATACACAGGGGGTATAATTTTCAAACCTTGCCTAGAGCACTTAAGTAACATGTTCTAGCTCTGGATAAAAGGAACTATAGAACTGAGAGTAGACAATATGCAACTCTATATAGCATGGTAATAATACACTATATTTGCTTAACACTTTGTAGTAATCAAAATCCATTTACATATATGATCTCACTGGATTCCTGTAATATTTCTACAACTTAAGTAGGTTACAATGTATATAAAGTCTCCATAGGTTTATGGGATCACTAATGTGGAGAGAGGAATTGTTCAGGGAAGTCCCTGATAAATTTGATGAGTTCTCCTAATCAATTGGGTAAGGTGTTAGAGTAATCTGAGGGCTACCTTCCTTTGAAATTTGAACATAGCAACTGGTATTTTGTTGATAGGATGCAGGTATCTCCCAATGTGTAGATTACTGAGCTCCATGGGGACAAATTCTTCTGAGAACACCCACATGATTTGGATAACAGTTACCTGTGAAACTAGTCAGGTCTATCTGTCTAACTCTACAAACCCCACTGGAATGAGGATGTAATGACCCTTCTAAACTCTGCCCTATTTATACTATATCTAGAATATTGTATTCAGTTCAGGGCAACTCATCCCCTTAACCAATACACTCCAACACTCCCCTCTCCTCTTATACACCTAACCAAAAAATTCAAGTAGTCCCCTCTTCCTTCCAGAATCAAATATAAGCTTCTCTATTTGGTATTAAATCTGTTCACAATCTGACTCCTTCCTAACTTTCCACTCTTACGCTTTAGTCACTTAAATTCACCATGTGAACCAGCAGTGCAGACTACTTGCTATTCTGCACAATGTATATTCTGACTCCCATCTCTCTGTTTTTACATCAACTGCCTCTCATGCTTAGGATTCCCTCCCTCTTTACCCCCTTTACTTAAGAATTCTTCATTTGTTTCAGTACTCCCCTTATTCACCATCTTCTACATGAAGCCATTCCTGAATCCCTTAGCTACGAATGTCTTTGCTTATCAAACTACCTTGGATTTAGAGTGCTTATATGCTATATTTTGTACACACATATTTGTTTAAATATTATTATATATGCTCAAATTATCTCCTCCTAAGGAAGGAGACTGTGAACATGATAACTGTCTTCTGTTATTTGAAAGACTGTCAAGTGAAGTAGGGATTTGATTTTGTCCCCATAAGGTAGAACTAGGAGCAATGGGTGGAAACTAAGAGGAGGCTTCAAAAAGACAACTTCAAGCTTGAGGTCAGGAAAAATGTTCCAACAATTAAAGGTTTCCACTAGTAGAATAGACTCCTTTGAAAGGTATCATATTCACTGTAACTGCAGGTTTTCAATCAGACTAGATGACCAGTTGTTGGGTACATTATACTGGGAATTCCTTTAGAGTATTGGTTGTACTATGAATTCCCTTCTAACTTTCATTTTGTGATTTTGTGAACCTGTGCTCATGTGCAGTTTCATTTCCCTCTTTCTCCCTCACCTCCTGATCACAGGAGTAGTTGTTGGAAACTTACAGCAGAAATGTGTGGCAGAAATTGATATACCTATGAATGAGCTTCAAAGGGAAGATACTGAGAGTAGACTTTTCCTATTCAATTGATATGAATATAGTGGAATTTTAATGCGGTGAGAGAACCCCAGTTGGTCAGTACTCACCAATGCGGGTTCTTGAAGTGAGAGTCAGATAACAGCAATAAGGTGTCAATTAAACAATGCTTGAAGAAATTACTTCATGCTATTCACTGGAAGGTCAAATACTGATGCTGAAGATTAAATACTTTAACTACATAATGAGAATATGAGAGCTATTGTAAAAGACCCTGATTTTGAAAAGATTGAAAGAAAATAGAAAAGGTAAAGCAGAGGATGCTATGGATGAACAAGAACTTGGACAGAATTTGAGAGATACCAGAGGATAGAAGGGCCTGTGCTACTATGTAAAATCAGACATGATTGAATGAGTGAATAACCACAACAACCACAACAATCAATTAAGAGTGAGGCAGCATGCCATTTATTCCAGCAGGCTAGAGTAGATACCAAGACAGATGGCATCCACAGTGAGCCTGGCCTAAGAGGTTCCTTACATATACATTTTTAGGACAAGATTCAAAAGCTAAACATTATTCAAAGTAACTTTGTATGAAAGAAAGAAAATAAATATGGTTATTCATAAAACACAGGTGATTATACAAAAAGATAGTATACTTGTTGGAGAAAATTGTATATTATTACTTTCAGTAGAGACATAAAGGAATTATTGTCAGAGTATAGCTCATCTTCTTACTAAATCAGAGAATTTTATCTGTTAGGACAGATACAGAGGGCCAGTATTGAGCCAGTCAAGTAATGGGTAGAGTATGAGTCAGGATTTCCCCAGGCCTCACTCCTCATGAGGGCTCATTGTTGCTCAGGGTGATTGGCTCACCATCTTTCCTTGATTAGCAAGGGAATAGGGCTTGATTACTGAGAAGTGATTACCATGAAGTGATCTCACATGCACACAATGGAATAAAGTATTAGGAGGTAGAATGCCAGATGTAATCACTTTTTAAATTTGTATATAAACTCTTACCCTCAGATAAATAAACAAACTGCCTAGACAACTTCTCATCTGGCTCATGTATCACCATTCCCACATTCTCATGTTCAGTGTGTACCCCTTCTGTGCCAGCATCAGACAGACAGGGAAGAGAAGTTTCCTAGAAGTGTGGGATTCTCAGCTTTCAGTGGTTAAATATTGTTGTAACAATGAGAAGCAAAAAAGGAGACATTGAAGGACACTAGATATTACAGCTGGTCACTAGGGGTCATTTACAGCAGAATGGCTAGTACAGAACAGGATGGAATCAGCATGCCTTAAACCAGATATTTCTTTTTCTTTAAAATAATCTGTTATTTATTTTTAGTTTTTAACATTCCATAAGATTTTGAGTTACAAATTTTCTCCCCATCTTTCCCCTACCCCGACCCTAAGATAGCAAGCCTACTGGATAACCCTTCCCCCAATCTGCTCTCTCTAATATCCTCCCCCAGGACCTTCCCCCCCACCTTCCTAGTAGGGCAAGATACATATCTATACATAAGTGTCAGTATATTTTATTTCCCAGTTGCATGCAAAAAATCTAATTTTTTTATACATTTGTTTTAAGAAATTTGATTTCCATATTCTTTTCCTTCTTCCCTCTTCACCCACCTCCACTGGAAAGACAGGCAATTAAATATAGGTTGTAGATGTGTAGTTATGCAAAATGTTTCCATTGTAGTTATATTGTGAAAGACTAACTATATTTTCCTCCATCCTATCCACCCCCCCACTTAATCTATTTTCTACTTTGACCCTGTAAATTTTCAAAAGTGTGTGCTTCTAACTACCCTCTCCCCCAATCTGCCCTCCTTTCTATCATTCCCCTTCTTATCCCCTCCCCCGCTACTTTCCTGTAGGGTAAGATACCCAACTGAGTATGTATATTATTCCCTCTTTAAGCAAAATTCAGTGAGTGTAAGGTTGACCCATTCCCTTTCACCTTCCTGCTCTTCCCCTCCATTATAGCAGTTTTCTCTCTTCTATATGAGATAATTTACCCTATTCTATCTCTCCCTTTCTCCTTCTCCAATTATATTTCTCTTTAACCTCTTAATTTTATTTTATATTTTATTTTTTAGATACCATCCCTTCCTATTCAACTGATCCTGTGCCCTCTGTCTATGTATGTATGTACAAACATATACACACACTCATATACACACACACACACACACACACACATACCCTCCTATACATACATGCATACACATATATACTACTATGTATACATATGTATACTACATATGTATACTACATATGTATACACATATATATGTGTATGTATGTACATACACATATATATGTGTGTATACATATATATACATACATACATACACATATATATGTGTATACATATGTAGTACACACAGACATATATATTCCTTTCAACTATCCTCATACTGAGAAAAGTTTCATGAGTTACAATTATCATTTTTCCATGTAGGAATGTAAATAGTTCAACTTTAATAAGTTCCTTATGATTTCCTTTTCCTTTTTACCTTCTCATGCTCCACTTGCTACTTGCATTTGAATGTAATATTTTCTGTTCAGTTCTGTTCTTTTCATCAAGAATGCTTGGAAGTCCTTTATTTAATTTAATGACCATATTTTCCCCTGAAGCATTATACTCAGTTTTGCTAGGTAGGTGATTTATGGTTTTAATCTCAGCTCCTTTGGCCTCTAGAATATCATATTCCAAGACGTTTGAACCCTTAATGTAGAGGCTGCTAGATATTGTGTTATCCTGATTGTGTTTCCATAATACTCAAATTGTTTCTTCCTGACAGCTTGTAATATTTTCTCCTTGACCTGGGAACTCTGGAATTTGGCTATGATATTTTGTAGGAGTTTTCATTCTTTTTGGGATCTTTTCAAGAGGTGATCAGTGAATTATTTAAATTCCTATTTTGCCCTGTGGTTCTAGAATATCAGGGCAATATTTCTCAAGAATTTCTTGAAGGATGATTTCTGGGCTATTTTTTATTATGGCTTTCAGGTTGTGCAATAATTTTTAAATTATCTCTCCTGCATCTATTTTCTAGGTGAGTGGTTTTTTCAATGAGATATTTAATATTGCCTTCTGTTTTTTCATTTGTTTGGATCTGTTTCATAGTATCTTGATTTCTCATAAAGTTATTATCTTCCATTTGCTTCAGTCTTGGCAGCCAATTACTTGACTTTTAGAGCTCTTTGCCACGGCAGGATTCTGCTACCAGAGTGAAGAGAGCTGTGTCCCAAATTGCTGGGTTTTTTTGCAAATGTTGTCAGAGCTATGAGAAGGGTGCCCTTTGTTGCAGCCCCTACGAGCTTTGGCACACTGATGTTTCTCACCCCAGGATCACCTCCCAAGACTGTGACCCATATCCAAGTAGATTAAACCTCCACAGCTGCTGGTCATTCACTCTCTTGAAGTATGCTCTGCCTTGTCTGTGCCGCTTTTTGGGGCACCCTACATCTGGGTCAGTGTAGGTCACATAGGACTACACTTGGCTGCCAGCTCAGTGTGATAGACCCTTCCTATCTGCCTTCCAGGCTTCTTTCAGTGGGAAGTTTGTTTTTCTTGGTCACTTTGTGGGTTTTGTTGCTCTAAAAATTGTTTAGAGTCATATTTCACAGATATTGGAGGTGGTTGGTGTGGAAGCTTAGGTAAGTTCCTGCTTTTACTGTGCTATCTTGGCTATGCCCCCCTATATCTCTTTGTAAGGAATGGAGGGTCTATGTGTCACACAGACATATCAGGGAAGTTCATGGTGTAACACCAGAAAGTTTGGTAGTGGATATTAACCTAAGAGAGGTAAAGAAGCATACTAGAAGCTGCCAGCCTCCAGAAAGGTAATGAAGTTAGTCTCTGAGGTTCATCTGGGGAGGATAATTTTGTTCAGTTCTCCCAAAAGAGAAAGGAGGGAATTGATAGATTTCTTAAGGTATATGGGAAAGGCAGACTTGCAAGCCCACTTGGCCCAAGAGAATAGTTCAAAATCAATGTTTCTAAATCCCAACTTTTGTGTGGAAGAGGAGATTCCAAGTTGATCAACCATTCCAGAGCAAGAAGGGCTTTGTGTTCCATAGAGAGGG
The DNA here is from genome assembly GCA_011680675.1 of Gymnobelideus leadbeateri. Classification (NCBI taxonomy): domain Eukaryota; kingdom Metazoa; phylum Chordata; class Mammalia; order Diprotodontia; family Petauridae; genus Gymnobelideus; species Gymnobelideus leadbeateri. The sequence continues at coordinate 168,248 of WOXC01010071.1, forward strand.
TAGGATAGATAATGTAATTCCTATACAGTATTCTACTTGGTGGATAAAAGTAGCAAGTAATTCAGGCACTGTAGGCCTTATGGGTTGATTATTTAACTGCCCACAATGTGTACTTTAACGTGACATTCTAAATTTACAGGTTGGTACTATGAATCTTGGAGAGATTGTGGAGGAATTATGGGACAGAACTCACTATAATTTTGATGGTTTACCCCAATATCATTTCCAACTTCATTGCCATTCTGGAACTTGGTTCTTCCTAGGAGTCTTTTGTATTATTTTTGGGTTTGGTTGTTTTGTTTAAATTATTCTATATGCATTTAGTAGCATGGGTCTTTTTTGAGAAGTGGGGGACTTCTTTTATCTACATTTATAGAAATACATATATATGTATATATATACATATATATGTGTATATATATATACATATATACATATGAATGTGAATATATGTGTATATATATATATATATATATACATATATACATATGAATCAAACCCTGAATATTTTCCTAGAGCTTGCAGTTAAGGCAATTATCAAAGAGGAAAATGACTTTTTTAAGGTTATCCTCTGAAGACCCATATGTGTGAGCACAGAGTCTTGAAAATAGGAAGACTTTATCACATAATAATAGCAAAAACAATAACCCCCAAAATAGCTAGCATTTATAGAGCACTTTAAGGTTCACAAATTGTTATTTCATGTACTTGATCTTGTTTGATCTCACAGATGTAGAACCAAAAAATCCAGTAGAATTAGGGTGAGAAGTAACTTTGAATCTTCTAGTCCATATCCTTTCATTTTTCAGATGAGAAGATTGAAGTACAGTAGTACCGAAGTCAAACAGTAAGTAGCAGATCCTTGATTGAACATAGTGCTTCTGACTACAGATTTAAGACTCTTTCATCTGAACCATTCCAGTGGATGAGGGCTTTGGGCATGACTGTCTCACCTTACATGAAAAGGATTAAAAACCAACAAAATTGCTAGGGACAAAGGGAATTATATTTCTTTTTTCCCCCTAGTAACTCTAACTCTAAACCCCAGTGAAGCAGCCTGCAAGTGTTTAATACTTATTTATAATACAGAAAATATAAGAAGAAATATATTCTCATTCTAATGTGGTAGGAATGATCAGCTCTTTGGATTTACTCAGAGATTTCATCTATGAATGTTGTCCCTACAATGGATATGGTCCCTACAATATGGCTTAAAATCTATCCATGTTTGCTCATGGAATGACCTAAAGATAATTGTAAATTACAAAGTATATTTAGTAAGTTAGGTATAATATTAGATTTAAAATATTATTTATTTTTAACATTCATGAAAAAAATTGATTTCCCAAATCTATCCTTCCCTCCCATCTTTATCCCACCCATTTTATGAAAAGAAGAAATATGATGTCAAGTATGCATGTTACTTCATGCCAAACATGCTCCCATATTAGTTATGTTGCAAAACAAACAAACAAACAAAAAAAGAAAGGGGCAACTGGGTGGTACAGTAGATAGAGCAATAGCCCTGGATTCAGGAGGACCCAAGTGTGAATACAGCTTGAGATACTTACTAGCTGTGTGACCCAGGTTAAGTTCCTTAACACTGAGTACCTCTAAAATATAAGACAAGAAAAAATAAAGTAAATGAATTTATGTTTTAATCTGCATTCAGAATTCATCAGTTCTTACTCTGGAGGAGGTGACATTTTTACATCATAAAACCTTCAGAATGGTGCATTAATATCCCAATTTTTGCACATCCTTTAGAGAATTTGTCATTTTTCTTTTCTGTCATATTAACCAATCTGATAGGTGTGAGATGATACCAAAGTGTTGTTATAATTTGCATTTGTTAATCAATTGTGATTTAGAGCATTTTTTCTTATGGCTATTGATAGCTTTGATTTCTTCTTCTGAAAGATGACTATTAACATACTTTAATAATTTTTTAATCAAATGTTTTATTAACTTCTAGTTTTCTTCATTCATTTCCACAAGATTTTGAGTTACAAATTTTCTACCCGTTTTTCAACTCTACCCACAACCCCAAGATAGTGATCCCACTGGATATCCCCTCATACAATCTGCTCTCTCCCATATCTTCTCCCATAACCCCCTACACATAAAATAATACTAATAATTGTATACACACATGCACACATTTGAATTTAAAACGTAGAATTCCAGATACATTCCATTCCTCCCTTGTCACCCACCCTTACTGGGAAGATAAGAATTTCAGTATAGTTTGTACATGTGTAGCTATACAAAACATTTCCATAGTGGATATACTGTAAAAGACTGACTATATTTCCCTCTCTGCTATCCCACCTCTCACTTGTTCTATTCTTTACTTTGATCCTGTCCCTTTTCAAAAGTGGCTCCTTCCAACTTCCCTCCACCCCAGCTTGCCCTTCCTTCCATCATGCCCCCTCTCATCCCCACCCCCCATACTCTCATGTAGGGTGAGATATTCTTATTTAGTGTGTATGTCATTCCCTCCCTAAGCCAAATTCAATGAGAGCAGGTTGACCCATTCCCTTTTGCCTTTTTTTTTCTCCTCCTCCATTGTAACCATTTTCCCTTGCCTCTTCTATATTAGATAGTTTATCCCATTCTGTCTCTCCCCATCTCCTCTCATTATATTCCTCTCTCCCCTTTTAATTTCATCTTTTAAGTATCATCCCTTGCTATTAAATTGGTACTGTGCCCTCTCTTTATGTGTATCTGAACACATATATACACACATTCACATATGTATTCATATGTCCATATAACTTCTTATATAGACATATATGTATGTATGTATGTATGTATCTATCTATCTATCTATCTATCTATCTATCTATATTATTCCATTCAACTATTCTTATACTGAGAAAAAGTTTCATCAATTACAATTATCGTTTTTTTTCCCCATTTAGGAATGTAAATACTTCAATTTTGTAAGTTCTTCATGATTTCTTTTCTCTGTTTACTTTCTCTTGCTTCTTGTATATGAATGTCACATTTTCTATTGAACTGCTTTTTTTCATCAAGAATACTTGAAAATCCGCTTTCTCTCCTCGACACCGTTGGAGAAGGTTCGCTGAAGTGTTTGCTGCCGCTCTCGCCATGTCGAAGTCAGAGTCCCCCAAGGAGCCCGAGCAGCTTCGGAAGCTCTTTATCGGCGGCCTGAGCTTCGAGACGACGGATGAGAGCCTAAGGAGCCATTTTGAGCAATGGGGCACGCTCACAGACTGCGTGGTGATGAAGGATCCAAATACCAAGCGATCCAGGGGGTTTGGTTTTGTTACCTATGCCACAGTGGAAGAGGTAGATGCGGCCATGAACGCCAGACCTCACAAGGTGGATGGCAGAGTTGTTGAACCAAAGAGAGCTGTTTCCAGAGAGGACTCTCAAAGGCCAGGTGCCCACCTAACTGTGAAAAAGATCTTTGTGGGTGGCATTAAGGAAGACACTGAGGAGCATCACTTGAGAGACTATTTTGAACAATATGGGAAAATTGAAGTGATCGAAATCATGACTGACCAAGGCAGTGGCAAAAAGAGAGGTTTTGCTTTTGTTACCTTTGATGACCATGATTCTGTGGATAAGATTGTCATTCAAAAATACCATACTGTGAATGGCCACAACTGTGAAGTAAGGAAAGCTTTGTCTAAGCAAGAAATGGCCAGTGCTTCATCTAGTCAAAGAGGTCGAAGTGGTTCTGGAAACTTTGGTGGTGGCCGTGGAGGTGGCTTTGGTGGAAATGATAACTTTGGCCGTGGTGGCAACTTCAGTGGTCGTGGTGGTTTTGGTGGCAGTCGTGGTGGTGGAGGATATGGTGGAAGTGGAGATGACTACAATGGATTTGGAAATGATGGTGGTTATGGAGGAGGCGGCCCTGGTTACTCTGGAGGAAACAGAGGCTATGGAAGTGGTGGACAGGGTTATGGAAACCAGGGCAGTGGCTATGGCGGGAGTGGCAGCTATGACAGCTATAACAACGGAGGAGGCGGAGGCGGCTTTGGCGGTGGTAGTGGAAGCAACTTTGGAGGTGGTGGAAGCTACAATGATTTTGGCAACTACAACAATCAGTCTTCAAATTTTGGTCCCATGAAGGGAGGAAACTTTGGAGGCAGGAGCTCAGGCCCTTATGGTGGAGGCCAATATTTTGCCAAACCACGTAACCAAGGTGGCTATGGTGGTTCCAGTAGTAGCAGTAGTTACGGCAGTGGCAGAAGATTTTAATTACTGTTAGGAAACAAAGCTTAGCAGGAGAGGAGAGCCAGAGAAGTGACAGGGAAGCTACAGGTTACAACAGATTTGTGAACTCAGCCAAGCACAGTGGTGGCAGGGCCTAGCTGCTACAAGAAGACATGTTTTAGACAATACTTTTTGTGTATGGGCAAAAAAAAACACCAGGACTGTATTTGTGACTAATTGTATAACAGGTTATTTTAGTTTCTGTTCTGTGGAAAGTGTAAAGCATTCCAACAAAGGGTTTTAATGTAGATTTTTTTTTTTGCACCCATGCTGTTGATTGCTAAATGTAATAGTCTGATCATGACGCTGAATAAATGTGTCTTTTAAAAAAAAAAAAAAAGAATACTTGAAAATCCTCTGTTCCACTGAATGACCCTATTATCCCCTGAAACATGATACTCAGTTTTTCTGGGTAGGTGATTTTTGGTTTTAATCTCAGCTCCTTTGACCTCCAGAATAGCATATTCCAAGCCGTTTCATCCCTCAGTATGGAAGCTGCCAGATCCTGTGTTATCCTGATTGTGTTCCAACCATATTGAAATTGTTTCTTCCTGGCTGCTTGTAATATTTTCTCCTTGATCTGTGAATTCTCAAACCTGGCTATAATATTCCTATGAGTTTTCTTTTGGGGATCTTTTTCAGGAGGTGATTGGTGGATTCTTTCAACCTCTATTTTGTCCTCTGGTTCTAAAACATCAGGGAAATTTTCCTCGAGAATTTCTTGAAGGATGATTTCTAGGTTCTTTTTTTTTTTTTTTGATAATGGCTTTCGGGAGGCAGAGCCAAGATGGAGGAGTAGAAACAGCACTTCCAAGGTGCTCTGCCCCACACAAATTCCAAATAATGTAAAAGGGGACACTGAACAACTTCTGGAGCCACAGCACCCACAGAACTACAAAGAGAAGCTAACCTCCCGCTAAGGAGAACACAGCAACCCTGCATGGAGCAGTGAATGCAGCACTCTGGGAGCTGAGCCCAGGCCATGGTTTTAACCCTAGGGCGGTGGCTGGAGGGACCCAAGAACACCAGCAGCTGTGGTGATTCCAGAATTATCAACACAGATAAGCCTAGGACAAAGTGAGAGGTTAGTGCCCTATGGACTTTGGGACCAGTATTTGGAGAACGCATCAGCTTCCTCCCCTGGGGGCAAAAAGCTGCTGAGGAAACACTGCACAGAAGCTATTTTGCAGCGTCAGTGGCAGCTCTAGCTCCTGGTCTACAAACAATAGGGAGATCCAGCAAACAGTCTGGGGGTTAAGCTCTCTTGCTTTAAACTGCCAGGATCTGGATTGTGGTCTGGGGGGGAAGTTTGGGGTGGGTATCCAATTTGCCAGAGTGGGTGGAGGCTTTACAGAGGCCACCCAACCTGCGGAAGTTTTGAAGACCCTCGATGTTCGGGATAGAAGCTCTCCTGTCTGGTGGCCGTGTCCTACTGTGGCAACAAGCCCCAAAATCAAGTAAATAAGTGGCAACATGCCTAGGCAAAAGAAATAAAATAAATAGAAAAATTAAACATTGGACTCCTATTTTAGGGGCAAAGAGGATCAAAGCATGGAGGAGGACTGTGAGGTCAGAACTCCTGCACCAAAAGCCCCAAATGGAAATACAAGCTGGCTACAGGCCATAGAGGACATTAAGAAGCAGATAAGAGAAGTGGGGGAAAATTGGGAAGAGAAATGATAAAGATGCAAGAAAAGTATGAAATGACAGTCAACAGCCTGACTGAGGAAAATAACACCTTAAAAAATAGACTAGCTCAAATGGCTAAAGAGGTTCAGAAAGTCAATGAAGAGAAGAATCCCTTAAAAAGCCAAATTTGCCAGATGGAAAAAGAATCTCAAAAGGTCACTGAGGAGATTGATTCTTTCAGAGTTAGACTGGAGCAAATGGAAGCTAGTGAATTTATGAGAAATGTTAAACAGATCAAAACAAATGAAAGAATAGAAGGCAATGTGAAATATCTCATGGGATAATGGCTTTCAGTTAGTCCGATAATTTTAAAATTATCTCTGCGGGATCTATTTTTCAGGTCAGTGGTTTTTCCAATGAGATAATCTACATTGCCTTCTATTTTTTTTTCATTTGTGTATATCTGTTTAATAGAATCTTGATTTCTCATAAAGTCACTATCTTCCATTTGCTCCAATCTAATTCTGAAGGAATGATTCTCTTCAGGGAGCTTTTGAGATTCTTTTGCCATCTGGTAAATCTGTTTTTTTTAAGGCATTCTTCTCCTCATTGAATTTTTCAGCCTCTTTTGCCATTTGAGTTTGTCTATTTTTAAGGGGTTATTTTTTTCAGTCAAGTTGTTAACTCTCATTTCATAATTTTCTTGCATCTTTCTCAGTTCTCTTCCCAATTTTTCCTTCATTTCTCTTATTCGGTTTTTAAAATTCTTTTTAAGGGGTGGCTAGGTGGCACAGTGAGTAGAAAGTCAGCCCTGGAGTCAGAAGGACCTGAGTTCGGATCCAGCCTCAGACACTTAACACACAAACAAAAACCTAGCCATGTAACCTTGGGCAAGTTACTTAACCCCAATTGCCCTCCATAAAGCAAAAAAAAAATCCTTTTTTAAGCTCCTCTGTGGCCTGTTACCAGCTTATGTTTTCCTTGGAAGCTTTTGGTGCAGGAGTTCTGACTTCACTGTCTTCATCCTTTTCCATGCTTTGATCCTTTTTGTCCCCTCTGATACCAGGCAGGGGAGCTTCATCATTCAGTGGTCACTCAGTGGAATAGAGGACTTTCAAGCATTCTTGATTAAAAAAAAAACAGTTGAATAGAAAATTTGACTTTCAGTTACAAAAATCATGAGAAGGTAAATAAGGAAAATAAATCATAAGGAACTTACCAAAATTGAACTATTTACATCCCTACATGGAAAAACAATAATTGTAACTTATGAAACTTTTCTCAGTAGGAGAATAGTTTAAAGGAATAGAAATATGTGTATATGCCTAAATATATATGTCTATATAGGAGGGTATATGAGCATACAAATTCATACGTGAATGTGTATATATGTGTACATATATATATATATGTTTGTGTGTGTGTGTGTACATGTATATAGATAGATAGATAGATAGATAGATAGATAGATAGATATAGATAGATAGATAGATAGATAGATAGATAGATAGAGGGTACAGGACCAATTGAATAGGAAGGGATGACACTTAAAATGTGATATTAAGAGAAGAGAGAGGAATATAATGAGAGGGGATGGGGAGAGACAGAATGGGGGAAACTAATAAAGAAGAGGCAAGGGAAAATGCTTACAATGGAGGGGAGGAATAGGAAGGCAAAAGGCAATGGCTCAAACTTATTCTCATTGAATTTGGCTTAGGGAGGGAATGACATACCCACTAAATAAGGTATATCACCCTACAGCAGAGTAGGGGGCAAAGGGGATGAGAGTGGGGATGATGGAAGAGAGGCAGGCTGGGGGGAGGTAAGTTGGAAGCACCCACTTTTGAAATGGGACAGGATCAAAGTAGAGAACAAAACAAGTGGGAGGTGGGATAGGAGGGAGGGAAATATGATCAGTCTTTTTCAATATATCCATTATGGAAATGTTTTGCATTAGCTACACATGTACAACCTGTATTGAATTTCTTATCATCCCAGTAAGGGTGGGTGACAAGGGAGGAACAGAATGAATCTGGAATTAAAAGTCTTAAAACTAAATGTTTAATATATATATATATATATATATATATTTATATATACATACATATATGCTATTATTAATACTATTTTACATGTAATTGGGAAAAAAGAGAATGCAATATCCTGGGGGACTGCTATTTTGGGACAGTGGGTAGGGGGAAAACGGGCAGAAAATTTGTAACGCAAAATCTGGCAAAAATGAAGTAAACCAGAAGTCAATAAAGCATTTTTTTGGGGGGAAAAAACAGTAACATTTCAGGGATGTCTGGGTTGCTCAGTGAATAAAGCACTGGCCATGGTTTCAGGAGGACCTGAGTTCAAATCCAGACTCAGACAGTTAACACTTATTAGCTATGTTACCTTGGGCAAATCACAACCCCAATTGCTTTTCCTTCCCCCTCCAAAGAGAAAAAAAGAAAGGAAGGAAGGAAGGAAGGAAGGAAGGAAGGAAGGAAGGAAGGAAGGAAGGAAGGAAGGAAGGAAGGAAGAGAGAAAGAAAGGAAGAAATACGTACCATTTCTCAAATATATACTGACTAAAAATTGAGTCAAATTCATAAAAATAAGATCTCTTCTCCAATGGATAAATTGTCAAAGAATATAAATAGGCAGTTTTTCAGAAGGAGATGTCAAAGCAGTCCATATTCATATAAAAAAGTTTTCTATCATTATTGATTAGAGAAATGTAAGTTAAAACAACCCCATGGTATGACCTCACACCTCTCAGGAAGGAAAAATGCAAGAAGAGATGAGGGGAAATAGGTACATTAATGAATTATTGTTGGAATAGTAAACTGGCCCAAACATTCTGGAGAATAATTTAGAAATATGCCCAAGGAAATATAAAACTATGTATACTATCCCAACATAACAATATGTCTGTATCCTAAAGATAACAATGTAAAGGGGGGGAGGTATATCTCATATGAAGCAAAAGCAAAAATAGACCTAATTAAACTATATTCTGCTAAAAGACACCAATGACAATGAAGCAATATCATTACTAATTGTATATGCAACAAGTATGATAGCTTCACAATTCTTAGCAGGAAAGATAAGGGAGATAGAGAAAGAAATTGATAAGAAGTCTATACTTGTGGGGGACCTCAATATCCCCCCTTCTGAACTTGATAAAGCTAACCTCAAAATAAATAAGAAAGAAGTTAGTGGGGTGAATAGAATTTTAGACAAGGTAGATATGATAGCCATCTGGAAAAAATTGAACATGGATAAAAAGTAATCTACCTAATTCTCTGCAGTATGTGGCATATATGTAAAAATAAACCTCACACGCCAGTGTAGAGAGGCAGAAATAGTAAATGCATCCTTTTCAGATCATGAAGCAATAACAATTATATGTAATAAATGGCCATGGGCAAATAGTCTAAGAACTAAATGGAAATTAAATAACCTAATCCTAAAAAAAGAGTGGGTCAAACAAGAAATTATAGAAACAATCAGTAACTTCATTCAAGAAAATGACAACAAAGAAGTAACTTTCCAAAACTTATGAGATGCATAAAAAGTGGTTCTTAGGGGAAGTTTTGTATTTTTGAATGCTCATGTGTATAAAATAGGGGAAAAGGAGATCAATGAATTGGACATGTAACTGAAAAAGCTAGAAAAAGAACAAATCAAAAACCCCAATTTAATACTGAATTAGAAATCCTGAAACCCAAAAGAGAGATTAATAACATTGAAATTAAGAAAACTATTGAATTAATTAATAAAGGTAGAATCTGGTTATATGAAAAACCAATAAAATTGATAAACCTGAAGTCAATTTGTTAAAACAATGAAAGGAGACCAAATTACCAATACCAAAAATGAAAACCATGGATTTGCCTCCAATGAAGAGGGAATTAAACAATAACTAGGAATTATTTTGTCCAGTTGTATGCCCATTAATTTGACAATCTTAGTGAAATGGATGAATACTGGCAAAAATATAATTTGCCCAGATTAACTGAAGAGTGAATAAAATACTTAAATAACTCCATCTCAGCAAAAGAAATTGTACAAGACATCAATGAAGTCCCTTGGGGAAAAAAAATCTCCAGAGACTGATGGAATTACAAGTGAATTGTATAAAACATTTAGAGAACAATAAATGCCAATACTTTATACATTATTTGGGAAAACTTCAGGAGAAGTATTCCTACCAAATTCTTTTTATGACACAAATGTGGTACTAATACCTAAACTGGGAAGAGCCAAAACAGAGAAAGGATATTACAAACCTATTTCCCTCAGGAATATGATATGATTTTATTTTTACTATTAGCAAAAAGATTACAGCAACTTATCAGGGCAGTAATATAATCTGATCAGCTAGGACTTATTCCAGGAATACAAAGATGGTTCAATAATAGGAAACTACTAGTATAATCAATCATATCAACAACAAAACTAGTAGAAACCATATAATCACGTCAACAGCTGCATAAAAAAGCTTTTGAGAAAACACAACACCCAGTTCTATTAAAACACTAGAAAGTATAGGAATAAATGTAGTCTTTCTTAAAATAACAAATAGCATCTATATAAAACTATCAGCAAGTATTATATGTTATGTGGATACACTAGAAGCATTTCCAATAAGATTGGGAGTCAAACAAGGATAGCCACTGACACTCCTTTTATTCAGTTTTGTACAAGAAATTTGGTACTAGCAATCAAACAAGAAAAAGAAATTGAAACTATCAGATTCAGCAAAGAAGAGACTAAGCTGTCACTATGCAGATGATATGATGATAGAGAATCAAGTAAAAACTACTTGAGATAATAAATAAATTTAGCAAAGTTGCAGGATATAAAATAAATCTACATAAATCCTTGGCATTTCTATATATTTCTATCCATGCCCAACAGCAAGAAATAGAAAGAGAAATTCCACTTAAATGTAGACATTATAAAATATTTATGATTCTACCTGCCAAAACAAACCCAGCAACTTTATGAACACAGTTAAAAAACATTTTCACACAAATAAAGTCAGATTTAGATAATTGGAAAGACAATAGTTGTTCATGACTAGGTCAAGCTAATATAATAAAAATGACAATTTTACCTAAATTATTCTACCTGTTTATTGACATACCAATCAATCTAGCAAAAAATGATTTTATAGAGCTAGAAAAAAAATAATAACAAAATTCACCTGGAAGAACAAAAGGTCAAGAATATCAAGGGAATTAATGAAATGAAATGCTAGGGAAGTACAAACAGAGTATAGAATCTGTTTCGGGGGACAAAAAAGAACAAAGCATGAATGGGAGGAAGACAATGAAGTCAGAACTCCAGCATCAAATGCTTCCAAGAAAAATATGAACTGGTAACAGGCTATGAAGAAGCTCAAGAAGGATTTTGAAAATCAAGTCAGAGAAGTGGAGGAAAAATTGGGGAGAGAAATGAGAATGGTGCAAGAAAATCATGAAAAGTGAGTCAACAGCATGCTAAAGGAAAACCAAAACTAAACAGAAGAAATTAACATCATAAAAATAGACTAACCCAAATGGCAAAAGAGGCCCAAAAAGTCAATGAGGAGAAGAATGCCTTAAAAAGCCAAATTTGGCAGATAGAAAAGGAATTTCATAAACTCGCTGAAAAGAATAATTCATTCAAAATTAGATTGGAGCAAATGGAAGCTAATGAATTTATGATAAATCAAGATACTATAAAACAGATCCAAACAAATGAAAAAAATAGAAGGCAATGTAAAATATCTCATTGGAAAAACCACTACACTCTAAAATAGATCCAGGAGAAATAATTTAAAAATTACTGGACTACCTGAAAGCCATGATCAAAGCCTAAAAATCAATTTTCAAGAAATTACCAAGCATGATTGCCCTGATATTCTAGACCCAGAGGGAAAAAATAGTAATTGAAAGAATTCACTGATCACCTATTGAAAAAGATCCCAAAAAGAAAACACCTGGGAATATTAGAGCCAAATTCCAGAGTTCCCAGGTCAAGGAGCAAGATACTGCAAGCAATCAGGAAGAAACAATTTGAATACTGTGGAAACAGAATCAGGATAACAAAAGATCTAGCAGCTTTTACATTAAGGTATAAAAAGTCTTAGAATATGATATTCTATAGGTCAAAGGAGCTAGGATTAAAACCAAGAATCACCTGCCCAGCAAAATTGAGTATAATGCTTTGGGTAAAAATATGGTCATCCAATGAAATAGAGGACTTTCAAACATCCTTGAAAAAAACCAGAGCTGAACAGAAAATTTCACTTTCAGATACAAGAAGCAAGAGAAGTATGAGAAGGCAAACAGGATAAAGAAATCATAAGAAACTTACTAAAGTTCAGCTATTTACATTCCTACATGGAAAAATGATCATTGTAACTCATAAGACTTTTCTCTGCATGAGAATAGTTGAAGGGCTTTATATGTATATATATGCATATGTATGTACATATATATACATACGTATATACTTATATATAGACACACACATATATATACACACAAATATATGTATACATACATATGTATGTATAGGAGGTTGTATGTGTGTGTGTGTGCATATATATGTATATATATGTAAATATATGAGTGGGTGTATATATGTGTACATTTATACATAGAGGGCATAAGATGAGTTGAATGTGGAGGGATGATATCTAAAAAAAAATAAAGTTAAGAGGTGAGAGAGGGAATATATTGGGAGGAGGAGAAAGAAAGTGATAGATTAGGGTAAGTTGTATCATATAAAAGAGGCAAGAGGGGCAGCTAAGTGGCGCAGTGAGTAGAGTGCTGCCCCTGGAGTCAGAAGGACCTGAGTTTGGATCTGGCCTCAGACACTTAACACACACTCACACACACACAAAAAAACCTAGCTGTGTGACTTTGGGCAAGTTACTTAACCTCAATTGCCCTCCAGAAAGCAAATAATAATAATAATAATAATAATAATAATAATAATAATAATAATAATAATAATAATAATAATAATAATAATTGAATAGGGGGTGGCTAGGTAGTGCAGTGAGTAGAGTGTTGGCCCTGGAGTCAGAAGGACCTGAGTTCGGATCCGGCCTCAGACACTTAACACACACAAGCAAAAACCTAGCTCTGTGACCTTGGACAAGTTATTTATCAACAATTGCCCTCCAAAATGCAAAATAATAATAATGATAATGATAATAATAATAAAAGAGGCAAGAGAAAACTGTTACAATGGAGGGGAAGAGCAAGAAGTTGATAGGAAATGGGTTAAATTTATTCTCATTGAAATTGGTGTATGGAGGGAATAAAATACACACTCATTTGGGTATCTTACCCTACAGGGAAATAGTGAGAAAGAGGAGAAGAGGGGAGATGATAGAAGGGAGGGCAGATTGGGGGAGAAGTTAGTTAGAAGCCAACACTCTTGAAAAGGTACAGGGTGAAAGAAGAAAATAGAATAAGTGGGGGGGTGGGATAGGATGGAGGGTATTATAGTTAGTCTTTCACAATATAAAAACTATTGAAGTGTTTTGCCTAACTACACATGTACAATTTATATTATATTGCATATCTTCCCAGTGGGGGTGAATGAGAAGGAAAGAAAGGAAAAAATCTGGAACTTAAAGTTTTGAAAACAAATGTTTAAAAAAAATGCTTTTTACATGCAACTGGGAAATATACAGGTGCTGGGGTATGGAAATCCATATTACCTTACTAGAAAGTTGGGGGAAGCCAATGATGGAGGATATAAGAGAGAACCGATTGGGGGAAGAGGTATTCAGTAGGATCGCTCTTTTGGGGTTGGGGGCAGGGGAAATATGTGGAGAAAAAAGTGTAACACAAAATCTTGTGGAAATGAATGCTGAAAATGAAAAATAAATAAATAAATAAATTGGGGGAAAAAAGGATACCATTTATTTCCCAATTTTTAAATGTTCAAAGCATGTGAACAGGTAGTTTTCAGAGGAAGAAGTCAAAGACATCTATAATCATATGAAAAAATTCTCTAAGTCACTATTGGTTAGAGAAATGCAAATCAAAACAACTCTTAGGTACAACATCTTGCTGGTCTGATTGGCTAACATGAGAAAACAGGAAAACCATAAATATTGGAGAAGATGTGGGAAAATTGGAATACTATTACGTTGTTGTTGGAGTTGTGAATTGATCCAAACATTCTGGAGAACAATTTGGAACTATGCCAAAGGGATTTAAAAATGTGCATACCCTTTGACCCAACAATACCATTTCTAAGGCTGTATCCCAAGGAGATAATATAAATGGGAAGAGGACTCGTACATACAAAAATATTTATAGCAGTTCTTTTTGTGGTAGCAAAGAATTAGAAATCAAGGGAATGCCTATCAATTATGGAATGTCTAAGCAAGTTATGTTATACAAATATAAAGGAATACTATTGTGCTATAAGAAATGAGCAGACAGGACAGAAATAGGGGGCGGAGCCAAGATGGTGGAGTAGAAACAGCTCATCCAAGCCACTCTGCCCCCAAATTCCCCCAAAACTATGTAAAAGGGGACTCTGAACAACTTCTGGAGCCCCAGCACCCACAGAACAACACAGAGAAGCTAACCTCCCTCTGAGAACAGCCCAGCAGCCCTGCAGGAAGGACCAGTGCAGCACTCTGGGAGCCAGCAGCGCACAGAGCGTGGGAAGCAGAGCCGAAGCCCAGGTCCCCGTGAGCAGAGGTTTTAGCCCCAGGGCGGCAGGGCCAGCAGCCAGCTGGAGGGACCCCAGAACACCACCAGCTGTGGCGATTCCAGAATTATCAACATAGACATACCTAGGACAAAGTAAGAGGTTAGTGTCCTATGGAATTTGGGACCAGTATTTGGGGAATGCGTCGGCTCCCTCCCCTGGGGGCTAGAAGCCACTGAGGAGACACGCCATTGTCTAGTTTTCAGAGGCAGCTCCAGCTCCTGGCCTGAGAACTGTAGGGAGATCCAGCGATCAGTCTTGGGGGGGGTCATCGCTCTTGCTTTAACCTCCCTGGATCTGGATTGTGATCTAGGGTGGAAGTCGTGGGTGGGTTTCCAGCTTGCCAGAAATGGAAGTTGCCCCCCACATGTTCGGGATGAAAATTCCTCTATCTGGCCTTAAAACCATAGTGTGGCAACAAGCCCCAAAGTCAAGTAATTAAGTGGCAACATGCCAAGGCAAAGGAAACAGAAAAATGCAACCCTAGACTCCTATTTTGGGGGCATAGAGCTGGAAAAGGACTGTGAGGTCAGAAGTTCTGCTCCAAAAGCCCCAGGGGAAAACATGAGTGGGTTGCAGGCCATAGAGGACCTTAAGAAGGACTTTAAAAATCAGATAAGAGAAGTAGAGGAAAAATTGGAAAGAGAAATGAGAAGGATGCAGGAAAAGTATGAAATGAGGGTCAACTGCCTGACTGAGGAAAGCAACACCTTAAAAAATAGACTAACTCAAATGGCAAAGGAGGTCCAAAAGGGCAATGAGGAGAAGAATGCCTTAAAAAGTCAAATTTGCCAGATGGAAAAAGAATCTCAAAAGTTCACTGAGGAGATTCATTCCTTCAGAGTTAGACTGTAGCAAATGGAAGCTAATGACTTTATGAGAAATCAAGATGCTGTTAAGCAGATCCAAACAAATGAAAGATTAGAAGACAATGTGAAATATCTCATGGGAAAAACCACTGACCTGGAAAATAGATCCAGGAGAGACAATTTAAAAATTATTGGCCTACCTTAAAGCCATGATCAAAGAAAGAACCTAGAAATCACCCTTCAAGAAATTCTCAAGTAAAATTGCCCTGATGCTTTAGACGTAGAGGGCAAAATAGAGGTTGAAAGAATCCACCAAACACCTCCTGAAAAAGATCTCAAAAAGAAAACTCCCAGGAATATTATAGCCTGGTTCCAGAATCCCCAGATCAAGGAGAAAATACTACAAGCAGCCAGGAAGAAACAATTTCAATATTGTGGAAACACAATCAGAATAGCCCAGGACCTGGCAGCTTCTACACTGAGGGATCGAAGGGCATGGAATATGATATTCCAGAGGGCAAAAGAACTGGGAATGAACCCAAGGGTCACCTACCCAGCAAAACTGAGTATTTTGTTTCAGGGGAAAATATGGTCATTCAGTGGAATAGAGGACTTTCAAGCATTCTTGAGGAAAAAAAAACAGAATTGAATAGAAAATTTGACATCCAGACACAAGAAGCAAGAGATGCCTGAGAAGGTAATCAGGTAAAAGAAATTAAAAGGAAATTATCAAAGTTGAACTATTTACATTTCTATATGGAAAAGCAATAACTGTTACTGATGATATCTTTCTCACTATGAAAATAATGGAAGAAGGGCGTGTGGTCATATGAATACATATGTGAATGTGTGTATATATGCTTACAGTTATATATGGATAGAGGGCATAGGTTGAATTTGTTGGGAAGGGAGAATACTCAAGGGATGAAATTATGAGGTGAGAGAGGAAAGTGGCAAGAGGAGATGGGGAGAGACAGGGTAGGGTAAACTATCTCATGTAGAAGAAGCAAGGGGAAGTTGTTGCAAGGGAGGGGGAGAATAGGAAGGCAAAAAAGGCAAAACCACATTCTCATTGAATTTGGTTCAGGGAGAGAATGACATACATACTAAATGGGATATCTCAACCTGCAGCAGGATAGGGGGAAGGGGGATGAGAGGAGGGATGATGGATGGGAGGGCATCCTTGGGGGGAGGGGAGGTTGGAAGTACCCACTATAGAAGAGGGACAGGATCATGTAGGGAATGGACCAGGTGGGGGGTGGGATGAGTGGGAGGGAATTATAACCAGCCTTGTACAATATATCTACTATGATAATGTTTTGCATAGCTAGACATGTACAACATATACTGAATTACTTATCTCCCCAGAGGGAATGGGTGACAAGGGAGGAAGGAAATGGATCTGAAATTCGAGGTGGTTTTTTTTTTTTCTTTTTGGAGGGCAATTGGGATTAAGTGACTTGCCCAAGGTCACACGGCTAGGTTTTTGTTTGTCTGTGCATTAAGTGCCTGAGGTAGGATCCAAACTCAGGTCCTTCTGCCTCCAGGGCCGGTGCTCTACTCGCTGCGCCACCTAGCCGCCCCTTGACTAACGTTTAATGTGAAGATATTTGTAGTACTTAAATCGGATTGTATGCTGCCATAGGGAGGAGCGGGGAGGGGAAAGAAGAAGGAGTGGGAGAAAATTTGGAACTCAAAAACTTGTGGAACTATATGTTGTAAACTAAAAGTAAATAAATTAATTAATGAAATTAAAAAAAAACATTAAATATAAAATTTCCAAATAAATGTGACTTAGCCACTGAACAAGACAATTACATTTTGTGTTCTTGCTTGTGGATACTGAAAGTAGTTGAATAAGCAAGCAAATGGGAAAGAGGGAAGTTTTGCATGGTGGAGTAGAACAAAACCTCTTATACTCTTCATCTCTTCTTTCACCATATTGTTCCAGAATTGCTTTCTGCTCTGCTATCCTCCAGTAACCTCACTCTTTTTCTTTTGTTCCCTTTCACAAGTTAAAAGTCATCCTTTGCTAACTCTTTTTATATGAAAATACTGAACCTCACCGGCCAAAGTTTTATATTTGTCCTCTCTTCTTATATCTCTTTGCTCTCAGATTAAGGCCCTCTGCTCCCCTCCAACTTAGTCACTTTCCTCCTAGCCACTGAGAACCAGAGCAAGATGCAGGTCAGAGTACCCCTGTCTGTTAATTTCTGACCTCCAAATACTGCCAGTTTCTGGAAACGTATTACATATATTTTACTATACAGCTCCACCAGATTTTTAATTTTTTGATGTCAGAGACATGAATTTTAAAAATCTGCTTGAAAAAACATAGAGACTAGCATGTTGTCATACATATCCAAGAAGTTTAATGTGTTTAATTAGACTGTTATCGAAGGCTGAGGTTTTTTGCAGGCTGTTGCATACGATAAGGAAGATAGGGGACATACATGTACAGGGGCTTGGTTCCAGAGATTAAAAGAGAAACAGCCAGAAGATATAAGATTTCCCCAGAGCTACAGTATATATGATTATTACAGGAGAACTATATGCTTGCGCACACAAAAGTGATGTCTGTATTGGTTCTTCTCTTCCTTTCTGAACACAGTGCATATTTGAGTTTTATCTCCCCTTTTACTTTGCTACTTGGAGTCATGCCTACCATCCCCACCTCTAGTTGTATTCCCTCAAATTATTTTCTACCCTATTCCCCTAAACATACAAGCACAAATGAATGCACACAATTTTCTTTACTTTGTATCCAGCATACTTCCTACATTCTGAAAGCTTCCAAATTAGTCATTTTCATTCATATTTTTTCATCACATTGGCATTTGTTTTCTTTAATATGACATAAGCCTCATTAGTAGGGCTTCTTATTAGCATTCAATCAGAGAGGATAGTTTCTTCATATTATATTCAATCATAATATGTGATAAAAATGACACTCTTAAATTGTTCTATCCTTTCACTTGAGCAGAGGAACATGCCTAAGTCAGAGAGGGGGAGTGTGCTAGAGATTCTCTCTTTAGCTTTTAGACAAGGAGATAAGAGTGGAATCCACTTAAAATTTTGCCTATGATTTTGCCCTTACTTAACCATACATTTTATGAATTTTTTTTCAAAGCTTAGTAAAATATACTTACATTGTCTACATTGCCTTAATTTGTTTCTACATAAACTGCACCACTAGCTTGGAAGGATGGTGAATTTGAACTTCATTGGAATCACATTTTTATCTATATTTTTTCTTTATAAACTTTATGTTTATTTTTAGTTTACAACATTCATTTCCACAAGATTTTGAGTTACAAATTTTCTCCCCATCTGTGCCCTACCTACCACTCCAAAACAGTGATGCCACAGAATACCCCCTTCCCCAAATCTACTCTCTCTTCTATCCTCTTCCATGGCCCTCCAACTTTCCAAGAGGGCAAGATGAATCTTCATAATTAAGTGCCTGTATATCTTATTTCCCAGTTCCATGTAAAAAATATAATATTTGTAAAAAACATTCCATCTTCCTTCCCTTCATTCCTCATCACCCACCCTTACTGGGAAGATAAGCAATTCAATATAGGTTGCACATGTGTAGTTACAAAAAACATTTCTATAGTGGATATATTGTGAAAGACTGACTACATTTCCCTCTATCCTATCCCACACTAAACTTGTTCTATTTTCTACTTTGACCCTGTCCCTATTCAAAAGTGCGTTCTTCTAACAACCCTCCCTCCCCCCCAATCTGCCCTCCCTTCTGTCATGCCCTCCTTATCCTCTTCCCCCTTACTTTCCTAAAGGATAAGATATTCAAATTAGTGTGTATGTTATTCCCTCCTTAAGCCAAATTCAATGAGAGTAAGGTTGCCTTCCAGTTTTTTTTTTTTTTGACGGCAATTGGGGTTAAGTAACTTGCCCAAGGTCACACGGCTAGGTTTTTGTTTGTGTGTGTTAAGCGTCTGAGGCCGGATCTGAACTCAGGTCCTTCTGACTCCAGGGCCAGCTCTCTCTACTCACTGCGCCACCTAGCCACCCCTGCCTTCCAGTTTTTAACCTCCATTGTAACAGTTTTCCCTTCCCTCTTTTATGTGAGATAATTTACCCTATTCTGTCTCTCCCTATCTCCTTTCATTATATTCCTTTTTCACCTCTTAATTTAATTTTTCAAATACCATTCCTTCCTATTCAATTGATCCTGTGCACTTTATGTATACCTGTACACATATATACACACACTCACTTATGTATTCATGCACACATATAACCTCCTATATAGACATGTGTGTATGCATACACACACATACATGCATTTATGTTCCCTTCAACTCATAATGAGAAAAGTTTCATAAATTATGCTTATAGTTTTTCCATTAAGGAATGTAGATAGTTTAACTTTGATAAATTCTTTATGATTTCTTTTCCCCTTTTACCTTCTCATGCTTCTTTTATTTGAATGTCAAATTTTCTCTTCAACTGTTTTTTTTTAAATGCTTTATTAACTTCTGGTTTACATCATTCATTTCCATCAGATTTTGAGTTACAATTTTTTCTCCATTTTTCCCCTACCCATGATGCTACAATAGCAGTCCCACAGGATATCCCCTCTTACAATCTGTTCTCTCCCATGTCTTCTTCCATATCCCCTTTGATTTTTCCAATAGGGCAAGGTGAATCCCCATGCCCCAATGCCTTCACATCTTATTTCCCAATTATATGCAAAATAGTGTTAATCATAGTATTTATATGTTTTTAAAAACATTTGATTTTTAAAACGTTGAATTCCAGACCCATTTCCCTCCTCCCCTGCCACCCACTCCCGCTGGGATGATAAGCAACTCAGTGTATGCTGTACATATGTAGCTATGCAAAGCATTATAATAGTAGATAAATTGTAAAAGACTGACTACATTTCCCTCCCTCCTATTCCACCTCCCACCTGGTCCACTCCCCACTTTGATCCTATCCCTTTTCAAAAGTGGGTGCTTCCAAATTCCCTCCCCCCACCAACCTGCCCTTTCTTCCATCATTTCCCCACCACCACCCTCCCCCCCCACTCTTGTAGGTTGAGATATCCCATTTAGTATGTATGTCAATCTCTCCCTGAGCCAAATTCAACGAGAATAAGGTTGTGTCTTTTTGCTTTCCTGTTCTTCCCCACTGCTGCAACCACTTTCCCTTGCCTCTTTTACATGAGGTAGTTTACCCCATTCTGTCTCTTGCCATCTCCTCTCTTTATGGTCCTCTCTCACCTCTCAATTTCACCCCTTAAGTATCCCTTCACATTAAATTCGACCTATGCACTCTATCTATGCATACCTGTAAACATATATACACATAGTCACATATGTGTTCATATGACCATATACTCTTCTTCAGCTATTTTCATACTGAGAAAGGCTTCATCAGTTACAGTTATTGTTTTTCCATGTAAGAATGTAAATAGTTCAACTTTAATAAGTTCCTTATGATTTCTTTTCCCTGTTTACTTTCTCAAACATCTCTTGCTTCTTGTGTTTGAATGTCAAATTTTCTATTAAACTCTGTTTTTTTTCCTCAAGAATGCTTGAAAGTCCTCTATTCCACTGAATGACCATATTTTTCCCTGAAACAAGATACTCAGTTTTGCTGGGTATGTGATTCTTGGTTTTAATCCCAGCTCCTTTGCCCTCTGGAATAGCATATTCCAATCCCTTCTATCCCTCAGTATAGAAGCTGCTGGATCTTGTGTTTCCACTACATTTAAATTGTTTCTTCTTGGCTACTTATAATATTTTCTCCTTGATCTGGAAACTCTGGAACTTAGCTATAATATTCCTAAGGGTTTTCTTTTTCGAATTTTTTTCCTAAGAGATAGTCAGTGAATTCTTTCAATTTCTATTTTGCCCTCTGGTTCTAAAATATCAGGGCAATTTTCGTTAATAATTTCTTGAAGGATGATGAATAGGTTCCTTTTTTGGTCATGGATTTCAGGTAGTCCAATAATTTTTAATTATTTCTCCTGAATCTATTTTCCAGGTCAGTGGTTTTTCCAATGAGATATTTAAAATTGCCTTCTATTTTTTTTTTCATTTGTTTGGTTCTATTTAATCACATTCTGATTTCTCATAAAGTCATTAGCTCCTATTTGCTCCAATATAATTTTGAAGGGATTATTCTCTTCAGTGAGCTTTTGAAATTCTTTAACTGTCAGGAAATTTGGCTTTTTAAGGCATTCTTCTCCTCTTTGGCTTTTTGGACCTCTTTTGCCATTTGAGTTAGTTTATTTTTTAAGGTGTTATTTTCTTCAGTCAGATTGTTGACTCTCTTTTCGTGAGTTTCTTGCATCATTCTCATTTCTCTTCCCAATTTTTCCTGTGTTTCTCTTACTTGATATTCAAAATCTTTCTTGAGCTCCTCCATGGCCTGTAACCACTTCATATTTTTCTTGGAAGCTTTTGGTGTTGGAGGTCTGACCTTGTTGTCTTCCTCCCATTCCATGTTTTCATCCTTTTTGTCCCCCCCAAAAGGAATCTAATGTTTGATTGCTCTGCTTGCTTTGCTTCCTTTGATTGCTCATGATGCCACTCAATTACTTGAATTTTGAGCTCTTTGTCACAGTAGAAGTCTGCTTTTGGCAGGGAGAGTTTTCTCCCAAACCACTGGTGTTTTCAAAGCTTCCAGAGCTATCAGTTGGGTGTCCTCTCTACAGCCCTCACAAGCTGTGCTCACTGGTCACACACCCCAGGACCACCCCCCAATATCGAATTCCATATCTAAGCAGGTTAAAGCAAGAGTGATTGCCCTCTAAATGGTCACTTGGTCCCCCCTAGGATCTGTAAGCCATGAGTTTTGAAGCAGCCACATGGAGGTAGCTGCATGGCTACAGCACCTCCACCACTTCTTGCCTTCTTTCCCCAGGGCCTGTGGCCTCACTGTGCTCTCAGTCCCCTTGTTCCCACAAAGTTCCACACTGACCTTTTAATTTGTCTTTGACATTTATGGATTGATAACTCTGGAATCTGGAACCACTGCTGCTGGTGATTCACTCTCTGTAAGTTTGCTCCAGCCACTGCTGATTGGGGCTGCCCTCGGGCTAAAACCACAGCTTCACATAGGGCTTGGCTCAGCTCTTATAGTGCTGCAAAGGACCCTTCCTGTCTGTCTTCTGGGATGTTTTGTAGCCCTAAATTTGTGTAAAGTCATATTTCATAGGTATTTGAAGTGGTTATAGGGAGGAGCTCACAGAGTTTTCCTGCTTCTATGTTACCATCTTGGCTATGCCTCTGGTATCACTTCTTTTGTTTTTTCTTAATTAACTTTGAATACCAGTTGACGATAAGGTGAGGAATAAAGGATCAGTTAGAACTGTGAACTTGTCCAACCATTCTAGACAACAATTTGGAAATGTGCCCCCAAACAAGTAAAACTCCAAATATTCTTTGACCCAGAAATAGTACTACTAAGTCTATATTCCAAAGAGATAAAAGAAAAAGTGATAGAACCTCTATATACAAAAATATTTATAGCAGCTCTTTTTTCAGTGTCAAAGAATTTGAAATTCTGAGGATGTCCCTAAGTTGGGAAATAGTTGAATAAATTGTGGTATATGACTATGATAGAACAGTATTGTGCCATAAGAAATAGTGGGCAGAATGATTTCAGGAAAACGGGGAAAATTTATATAAACTGATGGAAAGTGAAGTCTGAAGAACCAGGTAATCATTGTGCAGAGTTACAGCAATATTGTAATGATTATTGACTGTAAAAGACTTAGCTATTCCACTCAAAAATATAATCCAAGGCAGTATGGATGGGCTCATGTTGAAAATTGCTACCCAACTTCAGTTGAAGTATAGGTTTTTCATATGCTTTATTTTCCTTACTTTTCTGCAATATGGGTAATATGAAAATGTGTTTTGCATTATTTCACACCTTAGCATATTGCTTGTCTATCATATTGGGTGGGAGGGAGAGAGGTTTGTAATTCAACATTTTTAATAAATGTTAAAAATAGTAAATTTGAAAAAAAATTAAAAAGAACTTACTATATATAAAGGATTATGATAAAACCTGAGGTTACAAATTTAAAAAAAAAATGATAATTGCTGTTCTCAACATTTTCATATTCTAATGTGGGAAGAAACAAAAACGGAATATGTTAATTGCAAGTCAGATAGAATACCCCCTGATCCTTAGGGTACAACAGCAGAGGAGGTGTTAATTTTTATATCTTAAAGTAATTTTCACTGATAAAATCATCTCAGTTTCTAGTATTAAACTATTTGACAGTGCTTAGAACTTTGATGTCAGTAACTTTACTTTCTGGGTGGCCAGCAACTATGGCTCTAGCACCTCTAGGTGTAGTATACTGGTTTCATGTCCATTGCTGTTACTTTTCAGGATTATTGCTGAGAGAACTAGCCTGGAAATAATGCTATTTTTAAGACTTTTGAATTTAGGGCCTTGTGCTTTCTCCATGAAGACTGAATGAAAATTGTAGTCACTTACATATGTTTTGAATTTTATTGATTGAAAATTTCTGAGCTGTTTTGTAAAAGAATGATAAGGGGAAGTTCAAAAAGGCTGATGGAATAGAAGGAAGCAGTACATCCCAAATTTCTACCAAAATTACTCCAGCAAAGACCTAGAAAGAACACAACATCAATCCTGATTGTGAAATGTAAAGAAAAACCACAGTGAGTTGTATTTTCTTCTGTGGTATATGTGTGGATTCTAGGGACAGGTTCTGTGAAACACTGAACAGAGATTTACAGCCTGAGGGATAAACTTGAGCATTAGCCTATATTAGCACTAGGCCAAGGAAAAGACTCAGACTCAGTATTCATGGGCCTGATGCTGTTCAGGGAAGAGAAACATGTTTCAATTGATGGTAGTGTTGATAATACCTGAGATAATATCTGAGTTACCAATTCAGTTAAGACTGAGGAGTTTACCTGTTCATGAGGATGATGGAGTAAAGAAAAGATTTGTAGAGAGCCTGAAGCTATGTACTAGTCCAAGAGTGTGAATGAAGTACTAGATCTCTGGCCAAACACATAGCCCAGTTATTCTCTCTAGATATGAATGGAGCCTGAGCTTAGTACGGTGATATAATTCAGAAAGAAATTCTGATAGAACATGCAAGCAAAAATATTCCTAACACAAAGCAATTTTGGTGATGGGATTCTAAAGACAAAAATCATAAAAAAATAAAATGATTCCAAAATATCTACAGTTCAAACATCAAAGAAAAACACAGATTGAACAGAATTTAACCTTAAATTGCTAAAAGAAATAAATTAATGACACTTAAAAAGTTATTGAGTATATTTAATGAATGAAAGACCACTAAAGGAAAGAAATGTAAAAGAAATTAGTTTTGGATGAAAGACTTGGAAAGATAAATGCTAAGTATGAGAGGTGCAAAACTTTAATGAACAAAATCTTTGAACATTAGGTTGGACAAAATGAAAGTTAATTACTTTGCAAGTAAATGTGAAATAGTAAAATAAGTCCAAAAGCTTGAAAAAGGAAAAAGAAAAGTAATGTCATAGGAAAAAAAAAAACTGACCTAGAAAATAAATAAAGAGAAATTAGTGTAAGATTCACTGGACTTCTTGAATTCTGTGACTACTTATCCCCCTGTCCACTGCCCTCAAAAAGAATCAAGAGATAATATTTTAAGAAATTATGAAAGAAAGCTTTCCAGTTATCTTAAAAACAGAAATAAAAGTGAAAATATAATAAACCCAGTCATCATCTCATTGAAAAGATAAATATAAAATGAAAACTTCTAGAAATGACAGAGTAAAAATCCAAAGCTTCCAAATCAATGAGAAAATATTGCAAGAATCCAGAAAAAATATATCAAGTATTCAAGATCACACAAGATTTTGCAGGTACCATTATAAATTATTACAGGTCTTAGAATATAATATCATGAAAGATTAAGCATATCTTACAACTAAGACATAAATAAATTCTTTTTTTAAAATTTTTATTTATTTATTTTTTAAAGCAATTGGGGTTAAGTAACTTGCTCAAGGTTACACGGCTAGTCATTATTTATGTGTGGGTGCTCATTTTCTGAGGCCGGATCTGATCTCGGGTCATCCCAACTCCGAGGCCAGCGCTCTTACTCACTGCGCCACCTAGCCGCCCCTTTAGGGCAATTGGGGTTAAATAACTTGCCCAAGGTTACACGGGTAGGTTTTTTGTTTGTATGGATTAAGTGTCAGAGGCTGGCTCCGAACTCAGGTCCTTCTGATTCCAGGGCCGGCGCTCTATTCACTGCGCCACCTAGCCGCCCCCTCATAAATAAATTCTTAGAACAAAGAACAACTTAGGTAGGAAAATATAGTATAATCCTAAAGTGTAAAATAGATCTTTAATGAAATATACAACTTTCAATCATCTCTAATGAAAAGATGAGTAGGAACTTGTGACTTCTGACTCTAAATCCAATGCCATAGCCACTTGGCCACAACTTCCATTTTAGAGAAGTATGAAAGAGAGGAGAATAATTCATTATTTTTCATAATTTTAGTGTGTTATGACACTGTAGATACATAGTAACAGTGCTAAGAAAAAAAAAGCACAGCTCATAAACATAACTCCTATGTGAACCAGGTAAAGAGAAGTTGAACATATATTCACCGACTGAGACATACATGGAAGTTCATAAAGAAATACACTTTATTCAACAAGGAGATAAAAGACAACAACAACAACAACAAAAGGTAGAGAGGGTAGTTTATGATGTGTAGTAGCATTTGGGAGGGGAAGCTCATAGGCAAAACAAATTCAAATAGCGGGCAGATCATAAATCATGGGCTAAAAAGAAAAAAAAAAGATTTTATAAGAACCGGTTATTTGGATATGTACTAGGTTAAGGAAAGAGAGTATTGGTATCAGACTAGTTGTTGCACTGATCTCCTTTCCTCTTCTTTACCACCATCGTTAAACAAGTCTGTAAAGGAAGAAAAAGAGGGAAGAAATATTAGATATATTAGAGGGAATACTAAAACAAACTATCATGACTGAATTTTGACAGTATGAACTAACACATCAAATGCAGATGCTTGGAATGAAAAAAAAAAACAGAAGACATTCTCACAAATTACTTTTATTAAAGAACTACTGACCTATATTACACAAATCAGGAAGAGAAAAAAGAAAAGAAAACTTTAAATCAGTGTTTCTAATGAATATCATTGCCAAAACATTTATTAAAATAAAATATTAACAAAGGCTAAAGCAATATAATTAATTAACTAAAATTTGCACTATGTGATGCCTTTCTTGATGGTACAAAATATAGGATTCTAGGCTTATCACCCCCCCCCACACACACACACACACTACTGGGGTGCTTTTCAACAAGGATCTTAATGGGGCATGAGATCCCTAGTACAGAAATGTAGTTTAGGAATGTGGACTCCCCAGTGATGGATCTTTTTTATTTTGGCTAGGGTTGAAGATCCATGGTTTTCCACTTTAGTCCTTGGAGGTCATATTGTAACCATACTCATTTTTCATTGCAGAAAATAAATTTGACAAAGTGGTTATTGAGGGCAATACCAGTGCTAGCTAGCATCAACTGTAGAAATGTGGGTTTTGCTGTTAAAGTCACAAGATACATCCTGGTCCTCTGTATAGCCCAAGATACCCTTCTAGGTTCTCTCTGATGCTAGCATTACCATTTTGTTGATATCATATTTGGAAGGTTTCTATAGGCAGCAGATCAGATATATAATAGATACACTTGGAGTAGGAACATGGAAGGCCATGCCTGTGAGTTTCATGCTCATCTAAGGTATGATCTTGTCTACAGCCTTAGCAGCACCAGTGGAAGCAGGAATGATGTTTGTGCAGCACTATACCCATCACACCAAAGCTTGCCAGAGGGGCTATCTGCTGTCTTCTGAGAAGGAGTAATAGCATGGGTTGTAATCATGAGTCCTTTCACAACGCTAAAGTTGTCATGAATGACCTTGGCCAAACAGGTTCAAGCAGTTTTTAGTCCAGGAGGCTTTAATGAGAATCTTAAGTGATTTATTGTTTATTCCTATAATGAACACTGGGGCATCAGCAGAAGGGGCAGAGATGATGACCTACTTGTCTCTACCTATTAAGTGACCCCCAGCCTTTTCCATGGTGGTAAAGATACTATTGAACTCTACAACATACTTGGCTTCAGTACCTCCCCATTTAATATTGGTGGGATCCCACTCCCAGAAGATAGTAATGGCTTTTCCATTGGTCACCCACTTTCCATTCTCAACATTCACAGTGTCTTTGAACTTGCCATGGGCAGAATCATATTGACACATGTAAACCATGTAGTTAGGGTCAATGAAGGGCTCACTGATTGCCATAATATCTGCTCCACCTGAGGTTAATAAATCCCAGGTCACCAGCTGCCCAAAATGGTAAAAACAATTTACTTTGACCTTCACCATCTTGGATATAACTAAAGCAGTAGATCCTGGTGCAGCATTTGGGAGAAAAACAAACAACTAAAAAACAATATATATTTTTAAAAGGTACACATCATCATTAGGCTGGATTTCAATTAAGAGTATGAATTTTGTTGAACACTAAGAAAATTACAAACATAGTAGGTCATACTAATAATTTAAAAATAATAAAAATTACAATAAATTGGGGAAAGTTTTAATAAAAATTCAATATCCATTCATGCTAATTATTAAAAGCATAAAAGAATAAAAGTACCTTTTAAATATGGAAAACATTATTTATCTTAAATCAAGAGCAACAGTATATATAACAGCAAAATATAAGAGGCATTTCAAATATGACCAATTAAGCATATAGCAATGATCCACAATTTCTCCACTATTTTTGATACTTCTATATGTGGTAGTTATTAACAGAGAAGATAAAGAAATTCAGTGAGTAATTATAGGAAAATAAAAAAAAAATATCACTTTGCTCATATGAGGCATAGAAACTCTAGTGTTTTGTGTTGTTTCTGGCATGTCCAATTCTTTGTGATCCAGTTCAGGGTTTTCTTGGAAAAGATACTAGAGTGATAGGCCAATTACCTCTCCAGGTCATTTTCCAGATGAGGAAACTGAGACAAACAGGGTTAATTTGCTTGCCCAAGATCACACAGCTAGTGTTTGAGGTCAAATATGAACTCAAGAAAATCAGTCTACCAGATTCCAGACTTTTTACTATAGTATACTCGGCTACATGGATATCTTAGAGACCATGTAGAGACCAACTAAAAATCAATTAAATTAATTAATATTTTTAATTAAGCAGTTACATATGAAATAAACCCACATAATCACCTTGCTTTTATAATCAATTAGATAGGAGAAAGAATAATATGTTTCATTTTAAGAATATGCATAACGTATAAAATATGTGGAAGATTCCCCAACCCCTCCCTCCCCAGATTCATACAGAACTTGAATTGATAACTACAAAATATTCTTAACAGAAAAAATAGAATTAATTGCAGAGATACAAATTCTTCATGGTTCATCCATTTAAATGTAATTGAAAATACAATACTTCCTAAATCCATTTACACATTTAGTGGCATACTCACCAAAATACCAAAAATTCTCTTTTTAACTTTAGACAAAATAATCACAAACCGATTTCAGTGGTGATAATGAAAGAAAAAAGTGTTATGGGAAAGTGACTAGAAGTCACTCTTAATTAGTGAGCCCCAAATTAACTCTAAAGGACATATGAAGATGTTGTCTGCATCTAGAGAAAGAACTGGTAAATAGATGTATAGAATTATATGTGTGTATTTGTACATACATACACATGTATGTACATATTTATATACATATATACATGTATATACAATTTATATAGTAATTCTGTGGTATATTTGTGTGTGTACTGTTGTGTACTGTTATGAAAATGCTTGTTTTATTCCATAAATTTAAAAAATAAGACAGAAAATTACTTCTGATCACTATTAATAATAATGGGTAACCAATAACTAGTATGTATATAGTGCATACTATGTGTCAGTAATTGTAATGAACTGTAATGAATATTTTTGGTTAGTATTTTATTTTTCCCCAATTACATGTAAAAAACAATTTTCACATTTGTTTTTAGAATTTTGAGTTCCAAATTCTCTCCCTTCCTCCCTCACCACCACCCTAATTGTGAAGGCAAGCAATGCTAGATAGATTGTACATGTGTAGTCATAAAAAAACATATTTACATATTAGTCATCTTGTGAAAGGAAACACAGGCCAAAAAACCAGAAACCCTCAAGAAAAATGAGGAAAGTTTTTTTTTAAAGTATTTTTCAATTGATATTCAGACACCACCATTTCTTTGTCTGGGGATGGATAGTATTTTTCATCATAAATCCTTCTGAGTTGTCTTGCATCATTGGATTGCTCAGAATAGCTAAGTCGTTCACAACTGATCATCTCACAATACTGTTATTACTTTATATACAGTACATTTCACTTGGCATCAGCTCATGCAAGTCTTTCCAGGTTTTATGAGAGAATCTTGCTCATCATTTCTTATATCACAATTATATTCCATCACAATCACATAGTATGCTTTGTTCAGCCATTCCCAAATTGATGAGATCCCCTCAATTTCCAATTCCTTGCCCCCAGAAAAGAGCTATTATAAATAAGTTTTTTAAATATAGGTAATTTTTCCTTTTTTTTTTTTTACCTCTTTTTGGATACTAATGTAGTAGAGATATTGCAAGGTCAAAGAGTATGCATGGTTCTATAGTTCTTTTGGGCATAGGTTCACATTGCTCTACAGAATGGTTGAATCAGTTCACAGCTCAACCAAAAATGCATTAATGTCTCATTTTTCCCACATCCTTTCTATTTTCCTTTTCTGCCCAATTAGCCAAGCTAATAGCTATTAAATAGTACCACACAATTGTTTAATTTTATTTTTCTCAAATGAATAGTGATTTAGAGATTTTTTTTGTATGGTTATAGGTAGTTTTGATTACTTCTTCTGAAAACTTCAAATATTTTTTTTTTCTATTATGGATTTTTTTTTCCTTTTTATCTATTTATTTATTTATTTATTTATTTTTTTAAACAAATACTTTATTAACTTCTGTTTTACATCATTCATTTCCGCCAGATTTTGAGTTACAATCATTTTCCCCCCATTATTCCCCTACCCAACCTCCCAGAATAGCAGTCCCACAAGATATCGCTTCCTCCAATCTGCTCTCTCCCATACCTTCTCCCATACCCCCATCGACTTTTCCATTAGAGGAAGATGAATCTTTGTGTCCCAATGCCTGCACATCTTATCTCCCAATTATAGGCAAAAGAGTATTAATAATAGTATTTATATATATATTTGAAACATTTAATGTTACGACCTCGAATTTCAGATCCATTTCCTTCCTCCTTGTCACCCATTCCTTCTTGGGATATAAGTAATTCAGTATATGTTGTACATGTCTAGCTATGCAAAACATTATCATAGTAGATATATTGTTCAAGGCTGCTTATAATTCCCTCCCACTCATCCCACCCCCCACCTTGTCCATTCCCTACATGATCCTGTCCCTCTTCTATAGTGGGTACTTCCAACCTCCCCTCACCCCAAGGATGCCCTCCCATCCATCATCTCTCCTCTCATCCCCCTTCCCCCTATCCTGCTGCAGGTTGAGATATCCCATTTAGTATGTATGTCATTTTCTCCCTGAACCAAATTCAATGTGAATGTGGTTTTGCCTTTTTAGCCTTCCTTATTCTCCCCCTCCTTTGCACCCACTTCCCCTACATGAGATAGTTTACCCTACCATGTCTCTCCCCATCTCCTCTTGCCACTTTCCTCTCTCACCTCATAATTTCATCCCTTGAGTACTCTCCCTTCCCAACAAAATCAACCTATGCCCTCTATCCATATATAACTGTAACCATATACACACACATTCACATATGTATTCGTATGACCACACCCCCTTCTTCCATTATTTTCATAGTGAGAAAGATATCATCAGTCACAGATATTGCTTTTCCATATAGGAATGTAAATAGTTCAACTTTGATAAGTTCCTTTTGATTTCTTTTTCCTGATTACCTTCTCAGGCATCTCTTGCTTCTTGTGTCTGGATGTCAAATTTTCTATTCAACTCTGGTTTTTTCCTCAAGAATGCTTGAAAGTCCTCTATTCCACTGAATGACCATATTTTCCCTGAAACAAAATACTCAGTTTTGCTGGGTAGGTGACCCTTGGGTTCATTCCCAGGTCTTTTGCCCTCTGGAATATCATATTCCATGCCCTTCAATCCCTCAGTGTAGAAGCTGCCAGGTCCTGGGCTATTCTGATTGTGTTTCCACAATATTGAAATTGTTTCTTCCTGGCTGCTTGTAGTATTTTCTCCTTGATCTGGGGATTCTGGAACCTGGCTATAATATTCCTGGGAGTTTTCTTTTTGGGATCTTTTTCAGGAGGTGATCTGTGGATTCTTTCAACCTCTATTTTGCCCTCTGGATCTAAAACATCAGGGCAGTTTTCCTTGAGAATTTCTTGAAGGGTGATTTCTAGGTTCTTTTCTTGATCATGGCTTTCAGGTAGTCCAATAATTTTTAAATTGTCTCTCCTGGATCTATTTTCCAGGTCAGTGGTTTTTCCCATGAGATATTTCACATTGCCTTCTAATCTTTCGTTTGTTTGGATCTGCTTAACAGCATCTTGATTTCTCATAAAGTCATTAGCTTCCATTTGCTCCAGTCTAACTCTGAAGGAATGAATCTCCTCAGTGAACTTTTGAGATTCTTTTTCCATCTGGCAAATTCGACTTTTTAAGGCATTCTTCTCCTCATTGCCCTTTTGGGCCTCCTTTGCCATTTGAGCTAGTCTATTTTTTAAGGTGTTGTTTTCCTCAGTCAGGCTGTTGACCTCATTTCATACTTTTCCTGCATCCTTCTCATTTCTCTTTCTAATTTTTCCTCCACTTCTCTTATTTGATTTTGAAAGTCCTTCTTAAGGTCCTCTATGGCCTGCAACCCGCTCATGTTTTCCCCTGGGGCTTTTGGAGCAGGACTTCTGACCTCACAGTCCTTTTCCCGCTCTATGCCCCCAAAATAGGAGTCTAGGGTTGCATTTTTCTGTTTCCTTTGCCTTGGCATGTTGCCACTTAATTGCTTGACTTTTGGGCTTGTTGCCACACTATGGCTTTAAGGCCAGCTAGAGGAATTTTTGTCCTGAACGTGTGGGGGGCAACTTCCGTTTCTGGCAAGCTGTAAACCCACCCACAACTTCCACCCTAGATCACAATCCAGATCCAGGGAGGTTAAAGCAAGAGCGATTACCCCCAAGACTGATCGCTGGATCTCCCCACGATTTGTAGGCTGGGAGCCGGAAATGCCTCTGAAAACTACACAGTGGCGTGTCTCCTCAGCAGCTTCTAGCCCCCAGGGGAGGGAGCTGACGCATTCCCCAAATACAGGTCCCAAAGTCCATAGGACACTAACCTCTTACTTTGTCCTAGGCAAGTCTATGTTGATAATTTGGGCGTCTCCACAGTTCCTGGTGTTCTGGGGTTCTTCCAGCCGGCTGCTGGCCCTGCCGCCCTGGGGCTAAAACATCGGCTCACGTGGACCTGGGCTCGGCTCGGCTCCTGCGCTCTGCATGCTGCCGGCTCCCAGACCACTGTGCTGGTCCTTCCTGCAGGGTGCTGGGCTGTCCTCAGCAGGAGGTTAGCTTCTCTGTGTCGTTCTGTGGGTGCTGGGGCTCCAGAAGATTTTCAGAGTCCTTTTTTACATAGTTTGTGGAGAATCTGGGGGCAGAGAGGCTTGGACGAGCTGTTTCTACTCCGCCATCTTGGCTCCGCCCAACTTCAAATATTTTTATCATTTTTCAGTTGACAAATAGATCTTATCTTTATAAATTTGACTCAATTATTTTTTTATTCAGCTAAAGTTAATTTTTTTGCCTCTCGTTATTTATTTATTTACTCTTAATGTACAACAAGCAGTTCCATAGGTTTTTGAATTCCAAAATATCTTCCCCCCTCCCTATGATGGCAACATGCAATCCAATATATATATTCTACATATACCTTCACATTAAATATTAAATTTGACTCAATTCTTGCCATATTTGAGAAAGGAGGCCTTTATTACAGAAATTGGCTTCAAATTTATTTTTCACAGTTATTTTTTTTTTACCTTTTTTTTTTTTTGGAGGGCAATTGGGGTTAAGTAACTTGCCCAAGGTCACACGGCTAGGTTTTTATTTGTGTGTGCGTTAAGTGTCTGAGGTCGGATCCGAACTCAGGTACTCCTGACTCCAGGGCCAATGCTCTACTCACTGCAACACCTAGCCACCCCCAAAGTTATTTTTGCTAAATATATTTCCCTCAGTTCTATCATTCCACCTTTGATTCTATACTCTCTCTATCCTTTCACCCTGTCCCTCCTCAAAAGTGTTTTGCTTCTGACTAAGACTCCATCAATCTACCCTCCATTAAATCACCATCTCCATTCTATCCTCCCCTTCCCCTCCTACTTTTCTGTAGGGTAAGATAGATTTTTATACCCAATTAAGTATTAGGTCATTTCCTCTTTGATTCAATTCTTATGAAAAGAAGGTTCACTAACTCCCATGCACCACCTCACCCATCTTCCCCTCCATGGCTAAAGATATTTCTTACCTCTTTCATGTGAGATAATTTGCCCCATTCTATCTCCCCCCTTTCCTTTTCTAAACAGTGCATTCCTCTATTTCACCCACTGATGTTATTTTTTTTAGAAATCGTCCTCTCATATTCAACTCATACCTGTGTCCTGTGTGTGTGTGTATATATACATATACATATATATATATATATATATATATATAAAACTATAAAGATTTTATGATTTTGAATAAATAAAATCTTTCTCATTGTTAGGGCAAATATATATATATATAACTTATATATATATACATATAACTTATATGTATATATACATATATACATATATTATATATATACATATATATACATATATTATAACTTATAATTTTGAATATTATCTTCCCATGGAGGAATATAAACAATTTAACCTAATTAAGTCTCTTATGATTTCTCTTTCCTGTTTACCTTTATTTGCTTCTCTTGAGTCTTATATTTGAAGACTGAATTTTATATTCAACTCTGGTCTTTTCAACAAGAATGCTTGTTAGTCCTCTTTCATTGAATGTCCATTTTTCTCCTGAAGAATTATGCTCAGTTTTTCTGGGTAGGTGATTCTTGTAATCCTAGTTCCTTTGCTCTTCTGAATATTGTATTCTAAACTTGATGATCCTTTAATATAGAAGCTGCTAAATTTTGTGAGACCCTGACTGTGGCTCCATGATTCTTTGTTTCTTTCTGACTGCTTACAATTATCTCTCCTCCATCTGGGAGGTCTGGAATTTGGCTATCTAATTCTTGGAAGTTTTCATTTTGGGATCTCATTCAGGTGGTGTCTGGTGGATTATTTCAAATTTTATTTTAACCTCTGGTTCTCGAATATCAGGGCAGTCTTTTTATAATTTCTTGAGATATGATATCTAGGTCATTTTTTAATTGTGGTTTTCAGATAGTCCAATAATTTTAAGGCAATGTGAAATATCTCATGGGAAAAACCACTGACCTGGAAAATAGATCCAGGAGAGACAATTTAAAAATTATTGGACTACCTGAAAGCCATGATCAAAGAAAAAACCTAGAAATCACCCTTCATGAAATTCTCAAGGAAAACTGCCCTGATGTTTTAGATCCAGAGGGCAAAATAGAGTTTGAAAGAATCCACCAATCACCTCCTGAAAAAGATCCCAAAAAGAAAACTCCCAGGAATATTATAGCCAGGTTCCAGAATCCCCAGATCAAGGAGAAAATACTACAAGCAGCCAGGAAGAAACAATTTCAATATTGTGGAAACACAATCAGAATAGCCCAGAACCTGGCAGCTTCTACACTGAGGGATCGAAGGACATGGAATATGATATTCCAGAGGGCAAAAGAACTGGGAATGAACCCAAGGGTCACCTACCCAGCAAAACTGAGTATTTTGTTTCAGGGGAAAATATGGTCATTCAGTGGAATAGAGGACTTTCAAGCATTCTTGAGGAAAAAACCAGAATTGAATAGAAAATTTGACATCCTGACACAAGAAGGAAGAGATGCCTGAGAAGGTAATCAGGGAAAAGAAATCAAAAGGAATTTATCAAAGTTGAACTATTTACATTCCTATATGGAAAAGCAATATCTGTGACTGATGATATCTTTCTCACTATGAAAATAATGGAAGAAGGGGGTGTGGTCATATGAATACATATGTGAATGTGTGTGTATATGGTTAGTTATATATGGATAGAGGATAGGTCGAATTTGTTGGAAGGGAGAATACTCAAGGGATACTCAATACTATGAGGTGAGAGAGGAAATTGGCAAGAGGAGATGGGGAGAGACAGGGTAGGGTAAACTATCTTATGTAGAAGAAGCAAGGGGAAGTGGTTGCAACGGAGGGGGAGAATAGAAAGGCTAAAAAGGCAAAACCACATTCACATTGAATTTGGTTCAGGGAGAGAATGACATACATACTAAATGGGATATCTCAACCTGCAGCAGGATAGGGGGAAGGGGGATGAAAGGAGGGATGATGGATGGGAGGGCATCCTTGGGGTGAGGGGAGGTTGGAAGTACCCACTATAGAAGAGGGACAGGATCAGGTAGGGAATGGACCAGGTGGAGGGTGGGATGAGTGGAAGGGAATTATAACCAGCCTTGTACAATATATCTACTATGATAATGTTTTGCATAGCCAGACATGTACAACATGTACTGAATTACTTATCTCCCAAGAGGGAATGGGTGACAAGGGAGGAAGGAAATGGATCTGAAATTCGAGGTCTTAACATTAAATGTTTCAAATATATAAAAAAAATTCACTCTCCTGGATTTATTTTCCAGGACAATTGTATTTTTTTTCCAGTGAGATATTTCACATTATCTTCAATATTTTTTCATCCCTTTGGTTTTGTTTGGTTGTTTTTTGATTATTCAAAAAGTCATTACTTTCTATTTGCTCAATTCTAATTTTTGAGGAATTATTTTGTTTGGTAAACTTTTGTACCTCCTTTTCCATTTGGCAGATTCTACTTTCTAAGTATTTTTTTCCTTCAATGAATTTTATGTCTCTTTTTTATTTTGCCAATTCTATTTTTCAAGGTATTCTCCTTTTTGGATGCTTGTACCTCTTTGCCATTTGGCATTTTATTTTTTTAAGGTGCTATTTTCTTCAATATCTGTGTGTGTGTGTGTGTGTGTGTGTGTGTGTGTGTTCTCCTTTACCAAGCTGTTGACTCTTTTTCATAATACAAAATAATTTATTTATCTTATAGTTTTCAAGATTCATTTACATAAGATTTTGTTACAAATTTTCTCCCTGCCTCTCGTCTACCCACCACTGGAAGATGGCAACCACACTGAATAACCCTTCCCCAAATCGACTCTCTCTCTTATATACCACCCCCCCATTCCTCCTCCCTTACTTTCTTGTAGGGCAAGAAGGATTTCTGAGCCATATTGCCTGTATATTTCCTGGTGTCATGTAAAAACAATTTTTAACATTTGTTTTAAACCTTTGAGTCCACATTCTCTCCCTTCTTCTCTCCTCTCCTCCCCTACTTGGAAGACAAGCAATTCAATATAGGTTATACATGTGTAGTTATGTAAAACTTTTCCTTAGTATTCATGCTGTGAAACACTAGCTATATTATTATCCATCCTATCCCATCCCCCATTTATTCTGTTTTCTTCCTTGAACCTGTCCTTCAGAAGTGTTTGCTTCTAACTACCCACTCCTCCAATCTGCCATCCTTTCTATCATTCCCCTTCTTATCCCCTTCCCCCCTACTTTCCTGTAGGGTAAGATACCCAATTGAGTGCATACATTGCCCTGCTTAAGACAAATCCAATGAGAGTAATGCTGACTCATTCCCTTTCACCTCCCTACTCTTCCCCTTCATTGTAATATCTTTCTCTTGGATCTTTTATGTGAAATGATTTACCCCCTTCTATCTCTCCCTTTATCCTTCTCCCAATATAATCCCTCTCACTTCTTAATTTTATTTTTAGATATTATCCCTTCCTATTCAACTCATCTTGTGGTCTCTGACTATGTATACATGTGCACACCTACACACATACACACAAACATACCCACCTATACATATATATGTATATATACATATAATCCCTTCAACTGTCCTCACACTGAGAAAAGTTTCATGACTTAAAAATAACATCTTTCATGTAGGAATGTAAATAGTTCAACTTTAGTAAATTCCTTATGATTTCTCTTTCCTGGTTACCGTTTCATGTTTCTGTTGCTTCTTTTATATGAAAGTCCCATTTTTTGTTCAGCTCTGGTCTTTTCATCAAGAATCCTTGAAAGTCCTCTATTTCATTGAATATCAGTGTTTCCCCCTGAAGTATTATACTCAGTTTTGCTGGATAGGTGATTCTTGGTTTTAATGCCACCTCCTTTGACCTCCAGAATATCATATTCCAAGTCCTTCAGTCTCTTAATGTAGAATATGCTAGATCTTGTGTTGTCCAAATTGTATGTCCACAATACACCAATTGTTTTTTCCTGACTGTTTGTAATATTTCCTTTTTGACATGGGAACTGTGGAATTTGGCTATAACATTCCTAGAAGTTTTCTTTTGGAGATCTTTTTTGTTTTCATTTTTGCCTTTTTGGGCAGGGGAAGGAAAGGTAATTGGGGTTAATTAATTGGCCCAAGGTCACACAGCTAGTGCGTCAAGATCTGAGGTTGGATTTGAACTCAGGTCCTTCTGACTTCAGGGCTTGTGCTCTATTCACTGCACAACCTAGCTTCTCATTGAGATATTTTTTAATAGGTGATCAGCAAATTCTTTTGATATCTATTGTGCCCTCTGGTTCTAGAATATCATGGCTGTTTTCCTTGGTAATTTATCAGGTGGGAGCCAAGATGGAGGGGTAGAAACAGCGCGCCCAAGCCACTCTTTCCCCAGATCACCTCCAAACTACGTATAAGGGGACTCTGAACAACTTCTGGAGCTCCAGCACACACAGAATTACACAGAGAAGCTAACCTCCCGCTGAGGACTGCCCAGCAGCCCTGCAGGAAGGACCAGCGCAGCACTCTGGGAGGCGGCAGCGCAGCATGCACAGCACAGGAGCCGAGCACAGCTGATTGCCTGAGTTGCGGTCTTAGCCCCAGGTAGGCAGGGCCAGCAGCTGGCTGGAGGAACCCCAGAACACCAGCAGCTGTGGAGACTCCAGAAACATCAACATAGACATGCCTAGGACAAAGTGAGAGGTTAGTGCCCTATGGACTTTGGGACCAGTATTTGCGGAACGCGTTGGTTTCCTCCCCTGGGGGCTAGAAGTAGCTGAGGAAACACGCCATTTTGTAGTTTTCAGAGGCAGCTCCACCTCCTGGCCTGCGAACTGTAGGGACATCCAGCGATCAGTCTTGGGGGGGTAATCGCTCTTGCTTTAACCTTCCTGGATCTGGATTGTGATCTGGGGTGGAGGTTGTGGGTGGGTTTCCAGCTTGCCAGAAAAGGAAGTTGCCCCCCAACACACACGTTGCGGGTGAAAGTTCCTGTCTGGCGTCAGGCCACACTGTGGCAACAAGCCCAAAAGTCAAGTAATTAAGTGGCAACATGCCAAGGCAAAGGAAACAAATTAAACAGAAAAATGCAACCTTAGACTCCTACTTTGGGGGCACAAAGGATCGAAGCAACCAAAAAAGGGGCTGATATAAATATTTTTGTACATATGGGTCTTTCTCCCACTTCTGCGATCTCTTTGGGATATAACCCTAGAAGTTGTATTGCTGGGTCAAAGGGTATGAAATTATTTATAATCCTTTGGGCATAATTCAAGATTGCTCTCCAGAATGGTTGGATAAGTTCACAACTCCACCAGCAATGTATTAGTGTTCCAATTTGTCAACATCCTCTCCAGCATTTGTAACTTTCTTGTTTTTTCATCTTAGTCAATCTGACTGGAGAGAAGTGGTATCTCAGAGTTGTTTTGATTTGCATTTCTCTAATCAATAGTGATTTAGAGCATTTCTTCATATGTTTATAGACATCTTTAATTTCTTTCTCAGAAAATTGCCTGTTCATATCCTTTGGCCATTTATCAATTGGGGAATGACTTTATTCATATAGATTTGGCTCAATTCTCTATAAATTTTAGAAATGAGTCTTTTATCAGAGACACAAGTTGTAAAAATTCTTTCCCAATTTCTCACCTCCCTCTTGATCTTGGTTACATGGAATTTGTTTGTCTAGAAGCTTTTCAATTTAATGTAATACAAATTATCCATTTTGCATTTTATAATGCTCTCTAATTCTTGTTTGGTCCTAAAGTCTTCCCTTCTCCACTATCTGTAAGGTAAAGTATTCCTTGCTTTCACAAATTGCTTACGGAATCATCCTTTACACCTAGATCATGCACCCATTTAGACTTTATTTTGGTATATGGTGTTAGATAATGATCTGTGCCCACTTTCTGCCATACTGTATTCCAGTTTTCCCAGCAGTTTTTGTCAAATAATGCATTCTCATCCCCAAAACTGGGGTCTTTGGGTTTATTGAACAATAGATTACTATATTCATTAACTGCTGGGTCTCCTGCACCTAATCTATTCCATTGATCCACTACTCTGCCATTGATCCACCTCTGCCATTACCAAGCAGTTTTGATGACTGCTGCTGTATAATACAGCTTAAGATCTGGCATAGCTAGTCCACTTTCCCTAGCGTTTCTTTTCTTTTTTTCCCTTGATATTCTAGACCGCTTGTTTTTCCAAATAAATTTTGCTATTATTTTGTCTAACTCTAGAAAGTAGTTTTTTGGTAAATTGATTGGGATGGCACTAAATATATAGTTTAGTTTGGGTAAAATTGTCATTTTTTTAATATTATCTTGACCCAGCCATGAGCAATTGATATTTTTACAACTATATAGATCTGATTTTGTTTGTGTGAGAAGCCTTTTGTAGTTGTGATCATATAGATTTGGGGTTTGTTTTGGCAAGTAGATTCCCAAATATTTTATAATGTCTACAGTGACTTTAAATGGGATTTCTCTTTCTAACTCTTGCTGTTGAGTTTCATTAGAGATGTACAGGAATGCTGAGGATTTATGTGGGTTTATTTTATATCCTGCAACTTTGACAAATTTATTTATTGTCTCAAGTAGTTTTTTACTTGATTCTCTAGGATTCTCTAAGTATATCATCATGTCATCCGCAAAGAGTGATAGCTTGATCACTTCTTTTCCTGATTTGATTCCTTTGATTTCTTTTTCTTCTCTACTTGCCACTGCTAGTGTTTCTAGTACCAGATTGAATAAGAGGGGTGATAGTGGACACCCTTGTTTCACTCCTGATTTTATTGGAAAGGCTTCTAGTTTATCCCCATTGCATATAATACTTGGTGATGGTTTTAAATAGATGCTATCAACTATTTTAAGGAAGGCTCCATTTATTCCTATACTTTCTAGTGTTTTTAATAGGAATGGGTATTGTACTTTTTCAAAAGCCTTTTCGGCATCTATTGAGATGATCATGTGGTTTCTGCTAGTTTTATTGTTGATATGCTCAATTATATTGATGGTTTTCCTAATATTAAACCATCCTTGCATTCCTGAATGAATCCTACCTGATCAGGGTGTATTATTTTTGTGATAAGTTGTTGGAGTCTTTTGGCTAATATTTTATTTAGAATTTTTGTGTCTAAATTCATGAGGGAGATTGGTCCATAATTTTCTTCCTCTGTTTTATCTCTTCTTGATTTAGGAATCATTACCATATTTGTGTCATAGAAAGAGTTTGGTAGGACTCCTTCGTCACTAATTTTCCCAAATAGTTTGTAGAGTATTGGAATCAGTTGTTCTTTAAATGTTTGATAGAATTCACTAGTAAACCCATCTGGCCCTGGAGATTTTTTCCTAGGGAGTTCTTTGATGGCTTGTTTGATTTCTTTTTCTGAGATGGGGTTATTTAGGTAATTCACTTCCTCTTCAGTTAATCTGGGCAATTTGTGATTTTGTAAATATTCATTATTTTTTTGATTTCCTATTTCCGCCTTTCTGCACTGGATTGTGAGGTTTTATGCCCTAGTACATGGTCTATTTTTGAGTATGTACCATGCACTGCTGAGAAGAAAGTAAATTCCTTTTCATCCCCATTCAGTTTCCTCTAGAGATCCATCATATCTAGTCTCTCTAAGATTCTATTCACCTCCTTAACTTCTTTCTTGTTTATTTTGAAGTTAGATTTATTGAGTTCAGAGAAGGGGAAATTAAGGTCCCCCACTAGTATAGTTTTGCTATCTATTTCTTCCTCCAATTCCTTTAACTTCTCCTTTAACTCCTCCCTCTCTTCTCTTCAGGCTCCTGGCTGTTTCAGTTACACCCCTTCTTGGGGACTTTCAAGCCTGGGGCTATTTCCATTAAGTTGGGATTTCAATCTGGGTGGGAGACTTATCTTTGGGTTTTCTGCTTCATGAAAGAGGGATGGGAGGATTGGAGCAGCTAGAATATACTTTGCCATTCCAACCCCTGTATTATACAGGCAGGCAGTCTCAAACCTTCCAGGCTGTGGGCTGAATGCAGTTGGAGAAGCAGCTCTCTCCCTTGGGGGCCCGACTCTCCTACCTGGCTCCAATGACCTCTCCCTTCCGTTTGTGAGATGAAGGGGAGATGACTGCGATTCGTCCTTGGTAAGTCTGCTGGCTGGGGCTTTTTCTCCCTCTGGTGTAGTCTGCTTGTCTGCTCTTTGGTCTGAGCTGTGCAGAACCCACACGCTCTGCAGTCATCCTGTCCGGACACACTGGGAGACCTACTGGGCTGGACTCTACCACACTCTGTCTCCCAGTGGGCCCCGTCACTCCGGAATCCACTCAGATTCACCCTTTGAGACTTAAGTGACTGAGGAGCTCAGTGAGGTTACTGCTTCCTTTCAGACATCTTGGCTCCTCCCCACAATTCAGCTTTTTAAGGCATTCTTCTCCTAATTGGTATTTGGGCCTCTTTTGCCATTTGAATTACTCTATTTTTAAGGTGTTATTTTCTTCAGTATTTTTTATCTCCTTTAGCAAGCAGTTTACTCACTTTCCATGATTTTCTTGCATCATTCTTTTTTCTCTTCCTAATTTTTCCTCTACTTCTCTTCTTGATTTTCAAAATCCTTCTTGAGCTCTTTCATGGCCTGCAAGCAGTTCATGTTTTTTCTTGGAGACTTTTAATGCAGGAGTTTTGACTCTGTTGTCTTCTTCTGCTTCTATGTTTTGATCATTTTTGTCACCAAAAGATGATTCTATAGTTTTATTTCACTTTCTCTGTTTTTATATCTTTCCCATCAATTATTTGAGTTTTGAGCTCTTTGCTCTGGTAGAACTCTGCTTCCAGGGAAAAGAATGCTGTGTCCCAAATTCCTGTGGTTTTGAGCTACTCTCATCAGAGCTTCCTCCAGGCACCTGCTTCAGAACTGTGAGGATGACTGCCTCCCCACAGGTTCAACAAGCTCTGCCAGGTAAGCACTCCTTACCCAGTACTGCCACCCAATGCTGTGACCCAGGTCATAACAGGACAAGGCAAGAGAATCCTGCCTCAACACCAGCAAAGAAATTCTAGCAATTGCCAGTCTGCATTCAGCAGGAGATTTGTTTCTTTCTTTCAGTTTTTGGGTTCTGTTTCTCTAAGATTTGCTTAGAGTTTTTGTTGTTGTTGTTGTTTGTTTTTTGTTTGTTTTGCAGGTAATGGAGGTGGTTGGAGAGGAAGCTCAAGCAAGTTCTTGCTTTTACTCAGTCATCTTGGCTCCACCCCTTGAGTGTGTGTTTTGATCTTCAGTCTCACCACAGTAACTTTCTATGGTCAGAATTTCTTTCTGTTGTCACTCATTTTTCTAGTCTATTTCTTTTAACTCTTTGTTAAACTTTTAAATTTGTTTTTAGCTTTTAACTCGTTGTTAAAGTGGGATTCTGCCTCCAGGAGGGGGCCTAGACTCTCTCAAACTTCAAACCCGAGTTTGTGTATTTGTGCCTCTATTTTCAGAGATACTTCTACGGACCTGTAAGTTTTCAGTTCTTCCAAGGTGGTGTAATCTAAGGAGAGGTGGTTTTACTACATTCCTGGCCTGTGCTCTGGTTTTTAAGCACTCTTTTCTGCCCTGCTTTATTCTGGTCATGATCTCTGGTGTATTTGTGCTCCTCCTAACCCCGGGATTGCCATGGAGGACAGCAACCCAGATCTGTGTTATGGGCAAAGCAACAGAATCCAGCTCCCAGTGGCAGCAGAGAGACAGTTGCAATTTCCCTCTGATCAGTTGTTTGACCCACTTACCATCTGTGATCTGAGAGATCCAGAAGCAGCCAGTGATGCTGCTGAATCAGTGGCTACCAAGGACTGCCCCTGGTTTAATGGAACTGGGTCTGTGCTGGCACCATTGTGCTGGACTGAGCTCCACTCTCACCCAGGTATAACAGACTTTTCCTGCTGACCTTCTAAGTTGGCTTTGGCTAGAAAATTATTTCCCTGTCCTGTTGCTACAAGAATTGTTTTATGACTTCATTTAAAGGTGTTTGGAGGGATTTGGGGCAGGACTCAAGCTAATTTCTGCTCTTTCTCTGCCATCATGACTCTGCTTCCTAATCATTTTTGAATTTTCTATTTTCAATTGGTCCTTACAGCAACTCTATTAGGTAACTGCAATTATTATCCCCATTATGTAA
The DNA here is from genome assembly GCA_011680675.1 of Gymnobelideus leadbeateri. Taxonomy (NCBI): domain Eukaryota; kingdom Metazoa; phylum Chordata; class Mammalia; order Diprotodontia; family Petauridae; genus Gymnobelideus; species Gymnobelideus leadbeateri. The sequence goes on from WOXC01010071.1 coordinate 212,410, forward strand.
TTGAGGATATTGAAAAGAGAAAAATAAAAGGAAATGAGGAAAAAAGGAAGGAAGGAAGGGCTGAAGTAATGGATGGAATGAGAGAGAAAAGAAAAAGAGGGAAAGAGAGAAAGAAGGAAGGAAGGAGAGAAAAAATGGAAAGGAAGAAGTTAAAAGGAAAGTAGAAGGCAAAAAAGGAGAAAGACCTTTTCTTCTAGTGATTTAAAATATTGTTTGTAGGGGGATTGATTATAATTTGAGGAAAGGCTGAACAAATGATTTGCTTAAAATCACAGATCCAACAAGTAGTAGAACAAAGACTCAAACCCAGATCCTCTGAATGAAAACCTAGTCAGTACTATATGACTTTTATTTCTCAGTTAGGGACATTTTTAGGGACCTTGATCCGACATAGAAGATGTGATATGAAACCACCCCTTTTTAGTTATTCTTTGATGTCCCCTTTTCTGAAGCTGCATTGAAATTGTATTGCTTATGTATAATGAAGAATATTATCCTTTCTTCTTTTACATAAGGACATTTATGTGGTTTTAAATGAGACAATGAAGATGTTATTTATTAATATCTACTCCCACTTTGGTTCCACTGTGTAAATGGATGTGAGGGAGAACTGGGCTTACTGCCATCATCACTTATAATTCCAGAAACTACATAGTCTAAAAAAGCAATGCTACAGTATCCTGGGACAAGTTTCAGACCACATCTCTCTTATCTTTGACTTTTTCATATGGTAGTGTGCTAAATATTGTATAAAGGAAGGCTTTTTTGTTGATTATAATTTCAAATAACACATTCGTTTTAATTATAAAAACCTGCATGGAATATGGTAATTGTGTAAATGTTGCACCAAACCTGACTAATACAATATGCAAATACAAATGTCATATTATCTCATTAACTGTATGTGCATCTTTGTTACAGCAAAGCTCAAATCTAATTTGAATTTTTTACACAATATATTTTGATTTGTGGGTAAAGGATATGCGTGATAATAGTATCTGATTTTATTAAAGCTTTTATGTAAAAAGTACAAAAGAGTTTATGGAGACAAAACTGTCACCAAAGTCAGTAGGCCACTATAAACTCCAGGTTTTTAGATGGTCCCTAGCAGACAGAATATAAAAACATCGTTTCTTTTCTGGAAAATTAAAAGAGAAAACCTAATTTTGACCCTAAAATGCAAGCAGTGGGAAGGGAAAACCTTCAATCCTCATTCAAATGTGCTAACTCTTTCATTAAACTTTTCCTATTTATTGTTATGCATATGCCTATAGACTTCCTTTGAACTCTTTTACTGTTTCTCTGTTTGACATTCATCCAATCATCAATCATTTTTGATCCATCTATCCATCCATTCATCCATAAACAAAGTAGGAACTTTTCTATTGTGTGCCAGGGATGTGGTAACGATAGAGGAAAGACAAATGAGAAATTTTATTGGATGTGTGTGTCATGTATACATAGTAGTAAATACAAAATGCATAATAGAAAGCAATTTGTTTCATGGTGGGAGAGAGGTGTCATTATATTAACAAATAGGGGAATCAGGAAAGAATCTGTGTAGGTCTTGGCACTTTAGCTCATCTTTAAAGGGACCTAGGGATTCTAAGAAATGGACAGGAAGAAAATAGTTCAGGAAAGATACAAAGTCTGTGTACCATCTCAGGATTGTCTTTTACCCAGCATTAGAAAATATTCCAGTTTGGCTTGACTCTATCTAGTGGGTGAAAATGAATAACATGCCATAATCCTGGAAAGTTTTTAAAGGGCAATGGAGGAGTTTGTGTCATCTCTTTGATGATTCTGAAGCCACTCAAGATTCTTGAGAATCAGGACATGACATATTGTCACTCATTCGCTTTAGGAACAACTACTTGCCAGCTATTGTACTACTAGGACCTAAATTCCAGGGAAGGGCTGACTTCAGAAGAGTTAGCAACCTTACCTGCTACTTGAATATCAGGAACATGGACTTACTTGAAGAATGTCTGTCTTCTGTGAACAGATCCTTTGACACTCTGCCTTCTCTTTTCTTTGTAGTTTGCTTGAAACAATGTAATAAGGCTCAGCCATGGAGAGAAGACAAAAGAGTGTGATATTTCTGCTCTTGTTCTCCCATAATAAAATGCAGTGGGTTCCTATATCATTGTGCCACTTGGTGCATTATGTTTTGGAAGCCCTGGCTTTGAAATTGTCCTTGTAGGTAAGAGGGAAGTAGAAAAGGAATTTGGAGGAGAAAAAGGGAGAGTGAGATCTGTAGAAATTGGCAGAACTTTTTAATATTTGTACTTTTTTCTCTGACAAAGCTCTTCTAAAGTCTATGTAAATTCAATATGAACCACAGTTCTTAAAATCATCACCCCTGAATTGCTCTTTGTAGCACCTTAATTGTATACCATGCCACAGAACCAAAATTATGAACATTTCAAATTAAGAGAAGATATAAAATGTAAAGTAGTAAGATTAGTAGTCTAGATCATTACATCACATAAAGTAAGGAAAAAGAAAATAGATATTAAATATATAAAGTATTAGATGAAAATATGATAATTAAGATATTTAGTTGAGTAGGAAGGGGCTGAGTTATAATGGCATGTGTTAACTTTTCTACCTTATAGATTTAATACCTTTTGAACAAAGCGACAGTTTTCAAACCTTAAAGTAAAACATATCCATACAATGTTAAAGGAAAGATTAAATAGTCAAATAGCTTTAGAAAATAGATGTCACCAGGAAATATATGATACATATCTATGAGTTGATCATATTGGTGTGATGTAAGGAGTCCTATATCTGGAGTTAGAGGTCCTGGATCCAAATCATAAATGTTACCATTACAATCTGTGAGTACTTGGACAAGTCACTTACTGGCATCTTGCTACTTGCCACTCTGTAATACATGTACAATTGTGTTAAACACATTTCCCCATTAATCATGTTGTGAAAGAAGAATCAAAACAAAAAAAGAAAAACCACATTTAAAAAAACTGAAAATAGTATGCTTCGATGTGCTTTCAGACTCTAATTATTTCTCTGAGTGTGGATAGCATTTTCCATCATGAGTCTTTTGGAGTTGTCTTGGATCACTGTATTGCTGAGAAGAGCTAAGCCGATGGGCTTAATTGATCCTCGCACAAAGTTGCAGTTACTGTGTGCAATGTTCTCCTGATTCTGCTCACTTCCCTCAGCATCAGTCCATGCAAGTCTGTCAGCTCATCATTTCTTATAGAACAATAGCATTCTTTTACATTCATATACCACAACTTGTTCAGCCATTCCCCAAATGATGGGCATCCCTTCAATTTCCAGTTCTTTGCCACCACAGAAATAGCTGCTATAAATATTTTTGTACATGTAATCAAATGATAAGAATGAGTATTTTTATTATCTCTTTGGGATATAGACCTAGTAGTGCTATGACTGGATCAAAGGGTATTACAGTTTTATAGCCCTTTGGGCATGCTAATCTCCAATTCTTGCACATTATTATGTTCAATATTTACTTACCCATTTGCTCTCCCTTTTACCCATTTCCCCATATTCTGTCTCTGTGCCTTCTTCCTGGCTGTCTCACTATGCCTGGGAAAACCTCCCTCCTTATCTTTGCCTTGTGGAATCCCTGTTTTCCTTTAAAGCCAGCCCAGGAGTCATCTTCCAAATAAAGTCTTTTTCATATTTCCCCAGTTGCTAGTGACATTCCTCCAAAAACTAACCTGAAGACATTGTATATATTTTCTGAACATATGTGCATGTGTAAATACTAAAGACATACATGTATATTTAAATATATGTAATTCAAATATATTTAAATAGGTATACATATCTATTCACGATACTGAGCTGGAAGTTACTTTCAAGGTCATCTAGTCCAACTCCTTCATTTTACAGAGAAGGAAACTGAGGTTCAGAGAAGATAAGTGAGTTTGTCAAGTTCACATAGCTAGTATGTATTTGAGGCAAAATTCAAACCCCAGTTCTTTCTTATTTCAAGTCTAGTGCTCTGTTTAATGCACCATGCTGCCTCTCACCTGTATCTTTCTCACATACACATATAATATCTATACATCTTCCTCATTAGACTAGGAGCTCTTTGAAGTAAGGGACTATTTCACTTTTATCAGTATTGTCTCTGGTACTTACCATAGTGCCTCATACATAGTAGATCTTTAATAAATTCTCATTGATTGACTTCTGAGTCTCGGTATCTTTGACTGTAAAATAGGGGAGTTGGTTTCCATGACCTGGAAGATTTTTTATATCACTAAATCCTTAACACTATGAGTCTATTCCTTGTCTTTTAGTCTTTGCTCTGCCACATACTACCTGTATGACATTGGCCAAGTCTCTGAATCCCTGTCAGTAAAACTTTTTATCTTTAATATGAGAGAGATGAAATACATGATTTTGGGAGTCCCTTCTACCTTGAAATACATGTTCTATGATCTTCTAGTTAATGAAGGATTTAAGTTAGGTTTTGAGTTGTGCCCTGAAACATAAGAAGAATTTGCATAAGCCAAGAGGAAGGGGTAAGGAGCATGTTTGGGAAAGAATAGCTGTGGGGTGAAACCTTTAAACATACACCTACATAAACACAAACAGATTATTGTGAGAAAACACAAGAATGGTTAATAGATGGGGAAGGCTTCTTTTATGAAACAGTAGGAGATAAAGAAAATGTACACTCTTAGGTGGCAGCCTAAAGTATAGCATGTGACCTGTTTCAAAAAGAGTATGAAAACAGTATTTGAATGACTAAAGGAAGAGGTACATAAGAAGCATTTGATGTCAGCTTCAGAAGTCCCCATCCTAGATAGTCAATTACCCATATGTGTTCCTAGTATTACAGAAAAGACGATGGGACATCTTGCACATTGAGTATGGGTAGTTACCTCTTAGAAGATGCTAAACAGAGTAAATCAATGCCATATCTTCCTGCACTTGGATTGAGTTTAAGATCACCCAGACTCAGAAACTCAGAAATGTTCCCCCACTACTTAAGTTATTGTTTTCTGCATCCTTGACCCATACTTCTCTATCTTGACTCCTGCCTACTAAAGAAGGTGTTGTCCACTGAAGAAACACATTAAGATAATCTTTAAAGACATCTCTCCAATACTATAAAAGTGAAAAATAAACTAAACTTATAAAAATGGTGGAACTAGTGTTCTTGGCATCAAGTTGCACCAACTTTTCCATTTTCTACTCAACAAAGTATATTGAGATAACATATCTTATCTTACCATTTTTACTTATTCCTTCTTGTCCTCTACATTTTGGGTCTTTCTGGAAAATTTACAAGAGCTGAATTTTATAAACCCTTTATCAGGAAGATGGAGTGGCATAGTCAATAGAAAGCTGGCTTTGAAATTAGGAAGAACTAGTCAAGTCTCACTTTTGACAGGTGCTATTTATATTATTCTGGGGAAGGCATTAACCTCTCACTGTTTTAGACAAGTCTCAAATTCCTCCTCAATAAAATATGGGTAATCATAGGACCTTCTTCTCAGGGTTGTTGTGAGCATCAAATGAGTTTTCATATCTAAAAGGATTTATGTAACTTAAAGTGCTATATAAACATTAGCTATTATTATCATTATCATTGTCAGCTAGTTGGCATCTAAGTGTGGAAGTGATCCTGGCTTCTGAAGGGCATATCATTATTGTGCAAACTGTGGCATATCCTATGAAGTGGGAGATGATAATATTCTAAAGAGGGAAGAGACTTCAGAGACCATCAAACCCAACTCTGCTTGAATAGATGAGTAAACTAAGACCCAGGAAAGTTAAATTACTTGGCCAAGATCCTGCAAATAGTAATAATCAAAGGAAAGATTTTAGAGGATAAACCTAGAGATAGAGCAGAATGATCAAAGATTATAGCAACAATAATCTAGGTGGCAAAATGGAGGAACTTGAGTCAAGAAGATCTCTCTTCCTGAGATCAAATCTGGACTCAGGCACTTGATAGTTGTGTGATAATGGGCAAGTCACTTAATACTTTTGCCTCAGGTTCATCATCTGTAAAATGAGCTGGAGAAGGAAATGACAAACCACTCGGAGTATCTTTGACAAGACAATCCAAAATGAAGTCCCAAAGAGCTTGACATGATTGAAACAGCTAAGCAAGAGAAAGATTATCTTTAATAAAAATATGTTGAGCACCTTTTTTTACAAGGGAACGTACATACAAAGAAATATCTTCAAGGAATTTACATTGTGTAAGGGTAGGATTAAAAATATTTCGCTTTGGTTTAGGTCCCACTTTTTAGGTAAGATTGTTTTCTGATTGAATAAAACTATTAGAATACAATCCTTGTAAACCTCTGAATCACAATTGCCAGAGTAATATTATTAAAGCATAGTTCTGTCCGTGTGGTCCCACCAATGGCTCTCCATTACCTCTAAGATCTAATTTACGGACCTCTGCTTGTCATTTAAGGCTCTTCACAACCTACTCTCCCATCTTTATTACATATTATTTTCATACACATGCCATTCCATTTCCATTCTCTTTTTTTCCCCATAGGTCATAATATATACTTGAAATGTACCCTCTCCTCACTTCTACTACTTGAGGTACATGTTTTCCTTCAAAACTTATCTCAAACTCTAACTTCTATACTAGGCCTTTCCTCATCCTGTAGATTGGAAGGGATCCCCCAAAAGAGAACCTTGTGTATATTTTTTATGTGAGGGAATTTGTTCTTCGACCGGTATTATCACAGATAACTGGAGGGATCCTTGGAATGTTAAATAAACTGTAACAATGTGTTTATACTCTTTTTATTAAACAAATGATTTATTAACTTCTGGTTTACATAATTCATTTCGACCAAATTTTGAGTTACAATTTTCCCCCAGTTTTTTCTCTACCCATCACCCCAGAATAGCAGTTCCACTAGATATCCCCTCATCCAATCTGCTCTCTCCCATGTCTTCTCCCATACCCCCTTCGACTTTGCCATTAGGGCAAGGTGAATCTCTGAGCCCCAATGCCTGGACATCTTATGAAATATTTAATTTTAAAATTTTGATTTTCAGATCCATTCCCTTCCTCTCTTGTCACCCACTCCCTCTGAGAAGATAAGCAATTCAGTACGTGTTGTACATGTATAGCTACGCAAAACATTACCATGGTAGATATATTGTAAAAGACTGTGTATATTTCCCTCCCACCCATCTTACCTCCCACCTGGTCAATTCCCTACTTTGATCCTGTCCCTCTTTGATAGAGGGTACTTCCAACCTCCCCTCCCCCCAGAATACCCTCCCCTCCATCCTCCCCCTCTCATCCCCCTTTCCCCTACTCAACTGCAGGGTGGGATATCCCATTTAGTATGTATGTGATTCTCTCCTTGAGCCAACTTCAACGAGAATATGGTTTTGCCTTTTTGCCTTCCTCTTCTGCCCCTCCCCTGCAACAACTTCCCCTTGCCTCTTCTACATGAGATAGTTTACCCTACCCTGTCTCTCCCCATCTCCTCTTGCCACTTTTCTCTCTCACCTCTTGACATCACGTCTTAAGAATCATCCCTTCCCATCAAATTCAACCTGTGCCCTCTATCCATATATACCTCTAAACATATGCCTGTATACCCTTCTTCAGTTACTTTCATAATGAGAAAGGTTTCATCAGACACAGTTATTGTTTTTCCATGTAGGAATGTAAATAGTTCAACTTTGATAAGTCCCTTTTGATTTCTTTTCCTTGATTACCTTCTCAAGCATCTCATGCGTCTTGTGTCTGAATGTCACATTTTCTATTCAACTCTAGTTTTTTCCTCAAGAATGCTTGAAAGTCCTCTATTCCACTGAATGACCATATTTTCCCCTGAAACAAGATACTCAGTTTTGCTGGGTAGGTGACCCTTGGCTTCAATCCCAGCTCTTTTGCCCTCTGGAACATATTCCATGCCCTTCAATCCCTCAGTGTAGAAGCTGCCAGGTCCTGGGCTATTCTGATTGTGTTTCCACAGTATTGAAATTGTTTCTTCCTGGCTGCTATTAGTATTTTCTCCTTGATCTGTGAATTCTGGAACCTAGCTATAATATTTCTAGGAGTTTCCTTTTTGGGATCTTTTGCAGGAGGTGATCTGTGTATTCTTTCAACCTCTATTTCCCCCACTGGGTCTAAAACATCAGGGCAATTTTCCTTGAGAATTTCTTTAAGGATGATTTCTAGGTTCTTTCTTTGATATTGGCTTTCAGGTAGTCCAATAATTTTTAAATTTTCTCTCCTGGATCTATTTTCCAGTCAGTGGTTTTTCCCATGAGATATTTCACATTGCCTTCTATTCTTTCATTTGTTTGGATCTGTTTAACAGCATCTTGATTTCTCATAAAGTCATTAGCTTCCATTTGCTCCAGTCTAACTCTGAGGGAATGAATCTCCTCATTGAGCTTTTGAGATTCTTTTTCCATCTGGCAAATTTGGCTTTTTAAGGCATTCTTCTGGAATAGCCACAGCTGTTGGTGTTCTGGGGTTCCTCCAGCCAGCTGCTGGCCCAGCCGCCCTAGGGCCAAAACCACGGCTCACAGGGGCCTGGGCTCAGCTCCCAGAGTGCTGCACTGTGCTTTCCCAGTGAGCTGTGCTGCCTGCTGTCAGAGCACTGCGCTCGCCGCTCCCTGCAGAGCTGCTGGGTTCTCCTCAGCGGGAGGTTAGTTTCTCTGTGTAGTTCTGTAGGTGCTGGGGCTCCAGAAGTTGTTCAGTGTCCCCTTTTCCATAGTTTGGGAGTTGTGTGGAGCAGAGCACCTTGGAAGTGCTGTTTCTACTTTGGCATCTTGGCTCTGCCCCCCACGTGTTTATGCTCTTGATGAGTTATGAATACCTTTCTGTGAGTGAACCAAAATGGACAATCTCACTGATAGAAAGAAGGGATTCAAAGTTTGAGAAAAAATATAAGGAGAGAGGCAGATGTATAGAACATATACATTTGGCTAAGGCAGCTTTCAGTTTCTGGTCAACTTGCCAAAGAAGCCCTGTCTTCATAGAAAACTGATTTATCTCCCAGTAAGTGCAGTCTAGTTGGGTTATTTGCCTAATTATTGAAATGATTTTTTTTTTTTCATAGCTGAACTCACTGCCAGAGCATGCTCACTTAAATCCAAAGATAAATCTCTTTCTCTCTCTCTCACTCCATCCTTACTCCTCCCCTTCTCTCTTTCTCCCTCTCTCTCCCTTCCTCCCTCCAGGGTTCTCATTCACTTCTTAATCCTGCATTTTCTATGAGTGATAACTTTTCTGTATTCATATCTGCCTGCAGTGTTTGTCTCAACTTACTAAATTAAGATCAAATTCTCTGAAACCATGACATTTCAAATTGCCAGACACTATGGAGAATGGGAGTGTCGAAGAGATAAAGCTTCTCCTTCCCCCTGTTCTCATCCCAGGCTCTCCTTCACATAGTTCTACTCTAGCTCACCAACTGACCGAGAGATATTTCTATTTTCTCTGATCCAATGGAATAACATCCTTCTGATTCATTCACAGAAAGTAGTCCCATATTCTAAAGGGACTGCCAGGTATTAATAACTTGTAAATACATTAGAATCTAAATATCTTATATTAAATCTCAGATCATTTGAACTTGGCCAGGAGCAGGGTGGAAGGAGAGGGGCTTAAGAAATCAACCATCACTTTTCCATGTTAAAATTCTGTACCAACTTATATATTCCCAGACTGTGTCATCTTTCTCTCCCTTATAATGTGACACCCTTGAGGGCAGAGACGTTCACCTCTATTTTCGTATTTTCACCACTTTGCTCAGTGCATAGACTCCAGTGGATTCCTAATAAAGTCTGTAGATTGTCTGAGTAATAGCAATACAGAAAGGAGAGAAAAACTATCAATTGCGAAGACTCAGAAATGGTTCAATAGACAGAGGAGGTAGAAGCTGATTTGAGGCTTGAAAGAAGAGTATTCTAAAAGGAATTGAGGAGGGAGAGAAACTTGTACCAAAATCAGAGAGCTTTGAAGGATTGTATTATAAAATTATAGTAGCAGATACTACATCTCCATAACCATCTGCTATGTTTCCATGGTCACAGGCCAGGCTATACTCTGGTATTCCACAATTTACTTAGATCATTAACACCCCTGAATCAGACTTTTTCAGAAGAAATACATATCTGCCCATGAAAGATTTAGCTAGCCTTCAAAAGCCTTTTACCGACTGGGGTGAGGTGGGAATAGGATAATTATTTTGACCAAAATGTTTAAATCAGTAGATCCATAGATACAAAACCTAGCAATGCAATTATTTATGCTCACTTCCCCATGGCAATGGTAGAGAATATAAAATAGCAAAGGGCAATTTTCTCTCTCTGTCTCTCTCTCTCCTTTCTCTGTCTCTGTCTCTCTGTCTCTCTCTCTTTCTCTGTCTCTGTCTCTCTCTCTCTGAATGTATGTATGTATGCATCACATGCCCACACATAGTTTGGTTTGGTTTTTGACTTTAGAATGCTATCAAACACACACTCTTTCATATGTTCACACGTGCTCAAGTAGCACTATGGTCACCCCAATAGCACTGAAGCAACCTGAGCTTGTCTCTAATTTAGGTTACCATTGCTCTCAGTATAACAGAAAGAAGAAACCTTAGGTTAGTGCCATGGAATAGAATCATTGGTATAATAGAAGAGCATTTGATTTAGGTTTAGAACATGTAAGTTTACATCCCTTCGATCTTAGTTATAAGTTGCATGGTTTTGAACAGGTCACTTCACCTCTGAGTCAGATTCTTTGCTTCTAAAATAGACATATTAATAATGGACTTCAAAACAGTGTTGTGGGTTAAAATTGATCTTTAAAAGAACATTTATCTTCAAAATGATTTAAGAAATTTTTACAGGCACTGGAGTCAGAAGGACCTGAGTTCGGATCTGGCCTCAGACACTTAACACACACAAAAACCTAGCCATGGTAACCTTGGGCAAGTTACTTAACCCCAATTGCCCTCCAAAAAGCAAAAAAAAAAAAAAAAAAAAAAAAAGAAAAGAAATTTTCACAGATATTGTAATAGTGAATACTCACGATCTCCAAACCAAACAAAATGACGTCTTTCAAAATTTAGCACCTTAGTGAAGGGAATCAAAATCATTTTGGAAAAGAAAAGAAAATATCATCCCCATTGACCTGTTATTAGAGTTGTCCTGAAAATGTTTTCTACAAACTTATAGAAGGTAACATTAAATTCCAATATTTTTATTCAGTTATTTTAACAGCAATTTTAAAAACAGTAATTTCAGTCACCTGGACCATAGTTACAGAAAATTAAATGTAAAATAAGTAGTTCTGCAGGTTGTTATTATCTTGCCCTTGGTTTGGCTAGACTTTGATATTTTTAAAGTTTTATTCCATTTTCTTTTATATTATGCTCCTATCATCCCCTACCCATAGCACCTTTCCTTGTGACTAACATTTAAAAAAAATGAATGAAAACCAACCAACACTAGACTATATCTGACATTAAGAGTGATATTACTCTGGATTTTGAAAAAAATTATTTTCCCTATCTAACTGACAAAAGACTCAAACCTTATTCTACTAACTTTGCATTATCTTCCTTTACTATCTTGAAACTTAAAATTGATGCTTTCCTTGAACCTTATGGTTTATCACTCACTGGTTTTTCTTAGCCCTGCTTAGTTTGTCTGAAAGCATATTCACCAGTGATTGCTGGAGCTGCTTCTGTTCTTTAGATGATGCCTGGTTTCTTTAGCTATTGTTCTTTGACTAGTTCAGGTCAGATACTATATGCCTCAGCTGCCATCATCATAGTTTAGCTCATTTTCTTGGGAACAGCTGTGTATAAATACTGGGACCATACTAGACTTGTCTTCATCTTTGAGGTTCTACTCATGTAATCAGCCTGTAAAGTTCCATGTTCTGGACTTATACAAGCTGTAGCTTCCAATTGATTTCTGCAGGTAAGTTGAGAGAAATGTTGACTCTGAGTTAAATGAATGTCCTAGTTTTTTCTATTCTTATATTGCCAACCTCATTTTCTTCTTCCCTTGATCTCTTGAAACATTTCCTTACATGTCCATTTTTCCTTCCTCTCCCTGCCTCAGTGAAGTTGAGGTTGATAATCATATCATCACAGTTCCACATGATCAGGATTTTTGTAGAAATAAAATAGTAGCAAACATTACCTGTTAGAGAAGTATAATTTTCCCATGAGATGGATAATCATGCATTTCACAGATTGTTTTACTATTAAATAATTTGTTATTAATGAAAACAACAACAATAATAATAATAATAACAACACAAACTTTTATGTTTGTCCCATCTACCAAGGTATTTGTGCATTACTTTGTGCCCTACCTATACCCTGGATATGAATTTTCTGAGATATTATTAATAATTAACATAAAGACATCATATGACTTTTGGAAATGTGTCCATTTCAAGGCTTTGCGATTTACATAATGACCAAAAGCTACTGGTTCTGTATTTTTTTTAGTAATTCTAAATTCAGTGACTAGCTACATATTTTTATTTTAAAAGTGAGGAGTTTGCAATCAAACTACAAAGTCATAATGTCTATAAAGAGATAAGGGGTGGACTATGAAACTATAAATGATTTGATTTTGCCTTCTTTTCAGGTAGAGATGGGAGGTTTGTATGATTGACATAAAAAGAATAAAAGTCTATGGAAATAAAATTTTCTAAAAGTGTATTTGGGGAGAACTTTGAAGCTTAGACTCATATTCATTTAGTCACTAAGAAACAAACCCATTTAGGATTTCATTTCCTCAAATGTGAACTGTTTTATATGGACCATCACAGACAGCTAATGGATTATCAGAATTTTCTTTCCAGAAATGTGTATATCCATAAGAAAAAAAATATTAAAACTTACCCAAAAAACCCATAGTCCCAGGTCAACATGTCTAATTTACATGAAGATAACTGTTTAGAAAAATTCAAAACATCTGTATTGTTGACTGATACATTTTTAAAAGTTTTTATTTTGATGTGTGAAATAATATCAACAATATTGAGCGTAGCTTGGGAATATGGTAACTGATTCTCACGTCTACCAAATTTTTAAGGTAAGACTAAAGTAATCTGAACAATTAATTTTTTATCTTGTTAGGGTAGCTAAGGGAAAGAGATGCTGCCAAAAGCTGTGCCATTTAACTCTCTCTTGGTTAAAGTTCTTTGGCAGTCTAATCAATTGTCTATCGGCAGAATCATCATCCCTAGGAGGGACTTGCCCTTAGTGATCTTGTTTTGATCTTAGATGGTCAGAGAAGACTAGGAATTTCTGACAATAGCAAATTTTATATTTTTGCCTTATCCTGGTTAAAGGCTCCTTCAAGACTTTTAAGTAGAACAGAAACCCCAATCCTCACCCATGCACTATGGAAGCTTTAGGGAATCCTCAGCAGTCTAAAGGAAATCCAGTCTTTTATATCTTGAGTTTTATGTATTGAATAATTGTATTTTGAGGGCTAATTTGGCAACTGTTAGAGTAGGAAGGGACTTCAAAGATTACCCAGGCCAACCCCAAATATCCCACCTCTGCTTCCCCATAAATATTAATACTTTCCTGGTACCCTTAGCAATTTGAGGCCGGATTTGAACTCAGGTCCTGCTGACTCCAGGGCTGGTGCTTTATGCGCTGCACGACCAAACTGCCCCCAATAGGGTATATTTTTGTAGCACTGTTGGAGCTCTAGGGTGAGAAGACAAAGTAGATATAATAATTCTATAGTTCATCTGTCCAAGATAATATCTAGATTACATTGTTGGATTTTAGAAACAAGTAGTTAGGAAATATTTAAATCAGTTCCTTGGCTTGAAATCAAGATGGGATGCTTCCAGTTAAACATATGGCATTATCTATCAATAAACATTTATTAAGTACCTATTATGTAGCAAACATTGTGTTCAGCACTGGGGATTAAAAAATGATGCAAAATACAGTCCCTGATCTAAAGGAGCTCACAGTTAAATGAAAGAGATAATAAATATATAAAAACAATCTCATCGACTTTTTGTAGGTTTGATTAACTGATAAATTTAAATTACTTTAATACTAGAAATTCTAGAAAAATTTTCAATAAACTGATGTTTATTAAATGGCTGCTATGAGCCACACATTCTTAGTGCTGAGGAAGATAAAAAGAATATGTTGAGTGATCCATGACTTAAAGAAAGTCTAAACAAAAGTATTAAATAAGTTACTAAAATTTGTAGAAGGATCTGTGATCTAAATGGTAAGAATACTACCAAGTATAAGTGAAAATTACATCTCTTCTCTTTCTTCCCATTCTGTGCAACTCACATCCATTTCCTATAAATCTTAATAAGTTCCTTAATTTAGTATAGGATTTAAAGAAATCCAAATCCCTAGGTGAAGTTAGAAATATAGAAGCCATGAATAGAAAAAAATGGAAGAAAGTTACAGTGAGTCTAGTTTAGCAGGGACTTTCTACCACTTAGAGAATAGGGACAATGCATTCTCAACTGATATTGTACATGTTCAAGCAAAATTTGAATAACTGCTTTTTAACAAGTTGCACAGGAGACTTTAAAAAATTACCCACACAGATTTTACAGAGAATGCTTTTTAACATCAAACAGAAAAGAGTTAACTTCAAAGCTCCCTTCCAAGTTTAAGATCATAGGATGCTCTGCTAGCTTTTGCACTAATATTAAAGAGTTTTAAATAACAGCTTAATATAAGTCTTGTTTTCTCTCGCACATCCCCAGATTTAAATAGAAGTAACTGACCCTGGATCTCCAAATCTCAGACTTAGTGATTAACACTTCAAGGGTTTGTGCTTGGTTTTTGCGCTGCTATACTTTCAGGCATGGTCACTTTAAATGACTATGGTCTCTGTTAGAAGCAAGAAAGTGTAAAAGTTAGACAGGCATATCTTTGCATAAGGAAAATAATTTTGGCAGCTGTGTAGTGAGTGGAATGGAGTGAGAAGGGAAATTCTTCATTTGAGCAGGGACATCCATTAGAAGACCATTTCAATAGCGTAGGCTAGAGGTGATGAAGGCTTAACTAAATTGGTATTTTATTTGCTACTTCTTTGCCATTTCAAGATGAAATTTTGCTCTTCCTAATTTCAAATATAATGTACTCACTAATGTTTGGTACTTTGTTCCTATTGCTTTTTATAATCTGACCTCTGAAATAGATGGTAATTGTTTAAAGAAATCATGCCTGCTTTACAGGGTATTGCTACATTTCATAAACACCAATATAGAACACAAGTTTGAGAATTATTCTTTGAATAAGGCAATACTAATCTATGGACATCTTTCTAGTTCTTAGGCATCTGTCATATTTTTGTTATCAAACAGGAAAATTGAAATAATTATTCCTTGCTTTTTAAATCTTTGACATCTGAAGTTGTTCCAAGTTTGTTTTTATGGACAAGATAATTCAAGAGAGAGGGAGAGGGAGAGGTAGAAGACAGGGAGAGAGACAGGGAGAGAGAGAGAGAGAGAGAGAGAGAGAGAGAGAGAGAGAGAGAGAGAGAGAGAGGGAGGGAGGGAGAGAGAGGGGAGGGAGAGGGAGAGAGAGGAGGAGGAGGAGGAGGAGAAGAAGATGAAGAAGAAGAAGAAGAAGAAGAAGAAGAAGAAGAAGAAGAAGAAGAAAAAGGAGGAGGAGAAGAAGAAGAAGAAGAAGAAGAAGAAGAAGAAGAAGAAGAAGAAGAAGAAGAAGAAGAAAAAGGAGGAGGAGAAGAAGAAGAAGAAGAAGAAGAAGAAGAAGAAGAAGAAGAAGAAGAAGAAGAAGGAGAAGGAGAAGAAGAAGAAGAAGAAGAAGAAGAAGAAGAAGAAGAAGAAGAAGAAGAAGAAGAAGAAGAAGAAAAGGAGGAGGAGGAGAGAGGAGGGACAGACAGATACACAGAGTTAGAGACACAGAATGGATAAAGTCCAATATCTCTTGAAACAAATATTAATAACCTGAACAGTGCTCTAAAAGACTTTTAACTGCCTATATCATTTAATAACCTACAATGCTATGTTTTATGGTTACCAAAGGTGTTCAATAAGATTTACTCCCCTGGGAAAATGTAGCAGGATATAATTGTAGGTGAACACTTGTGGACTTGCTTCTGTTTACAATATAAAATTACTTTGGGGACTGAGGACGGTAGATTTGGCAATTAAAAAAAGTCAGATGGGACTGGATAGTGTTTAATGGGCTAATCAATTGTACAAATTTTCCAAAGGTGAAGGAGTTAAAGGGCTCATTTCATAATTTTATAATGTAAAGGTAAAAAGAAAAAAGAAAAGAGGTTGAACTGCTGATTTAATGAAGTTTCCTGCTTAATGCCATGACTGTATAACCATGACTGGCCACAGCATGGGGGATCCTTCTGTTAATGAAGCAAACTTTAGTTGATACAAGTGAGCAACTAATAATGTCTACCTTTAGGGCAGATGAATCCATTATTTCAGTGCTGATGAACAAAGAGAAAAGATGGTACAGGAAATTTAGCAAAATTTCCCCCCTCTTAAAGGAAAAAACAGCTTCCCTTTGAGGTATATAATTTCTTTTTGGTTCCAAGTCAATACTTGTTTATTTGGCCTGGAAACAGGTGTGCTGTAAAATCAAAAGCAGTCCATTTACTTCTTTTGTGGTAGTTACATTCACTGAATTAATAAGTCTATGGAGTCATGGACTTTCCTTTCATTCTTAAAACTAATGATTTCTGTTTGGAAAAGTAAAAAAAGACACAAACAAACAAAAACCAAATCCATTTTATCTAGGAGGTTCCTTTACCTGTGTGAGTTTAAATTGATTCAGTTCAATCTAATACATTTCACTTTAACAAGCATATATTGAGTACCTACTTGCTTGTTGAAAGACAGCTAAGGCTACAGTTGCAAAACTTTAAAGATAATTCTTGATCTTTGTTTAGGTTCCACTGGGATGTAATGTGAGTACAGCAATAATAGCAATAGTATGATATAGAATCTGTGTGGAAACTCAGTAAACAAAGAATTACCTGGGCAGAAAATTCCTACTCTTTGAATTAGATTTACTGCTATTGCTTTAGTTAGATGAGATCTGCTACTGATTTATGATCTTTGTGGATTTTAACAAGTTATTTGACCTCTCTGTGTCTCAGTTTCTTTATCTGTAGTCCAGGGATATTAATGCTTGTACTAGCATTACACAGTTATTGTGAGGATCAAATGAGATGATAGTTATGTAAATGTATTTTATTGTTATTATTATTATTATTAATTATTATTAATTGCTGTAGTTGTTGTACTTAATGCCAAGGAACTACTCAGTTTATGGAGAACTACTGGAGTTTTAACATACTCAGACCTACATATATATTTGACTTTATAGCAAAAATCTGGGAGCTGTATGAAACTTAAGAGAACTGACTGGAATAAATGTAGAGTGTTAGATTTGGAGTCAGAGGACCTGGGTTCCAATTATGAATCTGACATTTTCAGTGAAATTTTGGGCAGATCACAACTTTTCTGAATTGTAGTTTTATCATCTCTCAAATAAGGGGATTACACTAGATCTCTTTTTTTCCCTTGAAATCTATGATCTGCTATAAATTCAATTAGTTTCAAAGATGGTATTTGAGCCCTCATCTTCTTGACTTCAAACTTAGTGTTCTAGTCACACTGACACATTGTTGAATGATGATAACACAAATGACAGAAATACTATAATTATTATTAAGATAAATTCAAATTTATTAAATTCACAATCTGGGTGGCTATCTTGCTCAGTGGATAGAGCTCCAGGTCTTGAGTCAGGAAGACCTGAGTTCAAATTTGACCTTATTACGTTATTAGCCATGTGACCCATGGCAAGTCCAAAACTTATTTGCTCAGTTTTAATCATTTTTAAAATGAGCTAAAAAAGGAAACGGCAAACCACTCTTTGCCAAGAAAATCCCGACTGCAGGGAGGCTAGGTGGCAAAGTGAATAAAGCACCGGCCCTGCAGTCAGGAGGAGCTGAGTTCAAATCCGGCCTCAGACACTTAACACTTACTAGCCATGTGAACTTGGACAAGTCACTTAATCCGAATTGCCCTGCCTCCCCCCCCCCTCCAAAAAGCAAAAATAAAAGAAAAGAAAAAGTTAAAAAAAGAATACCCCAAATTGGGTCACGAAAAATCGGACAAAAATGAAACATCTGATCAATTACAACAACTTTTTATAAGGCATATAACAATAATAATAACGTGTAGATTAATACAAAATTTATACATGAGCATATGTACATAAAATGTGATTTAAGTAATTGTCCTCAAACTGCTATGTGGATATTAACTATTTGTTATAATCATCAACATTATCTTGGATGGTTAGGCATAATTTTCATATTGAAAAAACACACACTCCTCTCAAATGTAGAAATCTGTGAGTATACATAGTGCTTTAGAATGTAAGAGGGTAAGAAAGCTTACTAAGATTAAATTAACTTCAAATCCCTACAAGAATAGGTCTTAAAGTGTTACATTCAGTTGTGTCTAAAATAATCAGGGGGAGAGGGAACCTTTCCAAGCAATCCCTATGACCAGAATTATTTGGCAGGAATTCTGAGCATTAAGGATGTTCCGTCAGCCTGCTAGTCTTCAGGGACAGATGAGAATAGAAAGTCACCTGTGAATTTCACTCAGTTCTCATTCCTAATAAGTAGGAAGTCATGCTGAGACTTCACTAAGGAGATGGCTGTTTACAATAAGGAAAATTACCATGCTGGCTAAATTTGGTTATTTTCTTCATACTGAATTTTAATTAAAAATAAATTAAAAGTTAATAGAGATAGCAAGGCTCAGCTGTTACAACCAAGACACAACGCCATTCAAATATTGAAAGCCTCATTGAAAATGGTAATTAAAATAATCTGAAAATATGATGAATATTAATAAGCCATAAAATGTTGGCAGTGATAACAGTGGACCTGACAAGGTTAGTAGAATCCCAAATAAATCTCAATGATCACAACCTGGGATTGAACTTGATGACTCTTACTTGTGGCAGTATGGTGAGGTGGAAGAAATGCAAGATGTGGCATTTCTATCCTTGCTCTTCTATGTCCTGCTTTTTTAACCTTGGATAGGATATCTAAATCTCTAATTATATTCCAAAATATGTTGATTGAACCCACAGATGCTGATGAGATCAGTAAATAAGGAGAGAGAGAGAGAGAGAGAGAGAGAGAGAGAGAGAGAGAGAGAGAGAGAGAGAGAGAGAGAGGGAGAATTTCAGGCCCTGCCTCTAGAAAATATTGGCTATGTAATTCTGGGTAAATAATTTAACCCCTCAAAATTCTATAGGTCCAGGAAATATTTAAAGACTGTAACAGGTATCATGAGCATGTAAAGTGTGCACAATGTTTCTTCACAGTGTTTTCCTTACACCAACAGAATTACAGGTACAGAAGTACATAATGATGGTCATGATTGTATTATTGATATTCTTAATCATAATCACCTTATTACTTAAAAATCCTTTGCATATATCATTATCCTTATATAAATTGCTATTATTTTCATTTTACATATGAAAAAAACTGAGGTTAAGAGGTTAAATGACTTGTCCGAAATCACACAGTTGTATCTAAATAAAGTTTTGAGCTCAGGTGTTTTTCTTTTTTAATTCCAAGTCATAGCTGACTTGTATATAAGTTTATTGCATGCATGCATATAAGTATGTAGACATATATAAACATGTAGACATACTTGCAAACACACATGTATGTATATGTATATCAATAGAAAATTTCACAGCAAAAGGATTAGGTCTACAACTATAAACTCTATGTCCTTAATGGTTTAAGCAGCATTTTTATTGACCTATTATAAATTCAAAACCTCATCAGTGAGGGTTTCTCTTTCCCAGATTTTAGTAAGTGGCCCACTGCTTGGGTTAATCTTTCTGTGCATACACTCAGAGAAGACTTTATGTTTCAAAGATAACTTCCCTGGGCTATTTCATTTTTGGCTGAAGTAGAGCTTCTCTTAATTTGAAACTTTATAAACTGCACATCTTTGCTTGTTAATGTTGAAGTGGCCTCCTGTCTTGCTTGTTTAGTTACTATTGCTTTAGTACCACGTCTAGTCATATCTGGGATACACACCAAGTATATACACAGCTTTCACCTGGTTTACATGTTCACAGTAGATGTCATCCGTGCAGCCTAAACTCATCCTTACTTTTTGATGAACATACGCCACAATCCTACTTTCTAAGCTTCCCAATGTTGGAGTCATCCTTAATTTTTCCCTCTTCTTTACCCTCTCCCTACCCCTACCCTCCATATCTGATGAGTCTCTATGGCTTATTGATTCTATCTCCACAGCTGCAACATACCTCTTCTTGGAGTAGGTACTCATCAACTCTCCAAATTTGGCTATTAAAACAGTCTCCTACTTTGTCCTTCTGGGCCTCTCTTCCACAAAGCTTCAAGAACAATGCACAAAGTGTGACCATGTAACTTTTTAACAAATAAATATTTTCAGTGGATCTCTATTGTATTTAGGGTAAAAGAGAAACCCTTCAGTTTGAGGTTTAAATTCCTTGACAGTCTTATTCTAACCTACCTTTTGAGACTTATTGTGCTTTATTTCCCTTCTTACCATCTATATTCCAACAAACTTACCTACATACAATTAGCTAAATTCAGCTTCCATCATCCACTTATGTGCCTTTGGATAGACTGTCCCTATTGCCTAAAATTCACTTCCTCTTCACTTCTGCTTCTTAGAATCTGTAGCTTCGTTCAAGTCTCAGTTCATTTGCCAGGTGCTCAGTTAGTCTTTAATGCAGACTGGAAAACAATTACTTACCCGTCATCTTTCTCTGCTCCTTAAAAAAGTACCATGTCTATACATCACAATATCCCTCCCAGGAGAATGTTATCTCCCTGCGGAAAGAGAATTTAAAATTTTTCATTTCATTTAATTTTTCCAATTGCATGTAATATTTTTAACATCTTTTTTTTTAAATTGAGTTCGAAATTCTCTCTCTCCTACCCAAACAATATGATATTGATTATACACCTAAAGTCATGAAAACATATTTCTATGTTATCTATGTTGCAAAAGAAACCACATATGCACAATCCCACAAATAATAATGTAACAAAAGTATATTTCAATCTTCACTCAGAGTACATCAGTTCTCTTTTTGGAAGAGGATAGCATTTTGTCATCTTGAGTCCTTTGTAATTGTATCATTGTCTTGGTCAAGTAACTAACTCTTGTTTATCATCCTTACAATACTGCTCTTACTGTGTATAATGTTCTTCTGCTTCTGCTCACTTCACTTTGTATCATTCATATAAGATTTTTCTGAAACCATCCTACTTTTCATACATTTCCTACATTTCATCTCTTACAGCACAATAGTTGTTTAAGTTATATCTGACTTTTTGTGACTCCATTTGGGATTTGCTTGGCAAAGATACTGGAGTGGTTTGCCATTTCCATCTCCAGCTCATTGAACAAATGAGGAAATTGAGACAAAGAAAGTTAAGTTACTTGTCCAGGGTCACACTGTTATTAAGGGTCTGAGGTCAGATTTGAATTCAGGAAGATGAGCCTTCATGACTTCATTGCCAGCCCTCTGTCCACTATGTCACCTAGTTTCCCAACACAATAGTATTCCATCATACTCATATACTACAACTTGCTCAGCCATTCCCCAATTGATGGTCATTCCCTCAATTTCTAATTTTTGTCACCACCAAAACATGCAGTGGTATTTTTCAACTTTTTGTTTAAATAGATATTATGCACACATGTATAAACATACATATGCATATATACCTATATATGTCAATCTATCTATATATGTATATACATATATGTGTATGTGTATGTGTGATACACATACAGAGACAATACAATTTGATATATAGACTTAATACACTTCAAAATTCCACCAACAGTATATTAGTGTCCTAATTTTTCCATATATCCTCCAGCTTTTGTCATATTCCTTTGCTGACATGTTAGCCAATCTGATAAGAATGAAGTGATACATTAGCATTGTATTTATTAATTTGCATTTCTCTAATCAATAGTGATTTAAAGTGTTTGTGTGTGACTATTGAGAGTTTTGACTGCTTCTGAAAGATGCCTCTTCATATTCTTTGACAATTTATCAATTGGGGAATGTTTTTACTTTTTTTTAAACAAAGAATACTTTATTTGAATATATATATATATATATATATACATATATAGGTATGTTGCTTTTCTTAGCCTAGTAGCTTGATGAGAGCTATTTCAATTTCGAGTATGGCAAGTCATAAATAACGCAAAGAAAAAATATGTCATTTTAGGGAAGAAGACATTTTAAACAGCAAATTTTTGAGGGGGGAACTCTGAAACATATTGCATGTGTCTGAATATATATATATATATATGTATATACACACACGTATGTATGTATACACACATATAGATACAGATACATACATATTCACATATACACATACATACACACCATATGCATCTATGTACATATAAAATGTATTGTTCATAGGATTTTTTTTAGTTGAATAAATGAATTTAAAAGCATATATTGAGAGCTTCCTGTTTTCTCAGTACTTATTTAAATTAAATTTTATGTTTATTTTTAGTTTACATAGTTCATTTCCACGAGATTTTATGTTACAAATTATCTCCCCATCTTTCCCCAACTCACTACCCCAAAACAGTGATACCACTGTATACTGTCTCCCCCAATCTGCTCTCTCCTATAGTCTCACCATCCCCACTCCGACTTTATGGTAGGGCTAGATGGATCTCTATACCCCAGTGCTTATTTCCCAGTTGCATGTGAAAATAAATAATAATGATAATTTTTTTTAAACATTTTATTTTAAAACTTTGAATTCCAGATTCTTTCCCTTCCTCACCCACCCTTACTGGGAAGATAAGCAATTCAATATAGGTTGTGTACATATAGTTACACAGAACATTTCCATAGTAGACATATTGTGAAAGACTGATAGTAAGGTTTACACATTCCCTTTTGCCTTCCTGTTCTTCCCCTATATTGTGAGAGTTTTCCCTTGCCTCTTCTATATGAGATAATTTACCCCCCTCTCGCTGCATCTCCTCTCATTATATTCCCTATCACCTCTCAATTTCACCTTTTAAATATCTTCCCTTCATATTCAATTGATCCTGTGCTGTCTATGTATACCTGTATCATCTCTCCCTTCCTCCCTCTCTCTCTCTCTGTGTGTATATATATATATATATATATATATAGATAGATAGATAGATAGATAGATAGATAGATAGATAGATAGATAGATATGTATACACACACATATATACACAGATATATACACACATTTATATTCCCTTCAACTATCTTCATACTGAGAAAAGTTTCATAAGTTACAATTATCATTTTTTCCATGTAGGAATATAAATAGTTCAACTTTGATAAGTTCCTTATGATTTCTTTTCCCTGTTTGCCTTCTCATGATTCTCTTGCTTCTTGTATTTGAAGGACAAATTTTGTATTCCACTTTAGCTTTTTCATCAAGAATGCTTGAAAGTCCTCCACTTCACTAAATGACCATATTTTCCCCAGAAACATCATACTCAGTTTTGCTGGGTAGGTGATTCTGAGTTTTAATCCTAGCTCCTCTGATCTCCACAATATCATATTCCAAGCCCTTTGATCTCTTAATGTAGAAGCTGCCAGATCCTGTGTTATCCTGATTGTGCTTCCACAGTATTCAAATTGTTTCTTCTTGGCTGCTTGTAATATTTTCTCCTTGATCTCGGAACTCTGGAACCTGGCTATAATATTTCTAAGAGGTTTCTTTAGGGATCTTTTTCAAGAGGTGATTTGTGAATTATTTCAATTTCTATTTTACCATATAGTTCTAATATATCATGGCAATTTTCCTTGATAATTTCTTGAGGGGTTATTTCTAGGTTCATTTTTTATCATGGCTTTCAGGTAGTCCAACAATTTTTAAATTATGTTTCTTGGATCAATTTTCCAGGTCAGTGGTTTTTCAAATGAGATATTTAACACTGCCTTCTATTTTTTAATTTGTTTTGGTCTGTTTTATAGTGTCTTGATTTCTCATAACATTACTAGCTTACATTTGATCAAATCTAATTTTGAAGGAATGATTCTCTTCAGTGAGATTTTGAGATTCTTTTTCCATCTGGTAAATTCAGCTTTTTAAGACATTCTTCTCCTCATTGCCTTTTTGAGCCTCTTTTGCCATCTGAGTTAATCTATTTTTTATGGTGTGATTTTCTTCAGTCATGTTGTTGACTGTCTTTTCATGATTTTCTTGCATCATTCTCATTTCTCTTCCTAATTTTTCCTCTACTTTTCTTTTTTTTTTTAAACAAATACTTTATTAACTTCTGTTTTACATCATTCATTTCCGCCAGATTTTGAGTTACAATCATTTTCCCCCCATTATTCCCCTACCCAACCTCCCAGACTAGTAGTCCCACAAGATATCTCTTCCTCCAATCTGCTCTCTCCCATACCTTCTCCCATACCCCCATCGACTTTTCCATTAGAGGAAGATGAATCTTTGTGTCCCAATGCCTGCACATCTTATCTCCCAATTATAGGCAAAAAGAGTATTAATAATAGTATTTATATATATATATTTGAAACATTTAATGTTACGACCTCGAATTTCAGATCCATTTCCTTCCTCCCTTGTCACCCATTCCTTCTTGGGAGATAAGCAATTCAGTATATGTTGTACATGTCTAGCTATGCAAAACATTATCATAGTAGATATATAGTACAAGGCTGCTTATGATTCCCTCCCACTCATCCCACCCCCCACCTGGTCCATTCCCTACATGATCCTGTCCCTCTTCTATAGTGGGTACTTCCAACCTCCCCTCACCCCAAGGATGCCCTCCCATCCATCATCTCTCCTCTCATCCCCCTTCCCCCTATCCTGCTGCAAGTTGAGATATCCCATTTAGTATGTATGTCATTTTCTCCCTGAACCAAATTCAATGTGAATGTGGTTTTGCCCTTTTAGCCTTCCTTATTCTCCCCCTCCTTTGCACCCACTTCCCCTACATGAGATAGTTTACC
Organism: Gymnobelideus leadbeateri; assembly: GCA_011680675.1. Lineage (NCBI taxonomy): Eukaryota > Metazoa > Chordata > Mammalia > Diprotodontia > Petauridae > Gymnobelideus > Gymnobelideus leadbeateri. The sequence goes on from WOXC01010071.1 coordinate 237,477, forward strand.
CTACCATGTCTCTCCCCATTTCCTCTTGCCACTTTCCTCTCTCACCTCATAATTTCATCCCTTGAGTATTCTCCCTTCCCAACAAATTCAACCTATGCCCTCTATCCATATATGACTGTAACCATATACACACACATTCACATATGTATTCATATGACCACACCCCCTTCTTCCATTATTTTCATAGTGAGAAAGATATCGTCAGTCACAGATATTGCTTTTCCATATAGGAATGTAAATAGTTCAACTTTGATAAGTTCCTTTTGATTTCTTTTCCCTGATTACCTTCTCAGGCATCTCTTCCTTCTTGTGTCTGGATGTCAAATTTTCTATTCAATTCTGGTTTTTTCTTCAAGAATGCTTGAAAGTCCTCTATTCCACTGAATGACCATATTTTCCCCTGAAACAAAATACTCAGTTTTGCTGGGGAGGTGACCCTTGGGTTCATTCCCCGTTCTTTTGCCCTCTGGAATATCATATTCCATGCCCTTCTCTCCCTCAGTGTAGAAGCTGCCAGGTCCTGGGCTATTCTGATTGTGTTTCCACAATATTGAAATTGTTTCTTCCTGGCTGCTTGTAGTATTTTCTCCTTGATCTGGGGATTCTGGAACCTGGCTATAATGTTTCTGGGAGTTTTCTTTTTGGGATCTTTTTCAGGAGGTGATCGGTGGATTCTTTCAACCTCTATTTTGCCCTCTGGATCTAAAACATCAGGGCAATTTTCCTTGAGAATTTCTTGAAGGGTGATTTCTAGGATCTTTCTTTGATCATGGCTTTCAGGTAGGCCAATAATTTTTAAATTGTCTCTCCTGGATCTATTTTCCAGGTCAGTGGTTTTTCCCATGAGATATTTCACATTGCCCTCTAATCTTTCGTTTGTTTGGATCTGCTTAACAGCATCTTGATTTCTCATAAAGTCACTAGCTTCCATTTGCTCCAGTCTAACTCTGAAGGAATGAATCTCCTCAGTGAACTTTTGAGATTCTTTTTCCATCTGGCAAATTCGACTTTTTAAGGCATTCTTCTCCTCAGTGCCCTTTTGGGCCTCCTTTGCCATTTGAGCTAGTCTATTTTTTAAGGTGTTGTTTTCCTCAGTCAGGCTGTTGACCCTCATTTCATACTTTTCCTGCATCCTTCTCATTTCTCTTTCTAATTTTTCCTCCACTTCTCTTATTTGATTTTTAAAGTCCTTCTTAAGGTCCTCTATGGCCTGCAACCCGCTCATGTTTTCCCCTGGGGCTTTTGGAGCAGGACTTCTGACCTCACAGTCCTTTTCCCGCTCTATGCCCCCAAAATAGGAGTCTAGGGTTGCATTTTTCTGTTTCCTTTGCCTTGGCATGTTGCCACTTAATTGCTTGACTTTTGGGCTTGTTGCCACACTATGGCTTTAAGGCCAGATAGAGGAATTTTCGTCCCGAACGTGTGGGGGGCAACTTCCGTTTCTGGCAAGCTGTAAACCCACCCACAACTTCCACCCTAGATCACAATCCAGATCCAGGGAGGTTAAAGCAAGAGCGATTACCCCCCAAGACTGATCGCTGGATCTCCCCACGATTTGTAGGCTGGGAGCCCGAGCTGCCTCTGAAAACTACAAAATGGCGTGTCTCCTCAGCGGCTTCTAGCCCCCAGGGGAGGGAGCTGACGCATTCCCCAAATACAGGTCCCAAAGTCCATAGGACACTAACCTCTTACTTTGTCCTAGGCATGTCTATGTTGATAATTCTGGAGTCGCCACAGTTCCTGGTGTTCTGGGGTTCCTCCAGCCGGCTGCTGGCCCTGCCGCCCTGGGGCTAAAACCTCGGCTCACGTGGACCTGGGCTCGGCTCGGCTCCTGCGCTCTGCGTGCTGCCGGCTCCCAGACCACTGCGCTGGTCCTTCCTGCAGGGTGCTGGGCTGTCCTCAGCGGGAGGTTAGCTTCTCTGTGTTGTTCTGTGGGTGCTGGGGCTCCAGAAGTTTTTCAGAGTCCTTTTTTACATAGTTTGTGGAGAATCTGGGGGCAGAGAGGCTTGGAGGAGCTGTTTCTACTCCGCCATCTTGGCTCCGCCCCTCCTCTACTTTTCTTACCTGATGTTCAAAATACTTCTTGAGCTCCTCTATGGCTTATATAACAAGTTCATATTTTTCTTGTAATCTTTTGGTGCAGAAGTTCTGACTTTGATGTCTTCCTCCAGCTCCACACCTTGATCCTTTTTGTCCCCAAATAAGGATTCTATCATCTTTTTCTGGTTCTGTTGCTTGCTCATACTGGCAGCCAATTACTTGACTTTTGAGCTCTTTGTCACAGTAGAACTCTGCTTCCAGAGGGAAGAGCTTTGTCCCAGATCTCTGGCTTTTTTGCAGCTGCCAGAGTTATTGGGGGTGAGCTTTCTCTACAGCCCCCACAAACATGTCACATGCCTCAGTACCACCACCCAAGGCTGTGATCCAGATCCAGGCAGTTTAAAGCAAGAGCAATTACCCCATGAATGATTACTTAGACCCCCTTTAGGCCAGGAGCTCTGAAGCATTCATGTGGAAGTTGCTGCAGAGCTGCAGCACCTCCATTGCTTCTTGCTCTGGGGGGCAAGGGACAGACCTTGCCCTCCTAGCCCCCCACCCAGTTCGTACAGAGTTCTATACTGACCTTGTTCTTTGTCTTTGGCATCTATGTGTTGATATTTCTTGAAACTGACACAGCTGCTGGTGATCCACTCTGTTGAAGTCCCTCCAGCTGTTGGTGCCCTGGAGCTAAATCTAGGGTCTCACACTGGGCTCCCGACCAGCATCTATCACATGTCACAGATATCTCCTTTCAACCTCCTAAGTTGTATTAAGCTGAAAAAATGTCTCACATGACCTATTGTTGGCTCTGCCACTCCAGAATTCAATTTGAGGAGTCATTTTAAAGTTGTTTCAAAGGGAATGTTGGGAGAGTTCAGTAGAATGCTTTCTCTATTCTACCATTTTGGCTCACTGCCCCCCTCCCAAGATATTAAAAGAAGAGCTTTTATTAATCTATCTGTCTATATATCTATCTATTGTTTTCTCTGATTTGGATTGTGTGTGTGTGTGTGTGTGTGTGTGTGTGTGTGTGTATGCAGCATAACAGCGGATTGAAAATCAGCCTTGTATTTAGAAAGACCCAGTTTCAAGTCTCAGCTCTGGCATATACTTCTGCACACATCCTTTGGGTGTTTTTTGTCTTTTTTTTTTCTTTGCTAGGGACAGTTCAGTATTGTATGTTTCATATGAAAGATTTATGACTTTATTGGCTGAGAAAATGCTGAACAAAGTTAACTTGTTTTTTAGATTTGAGAGGGAAAATGAATTATGAGATGGTTAGAAGATATTGAAATTTTTGCAGGAGAAAAGACTGACCTTTTGAAAGCTTAGCAAGAGACTGTAGCACCATAGACATGTAGAGAGTTGGCACTTCACTCCTTGTCCATGTATTTGTAGTGCTTATCACCCTTGAGACAGTTAACAGCAGACTTCCCACAGCAATACCTTTCTCTCTCCTGGTTTAAGTTGAAACCATATCTTATTCCCAGACAAAGCTCTTTTACTCTTTTGTATCTTTGTCCTATTCTACTCTGTAGAACATATTTTAACATATATAGTATTTGCCTTTCTCTTAGATAAATGTATTTACTAGCCATTCATCATGTGATTTTGTGTCTAGTATTCAGAGGGAAGGACCTATTTGGAAAGTATAAGCTACGTGTTACCCTCCCCTTGAGAGTGATCACGAAAAAAGAACATTTAACCTCTTCTTCCATCTATAATGTTAATTGGAGTTGAATATCTTCCCTGTTCATTAATAGGTTTCACTTGAGCCCAACAAGAGACGTTTGGTTAGAGGAGGCTTATTTTTCAAGGAGGCCCACACCTTTTATTACTTTGTAATTAGGCAGTGGGTCACTAGGATTGTGATGCCCTCTGACCCCGAAGAAGTGCATATATACTCTGAGGTTAGCATTTTGCTTTGGGCCTCACATTTAGGAAGAGTTTTATGATTTGGCCAGATGATACTTTGGGTAGCTGTTGAGCACCCCAACTTTGAAAAGCCAGATGTCGTAGCTTCTCTCTCTAGTAACTATTTATGTAATGAAAAGACAGTTGGAGGTGTCTGTTGATCTGTGATGTGTGTTTTATTTGGTTGGACAGCTAAAAACCCTGTCTGTTACTCTTTATGCTATTATTTCTGCTTGTAATTTCTGTTTATATTTTCTCTGAAGTTCAGGGTGCTGACTTTTTCCCCTGAACTAAGTAAATGATATATATGTTTGATTAAATTAAGATTGTTATATCTTTTATAGTTTCTTTCTTTTAGAAAAGTAGATCAAAGCACCTGTGCTAGAAGCCATCCTGAGTATGTTAGAGTGCTTGCTATTAACACCATCCTTCCCATCCAAACACCTCTTCCCCCTACAAATAATATTGAACCTGTAGCCAAATAACTCTCTTGGAAATAAACAGGAATGAGGCAAATATCCAGTCATACTCCTACTTCTGTTCCTCACAAATGCAGAAATCAAAGTATATTTGGGAGAGGAAGGCCAATATTCAGTTAGATATTTATTATATAGTATATTTGTGTATATATTTATACCCATACATGTTTGCTTATATACATACATATAAATATAAGCAAAACAATTGAGCAAGAGAAAAAGCAGGAAAGTAGTATATGATATAGTGTAGTAGTAGCTATATAATTGATATCAATGACTCTGTTTCTTTAGAGCCAAGAAGGCAGAGTAGAAACAGCACTTCCACAGCACTCCAGCACACACCACTTGAAAATTATCTAAAAGGGGCTGAATAACCTCTGGAGCTCCAGAACCCACAAAATGACACAGAGAAGCTAACCTCCTGCTAAAGACAGCCCAGCAGCCTGGCAGGGAGGGGCCAGCACAGAGCTTTGGGAGCTAAGCACAGGACCAACTGTGTCAGAGGTTTCAGCCCCAGGGCAGCCAGAACAACAGCTGGCTGGAGGGACCCCAGAACACCAGCAGCTTTGTCATTTCCAGAATTATCAACACATAGATGCCTAGGACAAAGTGAGAGGTTATTGCCCTATAGACATTGGGACCAGTATTGGGACAGCTTCTTCCCCTGGGGGCAAGAAGCAGCTGAGGAGCTGTGGCACAGCCGCCATTTTGCAGGTTCAGTTGCAGCTTCAGCTCCAGGCCTGTGGACTGTAGGGGGATCTGGTAATCAGTCTTGGGGGTAATCGCTCTTGCTTTTACCTTCTTGGATCTGGATTGCTGTCTGGGGTGGAGGTCTTGGGGTGTGTGTCCAGCTTGCCAGAGTGTGTGGGGGTTTCAAGGAGGGCACCCAACCAGCAACTCTGGCATTTGAGAAGACCCCAATGTTTTGGATGGAAGCTCCCCTGTCTGGTGGCAGAGTCCTATTGTGGTAACAAGCCCCAAAGTCACTTAATTAAGTGGCAACATGCCTAGGCAAAGGAAACATATTAACATAAAAAAATCAACATTAGACTCCTATTTTGGGGGCAAAGAGGATCAAAACATGGAACAGGAGGATGGGTGTGAGGTCAGAAATCCTGCACTGAAAGCCCCAAATGAAAATACAAGCGGGTTATAGGCCATAAAGGACCTTAAGAAGGATTTTATTAGAAAATTTTTAAATTGTTTTTAAACAAATACTTTATTAATTTCTGTTTTACATCATTCATTTCCACCAGATTTTGAGTTACAATCATCCCCCCCTGCCCCGTTTATCCCCTACCCACCCTCCCAGAATAGCAGTCTTGCAAGATATCGCTTCCTCCAATCTGCTCTCTCCCATACCTTCTCCCATACCCCCTACAACTTTTCCATTAGAGGAAGGTGAATCTTTGTGTCCCAATGCCTGCACGTCTTATCTCCCAATTACAAGCAAAAGAGTATTAATAATAGTATTTATACATATATATTTGAAACATTTAATCTTAAGACCTTGAATTTCAGATCCATTTTAAAAACCAAATAAGAAAAGTGGAGGAAAAACTGGGAAGAGAAATGACAAGCATGCAGGAAAAGTATGAAATCAGAGTCAACAGTCTGACTAAGGAAAATAACACATTAAAAAGTAGACTGACTCAAATGGCAAAAGAAAATCAAAAAGGAAATGAGGAGAAGAATGCCTTAAACAGCCGAATTTGCCAGATAGAAAAAGGATCTCAAAAGCTCACTGAGGAGATTCATTCCTTCAGAATTAGACTGGGGCAAATGGAAGCTATTGACATTATGAGAAATCAAGATGCTGTTAAACACATTCAAGCAATTGAAAGAATAGAAGGCAATGTGAAATATCTCATGGGAAAAACCACTGACCTGGAAAATAGATCCAGGAGAGATAATTTAAAAATTATTGGACAACCTGAAAGCCATGATGAAAGAAAGAACCTAGAAATCACCCTTCAAGCAATTCTCAAGGAAAATTGCCCTGATGTTTTAGACCTAGAGGGCAAAATAAAGGTTTAAAGAATCCACATATCACCTCCTGAAAAAGATCCCAAAAAGAAAACTCCCAGGAATATTATAGCCAGGTTCCAGAATTCCCAGATCAAGGATAAAAAAACTAAAAGCAGCTAGGAAGAAATAATTTCAATATTGTGGAAACACAATCAGAATAGCACAGGACCTGGCAGCTTCTATACTGAAGGATCAAAGGGCAGGGAATGTGATATTCCAGAGGGCAAAACAGCTGAGATTGAAGCCAAGGGTCACCTACCCAGAAAAACCGATTATCTTTTTTCAGGGGAAAATATGGGCATTCAGTGTAATAGAGGACTTCCAAGCGTTCTTGAGGAAAAAACCAAAGCTGAATAGAAAATTTGACATCCAGACACAAGAAGCAAGAGATTCCTGAGAAGGTAATCAGGGAAAAGAAATCAAAATGAACTTATCAGAGTTAACCTATTTACATTCCTACATGGAAAAACAATAACTGTGATGAAACCTTTCTCAGTATGAAAATAGCTGAAGAAGGGTATATGGGCGTATGAATACATATGTGAATGTGTGCATATATGTTTACAGGTATTCATGGATAGAGGGCACAGGTCGAATTTGGTGGGAAGGTATGATACTTAAAGGGTGAAGTTAAGAGGGGAGAGAGAAATGTGGCAAGAGGAGATTGGGAGAAATGGGGACAGGGGTAATCTACCTCCAGTAGAAGAGGCAAGGTGAAATTGTTGTGGTGGAGGGAAAGAATAGGAAGGCAAATAGGCAAAACCATGTTCTCATTGAATTTGGCTCAGGGAGAGAATAACTTACATACTAAATGGGATATCTCACCCTGCAGGAGAGAAGCGGGGAGGGGGATGACAGGTGGGATGATGGAGGGGAGGGCATGCTGGGGGAAAGGGAGGTTGGAGGCACTCACTTATGAAGAGGTACAGGATCAAAGTAAGGAATGGACCACGTTGGGGTGGGATGGGTGAGAGGGAAATATGGCCAGTCCTTTACAATATATCTACTTTGGTAATGTTTTGTATAGCTATACATGTAGAACATATACTGAATTGCTTACCTTACCAGGGGGAGTGGGTGACAAGGGAGGAAGGGAATAGATCTGAAATTCAAAATTGTAAAATTAAATGTTTCAAAAATATATATATATATATATATATATATATATATATATATATATATATACTATTATTAATACTATTTTGCATGTAGTTGGGAGATAAGATGTATAGGCATTGGGACACAGAGATTCACCTTGCCCTAATGGAAAAGTCAAAGAGTGGTATGGGAGAAGATATAAGAGAGAGCAGATTGGATGAGAGGATATCCTCTGGGACTGATATTCTGCGATGGTAGGTAGGGGAGAAATGGGAAAAAAATTGTAACACAAAACCTGGTGTAAATGAATGATATAAACCAGAAGTCAATAAATCATTTTGAAAAAATAATTATTCTGTTTATAATACTTTAATAGCTACATTGATTATGCTTGGAATAATAAATTGTGTTAATAGTAATTGATATGCACTTCTTTAAATACAGATCATTGCCAATTTCTGTTTTGCAATAATGGGATATTAAGACTGCACAATTAAAGGAATATTATCAAGGTTTCTTTGGGGAAACACATGCATTTTTATCATATGAAAATTTATTTGACCTTGGCTTTATTGTAAATTAATAGGTTAATTGTAAATTGAGAGACTTACAATTCATGGAAATTTCTATTTAATCTAATGTGCATAATTCTGATCTGGATTCAACCCTATGCAGTATATTTAGTGTATTTTTCAAAGTTCTTTAGCACTTTAATATTTTCTAAGTGAATGTAATGAGAACTGGAATTTGAAGATCTTCCCTGCCTCTTAATAGACCCAGCAGGGTGTTTGAAGACATTCCCTGCTCGGAAGAAAAGCTCTTCCACCTAAGAGCCTGAATGTAAAAACATGGAGCCTGTGATGGAGGAAATTTGCTAAAGGGTACAGCAGAACCCACAGGAAGCTAGTGAGAGCCAGAGAGATTGTGGAAGAGAGGGGAAGTTGAGGCAAAGAGAGAGAGAGAGGTTCATGAGTAAATATTGATCTTGTATTGGTTTGTGGGAAGTCTGAAGGATGCTGTGGCTCTCAGTGTTATTATAGCTTCTGAATATCTTTGGTACTATGATGTAAACGGCTTACTAGTTTTGGGATTGGGTTTTCTGGTCTCTAAATAAATGCTTCAGTTCTGTCCTCTAGCTGGAGAGTTTTATATATTTTGTGACCAAATGCCATGTCACCTGTAGTCACAGTCTTTATTATGATTATAGGCGCTGTAAATATTTCATTGGTTCTATGGTGTTTCATAATTTTTCATTTTACTTATTATTCATAACAGTCCTATGAGATAACTTAATAGTATACTTCCCATCTGACAGATGAATAAATTGAAGACCTTAGTTATTAAATAGTTCCTTTATAATAGCCAGAGGCATATATGTCTTCAAAATAATCTACCCTAGTCTGGTGACTGATTTGACAATTAAACTAATATTAATCTTTTTGATGAATACTATATTTATCCAGATGATATCCAAAAACATTTGTAAAAAGCGATTTATTTGATCAAAAATCTCTGCTAAAGTTTTCCTCAGAGTAATAGGCAATAGGTGTAGGAAGAGATAAGTGTATCTCAAGTATATTTGAAGACAATGACCTATGCTAATATAAAGAGTTTTATCAATTTTCAGGTTTTAGGGGTTATATAGGGACTAAGCAGACTAAAAGGAGTTAAAGTCACTAATGCAGTAATGTCAAACTGAAAAGTAAATGGATCCTCATGAGTCGATATTGATTTAGAAAATCACAAATTAACATTATCTACATCATTTTTATGTATTTCTTACACATTTCCCAAATATGCTTTATATCTGATTTCAACCACACTGGATTGTGACACCTTTTTGCTATTGATTGCTGCCATATGCAGCAAATTTAACATATCTACTCTAGTCCATACTGAATTCTCTCTTTTATGAACTCAGCACACTTTAATTCAGTTTAATGAAAGAATGTCTTAAATAGTGAACTTAGTTTTGGAATAGACTACCTTGGGAGGAAGCAGGCCCATTGTCATGAGGCCAGCAAAGAAAAAATACCCATTTGTTAGGGATTCTCTAGAGAGAATTCTGACAATGGACAGAGAAACATTGTAGCAAGTGTCCTGAAACTGCAAGATTGTATGTTTAATTCTGTTATCTAAAATATTCATTGGATAATTGACATAAAATTCCTTGTGAAATATTTTATCATATTATTCTGGGCTTAGATTGGAGGTGGAGAAACGGAAAAAAAAGAGAATTCAAGAGACATTTCATAAGATTTGGTGATGATGACACCCTACCATAATGGGGTGAGAAATCAGAGGAGATTAGAAGGTCTCAAACGTGGGTGACCAAGGCAAGGCTGGGGATATTAAGAAATCACAAAGTTATAAAGGAGAAGTAGGTTTGAAAGAGAGAGGTGATGGATTCAATTTTACACAGGTGCTAACAGAACAAAAGAACCAACAACACTTGGAAATGTGGTTTTGGAGCTCAAGAGAAAAGCCAGGATGAGGGATGCAGATTCATGAACCATCTTCACAATTTAAGAAGAATAAAATAGTAATTATGTTGGGTAAACCCAGTGTGTATCAGGAATGCCTAAGCAAACAAGCAGGTTATGATGTAAAGTGAGCAGTGAATATAGCATATTGCTTTGTACATTGTTGTTGTCCTTCATTCTTGAAGAGGACCAAAATGACATCACTATGCTAAAATTAAGTTTCACTGTGTCTGACTGTGGCTGATTAAAGCAATAAGAGTTCGGAATGCTCTACCACAAGTTGGGCACAAATAGTCTATGTGAACATTTGGGGTGGATTCTCCAAATTTGTGCATACTGCATTTCCTTCAAGCTGCTTCAATTCTGCTTTGCTCATAGAGCACAACACTTTCTCTGATGTGGTCATGTCATGCTGAGTCATCCTGTGGCAATGTCTCCCATGTTATACAATCAATTGCAAAGTTCTTGAGAGGGGCCTTAAGATTGTCTTTGTATCATTTCTTCTGACCACCATGTGAATGCCCTGTGTGAGTTCTACATAAAATAGTCTTTTCAGCAAGTGTACATTTTGCATTTGAACAACATGGCCAGCCCACCAGAGTTACACTCTCAAAAGCAGAGCTTGAAAGCTTGGCCTAGATATAGAGATAGATGTTAAATGGATGGATAGATATGTTTATCTATCTAGCTATCTAAACAAACAGGTATGCTTCATAGGGGAACACACACAACTTAAGTTCTATAATCACTAACAGAAAGTCAGAATGGGAAACCTTTGGTCTTGGACCAGACTCATATGAAGGGAGGGATGCATAGTCTGTGGCTACACAATCTGAAGATGAAGTCATTACTAAGGGTTTAATATACTTTCTTATGGGTGAGATCTTATCTTGTGCCCCTCTAAGTGATGCAGTCTTATCATGGCCATTTTAGGGCTTGTCATAAGTGTATCTGAGTTTTGGTCAAGATATAAATTAGCAATTGCCCCAGGGCTGTGGCCAGCACCCTGCTGCAAGGGTGGGGTGAGTTGCTGAGTCAATTTTTCAAAGCAGATTATTTGGACCACTCACCACAAGTGACAGGTGGCAGCTGGGTTATGCAGCAGGTGGACTCCTGAGCCTGGAATTAGGAAGATTCATCTTCCTGAGTTCAAATCTGGTCTCCATCATTTACTATCTGTGTGATCCTGGGCAAGTCACTTATCCCTGTTTACCTAGGTTTTCTCATCTCTAAAATGAGTTAGAGAAGAAAATGGCAAACCATTCCAGTATCTTTGCCAAGTAATCCTCAAATGTGTTTGCAAAGAGATGGACAGGACTAAATAAACAACTGAACACTACCACAAATGATTGCATTTTAAGACATTCCATAACAGAAGGACTCCAGGTCCAGATCTGCTTTTTTTTAAAGCAATTGGGGTTAAGTAACTTGCTCAAGGTTATATGGCTAGTCATTATTTATGTGTGGGTGCTCATTTTTCTGACGCCAGTTTCAATCCCGGGTCATCCCAACTCCAAGGCTGGTGCTCTTACTCACTGTGCCACCTAGCCGCTCCTGGATTTGTTTTTCTTTAAATGATCACTTGTCTTCCAAGGCATGATGTCTGGTCTGGGTAGCAAGGATGTCCTTATCATCATGTAGTTTACTTCTTTATATTTTGTCCACAGGTATATGATGTAACACTTTGTCAAATGCTTAGTTGACATCAAAGAATAATCTTCTCCAAAGTATAGTCTTCCCCTCATCTATGAATCAAAAAGAAAAATGAGGTTAGTTAGGCATATTTTATGTCCAGTGAAGCCAGGATGGTTACTTACTGCCCTTTGATGAGGGAAACACCATGGATTCTACGCCTTCTATTTAAGAAGGGAGTTCAGCATAGTCATCTCCCCATTTCTTTACAACTACACTGTTCTCTCTTTCTCTCTCTCTCTCTCTCTCTCTCTCTCTCTCTCTCTCTCTCTCTCTCTCTCTCTCTCTCTCTCTCTCTTCCCCCCCTCTCTCTTTTCACTCCACTTTTTAACATCCTTTTATGTATTATCTTAGAATCTTAGATTCTAAGCTCCATTAGGGTAGGGACCAAGCTGATAGTTTTGCTTTTTTTGTTCTGTTTTGTTTTTTTTTGTATTTTGACTTCCAGTGCTTAGCATAGCACCTTGCATACAGTAGGAGCTGAATAAATGTTTTTTGACAGATTGATTACTGTTTCCCCTTTTAATTGCTTGCAATTCATCACTTTATTAGTACAACCTGTGATTTAGACAAGAAGACTAGTCAAGCCTTTTTTGAAACTCTGCACTATGATTGTTCAGTCCTAGGGTACATCTCCAATCACTCACACTCTTTCAAAGATCACTTAAAGCTGTTCAAGGAGGATTCCTTGCAGTTCCCATAACCACCACCAATCCCTAGTATCCCACAAAGGAGTTCGCCTAATCTTAGGAACTTGAACTCATGTAGGACACCCAGGTGCTATTTTCTCATCTTTTCACTCATCTTTGGTTTCAACTCAATGGGAGGCAGTTTCATTTTATTATTCCTGATCTAAAGATCATCCTTCTTTCTGGAGAAAACAGAAACACAAGGGGAGTTGTTATTATTGTCACTTTTTTCCTCAGCCCACCTACCCTGAACAGCAGTACTCCTCCTTCTTTCATTACTTTCTGCCTCCACCGAAACTTGAAAAAAGAAAGGTTCTTTTTGTTGTTCTCAGTATTCCTTATAAGCCTAGTACATTCTGAGTTTTATTGTTCCTGACACTACTGTTACAGAATAACGAAAATATTTTTATTCATCTTATTTGTAAGTATACCTTTTCTTAAATTTTAGTTGGTTAAGGAATTCCTTATGCATCTGCTTTTCTCTCTTTAGACAGCTTTCTTTTCATGTTTTCAAGAATTGTTTCTTTTTGGTGTTTTCAAAATTTGATTCTTGAGAGCTTCATGCCCCTCTTTTAACTTGCTTTGTAGAATTTTGGGGTCATGACAGTGTACATTTTTCTTATGCATTTGGAATCAATTCTTCTAAAACTGATGGGATGTTCCAGGCTATATTCCTTACTTACTTGTCCCTAAAGTTTCTATCATTTCCCCTTCAGCAAGTATTTCCAAATCATTGGTCAGAATTTTCAGAATAATAGTTGTCTTTATTGTTTCCTTCACTCTTTGAAAAATGAAACTATCTTTAAGACCCTTCAAGAAAATTTTTGCCTCTCTTGATTTTGACAGAGAGACGGGGGAGGAGAGAGAGAGAGAGAGAGAGAGAGAGAGAGAGAGAGAGAGAGAGAGAGAGAGAGAGAGAGAGAGAGAGACAGAGAGAGTTTTAAGTATATAAACATGTTAATCTTGGCTTATACTTATTCCTTCTCTATGTGAAAGTGATCTAGTAGGTCCAGTAAAGGTTGTGTGCATACTCATTCCATCTCTTGCATAAATCTATAAATAGATTCATGATTAGGAATGCAACTAGGTCACTAGTACCTTCAGGGGTGATTTGTTTGCCACATGCCCTCATACTTGATTTTGGGTAACACATAATACCGAAGATAATCATGTTCTGGAATAATGATGCCCTAAGTTCTTTTTTTTTTTAATTAATTTATTAGTTTAGTTTCACTTAACAAGATTCAATTCCATAGTTCCTTGATTTTCAAATTCCCTTTACTTCCCTCCCCCCTCCCCCCACGACAGTATATAGTACAGTATAGGGTCTGCAAATGCATTCATATTAGACATTATTCCAATTACAAAGGGGTATTGTACTAGGTGGGATGAAAGATGGTAAGGAAGAAATAAAACCGAACAATAAAAAGAAAAAGATCATTTAGTTTGCTTCCATCAGGATTCAGGCTCAGTTCTTAATAGTTATATCACTGGATGGCGCATTTCTCACTTTCTTGAGTCTTTCGGGATTAACTTATATCACTGCATTGCTGAAAAGAGTCCAGTCTGTCATAGTTGGTCATCACAGATATGGTATGTCTGTGATTGTATACAAATTTCTTCTGATTCTACTCTTCTTGCTCAGCATCAGTTTGTATAGGTCTCTCCAGGTAATTATGAAATCTGTCACCTCCTCGTTTCTTATAGCACAATAATATTCCATTACATTCATATACCACAACTTGTTTAGCCATTCCCCAATTGATGGGCACCCCTTTAGTTTCCAATTCTTTGCAACCACAAAAAGGGCTGCCAAAATATTTTTTTACATATGGGTCTTCCTTGTTTAATTTCCAATTAGTTCTTAGTCTATCTTTCCATGGCCCTTTATTGCATATAATTTTTATTGCATCATGATCTGAGAATGATGCATTTAATATTTCTGCCTTTCTGCACTGGATTGTGTGGTTTTTATGACCTAGTAAATGATCTATTTTAGAGTATGTACCATGCACTGCTGAAAAGAAAGTAAATTCCTTTTTATCACCATTCAGTTTTCTCCAGAGATCCATCATATCTAGTCTCTCTAAGATTCTATTCACCTCCTTAACTTCTTTCTTGTTTATTTTGAGGTTAGATTTATCGAGTTCAGAGAGGGGGAGATTAAGGTCCCCCACTAGTATAGTTTTGCTATCTATTTCTTCCTCTAATTCTTTTAACTTCTCCTCTAGGAATTTGGATGCTATACCACTTCGTGCTTGTATATTAAGTAGTGATATTGCTTCATTCTCAATGGTGCCTTTTAGTAGGATATAGTTTCCTTCCTTATCTCTTTTAATTAGACCTATTTTTGCTTTTGCTTTATCTGAGATAAGTATTGCTACCCCTGTTTTTTTTTTTTTTACTTTAGCTGAGGCATAATAGATTTTACTCCAACCTTTTACCTTTACCCTGTGGGTATCCCTTTGTTTCAACTGTGATTCTTATAGACAGCATATTGTAGGATTATGGTTTATAATCCATTCTGCTATCCGCCTCTATTTTATGGGAGAGTTTCATCTCATTCACATTCACAGTAATGATGACTATCTGTCTCTTTCCCTCCATCCTATTCCCTCCCCTGTTTATGTTTTTGTTTCTTACTTCTCCCTTCCCCTCCTTGAAGTTTTCCCTTTTGACCACCCCCTCCCTCAGTGTTCCCACCCAGTGACCCCCCCCTTCTTAACCTACCCTCTCCCTTTACTGCTATTTCTCTCCCTTCCAATCCCTCCCTTTAGTCTCCTCCTTTTCACCCCCCTTACCCTCCCACTATCTATAGGACACAATAATTTTTTATACTTATCAGAGTAAATTACTCCCCATTTGATTCCAAACCAATGAGAGTAAATTTCAAACAATGCTCCTCTCCCTCCCTCCTTTTCCTCTATTTAATGAATTTATGTGTCTATTCACATTAGAATCTTAAAATTCACTGATTAATTTGATCCCTCTTTGAACCAGAACCAGTGAGAATAGTGTTTAAATGATGTTCTTCTCCCTTTTTCTTTCCCCTCTTCTATAGTGTGTTTTGATGCCTCTTCAGATGGCATATTTTACCTTTTCCTAGCTCATCCTTTCCTTTTTCCCATTACAGTCTCTTTGATCCCCTTAATAGTCTTTTTTTTAGACTTCATGTTTGTGCATTCATACCCACACCCTCTATCTAAGTATAACCCTTTTGAAGGTCATGATAATCATAAAGATTTCGAATATTGACAGTTATCAGCTCCACATATAGGGATGTGAACATTTTGCTCTTGTTCATCCCAAGTAATGAGCATGTGTTTGTGGGTGTGGGTGTGTGCAGTTCTGCATGTTTGAGTCTGTGTTACCCTTGTTTACCTTTTCATGTCCTTCTGGAGTCTTGTAATTAGAGATCAAATTTTCCATTGAGCTCTGGTTTTTTCATCAGGAAAGTCTGGAAGTCCCTTACTTCATTAAACGTCCATCTCCTTGCCTGAAAGATTATGCTCAGTTTTGCCGGGTAGTTAATCCTTGGTTGTAGTCCTAGCTCTCTTGCCCTACAAAATGTCAAATTCCAGTCCCTCTGCTCTTTTAATGTAGAAGCTGCTAGGTCTTGTGTTATCCTAACTGTAGTTCCTCGATATGTGAATTGTTTCTTTTAGGCTGCTTGTAGAATTTTTTCTTTAATCTTGTAATTCTGGAATTTGGCTACTATATTTCTTGGAGTTTTCAGTTTGGGATCTCTTTCAGGAGGAGTCATGTGAATTCTTTTTTTTTTTTTTTTAAACAAATACTTTATTAACTTCTGTTTTACATCATTCATTTCTGCCAGATTTTGAGTTACAATCATTTTCCCCCCATTATTCCCCTACCCAACCTCCCAGAATAGTAGTCCCACAAGATGTCGCTTCCTCCAATCTGCTCTCTCCCATACCTTCTCCCATACCCCCATCGACTTTTCCATTAGAGGAAGATGAATCTTTGTGTCCCAATGCCTGCACATCTTATCTCCCAATTATAGGCAAAAGAGTATTAATAATAGTATTTATATATATTTGAAACATTTAATGTTACGACCTTGAATTTCAGATCCATTTCCTTCCTCCCTTGTCACCCATTCCTTCTTGGGATATAAGTAATTCAGTATATGTTGTACATGTCTAGCTATGCAAAACATTATCATAGTAGATATATTGTGCAAGGATGCTTATAATTCCCTCCCACTCATCCCACCCCCCACCTGGTCCATTCCCTACATGATCCTGTCCCTCTTCTATAGTGGGCACTTCCAACCTCCCCTCACCCCAAGGATGCCCTCCCATCCATCATCTCTCCTCTCATCCCCCTTCCCCCTATCCTGCTGCAGGTTGAGAAATCCCATTTAGTATGTATGTCATTTTCTCCCTGAACCAAATTCAATGTGAATGTGGTTTTGCCTTTTTAGCCTTCCTTATTCTCCCCCTCCTTTGCACCCACTTCCCCTACATGAGATAGTTTACCCTACCATGTCTCTCCCCATCTCCTCTTGCCACTTTCCTCTCTCACCTCATAATTTCATCCCTTGAGTACTCTCCCTTCCCAACAAAATCAACCTATGCCCTCTATCCATATATAACTGTAACCATATACACACACATTCACATATGTATTCGTATGAACACACCCCCTTCTTCCATTATTTTCATAGTGGGAAAGATATCATCAGTCACAGATATTGCTTTTCCATATAGGAATGTAAATAGTTCAACTTTGATAAGTTCCTTTTGATTTCTTTTCCCTGATTACCTTCTCAGGCATCTCTTACTTCTTGCCTCTGGATGTCAAATTTTCTATTCAACTCTGGTTTTTTCCTCAAGAATGCTTGAAAGTCCTCTATTCCACTGAATAACCATATTTTCCCCTGAAACAAAATACTCAGTTTTGCTGGGTAGGTGACCCTTGGGTTCATTCCCAGCTCTTTTGCCCTCTGGAATATCATATTCCATGCCCTTCGATCCCTCAGTGTAGAAGCTGCCAGGTCCTGGGCTATTCTGATTGTGTTTCCACAATATTGAAATTGTTTCTTCCTGGCAGCTTGTAGTATTTTCTCCTTGATCTGGGGATTCTGGAGCCTGGCTATAATATTCCTGGGAGTTTTCTTTTTGGGATCTTTTTCAGGAGGTGATCTGTGGATTCTTTCAACCTCTATTTTGCCCTCTGGATCTAAAACATCAGGGCAGTTTTCCTTGAGAATTTCTTGAAGGGTGATTTCTAGGTTCTTTCTTTGATCATGGCTTTCAGGTAGTCCAATAATTTTTAAATTGTGTCTCCTGGATCTATTTTCCAGGTCAGTGGTTTTTCCCATGAGATATTTCACATTGCCTTCTAATCTTTCATTTGTTTGGATCTGCTTAACAGCATCTTGATTTCTCATAAAGTCACTAGCTTCCATTTGCTCCAGTCTAACTCTGAAGGAATGAATCTCCTCAGTGAACTTTTGAGAATCTTTTTCCATCTGGCAAATTCGACTTTTTAAGGCATTCTTCTCCTCAATGCCCTTTTGGGCCTCCTTTGCCATTTGAGCTAGTCTATTTTTTAAGGTGTTGTTTTCCTCAGTCAGGCTGTTGACCCTCATTTCATACTTTTCCTGCATCCTTCTCATTTCTCTTTCTAATTTTCTTGCCTTCCCCTTCTCCTTTTCAGCTTCCTTCCTACCCATTGTGACTTCCTGCTTCTTAGTTTCTCAGGCTATGAGTTTAGGGCCTGATCCTTGACTTTGAATACCTCTGGGTGGCTAGTTTATGGCTAAGTCAGGGAAGTTAGTGAGGAATGTAGATGTGTAGGTGGGGGTGAGTCTGACCACTTCAGATTTCTGCCTCTATACCCCTGGGCTATAAGTAGGCTTTTGTTGGTGAGGTGAGGTAGGGCTTGTTGGGACCCCTCCCTCTCTTCTCTTCAGACTCCTGGCTGTCTCAGTTACACCCCTTCTTGGAGATTCTCAGGCCTGAGGCTATTTCCATTAACTTGGGATTTCAGTCTTGGTGGGAGACTTATCTTTGGGTTTTCTGCTTCATGCAGGACGGATGGGAGGATCTGAGCAGCTAGAATTTACTTTGCCATTCCAGCCCCTGTATTATACAGGCAGGCAGTTTCTAAACTTCCAGGCTGGGGGCCAATTGCAGCCGGAGAAGCCACTCTCTCCACTGGGGGCCCGACTCTCCTACCTGCCTCTAATGATCCTTTCCCTCTGCGAGATGACTGAGATTCGTCCTTGGTAAGTCTGCAGGCTGGGGCTTTTTCTCTCTCTGGTGTAGTCTGCTTGTATGCTCTTAGGTCTGAGCTGTGTAGACCCCATGTGCTCTGCGCTCGACCAGTCCGGACACACTGGGCAATCTCCTGGGCTGGATTCTGCCACGCT
Source organism: Gymnobelideus leadbeateri (assembly GCA_011680675.1). Taxonomy (NCBI): domain Eukaryota; kingdom Metazoa; phylum Chordata; class Mammalia; order Diprotodontia; family Petauridae; genus Gymnobelideus; species Gymnobelideus leadbeateri. The sequence continues at coordinate 256,300 of WOXC01010071.1, forward strand.
CTGTATTCCAGTGGGCTCTGTCACTCCTGAATCTGCTCAGATTCACCCTTTGAGACTTAAGTGACAGAGAAGCTCATGGAGGTTACTGCTTCCTTTCCGCCATCTTGGCTCCGCCCTCCGATGCCCTAAGTTCTAATGATTAGTGAGGTCAATGAGCTGTCATGGTCCCTAAAGAAGCTCCCTCCCCTTCTGAAATGCAGGTCATATTATCTGTAGCTCCTTCTTCCATATCATATAATTCTTTTCTTCAGTGCTAAGACTCCTGGAGAAGTAAATGCAGAGCCAGCATTTGGGCAATAAGGATGTAACCTAGGAGACGATAGCCCTAGGATGCTACAATAATTGTTTCTGTAGGATTGGGTACCTACATCTATGTGTAAAGGCTTTTACTTATAGGATTATAGATTTAAAACTAGAAGGAACCTCAAAGACCATGTATTACAAACCCCTCATTTTACAGATATTATCTAGTATGCTGAAAAAAGACTGAATTTCTAAAAACCTTCTTTAAATTCAATAGCAAACTTACTGTGTAATTTTCTTGAAACTCTCTAGGCTTATAGCTCTCCATTCTCTCTGCCCCATCTCTTCAATAGAGGAGGTAATAGTTTGTCTGAAGGATGGTTTTAATGGGCTGTAGATCTGTGATTCCATCAATGTAGGGAATTCTTACTGTGAAAATTCATAGGACATCAGCAACTTTTCCAACTTATAGTTACAAAGTTACCTGTGATACGAAGAGGTTAAATAATTTACAGTCTAGCAACTTGTATGTGACTGAGGTTGGACCTGAATTTCCTTACAATATGATGATCGTCTGATCTGATGGCCTACAAATTAATTGTAAAGCATTTTTAGGCCAGATACTTCATCATTTTTAATTACTGAAAAATAATGAAAAAGACATTAACATTAGCTTTAGCTTATCCATACTTTAACTAATACCAAACTTACTGTGGTCTTGTTTTTCTTTTTTTTTAACAAATGATTTATTAATTTCTGGTTTACATCATTCATTTCCACCAGATTTTGAGTTACAATTTTTCCCCATTTTTCCCCTACCCACCAGCCCAGAATAGCTGTCCCACAAAATATCCCCTCATCCAATCTGCTCTCTCCCATATCTTCTCCCATACCCCCTTTGACTTTACCATTAGGGCTAGGTGAGTCTCTGTGCCCCAGTACCGAAATATCTTATTTCCCAATTACATGTAAAATAGTATTAATAATAGTATTTATATATGTTTCAAACATTTAATTTTAAGACCTCAAATTTCACATCCATTCCTTTCCTCCGTTGTCACCCATTCCCTCTGGGAAGATAAGCAATTCAGTATGTGTTGTACATGTATAGCTACGCAAAACATTACCATAGTAGATATATTGTACAAGGCTGCTTATAATTCCCTCACACCCATCCCACCGACAACATGGTCCATTCCCTACTTTGATCCTCCCCCTCTTCAAAAGTGGGTACTTCCAACTTCCTCTCCCACCCAAAATGCCCTCCCCTCCATCATCCCCCCCATTCCCCTTCCCCCTACTCTCCATCAGGATGAGATATTCCATTTAGTATGTATGTGATTCTCTCCTTGAGCCAACTTCAATGAGAATATGGTTTTGCTTTTTTGCCTTCCTGTTCTTCCCCTCCCCTGCAATTACTTCCCCTTGCCTCTTCTACATGAGATAGTTTGCCTTACCCTGTCTCTCCCCATCTCCTCTTGCCACTTTCCCCTCTCACCTCATATCTTTACTGCTTAAGTATCATCCCTTCCCAACAAATTCAACCTGTGACCTCTATCCATGAATACCTGTAAACATATATACACACATTCACATATGTATTCATATGCCCATATACCCTTCTTCAGCTGAGAAAGGTTTCATCACAGTTATTGTTTTTCCATGTAGGAATGTAAATAGGTCAACTTTTTTTTTTTTTTTTTTTTTTTTTTTTGAGGGCAGTTGGGGTTAAGTAACTTGCCCAAGGTTACACGGCTAGGTTTAATAGGTCAACTTTGATAAGTTCATTTTGAATTCTTTTCCCTGATTACCTTCTCAGGCATCTCTTGCTTCTTGTATATGGATGTCAAATTTTCTATTCAATTCTGGTTTTTTCCTCAAGAATGCTTGGAAGTCCTCTATCACACTGAATTCCCATATTTTCCCCTGAAAAAAGATAATCGGTTTTTCTGGGTAGGTGACCCTTGGCTTCAATCTCAGCTGTTTTGCCCTCTGGAATATCATATTCCATGCCCTTTGATCCCTCAGTGTAGAAGCTGCCAGGTCCTGTGCTATTCTGATTGTGTTTCCACAATATTGAAATTGTTTCTTCCTGGCTGCTTGTAGTTTTTTTCTCCTTGATCTGGGGATTCTTGAACCTGGCTATAATATACCTGGGAGTTTTCTTTTTGGGATCTTTTTCAGGAAGTGATCGGTGGATTCTTTCAACCTCTATTTTGCCCTCTAGGTCTAAAGCATCAGGACAATTTTCCTTTAGAATTTCTTGAAGGTTGATTTCTAGGTTCTTTCTTTCATCACGGCTTTCAGGTAGTCCAATAATTTTTGAACTATCTCTCCTGGATCTATTTTGCAGGTCAGTGGTTTTTCCCATGAGATATTTCACATTGCCTTCTATTCTTTCATTTGTTTGGATCTGTTTAATAGCATCTTGATTTCTCATAAAGTCACTAGCTTCCATTTGCTCTGAAGGAACAAATCTCCTTAGTGAGCTTTTGAGACTCTTTTTCCATCTGGCAAATTTGGCTTTTTAAGGCATTCTTCTCTTCATTGCCCTTTTGGGGCAACTTTGCCATTTGAGTTAGTCTTTTTTTAATGTGTTATTTTCCTCAGTCAGGCTGTTGACTCTCATTTCATACTTTTCCTGCATCCTTCTCATTTCTCTTCCCAATGTTTCCTCCACTTCTCTTATCTGCTTCTTAAGATCCTCTATGGCCTGTAACCTGCTCATATTTTGCTTTGGGGCTTTTGGTCCAGGATTTCTTTTTTTTTTTAACAAATGCTTTATTAACTTCTGTTTTACATCATCCATTTCCGCCAGATTTTGAGTTACAATCATTTTTCCCCCGTTATTCCCCTATCCAACCTCCCAGAATAGCAGTACCACAAGATAACGCTTCCTCCAATCTGCTCTCTCCCATACCTTCTCCCATACCCCCTTCGACTTTTCCATTAGAGGAAGGTGAATCTTTGTGTCCCAATGCCTCCACATCTTATCTCCCAATTATAAGCAAAAGAGTATTAATAATAGTATTTATATATATTTGAAACATTTAATGTTGAGACCTCGAATTTCAGATCCATTTCCTTCCTCCCTTGTCCCCCATTCCCTTTGGGGAGATAAGTAATTCAGTATATGTTGTACATGTATAGCTATGCAAAACATTATCATAGTAGATATATTGTACAAGGCTGGTTATAATTCCCTCCCACTCATCCCACCCCCACCTGGTCCATTCCCTAAATGATCCTGTCCCTCTTCTATAGTGGGTACTTCCAACCTCCCCTCACCCCAAGGATGCCCTCCCATCCATCATCCCTCCTCTCATCCCCCTTCCCCCTATTCTGCTGCAGGTTGAGATATCCCATTTCGTATGTATGTCATTCTCTCCCTGAAACAAATTCAATGAGAATGTGGATTTGCCCTTTTTTTTCTCTTCCTATTCTGCCCCTCCCTTGCAACCACTTCCCCTTGCTTCTTCTACATGAGATAGTTTACCCTACCCTGTCTTTCCCCGCCTCCTCTTGCCACTTTCCTCTCTCACGTCATAATTTCATCCCTTGAGTAGCCTCCCTTCCCAACAAATTCAACCTATGCCCTCTATCCATATACACAGAGATTCACATGTGTATTCATATGACCACACACACTTCTTCCATTATTTTCATAGTGAGAAAGATATCATCACTAACAGTTATTGTTTTTCCATATAAGAATATAAATAGTTCAACTTTGATAAGTTCCTTTTGATTTCTTTTCCCTGATTACCTTCTCAGGCATCTCTTCCTTCTTGTGTCTGGTTGTCAAATTTTCTATTCAATTCTGGTTTTTTCCTCAAGAATGCTTGAAAGTCCTCTATTCCACTGAATGACCATATTTTCCCCTGAAACAAAATACTCAGGTTTGCTGGGTAGGTCAACCTTGGGTTCATTCTCAGTTCTTTTGCCCTCTGGAATATCATATTCCATGCCCTTCATCCCTCAGTGTAGAAGCTGCCAGGTCCTGGGCGATTCTGATTGTGTTTCCACAATATTGAAATTGTTTCTTCTTGGCTCCTTGTAGTATTTTCTCCTTGATCTGGGGATTCTTGAACCTGGCTATAATATACCTGGGAGTTTTCTTTTTGGGATCTTTTTCAGGAGGTGAGCGGTGCATTCTTTCAACCTCTATTTTGCCCTCTATGTCTAAAGCATCAGTGCAATTTTCCTTTAGAATTTCTTGAAGGTTGATTTCTAGGTTCTTTATTTCATCACGGCTTTCAGGTAGTCCAATAATTTTTGAATTGTCTCTCCTGGATCTATTTTCCAGGTCAGTGGTTTTTCCCATGAGATATTTCACATTGCCTTCTAATCTTTCATTTGTTTGGATCTGCTTAACGGCATCTTGATTTCTCATAAAGTCATTAGCTTCCATTTGCTCCAGTCTAACTCTGAAGGAATGAATCTCCTCAGTGAACTTTTGAGATTCTTTTTCCATCTGGCAAATTCGACTTTTTAAGGCATTCTTCTCCTCATTGCCCTTTTGCGCCTCCTTTGCCATTTGAGTTAGTCTAATTTTTAAGGTGTTGTTTTCCTCAGTCAGGCTGTTGACCCTCATTTCATACTTTTCCTGCGTCCTTCTCATTTTTCTTTCCAATTTTTCCTCCACTTCTCTTATTTGATTTTTAAAGTCCTTCTTAAGGTCCTCTATGGCCTGCAACCCGCTCATGTTTTCCCCTAAGGCTTTTGCAGCAGGACTTCTGACCTCACAGTCCTTTCCCTGCTCTATGCCCCCAAAATTGGAGTCTAGGGTTGCATTTTTCTGCTTCCTTTGCCTTGGCATGTTGCCACTTGATTACCTGACTTTTGGGCTTGTTGCCACTCTATGGCTTTAAGGCCAGATAGAGGAATTTTCGTCCCAAACGTGTGGGGGGCAACTTCCATTTCTGGCAAGTTGTAAACCCACCCACGACTTCCACCCTAGATCATAATCCAAATCCAGGGAGGTTAAAGCAAGAGCGATTACCCCCCAAGACTGATTGCTGAATCTCCCTACAATTAATTGCAGGCCCGGGGCTGAAGCTGCCTCTGAAAACTAAAAAATGGTGTGTCTCCTCAGTGGCTTCTAGCCCCCAGGGGAGGGAGCCGACGCAATCCCCCAAATACAGGTCCCAAAGTCCATAGGACACTAACCTCTTACTTTGTCCTAGGCATGTCTATGTTGATAATTCTGGAGTCGCCACAGCTGCTGGTGTTCTGGGGTTCCTCCAGCTGGCTGCTGGTCCCGCTGCCCTGGGGCTAAAACCTCGGCTCACGTGGACCTGGGCTCTGCTCAGCTCTGCTCCCTGTGCTCTGCACGTTGCGCGCTGCCAGGTCCCAGACGGCTGCGCTGTTCCTTCCTGCAGTGTTGCTGGGCTGTCCTCAGCGGGAGGTTAGCTTCTCTGTGTTGTTCTGTGGGTGCTGGGGCTCCAGAAGTTGTTCAGAGTCCCCTTTTACATAGTTTGGGGGGAATTTGGGGGCAGAGTGGCTTGGATGAGCTTTTTCTATCCCGCCATCTTGGCTCTTCCCCTGGTCCAGGATTTTTGACCTCATGGTCCTCCTCCTGTTCCCTTCTTTGATCCTCTTTGCCCCCCAAATATGAGTCTAATGTTGCATTTTTCTGTTCCTTTTGTTTCCCTTGCCTAGGCATGTTGCCACTTAATTACTTGACTTTTGGGTTTGTTGCCACAGTAGGACTCTGCCACCAGACAGGGGAACTTCTGTCCCAAATGTTGAGGTCTTCACAACTTCCGGTTCTGGCAAGTTGGATGCCCTCCCCAAACCTTCCCCCACTTTGCAAACCAGATCCAAGCAGGTTAATGCAAGAGGGATTAACCTCCAAGACTGGTTGCTCGATCTCCCTACTGTTCACAGGTCAGGAGCTGATGCTGCCACTGAAGCTGCAATATGGCAAGTGTCTCCACAGTGACTTCTAGCCCCTATTGGAGGAAGCCAGTGTGTTCCCCAAATACTGGTCCTAAAGTCCATAGGGCGCTAACCTCTTACTTTGTCCTAGGCTTGTCTGTGTTGATAATTCTAGAATCGCCACAGCTGCTGGTTTTCTGGGGTCCCTCCAGCCAGCTGCCACCCTGGCCACCTTGGGGCTAAAACCTCGGCTGAGGAGGACCTGGGCTGGGCTCCCAGAATGCTGCCCTGGCGCTCCCTGCAGGACTGCTGGGCTGTCTTCTGTGGGAGGTTAGCTTCTCTGTGTCATTCTCTGGGTGCTGGGGTTCCAGAAGTTGTTCAGAATCCCCTTTTACATAGTTTGGAAGTGGGGTGGGGCAGAGCACCTTGGAAGTGCTGTTTCTACTCAGCAGTCTTGGCTCCACCCCCTTGTTTTTCTTAAAGATATATATTTTGCATATTATTCTATGACTGAGCAAGTTTCCTTTGTTACTGAATTTAATGTATTTCTAAAGAGATCATTCACAAACATTTTTCATTTTGGGTCAGACAAAAAAGTATATACACAGACACATATACACATGTATATATACACATACACATACATGTGTGTATGTATAGATGTGTGTATATGTATATGTAAATGTATGTATATATGTAATACATACACAGCTATATATAATTTTGCCTTCCCTTCCTTTCCCTTCCCTTCCCTGCCCTTCCTTTCCCTTCCCTCCCTCCCTCCGTCCCTCCCTCCCTTCCTTTCTTCCTTCCTTCTTCCTTCCTTCTCTTTTTTCCTGATGATCTCTACACACAAAATGTAAGAAATTTCCTTGTTTCCCTGTTCCCCCTCCACTTCTCAAAGCAATTAGTCATTTAGAATCACTGGGCAGCCAAATGAAATGCAAAGTCTTTCACAGTGGTTGTTTTGCTGCCAGCTTGTTAAAGTCAGATTTTAGCCAGTGCAAATGATGGTCCTTTAGCAGTTTTCTTTAAAGGATTGTTGCCTTGGCAGCTGGTACACTATGCATATGCTGTTTCTGAGATAAAGAATAGACATCCCCTTATCCACAAGCCCATATGTCAAAAGCAGGCATTTTGTGTATCCACTTTCTCAGGGAACTCATCTACTCTCATGGTTTCATCTCCTACCTGCCTTTGAATGATTCCCAAACTGACCTCTCTCACTTTGACGTTTTTTACCTCAGAGACAGCACTACATCCAGGCACCTCAGAGTAGCTCCCTGATTCCCGAATAATTGATTTAGTATGTGAAATACTAAAGATGTATCTAAACCTAAAGATGGTGGAGAGTACCTTTTTCCACATCTGGAGACAATAGTCATGTTGGGATGATGTTACCACTTTGCATTTATAAAATGCTTTATGATTTGAAAGAATTTCCATTATAACACCCCTGTGAAGATGATATCAGGATAAATTCTCTAGGGCCCAGTTCCAGGATACACATGGCTAGATAATTTAACTATTAGAAAAAAATGGAAACTAAGTAGCTTCTTATCAGTTAAGGAAATTGCAAAACAAGTCATCGTTCATGAATGTAAAGTATTTCACTGAGATAATAAGTAGGAGCTCGATAATAGAACTGGACCCATCAATGGGTAGTCCAAGAACACATGAGTGTAGGATACTGTGCAACATACATTACTCATTTTATTTCTCTGTGCTGGCTCACTCATCATATCTGTACCAATACCTGCAGGTCTGTTTCACCCTTGCTTAAAGCTGGGAGGGAGGGTAGGCAAGGCAGCAGTGTCTACAAACATGAGGTCACAACTCACTACTCTCTCTCAAGGTATTAGAGGCAACTCTGGCACAAGTAATGCATTCCTATTCCTTAGAACTGTCACCTACTAAACCCTACCTGTATGCTTCACATTTATACAAGTGAGCCACTATGACACCATTAACTTTTAAATATAAAATATTTACTACAAATTACTATGAATAATAAAGAAAAAAACATAATGATCATAATATTTAGTAATAAGCAATAAGTCCACCAGTAAGCCTGGTTGTACTTTTCCACCAAAATCCACACACTTTCCAAAAGAAAGTGGGCATTAGCTTAGAGAAGCAGCAGAGAAGATAAGTGGGGTGCCTGGAGTAACTCATAACTGTACATGGAACACCTTGATGTACTTCTTCCCTTCAAGTATAATTACTGTGTTATACCATACATACCAATTTTGTACACAGTTGTGTTATACAATGCATGCCAAATGAAGCTAATTCTCTGTTAGCTGTTCCCCTTCTGATCCTCACTTCTGCTAAGCAAAGGTGTCCCACTTTTGCTTTTGAACTTATGAAGCAGTCATAAGAACTTTTTCCTCACAACCACAATTATCAGCACACTGCAAAAATGTGTTATGCTCTTTCAGTGATAAGCATTTCACCCATGATGGAGAAGTGCTGAGATATTTTGCCCTGCAGATATATAGCTGAGGATTCTGCTTTGTCTAAACTGTTTCAGGCCTCTTCTCACATTAACGCATAGTTCACAGTAAAACAGAACCAAATTTGGTTTTACTCCCTCTGTTTTTTTTTTCTTTGAAACCAGAAAGGGCAGAAGAGAGTAAGAAACTCTCAGTGATTCTTTCAATCTCAAGCTAAAGATAACAGTAGGAATCTATAATCCCAGATATCTCACCACTACAACAGACTTGAATTACCTTCCCTTGAGCTTCCAGAATTTGTTCTTGACTTTTTCCAACTAACTAGCCATAATATGCTACCCTACCAATAAGCAAATTTCTAGGAGAGCTTCTAAAGAATTATCCCTCTCAGCTAGAAGACTTTCATGTCTGCTGACCCTGGTTTCTTAGGACTTTTTCCATATTCAGCTTACTCTCCCTCCTGTTTTGTTTTGTTTTTTTGCTCTCTCTCTTCCTAAGGCTTCATATCAACATTTCTTCTCTTTCTTCTTACAATTTCTAATGCTGCAAATAAGAGGTGCCTGGTAGTTAGTGGCTCATCTCTACCTTATGGAATAAAATTCAAGAATTCTATATTTCTGTTAAGCATAAACCCAACAATCTTTATTTACTTATTCCATGGTTTCTAAGTAGAAATTTGGTTTACAAATTGTGTCAATTATAACCATAACAACTCTAAAAAGTCACAAGAAAATGAATTGATATATACTACAGGTATTCCTTCACCATTTCAGGAGCTAGGGGTGCTCCCCCAAAATCTGGAAAATTCACAGAAATTTTTTGGCCTTCCCTTCATACCAGAGAAGTCTGAATATTTTCATCTTTTTTATGAAGTATTTAAAGTACCTTATTGTAAAATTTGGGTTAAGCTTTTGGTCCCAAGTTCTATGTCATCTGCTGGTTTTCATGTGTTATCTGAAAGGTCCACAACCCCCCCCCCCAAAATTTTCATTTAATTTCTTATGCTGACCCATGAAGATATCAAAGTCACAATGGGGAAAGTTGAGATGTGGAAGGGATAACTGTAGTTCCCTGCAGCCACCTTAACTTCAGATATTGTTCTATCTTCAAACAAGTGTTTTAAGTACAGTACTTTTATCTGAGAGGCAGTGCTCTATCTGGTCCTTGGAAGAGGCCATCTTCCTTCTCAACTTTTTATTTGTAGATAAGGCTATATAAACTGATGCAGAGTAAAGTAAGCAGAGCCAGGGAAACAAAATACATGTTGCTTATAACAATAAAAACAGAAGGAATAGTGTAAAAAAAAAGTAACTGCTATATAATTATAGTGGCCAGGACTGATCCCTAAGAAAAGTTCAGAAAATAAGCATCCCTCCTCTCCTTATAGTTATGGGAGATTATAGGATATCCATTGATTATATTACCATGTAGCATTTTAGATTACCCTTTCCTGACTCCATACTTCCATATACATTGTTATCCATGTGGGTTCAAATACTCCCCACAATCTTCTTCCTATTGACCATTCATCCCCAAGAAATGAAATAGTTCTCCAATGCTACTTTATTTAACTTCACTCATAAAATTGATCAACTCTAGTTTCTATTGCTACCTATTATTTTCACAATATGTATTTTTAAAATTTTTACTATAACACTTGGGTCACCCCCACAAATGTGGACCTCTGGAAGGATCAAGACTTTGTGATTCTGAATTTAAAGCCATAGGTCAGGGGGTAGAGCCAAGATGGCAGAATAAAAGCAGTGACTTACTTGAACTTTGCTTCAAACCCCTCCAAATACTTGTAAAAAACAATTTTAAGCAAATTCTAGAGTTGTAGGACCCACGAAATGGCAAAATAGAACACATCTCCAGCCCAAGAAAGCCTGGAAAATTGACAAGAAGGGGTTATTGCATTGGGCTGGCAGTGGAGGACAGCAAAAGCAACTGCCTCTAGAACTCCTGGTCCATAGACCATGTGCTGATCAAGCAGCTGATCAGAAAGGGATTACAGGTATATCTTTGCTGGAGCTGAGGCAGGATTTTCTTGCTTTGCCCTGCTTAGATCTGGGTCACAGTTCTGAGTTTTCTGCCATGGAGTGAGAAGGAGTGCTGATGTGGCAGAGGTTGTGGCTGTGGTGGAGAGGGAATTCTCCTTACAATTACAAGGCAGAAAAGAGTGTTTGTGGTCACTCACAGATTAGAGAATAGACCAGGAAAAGTGTGAATATCTATCCTTTGATCATACCACCTTGGAAGAGCTGAAAATTTACAGGACCCTAGAACTATCTCTGAAAATAGCTGTACAAACCCTGTGAAGCTTGGAACAGTACCTCAAATGCCCACCCCCACCCTCACTGGAAGAAGAGTTCTACCTTGGCAATGAGTTAGAAAGTCAAGTATTTGACTGGGGAAAATGAGTAAACATCATAAAAAGTCAAACTATAGAATCTCATTTGGATAACAAAGTCAAAACATAAAACCAGAAGAACACAACAAAGTTAAAACTCTTACATCAAAAGCCTCTAAGAAAAATATGAATTGGTTACAGGACATGGAGGAGCTCTAGAAAGATTTTGAAAATCAAGTAAGAGAGGTAGATAGAGGAAAAATTGGGATGGGAAATGAGAATGATGCAAGAAAATTATGAAAAATGAGTCCACTGATAAAAGGGAACAACAAAAATACTGAAGAAAGTAATACCTTGAAAAAGAGACTAACTCAGATGGCAAAAGAGGTCCAAAAAGCCAATGAGGAAAAGAATGCTTTTAAAAGCAGAATTGGCCAAATGGAAAAGGAGATTCAAAAGCTCACTAAAGAAAATAATTCCATAAAAATTAGAATGGAGCAAATGGAAGCTAATGACTTCATGAAAAATCAAGAAATTATGAAACAGAACCAAACAAATGAAAAAAAAATAGAAGGCAATTTGAAATATATCATTGAAAAAAGCCACTGACCTGCAAAATAGATCCAGGAGAGAAAATTTAAAAATTATTGGACTACCTGAAAGTCATGATAAAAAAAGCACCATCTTTCAAGAAATTATCAATAAAAACTGCCCTGATATTTTAAAACCAGAGGGGAAAATAGAAATTGAAAGAATACACTGATCAATTCCTGAAAGAAATCCCCAAAGGAAGACTGCTAGGAGTATTGTAGCCAAATTCCAGAGTTCCCATGTCAAGGAGAAAACATTGGAAGCAGCCAGAAAGAAACAATTCAAGTGGGGTGGCTAGGTGGCGCAAGTGAGTAGAGCGCTGGCCCTGGAGTCAGAAGGACCTGAGTTCGGATCTGGCCTCAGACACTTATCACACACAAACAAAAACCTAGCCATGTGACCTTGGGCAAGTTACTTAACCCCAGTTGCCCTCCAAAAACCAAAAAAAAAAAAAAAAAGAAAAAGAAAGAAACAATTCAAGTATCATGGAAATGCAATCAATATAACACAAGATCTAGCACCTTCTACATTAAGGAATCAGAGCAATTTGAATATAATATTCCAGAGTTCAGAGGAGCTAGGATTAAAACCAAGCATAACCTACCCAGCAAAGCTGAGTATATTTCAGGGGAAAAATAGACATTCAGTGAAACAGAGGGTTTTTGAGCATTCTTGATAAAAAGACCAGAGCCAAATAGATAATTTGTCTTTCAAATACAAGAATCAAGAAACACATGAAAAGGTAAACAAGAAAGAGAAATCATAAGGGCCTTTTAAAAGTTGAATTTTTTACACTCTTGTACAGAAGGATGACATTTGTAACTCATGAGACTTTTCTTAGTAATAGGGTAGTTGGAGGAAATAGGTAGATAGGTAGATAGATGGATAGCTAGCTAGCTAGCTAGCTAGCTAGCTAGCTAGCTAGCTAGCTAGATAGATAGTTGGCACAGGGTGAGTTGAATATGAAGGGATGATATCTAAAAAAATAAAATTAAGAGGTGAGAGAGGAATATATTGGGAGAAGGAAAAAGGGAGAGATAGAATGGGGGTAAGTTACCTTGCATAACAGACAGAAGAAAAAGCTTTCACAATAAAGGGGAATAAGGGGAAGAAAAGAGGAAATAAGTGAACCTTACTCTTAATGGATTTGTCTTAAAGAGTGAATAATATACATGCTCAATTGGGTATCTTAAGATACAGAAAAGTCAGGCAGAAGGGGATAAAAGGCAGGTACAATAATAGAAAGGAGGGCAGATTGGTGAAGGGGATAGTCAGAAGCAAACATTTTTGAAAAGTGACAGGGTCAAATGAAAAAATAGAATAAATGGGGGCAGGTGTGTTGAGGGCCAGTCTCTGACCCAGTCCATACATGACTCTGGCCCAGGATTTCTCCCAAGCCAGCTCCCCATGAAGGTCATATTGTGTCTTAACATTGGCTCACCATCTCTTCCTGACTTGCAGGAGTTTAGGATATGATAACTGAGCAGTGACCCAGACATAGACGCATGCAAGTGACAAGTACATAAAAACATACAGATGTTCATAAATGAATAAGGACATTAAATATTTTCTCATGGGAACCTAAGATATAATTATTTTACATTCATTATATAAGCCCTGCCCTCTAATCAATAAGTCAGTACTGCTATGACAGATCCCTCCTGGCTCATGTACATCATTCCACTCTTCTTGGTTCGGGCTATACTCATTTTGATGCAGGCATGAGGAGAAGGCTAGAGTTTCACTACATGACTCTTATGGAAGGGTTTTACATAATGACACATGTATAACCTGTATTGAATTTCTTGCTTTCTCAATGAGTATGGGTGAGGAGGGAATGGGGGAAAGAATTTGGAAATCAAAGTTTTAAAAGAAAATGTTAAAAATTGCTTTTACATGCAACAGGGAAATAATATATACTGGCAATGGGGTATAGAAATATATCTTGCCCTCCAAGAAAGTAAAGGGGAAAGTGATAAGGCGGGGTGATAGAATGGAGGGAAAACCAGGGAAGGGTTAATAAGACTGCACCCCATCTTGGTGTGGGTTGAGGGAGGAGATGGGAAAAATTTGGAACTCCATATCTTGTGAAAATGAATATTGAAAATTAAAAATTAATTAATTCTTAAAAAAGATAATATTTTTAAAAAGATAAATTACAATGAAGACACCAGTTGCCTTCTCCCTAATTGAATATCAAATGTTTATTAATATTATTATTTTATATCAGACATTGCATTAAGCTTAGGGGATATCAAAAAGGTTAAAAACCCACTTCCTTTCCTCAAGAAGTGCATGCAAATTACTATACATACAAGATACTTAAGACAGGAACACCAACCAGTAACCTATAATAATAGTTCAAATGTGAAGTGATGAGGGGTTACACTAGGATGGTACCTGTGTTGTTAAAGAGAAAAGGGATGCATGCAAGATATTTTGTGAGGAAAAAAAACAGATTAGATTGAATACAAAAGACCTTTAATTCCATATCATTGTGAATAAAACAAGAGAAGATTCACACTGAACAAACATTAGGGTCACCCTTACATAGGTTATTAAGCCACTAGTGAGGAGGAATACACCTGTAGAGAATGTGGGTCTTTAGGAAATATGCATGGAGGTCCCGTGTGGGGAAAATGTGTGATAAGGAATATGTTACTGGGTCAATTCACAACTATGATGCTGAAGATCTGATATTTCCTTCTGTTGATATATTAAAATATTTTATAATATTGTCCATTAAACATTATATCTCTGTTGTTCTCTACTGGGCATTATGATTTTGATCAGTTAATTTATTTTCTGTACTGAATTTATCTGGACCATGAGCCACTTCCTATCTGCTATTGTCTGTTAGGTTTCAGATCTTAATGGATGTCAGCTGGCACTCCACTCCAATTTTCTATGGCATATTGACTTGAATGTCTCTCTCTAGTCTGAATGAAAACTTCAAAAGTTTTAAGGCACTACACCTGGCCAAAGAACCAACAATAGCAAGTCAATATCCCACTCACACAAGTACCTGCCTAAGGTATGATATTTCTGACACAAATCTCTGTATTGCCATGGGCAGATCACTCAACCTCTGTGTTCTAGGACGTCTATAAGACCAGAATTAACAGAGAAGAGGATAACTTGTATGGGCAGAAGAAGTTCCTTACCTGAGCCTCATATATCAATTAAATCACAACTCTATTATTTTTCCCTATTCCCATCAACTGTGAAAGTAACATAATATAAATGGATATTAGTCATATAATCAGAAATTGTAATTTTGACAACTTACTGAATATTATGGCAGGGCAGCATGATATCTTCAACAAAAATGAGATGCTAAGGACATAGAAATCACATTCTAATTTAGATTGGTATTTTATCATTTTCAGAATATGTATGATATTTTATTTTTACTATAGAACCTGGGTCACCTCCAAAATGTGGACCTCCAGAAGACTTAGACCAGGGTCAAGACTCTTTGTGGGTCAGGATTTTTTCTTTTTTTAAATTAAAATTTATTTTTAGTTTACATCATTCATTTCCACAAGATTTTGAGTTACAAATTTTCTCCCCATCTTTCTTCTACCCACTACCTCAAAACAGTGATCCCACTGACCCCCAATCTGCTCTCTCCTATATCCTCCCCATACTGCCAACTTTCCACTATGGCAAGATGTATCTCTATAACCCAGTACCTGTATATCTTATTTTCTAGTTGCATGTAAATAATAATAATAATAATAATAATAATAATATAATTATATTAAACATTTGATTTTAAAATTTTGAATTCCAGATTCTTTTCCTTCCTCCCTCATCACCCACCCTTATTGGGAAGATAGGCAATTCAATATAAGTTGTACATGTGTAGCTACACAAAACATTTCCATAGTGGATATATTGTGTAACACTGACTATATTTCCCTCCATTCTTTCCTGCCCCCCACATGTTAGATTATCTACTTTCACCATGCCTCTTTTCAAAAGGGTGTGCTTCTAACCCCGCCCCCCCACAACCTTACCACCCCCTCCATCATCCCCCATCTCATCCCCTTTCCCCCTACTCTCCTGTAGGGTGAGATACCCTATTTAATATGTATGTCCCTCCCTCCCTAAGCCAAATTCAATGAGAGTAAGGTTGACCCATTCCCTTTTGCCTTCCTGTTCTTTCTTTCCATTGTATCAGTTTTCCCTTACCTCTTCTATAGGAGATAATTTACCCCATTCTTTCTCTTCCCCATTTCCTCTCATTATATTCCTCTCTCACCTCTCAATTTCACCTTTTAAGTATCATCCTTTCCTATTCAATTGGTCCTGTGCCCTATGTCTATGTATACCTATACACATATATACACACATTCACATATATATATATATATATATATATATATATATATATTCATATGCCCTCTTATATAGACCTATGTATATATACATAGGTCTCTCTCTCTGTCTATATCTATATCTATATCTATATATATATGTGTGTGTGTGTGTACACTTATGTATATATACATATATATGTATATATATACATATACATATACATACATACATATAGATAGATCGATAGATAGATGGATAGACAGATATGTTTATATTCTCTTCAGCTATTATCACACTAAGAAAAGTTTCATAAGTTACAATTATTGTTTGTTCATGTAGGAGTGTAAATAATTCAACTTTGATAAGTTTCTTATGATTTCTTATACCTGTTTACTTTCTTATGCTTCTCTTTTTTCTTGTATTTGAATGTTAAATTTTCTATTCAACTCTGGTGTTTTCATCAAGAATGCTTGAAAGTCCTCTATTTCATTGAATTACTATATTTTCCTCTGAAACATGATACTCAGTGCTGGGTACGTGGTTCTTGGTTTTAATCCCAGTTCCTCTGATGTCTGGAAAATCATATTTCAAGCCCTTTTATCCCTCAACATAGAAGCTGCCAGGTCCTGTGTTATTTTGATTGCATTTCCACAATACTCAAATTGTTTCTTCTTGGCTGCTTGTAATGTTTTCTCTTTGATTTGGAAATTTTGGAACCTGGATATAATATTCCTAGAAATTTTCTTTTTGGGATCTTTTGCAAGCGGAGATCAGTGGATTCTTTCAATGTCTATTTCTCCCTCCAGTTCTAAAACATCAGGGTTATTTTCTTTGAAAATTTCTTGAAGGTTTATTTCTAGGTTCTTTTGTTGAGCATGGCTTTCAGGTAGTGCAATAATTTTTAAAGTATCTTTCCTGTATCTATTTTCCTGGTCAGTGGTTTTCCCAATGAAATATTTCACACTGCCTTCTATTATTTAGTTTGTTTGGATCTGTTTACTAGTATGTTGATTTCTCATAAAGTCATTAGCTGTCTTTTGCTCCCATCTAATTCTGAAGGAATGATTCTCTTCAGTAAGCTTTTGAGATTCTTTTTCCATCAGGCAAATTTGGCTTTTAAGGCACTCTTCTCCTCACTGGTTTTTTGAACCTCTTTTGCCATTTGAGTTAGTCTATTTTTTAGGTGTTATTTTCTTCAGTTAGGTTGTTGACTGTCTTTTCATGATTTTCTTTTTTTTTTTTTTAAAGCAATTGGGGTTAAGTAACTTGCTCAAGGTTACATGGCTAGTCATTATTTATGCCTGGGTGCTCATTTTCTGAGGCCGGATCTGATCTCGGGTCATCCAAACTCCGAGGCCAGCGCTCTTACTCACTGCGCCACCTAGCCGCCCCTTTAGGGCAATTGGGGTTAAGTAACTTGCCCAAGGTTACACGGCTAGGTTTTTTTGTTCGTATGGATTAAGTGTCAGAGGCCGGCTCCAAACTCAGGGCCTTCTGATTCCAGGGCTGGCGCTCTATTCACTGCGCCACCTAGCCGCCCCTTTTCATGATTTTCTTGCATCATTCTCCTTTCTCTTCCCAATTTCCCCCACTTCTCTTATTTGGTTTTCAAAATTCTTTTTAAGCTTCTCTATCACCTGTAACAAGTTCATATTTTTGGAAGCTTTTGATGTTGGGGTTCAGACTTGTCTTCCTGTCATTCCATGCTTTTATCATTTTCCCCCCCAAAAAGGAATCCTAAGTTGGATCACTGTGCTTGTTTTGCTTCCTTTGCTTGCTCATATTGCCACTCAATTACTTGACTTTTGAGCTTTTTGCCATAGTAGAAATCCGTTTCCAGAGAGGAGAGCTTTGTCCCAAATCTCTGGGGTCTTCACAGCTGCTGGATCTGTTGGTTAGGTGCCTTCTCTGAAACCTCCACATGCTCTGCCTCACTGGTCACACACCCCACGACCTCCACCATAGACAGCAATCCAGATCCAAGTAGGTTAAAGCAAGAATGATTATCCCTCATAATGATTGCTTGGACCCCCTCCAATATGCAGGCTTGGAGCTCTGAAGTGTCCATATGGCTGTGGCCACTGCACCTCAGCCTTTTCTCCCTCCAGGGAAAGAACCTGGACCATACTCCTAGACTCACTATTCCAAAAGTCTACACTGACTTTTTACTTTGTTTTCACATTTATGAGTTGATAATTCTGGAAACTGACACAGTTGCTGGTGATCTACACTCCTGACATCCCTCTAACCAAGGCTAGTCAGGCCCCAAAATTTTGGAGCCAAAGTGGGGGGTAGACAACATAAGGTAGCCAGATATTGATGCAAGGAAATTGGTAGGGATGGCTAGGGGTCCTGGTCACCACCTTTCAAAAAGAAAGAACAATTTGCTTATCAAAAGTCCCCTGTGCTGGTCAGTCAACCCCAAAGGTGGGCCATGTATTTGTGCAACAGAATATAAGTTTGCTTTTTCTCAGGGAGATTCCATAGTCAGCTCTGTCTTGAAAGACATCTGAAAATGCAGCAACCTACAAGCCAAGGGAGTATTGGACATGCTGGAGGACATCACCATGTCCAGGAAGCAGGAAACTACACAAACCACAAGAGGCTTAATACAGAGTGCAGCCTGGGGCTGCCAGTCAAAAAGTGAAAGTAACTTTTAACAGAATCATGTCTAAAACTATGTAAAAACTAAAAATTAAAACTACCCATTGAACCAGGCCTGTCCTATGGTGCCCCACAGGAATAGGACACTGAAGCAGAAAAACAGGCTACCCAGTGTGATTTAACCCTGTATGAAACAGGGCAGGAAACAGGGCCCCTCCACCTACTGCTACCTTGGAGGATGCCAGTGATTGAGGGTCCTGACTCCAGAAGGTGTCAGTGATAGAAACATGGGAAGGGGGCTCCAGGGACTAAAACAGGACCCCTCCCATTTACTCACAACCTTGGAGGATGCCAAGGATTGAGACTCCCAGCCTCAGAAAATGCCAAGGATTGAGACACAGGAGAGGAATACCAGGAACATTCCTGCCTGTGGGACAAGGATCCCACTACCAGTTCAGAAAAGCAGGCCAATGAACCAGAACCAGGCCTGCCCTGTGGTGCCCCACAGGGACAGGACACTGACTATGCCACCCACCCTGTGGGACAAAGTTGCCCCCCAGACTAGAATACTGGCAGAAGTCCACTTCCCTGGAGTCTTACCAAGGAGTAGGTATAGTTCCCATCTGATTGGGATCTGGTCTCACAGAGCCAAGAGGGGCCTTACTTGACAGGATTAAATGAGATTTACCCCTGCCCTGTGCTCTCACCACCAGACAGGATACTCCCCCTTTTTCCATGTTACACCCACCTTGGCAACTACTGTGGGTTCATCTCCCTCCCCACTCCACCCCAAATGCACTGGAAGGTCTATACCACCCCCAGACTTAGAAAAAGACAGAAGAGTAAAAATTAAAAAAAAGAATACACTAACACATCTAAACACTCACAAACACACAGACACAGACACTACAAACACTTACCTCCAGAGGATTTCCAGATCCACTTTCAGGCCAAATGAAGGCTGGTCAGCATCAGATAGGGAGGCTAGTCCTGGCCCCTTTCATACACCAGAGCCCTGGAAACATTCTGGTGCTGGCTTCTCCAGAGAATGAAATGGCCACAGCCTGCTACCTGCCAAGGCTGAGGGCCTAGTCTCAAGGGCTCATTCTCAAAGGGTTGATCTAGGGCCCCAAAGGGGCTTCTAGGACCCCTTAATCTCTCTGGGGCCTCCAAAACTATTGTGAAAAGAATTAAGGTGAGATGAGACCTGGGTGCAGGGTAAATTTAGGTGTGGATTTATTGATCTAGTACCTGACTGCCTAGAGTATACACTCAAATCAGGCAACCCTGAATTGGTGTATAGGCAATGCTTATAAAGGCAAAAACCACAAAAAACACAATTGAGAATGGGAGCTAGCATAAGCAATGACATACAGAAACCAAGAGCAGCCATTGGTTGGATCTATAGCTCAGGGCTAATTTGAGAATCATGGCACAAGTGTACAAGGGCACTACCTCCCATGTGATAGGGGTCCCTCCTAGAACAGGGTGGAGGGTACATGGTGGGGGGCAGAGGGTGAAGGGAGTTTCCCAGAACAGGTTGAGGTCATGCAACAGGCCAGGGTCATGTTTTTGGTGGAGGGTATAGGGGACCCTGCTTTGTCAGTATTCTGGGTGGGGTTATTGCTGGGTCAGCATCTCAGAACAGTGTGGTCTTTTGCATGGGATAGACTTGCCCCATGATCTCTATGTACACTTGCACCATAACCCTTATACAAAATGCTACCTCAAGGCTTATTGATTTAGGGAAGTACTAACTCAGGGGAAGATAAGGGAGTAGGGAACTATGCCTTGGGTGATTCAATTTTACCCAGGACTACCTCTTTAAGCTGTTACAAGCAGTTACAGGGTTTAGGATAAAGACAAAAACCAATAAAAGGGGCTTAACGGTGGCTTAATGGTAAGCTCCAAATCAGGTGGCATGTGATTTGGGTTAACTTACAAAACACTGGGGCTAAAACCTTGGGCCCCTTGGGGATGGGCTCTGCTCCCAGCTGGCTGTCATAAACACTTCCTGACCACCTGCCTGGCTTCTTCAGTGGGATATTTGTTTCTCTCTGTTACTTTGTGGGTTCCGTAGCCCTAAAGTTTGTTAAGAGCCATTTTATAGGTATTTGAGGTGGTTATGGGGGGGGGGGGGCACAGGTAGTTTTCCTGCTTCTATGCCACCATGTATGTGACCCTGTGGGTCAGGATTTAAAACCGCAACTCACAAGCCATAGATGTGGCAACTGATTCAATATGGAGGTGGGTGAGCTAGAGTGAAGACTGGAGAGATTCTTTATGTTGTGAACTTAAGTAAGGGGAAGAATGGTGGAATCCTTAGCAGAAGTCTCATGAAAAACCTGGGGAGGAGAGAGTACACAAGAGGTGAAGATGGTTAACAATAAGACTGAAAAAAAAATTTCTTTGGATCTATGAATCAAGAGCTCATTGGAGTCTTTGGAGAGAGCTATTTTAGGCAAGTGATGGGGACAAAATATTAGAAGATGTTGAGAAGTGAATTGGAGGTGAGAAAATGAAGGAAACATATGCATGCACTTTTTTTTCTTCACTAGCATGTTGACTGTGAAAGGGGGAAGATATGAAGGATGATAACTTGAAAGAATGTTAGGCTTAATTGTTTTGTTTGTTTACTTGTTTACCTTGGTTTGATTTAGACTGAAGTAGATCTGGGCAGGTTTGTAGGTAGCAAAGAGGAAGTCAGTAGATAAGAGGAGCCTGAAAATTAGGGAGGCATGAGATGAAAGGAGTAAGTCCCCACACTAGATGAAAAAGGATAAGATCCAGAGTATAAGTAAAGGGTTTGCATTTGACAAGGAGAATGGCCAAATGTTATAGGAATGTAAATTTTTTTTTTTTAAAGCAATTGGGGTTAAGTAACTTGCTCAAGGTTACATGGCTAGTCATTGTTTATGGGTGGGTGCTCATTTTCTGAGGCCGGATTTGATCTCAGGTCATCCCAACTCCGAGGCCAGCACTCTTACTCACTGCACCACCTAGCTGCCCCTTTAGGGCAATTGGGGTAAAGTAACTTGCCCAAGGTTACATGGCTAGGTTTTTGTTTGTGTGGATTAAGTGTCAGAGGCCTGCTCTGAACTCAGGTCCTTCTGATTCCAGGGCTGGCGCTCTATTCACTGCGCCACCTAGCCGCCCCAGGAATGTAAATTTTTAAGATCTGCCCTGCCCCTAGGTTAGGTGCACCTGGAGCCTGTGAGGGGAGGCTTGTTTTTCTTTTTTTTTTTTCTAATGCTTTATTAACTTCTGTTTTACATCATTCATTTCCGCCAGATTTTGAGTTACAATCATCCCCCCCCCCCCGTTATTCCCCTACCCAACCTCCCAGAATAGCAGGCCCACAAGATATCACTTCCTCCAATCTGCTCTCTCCCATACCTTCTCCCATACCCCCTTTGACTTTTCCATTAGAGGAAGGTGAATCTTTGTGTCCCAATGCCTGCACATCTTATCTCCCAATTATAAGCAAAAGAGTATTAATAATAGTATTTATATATATTTGAAACATTTAATGTTGAGACCTCGAATTTCAGATCCATTTCCTTCCTCCCTTGTCACCCATTCCCTCTGGGGAGATAAGTAATTCGGTATATGTTGTACATGTCTAGCTATGCAAAACATTATCATAGTAGATATATTGTACAAGGCTGCTTACAATTCCCTCCCACTCATCCCACCCCCCACCTGGTCCATTCCCCACATGATCCTGTCCCTCTTCTATAGTGGGTACCTCCAACCACCCCTCCGCCCAAGGATGCCCTCCCATCCATCTTCCCTCCTCTCATCCCCCATCCCCCTTCTGCTGCAGGTTGAGATATCCCATTTAGTATGTATGTCATTCTCTCCCTGAACCAAATTCAATGAGAATGTGAATTTGCCTTTTTGCCTTCCTATTCTTCCCCCCCTTACAACCACTTCCCCTTGCTTCTTCTACATGAGACAGTTTACCCTACCCTGTCTCTCCCCATCTCCTCTTGCCAGTTTCCTCTCTCACCTCATAATTTCATCCCTTGAGTATTCTCTCTTCCCAACAAATTCAACCTATGCCCTCTATCCATATATAACTGTAACCATCTACACACACATTCACATATGTACTCATATGACCCCACACCCTTCTTCCATTATTTTCATAGTGAGAAAGATATCAACAGTCACAGTTATTGCTTTTCCATATAGGAATGTAAATAGTTCAACTTTGATAAGTTCCTTTTGATTTCTTTTCCCTGATTACCTTCTCAGGCATCTCTTCCTTCTTGTGTCTGGATATCAAATTTTCTATTCAATTCTGGTTTTTTCCTCAAGAATGCTTGGAAGTCCTCTATTCCACTGAATGACCATATTTTCCCCTGAAACAAAATACTCAGTTTTGCTGGGTAGGTGACCCTTGGGTTCATTCCCAGTTCTTTTGCCCTCTGGAATACTGTATTCCATGCCCTTCGATCCCTCAGTGTAGAAGCTGCCAGGTCCTGGGCTATTCTGATTGTGTTTCTACAACATTGAAATTGTTTCTTCCTGGCTGCTTGGAGTATTTTCTCCTTGATCTGGGGATTCTGGAATCTGGCTACAATATTCCTGGGAGTTTTCTTTTTGGGATCTTTTTCAGGACGTGATCTGTGGATTCTTTCAACCTCTATTTTGCCCTCTGGATCTAAAACATCAGGGCAATTTTCCTTCAGAATTTCTTGAAGGGTGGTTTCTAGGTTCTTTCTTTGATCATTGCTTTCAGGTAGTCCAATAATTTTTAAATTGTCTCTCCTGGATCTATTTTCCAGGTCAGTGGTTTTTCCCATGAGATATTTCACATTGCCTTCTAATCTTTCGTTTGTTTGGATCTGCTTAACAGCATCTTGATTTCTCATAAAGTCACTAGCTTCCATTTGCTCCAGTCTAACTCTGAAGGAATGAATCTCCTCAGTGAACTTTTGAGATTCTTTTCCATCTGGCAAATTCGACTTTTTAAGGCATTCTTCTCCTCATTGCCCTTTTGGGCCTCCTTTGCCATTTGAGTTAGTCTATTTTTTAAGGTGTTGTTTTCTCCAGTCAGGCTGTTGACCCTCATTTCATACTTTTCCTGCATCCTTCTCATTTCTCTCTCCAATTTTTCCTCCACTTCTCTTATTTGATTTTTAAAGTCCTTCTTAAGGTCCTCTATGGCCTGCAACCTGCTCATGTTTTCCCCTGGGGCTTTTGGAGCAGGACTTCTGGCCTCACAGTCCTTTTCCTGCTCTATGCCCCCAAAATAGGAGTCTAGGGTTGCATTTTTCTGTTTCCTTTGCCTTGGAATGTTGCGGCTTAATTACTTGACTTTTGGGCTTGTTGCCACACTATGGCTTTAAGGCCAGATAGGGGAATTTTCGTCCCGAACGTGTGGGGGGCAACTTCCGTTTCTGGCAAGCTGTAAACCCACCCACAACTTCCACCCTAGATCACAATCCAGATCCAGGGAGGTTAAAGCAAGATCGATTACCTCCTGAGACTGATCACTGGATCTCCCTACGGTTCTGCAGGCCGGGAGCTGGAGCCGCCTCTGAAAACTACAAAATGGGGTGTCTCCTCAGCGGCTTCTAGCCCCCAGGGGAGGAAGCTGATGCATTCCCCAGATACAGGTTCCAAAGTCCATAGGACACTAACCTCTTAATTTGTCCTAGGCATGTCTATGTTGATAATTCTGGAGTCACCACAGCTACTGGTGTTCTTGGGTTCCTCCAGCCGGCTGTTGGCCCTGCTGCCCTGGGGCTAAAACCTCGGCTCAAGGGGACCTCAGCTCTGGCTCGGCTGTGCTTCCTGCGCTCTGCACACTGCCAGCTCCTGGCTCCCAGACGGCTGCGCTGGTCCTTCCTGCAGGGCTGCTGGGCTTTCCTCAGCGGGAGGTTATCTTCTCTGTGTCGTTCTGTGGATGCTGGGGCTCCAGAAGTTGTTCAGAGTCCCCTTTTACATAGTTTGGGGGGAATCTGGTGGCAGAGTGGCTTGGATGAGCTGTTTCTACTCCGACATCTTGACTCCGCCCCCGAGGCTTGTTTTTCAAGAGATACTTTGTGATTGGGCAGTGGGTCAAGAAGTTTGTTACATTCTCTGAGCCAGGAGAAGGCTATATAAACCCTGATGGGAGGCTTTGTTTTGGGGCTCACTTTGAGAAGTGTTATGTGACTTGAGCAGATGAGACCTTGGGCATTGGCAGGTGTTGAGAGGCCCCTGGCTTTGAAAACCCAGATGTTGATGCTTCCCTCTCTGGTAACTGTGATTAAGTGTGGATGTATGTAATGGTTGGACAGTTTGGAAGCCTGTCTACTTGATCTGTTTCTCTTTCTTGTAACTTCTATCTGTATACACTGAAGTTTGGGGTGCTTTTTCCCCTGAACTGGTAAATGATATATGTTTCATTGATAAAAGTAAGCTTGTTAACCCATTTTGAGTTGTTTTCCTTTAGAAAAGCAGATCTAAGAACCTGTATTGGCAGCCATCCTGGGAATGCTGGGGTGCTTGCTGGAACACCATACTGTCCTCTGATTCTAATAATGAGGGATACGGTTTTTAGAGATTAGCTCTAGAAATGGAGAAGAGAGAAATGACTCTAAAGAGAATTTTAATATTTTCCTTGAAGTTTAGATTAGGTCTGCTGAGAAGGAAAGGGAAAAGGCATAATAAGTTGCTTGAGAAGATGGGAAAAAAGCTTTAGATCAGGCTCTCTGGGAAGTATGACAGATTACGTTGAAACAGATATAATTAACTGAAGTATCTTCTTGTCTCTATCCTTTTTTGTTAATTTGGTGTTGATTTTGGTCTTTGCTCAAACTAGTTGATTCTCTAATGGCTCACAGATAATTGAAAAGACTCCCAGTTAGGAACTACTCATTTTCTGTCATTAAAGTACCATCAATTTTATTTTTTGAGAGGTTGTTTTGTTTTTATTATGTCTTTTGTCTTCTGATTCTCTCTTTTAAGAAAACATGCATCACTCAGAATCACCAAAAATAAGAAAAATGCATATCAAAACAACTCTGAGGTTTCATCTTACACTAGTGAGGCTGGCAAAAATTACATAAATGATCATAAAATGAAAATGATATAAGCTGCAAGGTATCTGCAAACAGGTACATTGTCTTATTGCATTAATTGGCATAGTTGTGAATTGGTCCACCCATTCTGGGAAATGATTTGGAAAATATAAAAAAAAAGGCACTGGACTATATACCCATACCTTTTGATCTAACAATGCCACTATTATGTATGAACCCCCAAAGAGCTTAAAGGTAAACACAAAGTATATATATATATATATATATATATATATATACATATACATATATATACATATACATATATATATGTGTGTGTGTGTATGTATTTATATATACATATATATGTATGTATGTATACATATATATATATATAAACATTTATAGCCATTCATTGTATATGATAGACTATTATCATGCTGTGAGAAATGAAAGACAATAAAAATTCAGAGAAAGTGGGGAACAATCATGTGAACTGATTAAAAGTGAAGCAATCAGAACAAGGAAACATTTTACATGATGGCCAAACTAATGTAAAATAAAACCACACTGAAAGACTTCAGAGATTGGATCAAAGCAGTGACTAGATGTGACTTCAGAGGACTAACAGTGAATAAAACACGCATTTTTAGACATGGCCAAAATGTTGATTTGTTAAATCTAAGTCATAAGTAGAAAATGTGCCATGGAGTGTGAGGATGAACAATGATTTAAAAACAACAACAACCCAGCATTAAAAAAGGAAAGAGAATCAAGTATTTATTTGCTACTTATAGTAC
Organism: Gymnobelideus leadbeateri; assembly: GCA_011680675.1. Taxonomy (NCBI): domain Eukaryota; kingdom Metazoa; phylum Chordata; class Mammalia; order Diprotodontia; family Petauridae; genus Gymnobelideus; species Gymnobelideus leadbeateri. The sequence goes on from WOXC01010071.1 coordinate 282,566, forward strand.
AATATTAGTAGAAAACAGCCTTTTCCCTCATTTCAACATTCCCTATTCTTAGAATTGATTGCTATCAACTCTTTACATAACTTAGTTTTAGTGAATTCCATAAGCATTTCTCTCTATTACAAATGTAGTCAAATTGACTATCTTTATAACAGTGCCAAGAGGAAAGAAAGAAAACATTCTCCCTCTCATTACTTTGTGTTTTGATCAATTTCAAACGAGCCCACCATTTGATTCACAATTTACTTTGGTGACAAAATGCAACATTTATGGGAAAAGAGACTTTTATTATTTTTATATAATCAATAACATCATGATCATTTCAGTTCAATCAGAGAAATTTCAGACTAAGATATATTTACCTGTTATGACCTAGCTCCTCTTTTTCAGTATCCCGTATTTCAAACAAGATCTCCTTTTTTCAAGTAAGGCAAATGCCACACAAAGACCTCTAGGGACTCTCTAACTCAGATAGCTTTATCCTCCATCTTGAATTTTCCATCCTGTCTTCTGCTGCCTTCTCTTCAAATGTTCATTTATCCGGTTACAGAGATTATTCTGGTCCCCATATGGATTGCTTTCTCCAGAGTCATAGGATCATACTATGGGAAGAAAATGAAATCTCTTAAAAGGCTAATTTTTCAGTTGTTCATAACTTCTTCTCTACCACTCCAAATAGTACTGGTTTACTTAACTCAGTTACTTTAGCCACTTTTTCTAACATGACACATATCATAAATTTTCCTTTCCTATGGATTTTTCTCAGAGATAAAATTGTGCCTCTACCAAGATCGTTTATTACATGGATTTCTCATACTGGTAAGAGAAGATATAATATTTTATAATTTCCAATCTATTAATAATAATTAACATTCATAGAACACTATGTGCCAGGCACTTTGCTAAGCATTTTATGATTATTTTTTCATTTGATCCTCATAACTACCCTGGGAAGTAGGTGTTATTATTATATTTATTTTACAGATAAGGAAACTGAGGGAAATAAAGATTAAGTGAATTGTCTGGGGCTACAGAATGTCTGACTGAGGATTTAAAGTCCTGACTCTGTGACTTAGCTGCTCTATGGACAGTTTGCATACTTTCAGTACTACATAAATGAAATTAATTTTGGGGAAACTATTTTATAACCATTTTCTAAATACATAGCACCCAAATGAAATTGTTTCTTTGGAGCCTAACTAATGTTCTATCTTTAAGATGAAATGAACATTTTTCCCTTAAAAGACAAACCTTTCTGGGGCAGCTAGGTGGCGTAGTGAGTAGAGCGTCAGCCCTGGAGTCAGAGGATCTGAGTTCGGATCCGGCCTCAGACACAACGTACACACAAACAAAAACCTAGTTGTGTGACCTTGGACAAGTTACTTAACCCCAATTGCCCTCCAAAAAGCAAAAAAAGAAAAAAAAGACAAACCTTTAATTTCAAAATGTTCAATGGAATGCTATTTAAAGATAATACTCACTTGTTATATTTAGGAACTTGGAAAGTCAAATGCAAGACTATTCCTTGGATCTTTATCATTTTCATTTCATTATTAATAGGGTAGTTTTAAAATTTACTTTCAGTTCTATCACTCAGGATTTTATTTTGTGAATATTTTATGAGCAAGGTAGGAACATTAGGCTTAGTAATGTTTATTAAGGTCTGCTTTAATTGAGTTGTTTGAATCATAGAATGGTACAGTTATAAGGAACCTTAGAGGTCACTTGATCTATGCAATACAGGGATACCTTTTATAGTATTCATCTTCTCTATATAGAAAACCCACTGAATTCCTCCCAGACTAATTTGTTATTGAAGAGGTATAGGTGGTGAAGATTCTCACATAGATAAGATTTAAAAGAGATGACTTCTGAAGTTTTTTCAGAGTCAGAGATTCAGTGATTCTGTTAAAGGAGACAATGCCTCATGATGGCCACATTACATCTCGTGGTTGTGTTTAAAGCTGACATAAACCTCGATCTTTACTTCTGCATTGCAATTTATCAGAATCCTTCATAAATGGGGCAGCTATAATTAAACCAATATTTAAAATGTGGCCTGACTATAAGTGTGTATTATTTCCTGTGATCAAGACATTATGTTTCTATTAATGAAGCTGACATCCATACTAGGTTTCTTGGCAGTCATATAACATTACTAGTTTAAATTGAATTTCTTGTCAAAAAACAACATCCCCATACCCTATTTTTAAGGAAATTTTGCCTAGTCAGAACTTCTTTATCCTGTGCTTTGTGCGATTATTTTCTTCTTACTCTGAAAGCAGTACTTTACATTCAGTCCTGTTAAATTTCTCCTTGGTTTTAACATAATATTCTAGCCTGGAAAGACAATTTTTAATCTTGACTTTGTCATCTATCTATAACCTGTCAAATTATCTATCCTGCCCACCTTTGTCACTTGCACAGTTGATAAAGTATACTTCTGTCTTCATCCAATGAAGAAAATATTCATCCAACTGATGAAACTATTAACAAAATAAAATCAAGGATGGAGCCCTGGGACACTGCAGAAGAAAACATCCCTTCAGGTTGGCACCTTTACATTAAGTAATAATTGGATATGGTTATTTAACAAACTTTAGATCCACTGAAGTCTATCACCCTCCACCTCACATTTCATGAACTTACCTACCAGGATAAGATGAAATCTCCATTAGAGGTGGAGGACTCAAGTCCTACCATACTGTAATGTGTCATTTGGAATGGAAGCTACTCTAGTTTCTCAAAAGCTAGAAAGGGGAGCACAAACTCTGGCAGCTCCAAACAAGCAGAAGGAAAAAATAAAAGAAACCCAGTGATCATTGCCTGAGAATCAGCCTGGCTATGTTGGAGGGCCTCATAAGGGTTTGGCCACAAATCAATGCATATTTTATCTACAGCAACTTATAAAACCTTACTACTAAATTATACAGAACTATTGTGCATTGATGGAAGCTACGCTCACACTGGTAGAACAACAGATATTGATGCATAGAACTTTATATAAGAATACCACGTACGACTTTACCAGAAAATAAGCTGAAACTATACTTGTCTATGGTGTTTACCTGATCTACTAACTTAATAAATCTATCAGGAAAGGAATCCAGGCTAATTTGACCCAGCTTGTTTTTAGCAAGTACTTTCACTCTTAAGGACCAATACATTTTCTTTAGGCAAAATGGTTTAATAAAAAAGCATTAATTTTAAAATTAGAGAACCTGGGTTTGAGACCCAAATTCTGACAGAAATTAGTTGTATGGCCTTGGACAAATCATCTAAATTCCCCGATCCTCAATTTCTTCAATTGGGAAATGGTGATGATCATAATATTTGTACTAAGAAAATCCCAGGATTATTCTGAGGAACATGGTTTGTAAACCTCAAACTGTCATATAAATATGATTTATTTTTCTTAAATGCTAGCAAAACATCTTCCATATTGTTGATTCCTGATAAATCAGTTTTTGATCAAGATTTAACCTTTTTAACTATAATCTTTCATTTCCTTAAGTAATCAGCCTAGGAATAGCTCAGACCCTTGCAGCTGGGCATTTGTAATGGTAAGGGAATTTGAAGATCTTCTCTGCCCCTTAATAGGCCTAGAGAATCTGAAGATCTTCTCTTCCCCTTATGGGCCTCCCTTGGAGCCCAACAGGAGAAGCTTGAATAGGGGAGGCTTGTTTTTCAGGAAGGCCCACACCTTTTGTTTCTTTGTAATTAGGCAGTAGCTAACGAAGCTTATGATGTCTTCTGACCTTGGTAACTAACTAACTAACTAATTTTATATATACATATATATATATATATATATATATATATATATATAATGACCAGACAGCTAAAAGCCCTGTATGTTGGTCTGTTGAATTGTGTTATTTTCTCTGCCTGTATTTTTGTGTCTGCTTGTAATTTCTGTTTGTATTTTCTCTGAAGTTCAAAAAGCTGACTTTTTCCCCCTGAACTAAGTAATTGATATATAAATTTGATTAAAGTAAGATTATTAAACTTTTTGAGTTGCTTTCCTTTAGAAAAGCAGATCAAAGAACCTGTGCAAGGAGCCATCCTGTGTATGCTAGGGTGCTTGCTGTTACAGCATTAGAGACTTTTTTTCTGAATTTTCTTGTGCCATCTTTAATTTTCAAACAAGCTTTCTGCTTAACTGCCACTCTAATCCCTTTGACCTGCCATTGGGAACCTTGCCATTCACTTTCTCTAGGGTTGATGGTACTCATTGATCTTCTCCACCCACCTTACTTTCTTGAGCACTCACTCCCCTGGTCTTTACTTTATATACATGAGGCCAATCAATTTCAGAGACCCTAAAACCTAAAAGAAGACATAGCTTAGTGGAACTGGAGGTATTTCTGTGTCCTTATGAAAACTATGCAGTAACTCACAGGGTTGCCTTGTCCTTCAAGTATGTTTAAATTCTCTCCATAACATTTAACTTATCTGAATCTAAACGATATGAACATGTGCAACCTTCTATTACACTTGTAGCAGTCTGAATATTTTCACTGTGGTCTTTGAATGGCCAGCATAGAAACTCATTCAAAACAATGACAGAGTTAACACATTTAGAGCAAGGGTAGATCAGCAGTGAACTTGTCAGTTTGTCTCTGATATGAAATAAGCAAAATAAACATCTCAATGGAGCCATTTAGAAGGTATTGAAAAGTCATAAGGGCCAGCTAGGTAGCACAATGGGTAGAGCACTGTGCCCAGAGTTAGTAAGACATGAGTTCAAGTTTGGCTTTAGATACTTACTAGCTTTGTGATTCTGGCCAACTCAGTTAGCACTGTTTACCTCGGTTTCCTCATCTGTAAAATTATCTGATAAATGAAATGGCAAAATACTCCAGTATCTCTGTCAAGAAAACCCCAGATGGGCTAAATGAAGAGTGGGACATCATTGAACAACAGCAAGGAGTCATGAAATCTTTGAAAATTTTTGTAGAAGGAACTTGGTTCCTTCTCTGTCTTTCAAAGTCATCACAGAGATGTTCTTAAAGTCTGGGCATCCTATCCCAGATAGGCTATCTGCACCAGGACAAATTTCTACATGTGGGCTGCATCTTATATGTTGTTACTTTACTTTTTACTGAACCAAGTATGAATACATTTTCCTCACAGGAATAAGCTACTAGTTTCTTATTAATTTAAAATTTTCTCCTCCTTGAGACCAAGGACCTTTTTTTTTTTTATCCTCAGTGCTTAGCACAATTGTTGGCATATAGTTGATAATAAATGCTGAGTGGATAAATTATAGGTTTGTAATGTATTTTTGACTTGGAGCTCATAGCTCTTTCCACTTCAGGGTGTGGTTATGCAAAAATGCTTGTCTTGTGAATTTTCAGAGTATTTTTATTTTTCTCATTCACTGATGATCTATTTTCAAATCTAGCTTGAAATCCCATTTTACTTCTATTAACACTGTACCTAGATTTAGAACCTTAAACCTCATGGGAAGTAGTAGATGTAACAAATTACAAAAAAAAAGCAAAGAAATGTATATATTAGTGAAACCCTCAAAAGAAAGGAGATTGCAGTCAATTTATAGACATACTACCATTATTCTCATGGAACTAGACATTTAAAAGCAAGACTTGGGAATCAAAAGAAAACACTGCAAGATAAAAGAAGAATTATTTTTAAGGACCCTAGTACTATAATCAAAACATACCCATGCCAACAGCATTAAGTTATTGCTGAATATATTGTTTTCCATATTTAAACACTAATGACAATAATACTTTGTATTAATGATATTCAAATATGAAAATAAAAATTCTGATTTCCTATGAATTTAAATTGATTTTTTTAAAGTTGGGAATTAGCTTGTGATAAATCATGTGAACTCTCCAATCTGGTTTGACATGTAGTTATTAATTGCCTACTATGTGAAAAATACTGTGGTGTGGTTTTTCCATGACTTATTTCAGAGTAAGGAAGCCATGGATTCAAGTCCCTACTCTGACATATATTGGCTTTTTGAACACAAGAAAGCCATTTGATCTCTCAGTGCCCCAAGGTAACTAAGAATATAAATTAGTGTCCTTCTAAATTGGTCCTTCTACATTTTCATGGAAAATCTCCCAAATGCATGACACCACAGGTTCAGTTTTTTAAATGAATATAACTTTGAATTCTTTGTAAGGAATTAAAAAATAAAATGGTACCTGCTTTCTAATAATCAAATGCTCTCTCTCTCTCTCTCTCTCTTTCTCTCTCTCTCTCTCTCTCTCTCTCTCTCTCTCCCCCTCCCTAACACACATATGTGTATAGCATTATATACATATGTAAATACATATATGTATACATGCCTGTATACATGTATGTGTGTATATGGGTTGATTCCTACCTTATCTAACTTTGACATCATTAACATTGTAATAATAGCTATAATATTATAAAGAAAGTTTTCAATTTCAATTCAGTCTGATCTAGAAACAAAATCTTGATTTATTAGCCTTTTCATTTGAAATAACCTACTAAACTTGTGTACTAGAGCAAGAAATATGTTGTCTTCAGAAATATTGAATAACTCCTTTCCAGAGAAATAGGACCAGTCCCTCTTTTCTGAATCTTTTGCTAGGGGAGTGTTAAATAAGCCAACTGGATGAATGAATCCTCTGAAGGTATGAAGTCCTCTATGCTGTAGAGCATGATAGGGTGCTCAATGAGGAAATTCAAAACTTGTTATAAGGAAAAAAAAAGTGTATGTGGGAGATTGTGAGAAAGTTTTGGCATCCATTTTTTGATATGGTTTCTGGGCAATAGGAATTGTTTCCCAGGGTGCTAGAGTGTTAAATCACAATCAGCCCTTGCACACAAGATTAAAAAAAGAGAGAGAAGACAGAGAGTAACAATTGGCAAATGTCTAGCACAGCTGCATTATTGCCTATAAAAAATGGCAATGTAACAAACTCATATCTGGGGTAAATGAGATAGATAAGTCCATATAGCACTGCCTCCAAAAAATGATTTTAACTCATCATCAGTAATGAGAAAAACGTCTAAATGGCTTAAAGGGACATTTGAAATTTATATGGTTTGACACTTAAAAAAATTTAGAAACATCCAAAATAGCATGAAAATAACCCAACTCTGGGGTTAAAATGTATTGCAGTCCAACCTATAAATCTCCATCAGAAGAGATTTATTTTAAAGGAACATCTCAAATAAAGTGCCAGTTTAAACTCCTCAGTAGTTCATTTTAGAATAAAAACCATAAAAAAGGTTTTTTTTTCCCTAAAAAGTAGGCTCAATAGTAACCTGTCCTGTTTGGAATGTATGCTCTTCTGAAGGATGGTTTGGTTTCTAAACCAGCCTACAGGAGATCAGGAACAGGAAGGACCCAGGTAGGGACAAAATACTGCTTTTGCTCAGGGAACTTGGATTTTATCTGTAATCTTGATGATGCTGCTGGTATTAATATTATTGACAATAATATAGCGATAATGTCACTACATTTTATTTTTGTCCAGTTAAGAAGTTTTGAAAATCTTGAATTACCTCTAAAGTAAGGGAAAATTTCAAATATATTGGCACTACTCTAAAGAGGAATAAAGTCATAATAAAGACAATATTGAAACCAAAGAAGAGTCTGCATTTGTTTATGCCTCTCTATGAATTTCAAGTTCCCACTGGAACATACTCAATTTTCCACTCGCATAAGCTGAATGAAAGGGAAACATTGATTTTGTTTCAGAAAGTTACACTTTCAAAAGAGAAATTTAAAAAAGTTTTATTTCATAGACAAAGAGTCTCCCAATGATGCTATTTTAACTCTAATATTTCATCTGACTCATCTTTAAACTATTTAAGGCCAGATCTATCTTGTTTTCCCTTGTTCTGAGATGGAAGTTAACCATTTTTAGCTTTAGTATTTCTCTTGCTGGCAACTATCATATCATATTGCCTTTCCAGCTGGATGTAAAAGGTCACTATATGAAGGAATTTCCTAACCAAGCTCTGTCCTCTCTGTTTATGGCATTATGGTGGAAATATGGCCAATATAAGGGGAATGATAGCAACTGTCCAGAAACCTCAACAGGCCTTTTCCCACATAAATAAAATTTTAGTTTTATTCATAGCATAGCTTATTTTTTGTCTTCCTTGAGTTAGGAGGAGTAGAAGTCTTTCTCATGTTGTTTACTTTTATAGAAATTGATAGATTAATGAATGGAGAGAATCAATGACTGAATGAAGAAATGAATTTCCCAAGACTTTAGTCCTTTTGTGGCTTCTGAAGGTAGAGAGTAAGGTGGAGTCAACTTGGATTAATCTACACACTTATGAATCCTTATTTCTGTGACTTGTTGGGGAGTAGGGAAGAGTTTTTCAGTGCACAGAATGGATAAAATCCTTCTCCTGTTATGACCTCATTAGCACAGAGGCACATTTCTCCCTCTTCGAATCCATTTGATATTTGAAGGTTTTGCTCTTCCTTCACTCCTCTTCAAAAACAACTTGACGACTTAAGATGTACTTTCATTGTAGTTAACATCATTAGCATTCATAGACTCATTCCTTCACATACCCAGTTGAGGTGTTGTGTTGCTTGCTCTTCTGTCATCTCACTACACCTACAAGTTTGGTATTATTGTGTTAACTTACTCAGCCTTTGGTAGGTTGGCTTTCCTTTGGAGTTCCAGGGAATAGCTCTCATTCTGCTGGTAGCAACTGAGTCTAATTTACTTCTCTGTGCCAATTATTCTTTCAAGTCTGCCCTTGTATTTCTTTATGAAAGGTTCCCAAAATATCAGCTATAACCACAACAACCACATGCACTCAAAAATAGTACTTGACAGTCCAAAAGATAAGACATAGCTATAAAGGTTGAAGTACAAGTCTATAGAGAGACTTGGCCTGGGCTATGTCTGCTTTTACCATATTTTTTTTCCCTCCTTCTGGCTTCCACTACCTCTCCTGCCAGTTAACACTTTTATTAACACAACAATTCATCACCTGAACTGTTCATCTCAACTTACTATCATGGTAAACAACTAGTATTACTATAGCAATGTATCAGTTCATTAGTTCTCCAAGTATTTATTTGGAAGCTTCTATTTATAAACACTACAGTAGATTCTGACAGTAAAACACTAAATCCTGATTAGTATCGATATTGAATGCCATGTATTGGTCTAATTATTTAAACTTTCACTACATATTTCCATTGGGCAGAAAGTAATTAAAATATTTTAAATGATTATGACTCCAAATAGTGCAAATTCAAATATATATATATATATATATATATATATATATATATATATATATTTCACCGTTTCAGAGAGTCTTTATTTTCAATAATCAAAATATGCCATAATCCTTATGCTCTAGGAACTTTTAGTGTAATGCAGAAACTGACTTAGACAATATTTACAATAGAATAGTCATACAATAGAAGAGTCACTTTTGTTCTGATTTAAATTCAATTCAGCAATTAAGTGAAACTATTATAAACACACCCCAACTATGCTAGTAATGGTACAAGATATAGATTAAAAAAAACTATCCTGTCATTATGAAATCTATCAATAAATAATGCCTAACAATGTTAGTTAATCTGTTGGTCAATAAACATGTATTTAGTGCCTATTATGTGTCAGGCGCTGTGCTATGACCTGGACACATGCAGAAAGCCAAAAGACAAACCCCTGCCTTCAAGGAATTCATAATCTAATGGAGGGATTTTGAGTAGGGATGAAAAGGTTTAGAATAACAGGAATGAAAAGGTTTATAAGAGCTACTTTAGTGATTTAGATGAGTTAATTAGATAGGTGTTAAATGATTCCCTTTCCAGGATAAGAAACTTGAGGTTATGTAACATAAATTTGTAGTAGATCCAGTCACCATGGTTAATTAATTTTCCCTACCTTCATTCAGTAGGTAAATAAGAGAGAAGGCAACTTAATGGTAGGAGTAATCCACAGCTGAATTTTGGCAGGACATCAGCAATACAACAGTGGGTTATGAGACTTAATAGAAGAGGACAGTGGAGAATTTAACTGGTTCACCAAGGGGTCTAGATGTGGAAAGAAAAAGAGGGTAGATTGTACAGGGGTAATAAACTGGAATTGAACTGAGGAGTTGGGAGACTGGAGGTTAAAACATGCAGATAGAGCAGGGTTTGGTTCTGGAAAGTAGAAGAAAAGGTTGTATGACAACAGATTTTTGTTCACTTTAGTGTCGTTATGATGTCATAAGTTATGGGAATTGCATTTCCCATTCATATTTCCTAACTTGTAAAATTCTCATCTGTTCCTCAGTACAGCTATGGATATATGCTCTAATCAGTGAAGGTATTCCCTTCTCTCATGTAGGTTATTCCTAAATTTTCCACAGAATTCTCTTCCAGTATTCTTTTTAATCTACATCTTTCCATATCTAATCTACAGGATGAAACATGATAGAGGATTTCTTCTAGGTATTTTTTCATATAAGAGGTAACAATGATTTTGGTGGCTGTTAATCAATTTTTTTGTCATTCTCACCATGATTTATCAGCCTACTTTTTCTGTCATGAAAATAAGTTGTATATTTTTCACTATGCATAGGCTGTCACTGAAAAAAATGCCATAACCCATTTGCACATACACTATATATCTCCATCACAGCTTGGATCACCCACAATTTTGATTCCTCAGAAACTAAGGTCTTACAAGATTTATAATTACACGGCATTGCGAGGAGGACATTTGTGGAGAAAATATGTCTCTTTGAGCTGAAGAAACTCTTAGAAAACTTTAAAGGCTTTATTCATTTCCCAAATGTAGAGTAGCCTACTCCACTCTTCCTGTTTAATCTTAAATGTAACTCATCTACAATGTCTGTTACATATTTACTTATTGATGAAGAAATCATCAAAACGAAAAGAACTCTATATAAGTTGCAGTTTAATTGCAATATGATCTAGACAATAGGCATTTTACATCCATTCAGTTTTTTCCTGTGTCATCCGTTAATATAATTCCCTTCTAGTAATTTCAGTCTCATTGAATAGCTTTTATAATGCTCTTGATGAGTTAATGGGATTGACTCAATCGGCACATTATATTTCACACATATAAGGAATTCCGCTTCCATTTGTACCGTGAATAAGACATTCTTCCTGACAGTTGGTAGCCCAGTTGATGAACATAATCTCTTTTTTGGGACCTTACTTGGGCCAATTAACAAAAGGTCTGTGGTCATATTTGTCAAAGAATCATATTATTTTAACATACACAAAAATATTCTTGTAAAAGATATTTAAAAATTGTATTTTACTCTGGAGGTAAATGCTTTTAAAATCCATGAACTGTAATCATGATGAGATCTTATACTATCTCTGAATATTTCAGTCAGATATGCAGTCATAATGATAGAGTTTGCTGTGCAGAATTGTTTGTGAATGCTTGCCTTGCAATGCTTTCAGTAAGTAAATGATAGATTTTCATGTAGGTCCTTCTAATAAAGATTTTATAAAGATGGGAAAATTGACTGATGGGTCTATAGATATTTCTAGGTCACTTCTTTTGGCTATTAACATTGTCTATGATTTCCCTCCATCCCCCTCTCTAAGATATTATGTCAAATAGTCTCTAAATTAATTTAAGGTTTTGTTGTCCCAGTACTGATTTTCTCAGGGTTCATTTGGTCTGGCATAACTCATATTTCTGAGTTTATCTTCATAAGTTCCTTTTATACTATTTTATAAAATACATCAAGAACTGAGATGCTATGATTCAAATATAATATTTTCTCTCTCCTGCTATGAAAATAAATCATTATAAAAATCATTAATAAAATTGCTTCAACTTGCATTTATTTGTTTTTTTTCTGCTAGTTTCACCTTTTGGCTAGTATGTCTCCTTTGGATTTTTCAGTTTTTTTTTATAGACGGTTACAATTTTTACTATTTTTCTATTTCAAGATATGACAATGTTCATAATTTTCCATTGTCCTCAAATTTTATCTTACAAAGAGTTTGTAATATAAACCAATGTTTCAGCATTTCCCTATGCTGTCATCTCTTTCTGTCTTGCAAGATAAGTTGGTTAGGGTGACTTTTCAGGTCCTTTAATCTCTTTTGCTAAAATTTTCTAGGAATTGGTGACAATCATGTCTAATATTTCTATTTTTCAGTATCAAAATGAGTAGGAATTTGGTGCTTTCAGAATATTCTTTGTTTCATATATTGCCATGGCCAATGAATTCAACATGTAGTGGCTATCTATGCATATTTAGCTAGTCTGCTCTAACAACAGAAGAGTCAGTCTATTTTCAGAACCATACGCAAAGCATGTCTGGAATGATGGAATCTGTTAGAGTTTCCTTTCTTCTGACATAATCTCCCAGAACCCAATGTCACCTCTAGGCCATGGGATATCATGGATGAATTAATTTTTACCCATTTTAAAAAGTCCTTTATAGAATTCATCAAAAACTTTGGAGTCTTTTTTTTTTTTACTGTGTAGTGGATGTGCATATAGCATAGACTTTCATCTAGATCAAGGAGAAAATATTACAAGTAGACAGGAAGAAACAATTTGAATATGGTGGAAACACAATCAGGATAACACAAGATCTAGCAGCTTCTACATTAAGGGATATAAGGGCTTGGGGTATGATATTCTGGAGTTCAAAAGAGCTAAGATTAAAACTGAGAATCACTTATCCAGAAAAACTTACTATAATACTTCAGGAGAAAATATGTCCGTTCAGTGAAATAGAGGACATTCAAGCATTCTTGATGAAAATATCAGAGATGAACAGAAAATTTGACTTTCAAATACAAGAAGCATGAAAACAGGATAGAGAAATCATAAGCAACTTATAAAAGTTAAACAATTTATATCCTTCCATGGAAAGACAGTATTTGTGACTCATGAGTTACAAATGAGGATGTTTGTTTATGAGTATAGTTGAAGTGAATATCTATGTATATATATATGTATAAATACATGTATATGTATGTATAGGTGGGTGTATATGTTCACATGTATATGTGTGTACATATATATATATATATATATATATATATAGAGAGAGAGAGAGAGAGAGAGAGAGAGAGAGAGAGAGAGAGAGAGAGAGAAGGCACAGGGTGAGTTGAATGTGAAGGAATGATATCTAAAAAATATGATTAAAAGGTGAGAGAGAAATATATTGGGATAAAGAGAAAAGGAGAGATACAATTGGTGGATTATCTCACATAAAGGAGGCTGGAGGAGGCTGTTACAATGGAGGAGAAGAGCTGGAAGATGAAAGGGGATAAGTCAACATTTCATTGAATTTGGTTTAAGGGGGAATAGCATACACACTCAATTAGGTATTTTATCCTACAGGAAAATAGGGGGAAAGGGGATAAGAGGGGGAATGATAGAAGGGAGGGTAGATTGTGGGAGATGTTAGTTAGAAACAAAGACTTTTGAAAAGGGATGGGGTCAAAGGAGAAAATAGAAAAATGGGGGGAGGGATAGTATGGTGGGAAATATACTTAGTCTTTCACAATATAACTGCTATGGAAATCTTTTGCATAACTAGACATATATAACCTATATCGAATTTCTTGTCTTCCTGGTAGGGATGGGTAAGGAAGAGCGAATAGAGAAAATCTGGAACTCGGAGTTTTAAAAACAAATGTTAAAACTTTGTTTTTACATGCAACTGGGAAATAAGATACACAGGCAATGGGATATAGAAATAATCTTGCCCTATAAGAAAATAAGATGGGGAGGGGGAGACATAAGAGAGGACAGTTTAGGGGAAGGGGTATTCTGTATGCTTGCCATCTTGGGGTGGGAGACGGGGGGAATGGGAGAAAATCTGAAACTCAAAATCTTTTGGAAATGAATGTTGAAAAGTAAAACTAAATAAATTTAAAAAAAAAAAAAGGTCGAGTTGTAGCTTTGGACCTTATGTGCTATGTATGACGGTGTTAAGAAACTTGATTGAGAGTGGTGATCAACTTATTATGGAAGCAGGGCTTTTACTGACTGAATTTTGGGGTAAGATTGTTAATGAGAAAACATTAGTCTGTTTTGGGAGTAGCATGATTAGAGAAAATTGTGTCAAAAACAAATGCAGTGTTGGATATCCTCAGCTGTGCATTCTGACCTGATAAATGACAGTTTGGTTATGGATCTTCAAGAAGAACCTGGGTGTCCACTTGATTGTTATGATATAGTACTACCCTTAAAACATTCTACTTCCTCCTTCACTCAATCATGATATATAAGCTGAAAGATCTCAAATACAAAGCTTTTAGGTTATGAAATTAAAGAAAGCAGTTCTCACAAGGGCATGTAGAACTATTCTTGGTTCTGTTTCAAAAGTAGGACACCTAGGAATACATAATAATGCTAGCATTTAGATATAATTTAGAGATAATTCCAAACCCAGTTTGGTAAATTTTGTTATCTATGTTTTACAGATAAGAAAACAGATACTGAAAGCAGTTAAGTGGTCACATGTTTAGAAAACTTCTGAGAATGGATTTGACCTTGGATCCAACAGACTCTGTTATCTTCCCTACTTAACCATGGCCTAGGATAGTAGGATAAGTGCTAGAATAGAGATTTTTAGGCTTACTATGAGAAAGTTTCTCCTATTGAGTGACCTAATATTAATTTCCTTTTGTATCTCACTTCCAAGTTGGCAGAAAACTACCCATCCGTTATTCCATTTGTTTCTTTTATACTTGTAAAGTAGGTATTATAGATTTGATTTTATCTCCAGTTTTATAGATGAGTAAACTCATTCTAAGAGGTTTTGCATGACTCCTCTATCCCTACACTTCTTGTAAGTCAGTCAGTCAGTCAGTCAAAAAGAACTTATTAAATTCTTGCTACTGTCAGGCACCATGGTCAAGTGTTGATAAGGAAAACAGTATCTCCAAGAGTCCACAGTCTTATAGGGGAGACAAAATGCAAACAACTATGGATGAACAAGGGTTAGACAGTATAAACTGATTCTCTTAAAATCATATCAGATGCTTTTTCTGCTTATTTCTTGGGTGCTTGAACCTATAACTTTTTCTAGAAACATGGCCCATCTGGTCAATTCTCTGTCCTAAAAATGGCTTTTTAAAAATCCAGGGAATTTGTATTTATCATTTCATCACCCCTGAATAAAAAGTTTCAATTGACATTAAGTGAAATACTTTAAAATATAGAGTAATAGATTCACCCAAATTATAGGTTCACATAGACTTTAGATTTAAAGGGACCTTTCAGGTCATATAGTACATTTGCCTTCATTTTGCATTTGGAAATTAAAGCTGAGGAGTTAAGTGATTTGTCCAAAGTCACACAGGTGGTAAATAGGTGGATTAAAATGATAAAACTACAAATTCAGCAGCCTTTCCTTTGTGTCGCATTTCCAGAACACTTTTTTATTTGGATTGTGTCAGGGCAATCCAATTTGGGGAAAAAGCTATGACAATTTTGTTTTACCTATTTTACCACCTCTAAATCTTAGCAATCACAAATTAAAAAGTTAAATTAAGTTGAGGACATATGTAACAATGTAGATAGCATATACACTCAATTGATTATAAATGGTAAATTGAATCAGTCAAATTAGCAAAGTAGTTTGCTCATTCAGAATTTGAGATAATTATGACTAGAAAGGTCAATAGGTTTGGAGTCAGATAAGCTAGCTTTGAGTCCAAGCTTTGTCACTTCCAATTTGCAAAATCTTTGGCAAATCTCCTGGTCTCCCTGGGCATCAGGTTTCTCATTTGAAAAAAGTAATATTGTTTCCCCTAGTTACATGTAATGACACATTTGAACATTCATTTTTTCTAAAAGGGTTTTTTTCTCTTTTTTCTTTCTCTTGCCTCCCCCCTCCCTGACTCAATAAGCTCTTGTTTAAAAAAATAACTAAATAAAAGATTTGGACTAGATTTAGCCTAAAGTTCATTTCAGTTTAAAATATATGGTACAAAGCAAACAGTTGTACATTTCTGCTAATTCTCTCTATCTCTGCTAATTATAAACTTGTGAAAGTAAAGGTTAAAGGTAAAAGGTAAAGAGGTTAAAATCAGTAGCTTCTTTCCTTGAGAGAATCAAGATAATAATTCCTCAAAATATATTCCTGACTTCCGAGTTTTAACAATTAATTATTGTATATTAGGTAACTTTTATGTTGATTTGTTATTATTTACTAATTATTGGAATCAGAGGAGGCACATTCCACAATGGGAGTTCCCATATTGGTAAAAATAGAGGTCTTTAATATAAGATCATTTAAGTTTTTTTCTTTGGGTCCATAGCTTTTTTTGTT
The DNA here is from genome assembly GCA_011680675.1 of Gymnobelideus leadbeateri. Lineage (NCBI taxonomy): Eukaryota > Metazoa > Chordata > Mammalia > Diprotodontia > Petauridae > Gymnobelideus > Gymnobelideus leadbeateri. The sequence goes on from WOXC01010071.1 coordinate 298,841, forward strand.
TGTGTATTGACTTTTTTTTTTAAAGCATCCTTATTTACCCATTCATTTCTTTTTCTTCTCTGAGTATTACCAGGATATCTCTATTTCCTACTTCTGGGTCATATTTTCATTCTTTCAAGGTTCCCAACTTTTTTTTTTTTTTTTGCATTGTCCATATTACCAGGGAAAGTCCAATCTTTTTTCTGGTGTACTCAGAATCATTTTTATCTATGATGCTTTAGTATGACAATCACATATTTCTTTTTTTTTAAAACAATTGAGGTTAAGTAATTTGCTCAAGGTTACAAAACCAGTCATTATTTTTGTGTGGGTGCTCATTTTCTGAGGCCAGAACCGATCCTGGGTCCTCCCGACTCCAGGACTGGCTCACTGTGCCACCTATCTGCCCCCAATCACATATTTCTTTAACTGCTCCCTTCATCTTTATGAGAATTGGTTTATAACATGAATGACTAAACAACCTCACAATTGCATAATTTGGTATTTTTTGAAAAGGTACTGAAATGATTTTAAAAGCTATCATTTTCTCAGTTTCTTAGGGATACAGTTGAATTAAAGAGATCTAACAAAACTATGAAACAAGTGAATTGATGGAAGTCAATTTTCACCCCTTAAATCAGAAGGGTAAGGTTTTTAAAATTTAAAGCATATTTTCTACTTAAGACATCTATCTGATAAGTGCTGTGGCAATTTTTGAGGGAAATCCACAATCAATCTAGCAGTCTATTGGAAAGAAAATAGTCCACTTGGCAAGCCAAACAGGAATTGAATTAGCAAATGTATACTATATCCTGAATACATCCAACTGTATGAATTTCCAGGGATACTGAGTGTTTGTGTGTGTGTGTGTGTGTGTGTGTGTGTGTGTATGTGTGTGTGTGTTAAAATAAAGTGCATATAAAGTTACTTGTGGTTTGGATTCAGGAGACCTGGTTCAAATCTCACCTTTGATGCTTGCTGCCTAAGTGACTCTTGATAAATCACTTAATCTCCCTGGGCCTCAGGCTAAAGTATCTTCTGGCTCTAGAACTGTGATCCTATTTTCCTAAGATTTTAAGTTTGCTGATCAGTAAGAAGAAATATGAAAGGCAATATGGCAGAGTAGATAAAAAGGTTGGCTTTGGAGTTTCCAAAAGAAACTTTGGAGTTTTTTTTATTTTATTTATTTTTTTTAGAAATAAACTTTCTCATAGTAAACCTAAAAATCTCTTTTCTAGCACTTGTCCTACTGTCCTAGGCCATGGCTAGGTAGTGAAGATAAAAGAGTCTGGAGAATCTGGCTCTTTTCATTCAGGCTCTGCTTCTGACACACACTGGTTGTGTGTTCCTTAACTCATTAGTGCAATAGGTAACTCTCTAAGGTGTAAAGTTATGGATATGTTAGTCCTTATAATTGCTATAGAACTTCCTGGGGGAGGAGGGGAAGGATGGAAAAGAGAGGAGAGGAGGGGAAAAGGGGAAGAGAGAGAGCTAAGAAGAGTAGAAACTTTTTGTATCATCATAAGAATAAAGTCAATTCTGCCTTAGTTATGGATGAAGAATATTGGATTCTTTGCGACTTAGACCAAAAGTTCAATATATAGATTGGGGACTGCTTAGGAAATTATAAAGGGAAACTAATAAAGGCAGCTATCAAAGGTGTGTGTGTGTGTGTGTGTGTGTGTGTGTGTGTGTGTGTGTGTGTGTATGTGTGTGTGTGTGTGTGTCTGTGTCTGTGTATGTGTGTGTATTAAAATCTAGCCTATATATGATATCATTTTATCTTACTTTTAAATAGCTTGTAACTATATTTCTTTTTGTTATTTGCAATATAATAATCATTTTTAAAAGATGAAGACTGGCCCATGGAAATTGCTATTGTGAGACAAGTAATAGGACACTCTGTCCAAAAGAGAACTCTCTTAAGTTTCCAGGACAGGATCAGAAAGACATGAAGTGGGAGCTTTGACATGGGGATATAAAGAGAAAGAGAGAAAGGGAGAGAGACACAGAGAGAGAAAGAGAAAGAGAGTGAGACAGAGAGAGAGAGAGAGAGAGAGAGACAGAGAGACAGAGACAGAGAAACAGAGAGACAGAGAGAAACAGAGACAGAGAGAGATGGGAGGGAGAGGGAGAGAGAGTGGGGGAGCAGAGAAAGAAAAATAGAGATTAAGATAAGAGAGGGCTGGGGAGGCAGCATGGCATAGTAAATAGAAAGCCAACTTCAAAAACAGGAAAACCTGAGTTCAGTGCCTTCCTCTGACACATATTGACTGTCCTACTCTGACCAAGTCACTTTAGCTCTCAGTGCTCTGGGAAAAACAAATCTCTAAGATTCTAAATTGAAGAGAAGGTACTATCCTTCATCGGTAGTGGAAGTTTCCTCATCTTACCCTGGAGGTCCTTCCATTAGTGAAATCACTCTTCTGCTCCTGTCCTACCCCCTCATATGTATGTATAATTATATCTATCTATCTATCTATCTATCTATCTATCTATCTATCTATCTCTCTATCTTTCTATCTATACTTACATACACATATATGTACTCATATGCATGCATTTATAAATATATTCTATACCTGCTCAGAACTTTGCAGAATAGTTGCTTGTGTATATTTAACCACCATAAACCTTCCCCCATCCCCTTATTTTAATAGCTTCTGGCTCTATCAAATACTTCCCCTCTGGCAAATCTCCACTATTGATTCTGAAAGAATAGCATCAGGAAATATTTTGCTGAGAGCTCTGCTTGTCCAAGACGGAAAACATTCACAAAATCAGGTAAACTTAAACATCAGGATTCCATTATGTATAAATTATACATATAAGTACTTGGTTTCTCTCTCTGGAATATTAACCCAGATGAATGTGCAGCAGTGCTTAGCGTTAGAAATGTGCCTGTCATAGAATGGGGGATGGCACTTTTGCATCTGTCAAGGAAGGAGACATTTCATGGGGCTTCACAAAAGATTCTGAAGGGAGACTTCGAAGGGACTGCAGCAGGGCTGTCAGGCCCCATCAATAAAGGCAGCTGGTGATGTGAAGCAGGAACTAGGGCTAAGCAGAAAAGTTGAGCCCATCTTGTGAGGTTGGTTTGAGATAATGTTGATGGCTAGACAGTTTAGGGGTAATGATGAAAACCTCTTCTCATGCTTGAAGGATAACGGAATTAAAGAGTCATAGACATTAGAGATGAAAAAGCTCTATTAAGGTCGTCTCATCCATTCTCTGCCTGCTTCGGATTGTTCCCTATAGCATCGTCTACAGTACAATGGAATAATGTTTGAAAAAAAAAAGTTCTGCACAGAGGAGACTAAAAGGTTTCCTCCAGCCTCCACTGGATAATCATTACACATCGGAAACTCTCAGACCACTCGTTGAGATGCTGTTCCCCAGTTGGCAAATTAAAATGATTAATGGGTTTTGAGGCTCCTGGTCTGGATACAAAGGATAAAGAGTCTGGACCAAAGTCATACGGAAAAGCACTGATATAATGAAAAGGATTTAATATGAACTGTATGACTAGGAGAAGAATTATTCACAAAGGAGGACTCCTCAAAGTAAGCAAAGTTCAGCTACCCAAGGAGCCTTATACATAGCAATAATTTAATACATAATGGTTTTCTAAATTTTGAGGTTAAAACCTTTAGCACTGATGTTGAGATAGTGGGGACTGCAGACTCTAGGGTTCAGGGAATCTATGTTTGTGCTAAATAAGACTTTTTAAAAGTGCATTGGTCTTCTGAGCTTAAATGGCACAAATGCCTGTATTTTCTATTTTTTTTATATTTTTCCCAAATGCTTTATTAAATTGTGGTTTACATTATTCATTTCTGCCAGATTTTGAGTTAGAAATTTTCTCCGATTTTTCCCTACCCCCACCCCAGAATAGCAGTCCCACAGGATATCCACTCATCGAATCTGGCCTCCCATGTCTTTTCCCATACTCCCCTTGACTCCCACAGTAAGGCAAAGTGAATCTCCACGTCCCAATGCCTGTACATCTTATTTCCCAATTATATGCAAAATAGTATTAATAAAAGTATTTATACATTTTTACACATTTCATTTTAAAACTTTGAATTCTAGATTCATTCCCTTCCTCCCTTGCCACCCACCCTTACTGAGAAGATAAGCATTTCAGTATACGTAGTGCATGTGTAGCTATGCAAAACATTACCATAGTAGATATATTATAAAAGACTGAGTATATTTCCCTCCCTGCTCTCCCACCTCCCACTTGGTCTATTCCCTACTTTGATCCTGTCCCTTTTCACAAGTGGGTGCTTCCAACTTCCCTCCCCCACTTCCTTCCTGCCCTCCCTTCCATCATCCCCGATCTCATCCCCTTCCCCTCCACTCTCCTGTAGGGTGAGATGTCCTATTTAGTATGTATGTCATTCTCTCCCTTATCCAAATTCAATGAGAATAAGGTTTTGCCTTTTTGCCTTCCTGTTCTTCCCCTCCCTTGTAACCATTTTCCCCTGCCTCTTCTCTATGAGTTTGCCCCCATTCTGTCTCTCCTCATCTCCTCTCAATATAGTCTTCTCTCACCTCTTAATTTCACCTTTTAAGTATCATCCCTTCCCACCAAATTCAACCTGTGACCTCTATCCATGTATACCTGTTAACATATATATATATATATATATATATATATATATATATTCACATATGTATTCATATGTCCATATACCCTTCTTCAATTATTTTCATAATGAGGAAGGTTTCATCAGTCACAGTTACTGTTTTTCCATGTAGGAATGTAAATAGTTCAATTTGATAAGTTCCTTTTGATTTCTTTTCCCTGATTACCTTCTCAAGCATCTCTTGCTTCTTGTGTTTTAATGTCAAATTTTCTATTAAACTCTGTTTTTATCCTCAAGAATGCTTGAAAGTGCTTCTACTTCTGGTGAACACCAAATGGCGGATGACGCTGGTGCTGCAGGAGGTGTGGGAGGCCCCGGGGGCCCCGGCGTCGGAGGCCGGGAGGCTTTCGTGGTGGCTTCGGCAGTGGGGGCCAGGGTCGAGGCCGGGTCCGTGGTCGAGGCCAAGGCCGCAGACGCGGGGCCCAGGGAGGAAAGGCTGAAGACAAGGAGTGGGTTCCTGTCACTAAGCTGGGCCGGTTAGTCAAGGACATGAAGATCAAATCCTTGGAAGAGATCTATCTTTCCTTGCTTCCTATCAAGTCTGAGATCATAGATTTTTTCCTGGGATCTTCATTGAAAGATGAGGTTTTGAAGATCATGCCTGTTCAGAAACAAACTAGAGCTGGACAACGTACCAGGTTCAAGGCTTTTGTGCCCATTGGTGACTACAATGGCCATGTTGGTCTGGGTGTCAAGTGCTCCAAGGAAGTGGCCACAGCTATTCGTGGTGCTATCATTCTGGCCAAGCTGTCCATCGTTCCTGTGAGACGTGGCTACTGGGGGAACAAAATTGGCAAGCCTCGCACAGTACCCTGCAAGGTCACTGGGCGATGTGGGTCGGTTTTGGTGCGCCTGATCCCGGCCCCTAGAGGAACTGGCATTGTCTCAGCTCCTGTGCCTAAAAAGCTCCTGATGATGGCTGGAATTGATGATTGCTACATTTCTGCAAGAGGCTGTACTGCCACTCTGGGCAACTTCGCTAAAGCTACCTTTGATGCCATCTCCAAAACATACAGCTATCTAACCCCAGACCTATGGAAGGAGACTGTGTTCACTAAATCTCCTTATCAGGAATTCACCGACCATCTTGTGAAGACTCACACTCGAGTGTCTGTCCAGAGGACCCAGGCAGCTGCTGTGGCAACCACATAGATGTTTGTAAACAAATAAATTGAACTATGCCTGATTAAAAAAAAAAATGCTTGAAAGTCCTCTATTCCACTGAATGACCATATTTTCCCCTGAAACAAAATACTCAGGTTTGCTGGGTAGGTGATTCTTGGTTTTAATCCCAGCTCTTTTGACTTCTGGAATATCATATTCCAAGCCCTTAGATACCTCAGGGTCGAAGCTGCTAGATACTGCCCTATCCTGATTGCATTTCCACTGTATTCAAATTGTTTCTTCCTGGCTCCTTGTGATATTCTCTCCTTGATCAGGGAATTCTGGAACTTGGCTATACTATTCCTGGGAGTTTACTTTTGGGGATATTTTTCAGGAGGTGTTTGGTGAATTCTTTCACCCTCTATTTTGCTCTCTGGTTCTAAAACATCAGGGCAATTTTCCTGGAGAATTTCTTGAAGGATGATTTCTAAGTTCTTTCTTTGATCATGGTTTTCAGGTAGTCCAATAATTTTTAAATTATCTCTCCTGCATCTGTTTTCCAGGTCAGTGGTTTTTCCCACGAGATATTTCACATCACCTTCTATTATTTCAGGATCTGTTTAACAGCACTAGCTTCCCTTCAGTCCATTCTAAATCCAAAGGAAAGATTCTCCTCAGTGAACCTTTGAGATTCTTTTTTTCCATCTGGCAAATTTGGCTTTTTAAGGCATTTCTCTATTCATTGCCTTTTATAGCCTCTATTGCCATTTGAGTTAGTCTATTTTTAAGGTTTTATTTTCCTCAGTAAGGCTTTTGAATTTCCTTTCATAATTTTCTTGCATCCTTTTAATTTCTCTTTCCAAATTTTCCTCCACTTCTCTTATTTGATTTTCAAAATCCTTCTTGAGGTCCTATATGGCCTGTAAATGGCTCATATTTTCATTTGGGGCTTTTGGTATAGGAGTTCTGAGCTCCCAGTCCTCCTCCTGTTTCATGCTTTCGATCCTCTTTGCCCCCAAACCAGGAGTGTAATCGTGAATTTTTCTGTTTATTTTTTTTCCTTTGCCTAGGCATTTTGCCACTCAATTACTTGAACTTTTGGTCTTGTTGCCACAGTAGGACTCTGCCACCAGCCAGGGGAGCTTCTATTCCAAATGCTCAGGTTTTCCCAACTTCCGGAGGTATTAGTTAGGTGCCGTCTCTGAAGCCATCACATCCTCTGGCAAGCTGGTCACAAACCCCAAGACCTCTGCCCCAGACTGCAATCCAGATCCAAGATGGTTAAATCAAGAGCAATTACCCCCAAGACTGATCGCTGGATACCCCTGCATTTAGTAGGGCAGGAACTGAAGCTGCCAAGTGTGACAGTGACTGTGCTGAAGCTACCCAGCAGCTTCTTGCCCCCAGGGAAAGAGGCCAAGTGCTCTCCCAATTGAGTCCTAAAGTCCCTACCACACTAGCCTCTCACTTTGTCCAGGGCATCTATGTATTGGCAATTCTGGAAATGCCACAGCTGTTGGTTTTCTGGAGTCTCACCAACTGTCTGTTGGTCAGGCCATCATGGGGCTAAAAACCTCTGACTCATGGGGGCCTGGGCTCAGCTCCAGAACGCTGTGCTGGCTGCTCCCTGCCAGGCTGCTGGGCTGTCCTCAGTGGGAGGTTAGCTTCACTGTGTCAATTTTTGGGTTCTGGAGCTCCAGAGGTTGTTTAGAGTCCCCTTTTACATGAATTTTTAGGTGGTGGGAGTGAGATCTGTGTGGAAGAGTTGTTTTTACTGTGCCATCTTGACCCTGCACCCAGATGCCTGTATTTTTACATTGTTATTTTGACATAGTTCAGAAATCAAAAACATAGCAGTGAGAAGGAACTCCTCGTAAAGCTAGAAGTCCATCTGAAAATCAAAAGGGTTAAGGAATAGGAGATCCAGATTGGAGAAAAATGTTTTTTTTTTCCATTGGTTCATTATTATATCTTGTATGATTTGTTTGATTATTTATTAACTAGTTAAATTTTAATTCACAAAGGAAATTATGCTTTCTGATGAGAAAAGCCAGTAAAACTCTGAGGGGCCTACAAATTGTATTGGATCTATATTGGCCCACTCCTGTCACCATTCTAGTACTGGGCCTTATTGCTATGTACTTGGGCAAATTAATAGATTGTTAATAGTATTCTAATAGGCTTTTTTGAGTCTTCTCTCTAATCTCTGCTGTTCATCCTCTGAAATTCATACTCTATTTATACAACATACTATATTCATAATACAGTATGCACATAACTGGTTTCATTGCATCTGCTCAAAAGTCTTCAGTAACTCTGCTACCTTCCAATGACTGTAAATTAGCTTAATGCTCATTTGCTTGACATTCAAGGCCTTCTACAATCCAGCACTATCTTGTCTTGCTGGTTTTATTTCATACTATATTACTTTGCTTCAAATAAACTACAGAACACATCATTGCCTTCTACCAATAAACATACACTGCACTCCTTCATTTCTCTGCCTTTACTTGTGCTTTTCCTTGAGTCTAGAATCCCTCCCCAATCTCACCCTTTGGCTGGTAGATTACAATATAAATGTCACTTTCTCCTTGAAGCCTTCCCTGATTCATTCCTATTGTTAATGACCATCACTTAGACATTTATCATGTAATATTGTGTATTATAAATATATTCAATAGACTGGAAACTCAGTATATATATATGGGTTGTTTTTTTTTTTTTTGTTTTTTGTTTTTTGTTTTTTTGCTTTTTGGAGGGCAATTGGGGTTAAGTAACTTGCCCAAGGTTACACGGCTAGGTTTTTCTTTGTGTGTGTTAAGTGTCTGAGGCTGGATCCGAACTCAGGTCCTTCTGATTCCAGGGCCAGCACTCTACTCATTGCGCCACCTAGCCGCCCAATTCAGTGTATCTTAATACACATTGTGCGTCTTCTCTAGCACTTAACATGCTTTTCCTTATAGAGCCAGTCTTAATAAATATTTTATGAGTGAATGGCAATGACCATTTTCTATGATTTCAGGCTTGACTGAAAAAGCATGTACATAAACAATTGCCCTTTATACATTTATAGACTTGTAGAATACTAAATTCAGAAGGAAGTCCTTCAGAGGACACTCCAGCTCCCCATTTGTGGCATATTCTCTGGATGTCCCTTATACCTGGAGTTTCCTCCCTCTTTACATCTGCCCGTTGACTTCTCTGGCTTCCTTAAGTTCCAACTAAAATCCAATGTTCCCTAATTCTCTTAATTCTAGTGTTATCTCTCTTTTGATTATTTCTTAATATTTTTACATAGTTGTTTTATGTCATCTTCACCAATAGATTATGAACTCTGTGAGGACAGGCGCTAACTTTTACTTTTCTACATATCCCTACCTCTTAGCACAATGTGTGGCAGGGTGCAAGTTCTAAAATCCTTATTGATTGACTGAATTCAAATATTATCATTCACCTTCCTAATTTTACTGAATAGAAAGAAAAAAAAGAAAAAAAGAAAAAAAAGACGAACTTGCCAAACTTCTAACACCTTGTTCTCATTTAAAAAGCAGAACAAAACAAACAAAAAAAAACAGAAACATTTTCATCTTTTAGGAATTCAGTTATTTGTAGAATTAATTTGTATAACCACAAACTCATTCATGCACACAAACACACACACACACACACACACACACACACACACAAACATATTCATATCTTCTTATCACTTTGACCCAAAGAGATATCCTGCTCTTGGCCTGCTGCATAATGAGCTTCTCCATCTATCATTCCTTCAACAGGTATCTATTGATGGCCTACCATGTGGTCAGCACCAAGAGAGATTTGGTATCTTGCCACTGTTGTTTCCTGGAAACTTATGACTAAGAAGCATGATTTAAAATTATACTTGTGGAAACTAAATGAAATTTCCCAGTTTATTATTTTTTTTAACAACATCTCTCCTCATTTGCTTCAGCTACTTAGATATTCATGGACAGATAGAATACTGGAACTGGAAGCCATCATAAGATACCATTTTTAGTTTGCTATGAAGCTCAGCTCAAATGCCACCTTCAACATGAGACCTTTCCTCAACTCTTCTCCTCCCCCCCAGCTGCTTGTGCCAAACCCCACCCCCAGCACCCTGTACATATTTTATATATACTTTGTAGATGCTTGTATGCATAATGTTCTTGTTATCAAGAGAATGTAAGCTTTTTGAGTCCAGGGACTTCTTCATTTTTGTCTTCCTATCTCAGATTGGTAGCATGGTGCCAGCACCCACAGGTCCTTAATAAATGTTTGTTGATTTATTGACTAATTGAAGATATAATTCAACCCCCACCCCAATTTAGAGATAAAGAAAGTAAGGCCCAGATATGTGAAGTGGTGTGCCTAAAGTCATTTAGGTAATAGTGGTAGAGCCTAGGTTCTAAGACTTTAAGGCTTACTTTTTTGCTCCACATCCATATGTCACACATACTTTGCAAATGTCAAAGCCAGTGTATTTGAATAGCAGCTGGCATTGCTTTAAAATTGATATACAGTATTGACATAGCATTTTATAATTGATTTTTTGTAGTTTTATTTTAGTTTACATCATTCATTTCCACAAGATTTCATCCCAGCTTCCTTGCCCTCTGGAAGATCATATTCCATGCCCTTCAATCCCTCAGTGTAGAAGCTGCCAGGTCCTGGGCTATTCTGATTGTGTTTCCACAATATTGAAATTGTTTCTTCCTGGCTGCTTGTAGGATTTCCCCCTTGATCTGGGAGTTCTGGAAGCTGGCTATAATATTCCTAGCAGTTTTCTTTTTGGGGTCTTTTTCAGGAAGTGATTGGTGGATTCTTTCAACCTCTATTTCCCCCTCTGAGTCTAAAACATCAGGGCAATCTTCCTTGAGAATTTCTTTAAGGATGATTTTTAGGTTCTTTCTTTGATCTTGGCTTTCAGGTAGTCCAATAATTTTTAAATTATCTCTCCTGGATCTATTTTCCAGGTCAGTGGTTTTTCCCATGAGATATTTCACATTGCCTTCTAATCTTTCATTTGTTTGGATCTGCTTAACAGCATCTTGATTTCGCATAAAGTCACTAGCTTCCATTTGCTCCAGTCTAACTCTGAAGGAATGAATCTCCTCACTGAGCTTTTGAGATTCTTTTTCCATCTGGCAAATTCGACTTTTTAAGGCATTCTTCTCCTCATTACCTTTCTGAGCCTCTTTTGCCATTTGAATTAGTCTATTTTTTAAGGTGTTATTTTCCTCAGTCAGGCTGTTGACTGTCATTTCATACTTTTCTTGCATCTTTTTCATTTCTCTTCCCAAATTTTCCCCCACTTCTCTTATGTGCTTCTTAAGGTCCTCTATGGCCTGTAGCCAGCTTGTATTTTCATTTGGGCTTTTGGTGCAGGAGTTCTGACCTCACAGTCCTCCTCCATGCTTTGATCCTCTTTGCCCCTAAAATAGGAGTCCAATGTTGAATTTTTCTGTTTATTTTGTTTCTTTTGCCTAGGCATGTTGCCACTTAATTACTTGATTTTGGGGCTTGCTGCCACAGTAGGACTCTGCCACCAGACAGGAGAGCTTCCATCCCAAATGTGGGGTCTTCACAACTTCAGCAGGTTGGGTAGCCTTTGCAAAGCCTCCACCCACTCTGGCAAATTGGTTACCCACTCCAAACCTCCCCCCAGACCACAATCCAGATCCAGGCAGTTTATAGCAAGAGCGATTAACCCCCAGACTGATTGCTGGATCTCTCTACAGTTTGCAGACCAGCAGCTAGAGCCTCCAGTGATGCTGCAAAATGGCTTCTGTGCCATGTTTCTTCAGCAGCTTTTCTCCGCCAGAGGAGGAAGCCAATGTGTTCCCCAAATACTGGTGCCAAATTCCATAGGGCACTAACCTCTCACTTTGTCCTAGGCATATCTGTGGTGATAATTCTGGAATCTCCACAGCTGCTAGTGATCCAGCGTCCCTCTAGCTGGCTTCTGGCCCAGCTGCCCTAGGGCTAAAACCGCAGCTCACTCCAGCCTGGACTCTGCTCCCAGAACACTGGGCTGTGGGTTCCCAGCATGCTGTGCTGCCTACTCTCAGAGCGTTGCACTGGCCGCTCCCTGCAGGGCTGCTTGGCTGTCCTCACCGGGAGGTTAGCTTCTCTGTGTCGTTCTGTGGGTGCTGGGGCTCCAGAAGTTGTTCAGATTCCACTTTTCCATAGTTTGGAAGTTGTGTGCGGCAGAGCACCGTGGAAGTGCTGTTTCTACTCCACCATCTTGGCTCCTCCCCCTGGTGTACTATTTCAACCTCTATTTTGCCCTCTCATTCTAAAACATCAGGGCAATTTTCTTTGAGAATTTCTTGAAGGATGATTTCTAGATCCTTTTTTTGATCTTGGCTTTCAGGTAGTCCAATAATTTTTAAATTATCTCTCCTGGATCTATTTTCCAGGTCAGTGGCTTTTTCAATGAGATATTTGACATTGCCTTCTATTTTTTCATTTGTTTGGATCTGCTTAATAGTATCTTTATTTCTCATAAAGTCACTAGCTTCCATTTGCTCCAGTCTACCTCAGAAGGAATGATTCTCTTCACTGAGTTTCTGAGATTCTTTTTCCATCAGGCAAATTTGGCTTTTTAAGGCATTCTTCTCCTCATTGGCTTTTTGAGCCTTTTTGTCATTTGAGTTAGTCTATTTTTTTTCATAGGTTGGCATTTTTTATTTAAGCTGAAGAACAGGTTATGAGGGGGGTGGGGGCAAGGGAAGAGCCAGGAAGCCGAAAGCCTCTCATCTGTGTCTGCTCCAGACGGGGTTGATCCTGATTTCTGAGCCTTGGTCCAGGGCACACAAGGAAGCACACGCTAAGATGAGGTTCCAAGGGTACAGGCTGAGGAAAACACGGGGGTGGCCAGAGGTACACATCCAGCCAGAGGTGGAGGCTGGGATTCTCCTTGGATCAGCAGCACCACTTCCTTTTGGGAACTGAAGCCTAGTGAGAAGTCCCATCCCACATATTTCTTATAAAACATTCTTGTAGTTAAAGTCTTTGTGCTAAAGAATTCTTTCATTGCCTCTCTAATTTCTTGTACTTTGCTTCTAGTTTCTTTGAATAGGCATCCAACTTGTAAGCTGCCTGTTCAAGAGAGGCTACTTGCTCCTCAATTAAAGTGATCTGATCCAGATAAGGCTGAAGGGCGGCATATTTCTGGTTTAAGTCCTTTAGGTTTCTACTTATGTTTACTGCAATATCTTTCATTTCTAGATACTTCAAGCTAGTCAGTTTGTTCATATTTTCCAGAAGTTTATAATCTTCACTGGTGGCTGTCAGCTCGCCCGTCAGGTATGTGGCCATTTTGGAGAACATGTCCTGGCACAGCCCGGTGATGTCCGCCTCGGCAGGCTCCGTGGCCTCCTCAGCCGTCTCCACCACGGCATCGTCTAGGCCCGGGAAGTGAGACAGGAGAAAGGATGGAGGGAAGGATGGGTAAGGGAATGGGGAGGGGGAAGGGGGAGAGGGAGGGGAAGGGGAGAGGGAGAGGGAAAAGGAAGGGAAAGGGGACCAAGTTAGTCTATTTTTAAGGTGTCCTTTTCGTCAGTCAGTTTGTTGATTCTCATTTTATAATTTTCTTGTATCATTCTCATTTCTCTTACCAATTTTTCCTCCACTCCTCTTATTTGGCTTTCCAAATCCTTCTTAATCTCTTCTATGGCCTGTAAGCAGCATATTCTTTTCTTGGAAGTTTCTGGTGCAGGAGTCCTGACTTCATTGTCTTCCTCCTGTTCTATGTCCCAATCATTTTGTCCCCCAAAAAGGTATCCAGAGTCAGAGTGCTGTGCTTGCCTTGCTTCCCTTGTTTGCTCATGTTGCTACTCAATTACTTGACTTTTGAGCTTTTTCCCACAGTAGAACTCTGCTACCAGAGAGGGAAGCTTTGTTCCAATCACCTGGGTTTTTGCAGCTGCTGGAGCTATTGGGTTGGTGCCTTCTCTGAAGCCTCCACACACTCAGGCAAATTGATCATGTACCCCAGGACCTCCACCCTAGAAAGTGATCCAGATCCAAGCAGGTTAAAGCCAGAGTGATTACCCCTCAGACTGATTGCTTGGTCACCCTACAATATACAGACCAGGAACTCTGAAGCAGCCACTTGGCATAAACTCCATGACCACAGTGCCTCAGCCACTTCTCCCTCTAGGGGGTAAAGGCCTGACCAGGGCCCTGAACTCCTGGTTCACAAAGTCCACACTGCACTGACCTCTCACTTTGTCCTTAGTATCTATGGGTTGATAATTCTGGAAATTGCCACGGCTGCTGATGATCTGAAGTCCTTCCAGCCAGCAGCTGGTAAGGCCCACCCTGAGGCTAAAACCTCTGGCTTGCACAGGGTTGGGCTCTGCTCCAAACATTCTTCACTGGCTGCTCCCTGCAGGTCTGCCAGACTTTCTTCAGTAGGAAATTAGCTTCTCTGTGTCATTTTGTGGGTTCTGTAACTCCAAAGTTTGTTCAGAGTCACCTTTCAAATGAACTAGAGAAGGTTGAAACAGGATCCCCAAGAAAGTCTTGTTTCTACTCTGCCATCTTGACTCCACCCTCTATGGTTGATTTTATTTGTCTATTTTCAAGCTAAATAGGGCTCAGAGAAAATGTTGATAAAGGTGACCCAGACACTTGATGTTATATTTATAGCAGGTCTTTGTCTTTCAGATACAACCATTGGAGAATAAACATAACTATTTTCCCTTTAGTTTGATTTGGAACTTAATCATTTCCCCCTCCTTTCCCTCACCCCTAAACCCATAATCTGTCAGCTTCCAAAGGACTATTGGATCTTTAACTCCTCCTACTCTGGTATCTTGGCTAGACCCACTGACGCACCTATTGAATAATTTCAACTCAGAAAGGTCCATTGGTTGAAAGCAATGTTTCAATGAGAGAATAGAAGAGGGGGTTTCCACTCAAATATTCCCATTCATGTCAGCTGAAAATTGTACTTTCAATGATATGTGTCAGTACTAGAAACAACATGTTTAGGTGGAGCTACCTCAATCTGAATCAGTCAATTGGTCTGTGGATCATTGTATTTTTTCCCCATGATTTTTATGTAATATTTCCAGCTTTGTAATTTCTTCTGTAAGTCATTATGGTTTATGGTGCAATGCTTTCTGGATTTGGAGCCAAGAGAATGAGATTTGAACTTGACTTTAAAAATGTGCTACCTATGTGACCTCACATAATTCCCTTTGACTGAGAGCCTCAGGCTTCTTATCTGTGAGAGGAGGATAACAATAATTGTGCTACAATCGGTACTTCACAGGTTCATTATGAGGAAAACATTTTTCAAAACTTAAAACTCTATTGAAATGGAGTTTATCATTTTATGAAATCTTTTCAATTGGATATTTTGATATGTAAACTACAACACATGGTTCACTTGCCAAAACAGACTGATAGTTCTTAGTTCTGCTTCCTATAGAATAAGGGTAGTCCAGGTTCAAGATCATATACTGCTTTTAACTCCTCCAACTGTATTTTCCACCTATAATGTTGCACATAGACTCTACAATATGTTACAGGATATGCACACACAACACATACATGTACATTATATATATGCACATATACACATATACATTATATATATGCACATATACACATATACATATGTGTGTATATACATATATAATATTTTCCTATCTTATGATAAATCCTTTGTAGGCCACTTTGACAGCTACATTTACTTGTGGTTAGACTTTTCAAGAACTTCAATAGTGTTTGTAGTCTCTATATTACAAGGAACCAAAGGAATGAGGCTGATCAAAGATTAGACTGTAGATTAAGGAAAACACATTTGCCAAGAAGAAACCCTAATCTTAAAATGGCTTGAGGCTCCTTACCTCTACATTCAGCAGGATTACTTTCTTAGGAGAAAAAAAGCTTCCCAACCATTTTGTGACATCAAATACAGTGAAATTACATTACACCAATTTCCCTTACAAAACAAGTATCTTTCAGAGACTGTCCAACTCACTCAGACAGACCATATTTGCCACTTTGAGCTATGATGCATCATTAGTCTCTGAGATATGCATTATAAAGAAGTTTCTACTAGATCAATTATATTTACCTCTGTAATTGTATTAAAAGGAAAGAGAAAATGAGAGGAAGAGAGAAAATAAAAGCTAGGCAAGGGAGAAATTCTACTTTCAGCTGAGCTTTGAAATGGAGAGCTAATGAGATGGAGAGTAGTAAGAAGACTGTTCCAGGCAACAGGAGTTACAGAAGAGAAATCTCTTATACAGATATAAGACTAATTAGCAGAGGGTTAGGGTTGGGTGGGAGGGAATTATAGATTGCCAAGACCATGAGGCAAACTATAAGTTTGAAGAGAGTTTAAAAACAGGAAAGGAAAAGTTTGAAAAATGCCCTCTGTTAAATAGAGAGGAACCAGTAACATTGCTAAAAAAATACACTACAGTGCATATGCATATTGTGTGGTTGTGATGTCAGTCAACAATATGCTGTATGTTATGGTACTTGAAAGTATACCTCCTCAGAGACTATTAGAAAGATAAGGCAGATAAAGATTAGTGGAGATAAGGATATGGATAAGGAGTTAAGTAGAGATGATATTACCTGCATTGGTACACATGGACGAATTTACAGAAGGGATTCTAATGTGTTTTTAATGTGTTTGTAAAAGCTGTGGGAATCCTGGCTGGATGCCAAGACCATCAAGGCTAGAAGCAAGTAGGTCAAAGTGGAAGTTGGAGACAGGAGGCCAGATGAGCTCTGTGGAAGAGAGGGAACAGAAGAATTGCCAGGGTCCTTGTCACATTGGATTTATGTACCTGAATAGCTAGCTGAAAAATAAAACAAAATTAACAAAAACAAAAACAAAATGACCTAGAAAAGAAAATGAAAAGTGGTTAAGATACATATGATCCAGTCAAAAGAAATTAAGATTTTACCTTAGCGTATATAGCTTAATGGTAATAGTCAAGGAAATGAGGCTGAAAAGGAAGAAGTCAAAGTCCTAGAATTATTATACATTAATAAGATCAACTCTACAGATCACTCTTTATGATATAAATGCCTTCATTCACTTCTTTCCTCAGTCGTTGTTGTTGTTGTTGTTGTTGTTGTTAAATTGTCTTTCAAGTCTAAGCAAGCAGATTGAAGTGGAAGTTTGAGATCGGAGGGCAGATACTTGCAGTCACAGAATATGGGACTGGAACAGACCTCAGTGACTATCAAGTCCAACTCATACATGAAAGAAAACACCTTTGTGACATATCTAACAAGTGATTATTGGGCCCCTAATTGTAAATTTCTACCTCTCTAAGTAGCTCATTTTACTTTTATACAGCTTTGTTAGAAAGGGTTTTGGGGTTTTGTTTTGTTTATTTGTCTTACATAAACCTGAAACTGGCCCCTTTCAACTTTCATCTATTGTGCTATATGGAATACCTCCATATTCTCCATCCTGAAAAGAAAAGAAACAAAAACAAACAAACAAAAAATCCAGAATCATAAAACTTTACCAGCTCTTTAATAGCAATCATCCTAAATCTGTTCTTCTGTTAGCTAAATTCTCTGAAAATTCTTCAGCTGTTTTGGTTGGATTGAGCTACATCTGTTACCCATATAACCATAGTTGTTGCTCTGTCTCTATCTCTCTGTCTCTTTCTGTCTCTCTGTCTGTCTCTCTGTCTCTCTGTCTCTGTCTCTCTCTGTCTCTGTCTCTTTCTCAGTCTCTCTGTCTCTCTGTCTCTGTCTCTCAGTTTCTCGTCTCTCTCTCTGTCTCTGTTTCGCTGTTTCTCTGTCTCTCTCTGTCTCTGCCTCTCTCTCTGCTTCTCTGTCTCTATCTCTGTCTCTCTGTGTCTCTCTGTCTCTGTCTCTGTCTCTCTGTCTCTCTCTCTCTCTCTGTCTCTCTCTTTCTCTTTCCTTTCTCCCCCTATCTGTCTTCTCCACTCTGCTCTTACTTAGTGGCTCTTTTTACTTCTAGGATCAAATACAAATTCCTCTGCCTGGCTTTTAAGGCTTGCCCAGACTTCTTCTCCAAACGTACATATCCCTCACCTCCACACTGACCTAATTGCTGTTCCTCACACGTTATCTCCTGCCTTTCTCCTTTGCATTGGCACCCCATTCAGCACAAGAACTTTCTTTCTCCCCAGATGTTAATGCTTTCTCATAGAGTCTCATTTAGTCTGCTTTACATGTCTTTTGTGCAGACCAGAGTCAGCAATATGGAGTTGAGGACTAGAAACAGAAGAAGCATCAACAGAAAGTGTAAACACGGGAAAGCAAAAGTGTAGCAATTATCAGAGAGGAGGCCATTGCAGTGATTGTTGGGAGCCAATCTAATTAGAAGAAAGCTCTGCAGTTCCAAACTGATGATTGGAAGAAAGGTGACTGTGCTGTTTATAGCTCTAGCAAATAAAAGGCAAAGCTAGACTGCTTTCCCTGGATGGCATATACAGCTGGAAAGTTGGAGCCCCAAGAGACCCCAGTGAACAGATCTATCAATGTTTATTGTCCCTCTTCCTTTTCCTTTAGAGTATAAGCTCCTTAAAAAGGGATTGTTTCACGTGTATTTTTATATAGCCAGTGTTGAGCACATGCCTGGTACATAGTGAGTGATAAAATGATTACTGTTGCTGGATTGATAGAATATGGTTATCAAAAACCTTCTTTTATGGTGTACATTGTTGATATAGTGGTAGGAGGTATAGTGGATAAAATGTTGTCCCTGGAATCAGGAAAACTTGAATTCAAGTCTGGCCTGAAACACTTACTAATTGTATGACCCTGGGAAAGTCACTTAACCTCTGTCTGCCTCAGTTTCCTCATCTGTAAATGGCAATAAAAATAGCACCTACATTCCAGGGTTGTTGTGAGGATTAAATGAGATAATAACTGTAAAGTGTTCATCAAAGTGCCTGGAACATAGTAAGCTCTATATAAATGCTGCCTATATAATTGTTATTATTATTATTATTATTATTATTAGTAGTAGTAGTAGTAGTAGTAGTAGTAGTAGTATCATTTAGTTCAAACAGAAGACAGATCAGACTTGTTCGATTTGGCCCCAGAGAATAGATCTAGGAGAAGGAGATAGGAGTGGCAGTGGTTTAGATAGAATGCCAGAAAAGCTTCCTAACAATTAGAATTATCCCGAAGTGAAATGGATTGTCTTAAGAAGTCATGAGTTTCCCATAGCAGGAAGAGTTTAATAAGAGACTGAAAGAGACTTTGGTAAGGTTTGCTACAGTGGAGATTCTTATTTAGATACAGCTAGAGCTAGATGGCTTCCCTTCTGAGCTTTGAAATGTGATTTGTGTCTACTCCCATTAATTGAATTCTAAATATGACTTGGTGTGTCTCTATTTGTGGGTTATTGGTTTCTGGGTCTAGTTTTCTACTTTGGAACTTTTCACTGCTGAGGAGGAGTTCTCTGCATAGCCTGGATACGCAGTGAATATTATTGACTGCTTAGCTGAATCTGTCTCATAATCCTGCAGGCTCTGCTCTCTATATTTAATTAATGCATAGCACATCTGCCTGCCAATGAATAAGAAGTTATTGTGAGCAGCTTAGTAACTGCCAATACTGGCTAGTACTAATGGGACAGATTTGTCTTTCCTCTCTTTGTCCTGTGTATTTTGTCCAAGAACAAAGTTGCTACAGAAATCTCTCAAAGTCTTAAATGAAATAGGGAAAATCTGACCAGATGTAATTACATCCTGGTAAAACTCAAACAAGTGTTTCAGTGGCTCCACAAGTATGAGGTAAACCTGACACTATCAAATTATCTGCCTCTGAATAAAGATTTTATAGCTGTTGCTGGGGGCGGTGGGGCTATTTCTTTTTCAGTAGAAAGCAATAAAGAGTAATCAATGTTACAGATAACATTTGAGGCCGAATAGATGAGGAACATAAAAAAATAAGAATAAAATAAGAACAATCAATGTTAGAGAACATTTAAGGCCAGGTAGATAAGGCATATGCAGTAAAATTATAAAAGTATCTGACATTTATAGAGTTGACTTTGTGCTGAGCTCTATAATTATCCTCTCATTTGATTCTTACAACAATCCTTAGAGGTCAGTGCTATTATCCTCATTTTACAAATGAGGAAACTGAGATAAAGATTAAGTGACTTGTCCACATATCTGAGGCCAAATTTGAACTCAGATCTTCCTGCTTTCAGTTTCGTGTCCTATTCATTAGGTACTTAGAATATCTTATCACTTCTAGAGCTTTTGAATTTAAATGTGAGTTTTTATTTGGATATATTAGATATTGTCCTGATTGAAAAAAAAATCTGAACTGTGTTGAGAGTCTGTAGAGGATGAGAGGATATTCTTTTCAACCCCACTGCCCTAGTGAATTGCATGTACAAAAGGAAGGCAGGGCCCTTGAGAGGCAATATGGTACAATGGATAGGATGTTGGATATGGAATCAGGAAGACCTAGGTTCATATTCTGTCTGTGACACTTACACTTACTATGGCCACTGGACCCAGATGGCTCTGGAGGAGAAGGTAAGGCTGGTGACCTTGCACAGCCCTCTATCACTGAAACCAAAGTCAACTGCAAATCATGTCAACATCTCCCTGATGTCATGGTCCTCATTAAGAACCAAGGACAAACACAACAACACTTAGCAGCTACATGATCTTGGGCAAGTGACTTAACTCCTGTAATCTTCAGCTTCCTCATCTGTAAAATGAGCAAAGGAGACTTATGATTTCTTCCAGTTCTTCTCATGCTCCATTTCTGAGTTTGGCTTCTTTATTTTTTTGTCTTTATTAATTTGTTTATTTACTTTTAGTTTACAAGATCAAATCAAAATTCCTTGAGTTTCAAATTTTCTTTCCCTACCTCCCCCCATCCCCTTATGACAGCATACAATTCAGTATAGGATCTGCAAATACTTTCATTTTAGACATTAATCAGGTTACAAAGGCGGGTTGTACTTGATAGAATGGAAAAGAGTAAAGAGGAAATAAAGCCAAACAATAAAAAGAAAGAGGTCAATTAGTTTGCTTCAATCAAAATTCAAACTGAGTACTTTCTACTTCTTTCTCTGGATGTCGCATCTCTCTCCATCATGAGTCTTTCTGGATTGACTTATATCACTGCATCGCTGAGAAGAGTCCAGTCTGTCATAGTTGGTCATCACACATATGTTGTGTCTGTGATTGTATACAAATTTCTTCTGCTTCTACTCTTTTCACTCAGCATCATTTTGTATAAGCCTCTCCAGGTAAATATGAAAACTGCCTCCTCTTCAATTCTTATAGCACAATAATATTCCATTACATGCATATACCACAATTGTTTAGCCACTCCCCAATTGATGGGCACCCGTTTAATTTCCAGATCTTTGCAACCACAAAAAGAGCTGCTATAAACATTTTGTACATATGGGTCTTCCTCCACTTCTAGGAGCTCTTTGGGATATAACCCTAGAAGTGGTATTGCTGGGTCAAAAGGTATGAAATTGTTTATAGCCTTTTGGGCATAATTCTAGATTGCCCTCCAGAATGGTTGGATAAGTTCGCAACTCCACCAGGAATGCTTTAGTGCTCCAATTTGCCCACATCCTCTCCAGCATTTGTCATTTTCCTGTTTAGTCATCTTACCCAATCTGACCATTGAGATGTGGTACCTCAGAGTTGTTTTGATTTGCATTTCTCTAATCAATAGTGATTTAGAGCATTTCTTCATATACTTATAGATATCTTTAATTTCTTTCTCTGAAAACTGACTGTTCATATCCTTTGACCATTTATCAATTGGGGAATGACTTGTATTCTCATAGATTTGACCCAATTCTCTGTATATTTTAGAAATGAGTCCTTTGTCAGAGACATAGGTTGTGAAAATTCTTTCCCAATTTCCCATCTCCCTCTTGATCTTGGTTACATTGGCTTTGTTTGTACAGAAGCTTTTCAATTTAATGTATTCAAAATTATCCATTTTGGATTTTATAATGCTCTCTAATTCTTGTTTGGTCCTAAAGTCTTTCCCTCTCCACAAATCTGACAGGTAAATTATTCCTTGCTTTCCCAGATAGCTTACAGTATCATTCTTTACACTTAGATCATGCACCCATGTCGACTTGATTTTGGTATATGGTGTTAGATAATGGTCTATGTCCAGTTTCTGCCATACTGTATTCCAGTTTTCCCAGCAGTTTTTGTCAAATAGTGCATTCTTATCCCAGAAACTGGGGACTGTGGGTTTATCAAACAATAGATTATTATTTTCATTAACTGCTGGGTCTCCTGCACCCAATCTATTCCATTGATCCACTAATCTACTCATCTGCAAGTACCAAGCAGTTTTGATGATTGCTGCTTTATAATACATATTAAAATCTGGTATAGCTAGTCCACCTACCCTAGCATTTCTTTTCATTAATTCCCTTGATATTCTAGAACGTTTGTTCTTCCAAATAAATTTTGTTACTATTTTATCTAGCTCTATAAATTAGTTGTTTGGTAAATTGATTGGTATGACACTTAATATATAATTCAGTTTGGGGAAAATTGTCATTTTTATTATATTAGCTTGACCCAGCCACTAGCAATTGATATTTTTGCAATTAGTTAGATCTGACTTTATTTTTGTGAGAAATGTTTTGTAGTTGTGATCATAGAGGTTCTGGGTTTATTTTGGCAGGTAGATTCCCAAATATTTTATAATTGCTATAGTAACTTTAAATGGGATTTCTCTTTCTATATCTTGCTGATGAATTTCATTAGAGATATAAAGGAATGCCGAGGATTTATGTAGGTTTATTTTATATCCTGCAACTTTGCCAAATTTATTTATTGTCTCAGGTAGTTTTTCACTTGATTCTCTTGGATGCTCTAAGTATATCATCATATGATCTGCAAGGAGTGGTAGCTTGGTCTCTTCTTTGCCTAATTTGATTCCTTTGATTTCTTTTTCTTCTCTAATTGCTACTGCTAACATTTGTAGTAACAGATTAAATAAGAGGGGTGATAATGGACACCCTTATTTCACTACTGATCTTACTGGTAACGCTTCTAGCTTATCCCCATTGCATATAATACTTGCTGATGGTTTTAAATAGATGCTACCTATTATTTTAAGGAAGGCTCCATTTATTCCTCTACATTCTAGAGTTTTTAATAGGAATGGATGTTGTACTTTGTCAAAAGCCTTTTCTGCATCTATTGAGATAATCATGTGGTTGCTGCTCATATTATTGTTGATATGATCAATTATTCTGATGGCTTTTCTAAGATTAAATTAGGAATTAATTAGTAAGTAAGTAAGTATTATTTTCCTAATATTAAACATTGCATTCCTGGAATAAATTCTACCAGATCAAAGTGTATTACTCTTGTGATAAGTTGCTGTAATCTTTTAGCTAATATTATATTTACATTTTTTGCATCTAAATTCATGATGGAAATTGGTCTATAATTTTCTTTCTCTGTTTTATCTCTTCCTGATTTAGGTATGAATACCATATTTGTGTCATAGAAATAGTTTGGTACTACTCCTTCTTCACTAATTTTCCCAAATAGCTTGTAGAGTATTGGAATCAATCGTTCTTTAAATGTTTGATAGAATTCACTAATAAATCCATCTGGCCCTGGAGATTTTTTCCTAAGGAGTTCACTGATGCCTTGTTTGATATCTTTTTCTTGGATGGGGTTAAGTAATTTACTTCCTCTTTAGTTAATCTGGGCAACTTGCATTTTTGTAAATATTCCTCCATTTCATTAAGATTGTCAAATTTATGTGCATACAATTGGGAAAAATAATTCCTCATTATTGTTTTGATTCCTCTTCATTGGAGGTAGATTCACCCTTTTCGTTTCTGATGCTCATAATTTGTTTTTGTCTTTCTTTTTTTATCATATTGACTAAGGGTCTATCAATTTTGTTGGCTTTTTCATAAAATCAGCTCTTAGTTTTATTAATTAATTCAATAGTTTTCTTAATTTCAATTTTATTAATCTCTCCTTTGGTTTTCAATATTTCCAGTTTAGTATTTAATTGGGGATTCTCAATTTGTCCTTTTTCTAAATTTTTCCATTACATGCCCAATTCATTGACCTCCCTTTTCTCTAATTTGTTCATGTATGCATTCAGGGATATAAAATTTCCCTAAGCACTGCCTTTAATGCATCCCACAAATTTTGGTATGTTATCTCATTATTTTCATTCTCTTGAATGAAATTACTGATTGTTTCTATAATTTCTTGTTTGACCCACTCATTCTTTAGGATAAAATTGTTTAATTTCCAATAAGTTTTTAGTCTACCTTTCCATGGCCCTTTATTCCATATACTTTTTATTTTATCATGATCTGAGAATGATACATTTAATATTTCTGCCTTCCTGCATTGAATCGTGAGTTTTTTATGCCCTAGTACATGGTTGATTGTTGAGTATGTATGTACTATGAACCGCTGAGAAGAAAGTATATTCCTTTTTCTCCCCATTCACTTTTCTCCAGAAATCTATCATATCTAGCCTCTCTAAAATTTTATTCCCCTCCTTAACTTCTTTCTTGTTTATTTTGAGGTTAGATTTATCAAGTTCTGAGAGGGGAAGATTAAGTTCCCCCAGTAGTATAGTTTTGCTATCTATTTCTTCCTCTAATTCCTTTAACTTCTCCTCTAGGAATTTGGACACTATACCACTTGATGCATATATGTTAAGTAATGATATTGCTGCATTCTCTATGGTGCCTTTTAGCAAGATATAGTTTCCTTCCTTATCTCTTTTAATTGGATCTATTTTGCTTTTACTTTATCTGATATAAGTATTGCTACCCCTGCTTTTTTTTACTTTAGCTGAGGCATAATAAATTTTTCTCCAACCTTTTACCTTTACCCTTTGGGTATCCCTTTGTTTCAAATGTGTTTCTTGTAGACAGCATATTATAGGATTATGGGTTTTTAATCCATTCTGCTATCCACCTCTGTTTTATGGGAGAGTTCATCCCATTAACATTCACAGTAATAATGACTATCTGTCTCTTCCCCTCCATCCTATTCCCTCCCCTGCTTATGTTTATTTTTTCTCCCTTCTCCCTTCCCCTCCTTAAGTGTTTCCCTTTTGACCACCACCTCCCACAGTGTTCCCACCCATTGGAGCCCCTTCTTTACCTACCTGTACCCCTTACTTCTATTTCTCTCCCCTCTAGTGCCCCCTTTTTGACCACCTCTTACCCTCCTACTGCCTATAGGTCACAATAAATTTTTATACCTACCAGTGTTTGTTACTCCCCTTTTGACCCCAAACCAATGAGAATAAATTTCAAACAGTGCTCCTTTCCCTCCCTCCTTTTCCTCTATTTAATGAATTTATGTGTCTATTCACGTTAGAATCTTAAACTTAACTAATTATGCTGATTCCTCTTTGAACCAGAAGCAGTGAGAATAATGTTCAAATTATGTTTCTCTCCTTATTTCCTTCTGCTTTACTATAGCATGTTTTTATGCCTCTTCTAATGGCATACTTTACCTTTTTCTGTCTCATCCTGTTCTTGTATCCCATTACAGTCCCTTTGATGCCTTTAATAAGGTTTTTTTATCTTCAGAGTTGTTCATTCATACCCACACCTCTAAGTATGTATAACCCTTTTAAAGGTCATGCTAATCATATAAATTTCAATATTAACAGTTATCAGCTTCTCATATAGGGATATGAACATTTTGTTCTTTTTGCATCCCAAGTTATGAGCATGTGCGTAAGTATGAATTTGTGAGTGTATGTTTTCCTTGTTTATCTTTTTATGTCTTTCTTGTGTCTTGTAATTGGAGATCACATTTCCCATTGAGCTCTGGCTTTTTCATCAAGAAAGTCTGGAAGTCCCTTATTTCATCAAACAGCCATCTCCTTGCCTGAAATATTATGCTCAGTTTTGCTGGATAGTTAATTTTTTTGTAGTCCTGGCTCTTTTGATCTATGAAATATTAAATTTCAATCCCTCTGATCTTTTAATGTAGCAGCTGATAGGTCCTCTGTGATCCTGACTGTAGTTCCACAATATTTGAATTGTTTCTTTTTGGCTCTTTGCAATATTTACTTCTTAATCTTGTAATTCTAGAATTTGACTACTATATTTCTTTGAGTTTTCAATTTGGGATCTCTTTCAGGAGGAGTCTGGTGAATTCTTTTGATAACTATTTTATCTTCTGATTCCCGGACTTCAGGACAGTTTTCTTTTTCTTTTCTTTTCTTTTCTTTTCTTTTCTTTTCTTTTCTTTTCTTTTCTTTTCTTTTCTTTTCTTTTCTTTTCTTTTCTTTTCTTTTCTTTTCTTTTTTTTTTTTTTGCTCTTTATAGGGCAATTGGGGTTAAGTAACTTGCCCAAGGTCACACAGCTAGGATTTTTGTTTGTGTGTACAGTAAGTGTCTGAGGCCGGATCTGAACTCAGGTCCTTCTGACTCCAGGGCCGACGCTCTACTCACTGCACCACCTAGCCACCCCAGGGACAGTTTTCTGTGACAATCTCTTGGAGGATGTTGTCCGTACTGCTTTTTTCATCATGGCTTCCCAGTAGACCAATAATTCTTAAGTTATCTGTCCTGGATCTGTTCTCTAGGTCAGTTATTTTCCCAGTGAGGTATTTTACATTATCTTCCAATTTTTCAATCTTCATGTTTTGTTTGATTAACTCTTGGTGCATCATAGCATTCTGAATTTCAATTTGACTGATTCTAATTTTTAGCAAGTTATAGTCTTTGGTTAGTTTTTGAAGGTCCTTTTTTTAGGGGGGTTGTTTTCTCCAATTACTTCATTCATTTTACTTTTTAAGGGTTTATTTTCTTCACTGAAACTTTTTTTTTCAAATTTGGTCACTGCCTCCCTAGTTTGGTCTTTAAAATCTTTCTTAAGCTCCTCCAAGAATGCTTTTTGGGCTTGAGACCAGTTCATATTTTCTTCTGTGGTCTCAGGTATGGGTAAAGAGTCCAAGTTGTCCTCTGTATTTGGTTGTTCTCGAACTACATAAAAAAGATCTGATCAATTTTCTTGCTTTTCCCTTCTCCTTCTCAGCTTCCTTCCTTCGCATTTAATTTCCTATTTCCTAATTTCTTGGATTGTGAGCAAACGGCCTGGTTATTGAGTTTGAATGCTGTTGCCTCTGGGTGTCTAGTTTGAGGCCAAGGCAGGAGTCTCAGGGAGGTATGCACATGGGCAGAGAGTAATCTGTGGAGGAGGGGTGGTGTGGCCACTTCAGATTTCTGCCTCTATGCCCCTGGACTAGCTCAGGCAGGCTTTTCATGGTGAGGTAAGGTGGGGCTTGTTGGAACCCCTCCTTCTCTTCTCTTTAGACTCAGTGTTGCCCCAGTTACAGTCCTTCTCAATGACTCCCAAGCCCTAGGCTATTTCCACTATCTTTGGATTTCACTCTTAGTGGGATACTTATCTTTGGGTTTTCTAGGTCATGGAGGAGAAATCAGAGCAGCCAGTATTTGCTTTGTCATTCTGGCTCCTGGTAATACAGGGCTGATAGGCCCAGGAGAAGCTGCTCTCTCTGCTGGGAGCCATGAGCCCTCTCTTACCTGGCTCCAATGATCCCTCCCTTCTCATGGTGAGATGCTTGTGAGATACTGGGAATTGCCCTTTGGATGGATGAGTCTGTTGGCTGGGGCTCCTTCTTTCTCTGTTGTAGTCTGCTTGTCTACTCTCTAGTCCTAACTGCTGAAGCTCCCAAGGACATTGCACTTTCCCTGTCCAGATCCATGTGTGCCCTTTCCTGGGCTGGATTCTGCCACTCTCCATCTCCCAGTGGATTTTGTCCCTCCAAAATCTGTTCAGATTCACTTTTTAAGGTATAGTCCTGAGTTTGCCTTCTTGTGGAAGTAAAGAGAGTAGAGTAGGTGATAGGAAGGATGTGCTCTTCCTCCTCCTGCTAACATGTTTTTGTGATCTCACCTATGTAAGTAATCAGTCCTTAAGCAGTTATTAAGTGCCTGCTCTGTGCTTCCCCTCAAAAGTACAGAGGAGAGAGAATAAAAAAAGACTGTCTCCCAAAGATATACTATTCTCCTAAAATTTTTTCTCTTTTTAAAGATCAGAAAACAACTAGAAACTGAATCACCTCTAGTACAGGTCAGTCAGCTAATAGCTTTATCTCAGTATCTGACCATGTCATTCCAAGGCTCCAGAAACTTCATTGCCTCCATTTTACCTTTAGAAAATCATACATATGTATACATACAAACACATAAATGCCTTCATTTCACATTTAAATCACTTCATGATCTCCCTTTACACTATCTTTTAAGGTGATTACACATTACTCTCATATACACAGCACTGTAGCCAAAATGAGCCACTTCATGCTCTCCTTAACTTGGTATTTTAGATTTTCTCCTCTGTTAATTTGCACAAAAGCTATGGTCAGTTAGTTAAATATCACTTTAAAATTTTTAAAAATCAATTGGGGCTAAGTAACTTGCCCAAGGTTACATGCCCGGTCATTGTTTATGTGTGGGTGCTCATTTCCTGAGGCTGGATCCGATCTGAAATCATCCCAACTCCAGGGCAGGCACTCTTACTCACCGCACCACCTAGCTGCTCCTAGATAGCACTTATTAATTGACTACTATGTGTCAGGTATTGTTCTATGCCTTCAATGCATTCCCTTCTCTCTTCGACTTCAACCCTTCAAGGTTCATTTCAAGTATCATGAATATTTCATGAATATTTTTCTCATTCCCTCTAATTACCGGTGATCCAAAAATTACTTTATATTTGTGTATGTATCTTGGATTTACTTGTCTGTGAACATATTCTTGTAAAGCAACGC
Source organism: Gymnobelideus leadbeateri (assembly GCA_011680675.1). Classification (NCBI taxonomy): domain Eukaryota; kingdom Metazoa; phylum Chordata; class Mammalia; order Diprotodontia; family Petauridae; genus Gymnobelideus; species Gymnobelideus leadbeateri. Next base: position 327,370 of record WOXC01010071.1, read on the forward strand.
AAGAGCAGCTTTCCAGAGGACTGCTGCTGTGAATAGCTTTCTAGTATAGTGAACTTTCATAGTATAGTGAACTCTCTATTTATTCAATAACAAATCAGAGCAAAACATACACAGGAAATCAAGGTACAGCATTCAGAATGTTACAACTTATCACAGAAAATCAAAATACAGCATTGACCATGTCACAACTTAACAACTTATCACTAAAATGGTCACATAGTTTTCACCAAAGTGGTCACATAGTTTTAAACAACGCACCAGCATTTAGTAACTCATTCATTCAATCATTCTTAAGGAGACAAAGTACAAAAGTCAAAGTTCTCCACCCATGGAGTGCAATTAAGTTGCAACTTAAACAGTCCCTACTCAGTACCCTCTTAAGAGGTAGTGGGAAATACAAAATCAATCTGCCCCTAGGTCCCAAGTAAATAACAAATCAGTCTCTACTCAGTATCCTATTTCATCAGTCACTACTCAGTCAATTTCATCAGTTACTACAAAGTACCAACAGAGAAGTCTTTTCATCTTGACTCAGGTCAGGCTTTTCACTTCCATAATTGGTCTTCCATGGTCCCAGCTCTCACCTGAATCTAACCAACTGCCACCTGAGTTCAAAGACAGATAGCTCCTTGTTCAGCTCTCCATGCAGTTCCCACTCCATATTGGAGCACACTGTGTCCATTCCACCTCAAATCTCTCACAATCTCTGTTCCTGGGAAGACAAGGCTAAACAAAATCACAGTAACATTTATACACATTAACAAAGTCACAACAATATTTGTACAAAGTACCAGCACCACAGTCATGCTTCCTCAGTCTTTGGCAGCTCCAGCCAGTCCTTGGAAGTCTTGCCAACATAAGTCTGAGTTCTGTGTCAGTTTTCAGTTCTCATTTGTCTTCTCAATTCTTCTCAATTCCCAGTTCTATCTTCAGTCCAGCAGTAGCAGCCCAGCCTCCAGATTCTTGCTGAGAGAAATTCTCTCTCTCTCTCTCTCTCTCTCTCTCTCTCTCTCTCTCTCTCTCTCTCTCTCTCTCTCTCTGTCTCTCTCTGTCTCTCTGTCTCTCTCTCTGTCTCTCTCTGTCTCTGTCTCCCTCTGTCTCTGTCTCTCTCTCTGTCTCTGTCTCTCTTTCTCTCTCTCTGTCTCTCTCTGTCTCTGTCTCTGTCTCTCTCTCTGTCTCTCTCTGTCTCTGTCTCTCTGCAGCTATTTTGCCTCCACTATGCTTATCCCAGGAAATTCCGACTATTCAGCTTGTGCTCTTCCTTACATAGAGTATAGCTCCTCCTCCCTATTCAGTCCCTTCCTATTACATCAGCAACAGGGGTTCATACCTCCTTTTTCTTTACAGAGCCTTAATTTGAAACTAGAAGCTAAGTATCTGTTAGCATAGCGATACAAATGGATCTTCAAATTTCATTACTATTACAATTATATCCCCCAAATAAGATGTATGTTCCTTGAGGGGTGTGTAATATTTTATCAATATTACTTAGCACATAAAAGGAACTTACTAATAATTGATTGGGTGTATGTGTAAGGTTTTTGAATGGATGGATAAAATATTTTTCACTTGATTAGTTGAAAGGCAATTTGACAGTGCACAGAGAGATGGCCTTGGAGACAAGAAAATCTCTATTCAAATCCTGTATCTGACATATACTGACTGTGTGACCCTGGGCAAATCACTTAGCCTCTGTATATTCTAAGTCATAGTCTAAGACTATCAATTAAAGAGAACACCTTGTAGTGGTATAGGAGTTTTCTTATCTACAAAATGCTGTACTAAAGAAATAACAGATTCAATCCTTATTTTTTTATCACTACAAGGGAGAAATATGGGTGAATTTGAATACAGGAAATAAAGGAGAAAAATGAAAGCAAGGAGGAGTAATAATAAGAGCAATGGAGGGAGAATTAACCCAGGAGAGTGAAAAAGGAGTCAAGACAGGTGACAGTCTGGTAGACAAAGTTCTGGAGTACAGCAAGTGGGTTATGGAGTTAAAGAGTGGTCATGACAATTTAATGTTAAAGAGAAGAGAGAAAAAGCACAGCAGATAAAGATATGACAGACTGAAAGCAGTGTAAGGTAGCAGAATCTGATCTCAGCTACTGAAGAGTGTTCTTTAATGAAAATGTGACCCAGAATGGATTGATATTTTTAGAATGATGGCTAACCAAGGAGAATGCTACTGACAATAGTTGCATAAAGGTTACTGTTCAATATTTAATTTTAGAATGTCTTTTCCCCACTTTGAAACCAGAATGTTTAAGGCAGTCAAATTTTAATGAGAGCTACTATTCCTGTGGAGTGGAGAATCAGGTGTTCTGTGTATCTATAGCTATGTCAATACCTATATGCATTTGCCAGCTCACTGTTAGATTTTCAGAATTCAGTGCCACTATGGTGTTTGGGATTTTGGTGCTCTTTGGAAAGAAATTGATCTCAACAGGTTTTACAAAGTTGTGCTAGCCCAACTCTTTGGGGCAGAATTGTCCTACTGTGGAAAGCATCTGGTCATAAGGATAGGAGGCTACTTGCTTAACTGAACCATACTATGTTATTGTCATTGACTGACAATGGGTTACTTCTTTTTTTTATCAAATGCTTTATTAACTTTTAGTTTACATTGTTCATTTCCACAAGATTATGAGTTACAAATACTCTCCCCATTTTCCCCTACCCACCACCCCAAAGTAGCAATCCCACTGGATATCCCCTCCTCCCATATCTCCTCCAGTTTTTCAGTAGGGCACTGTAGATCTCTATGCCCCAGTGCCTGTATATCTCTGTATATATTTCTCATTTACATGTAAAATAAAATATTGATAATATTATATATATATATATATTAAACATTTAATTTAAAATTTTTGAATTCGAGATTCTTTCCCTTCCTCCCTTGTCACCCACCCTTACTGACAAGATAAGCAATCAATATAAGTTGTACATATGTAGCTATGCAAAACATTTCCATAATAGATATATTGTAAAAGACTAACTATATTTCCCAACCTCCTATCCCATGTCCCACTTGTTCTATTCTATAATTTGATCCTGTCCCTTTTCAAAAGTGTGTGCTTCCAAATTCTCTCTTCCCCAGCTTGCCCTCCCTTGCACTATCCTCCCCCTCATCCAAACACACACACACACACACACACACACACACACTCACACACACTCATTTCAATTCCCTTCAATTATTCTCATACTGAGAAAAGTTTCATAAGTTGCAATTATCATTTTTCCAGGTAGGAATGCAAATATTTCAACTTTGATAGTTCCTTATGATATCTTTTCCATGTTTACCTTTTCATGCTTCTCTTACTTCTTGTATCTCAATGTCAAACTTTCCATTCAATTCTGGTTTTTTTCATCAAGAATGGTTGAAAGTCCTCTATTCCACTGAATGACCATATTTCCCATTGAAATATCATGCTCAGTTTTGCTGGGTAGGTGATTCTTGATTTTAATCTCAGCTCCTTTGACCTTTGGAATATCATACACCAAGCCCTTCAATCCCTCAGTGTAGAAGCTGCCAGATCCTGTGCTATCCTTATTGTGTTTCCACAATATTCAGATTGTTTCTTCCTGGCTGCTTGTAATATGTTCTCCTTGATCTGGGAATTCTGGAACTTGGCTATAATATTCCTAGGAGTTTAATTTTTTTGGATCTTTCTCAGAAGGTGATTGGTGTATTCTTTTAACCTCTATTTTGTCCTCTGGTTCTAAAACCTCAGGGCAATTTACCTTGAGTTTCTTGAAGGATGATTTCTAGATTCTTTTTTTTTTTTTGATCATGGCCTTCCAGTAGTCCAATATTTTTTAATATCTCCTGGATCTATTTTTCAGGTTCATGGTTTTCCCAATGAGATATTTCACATTGCCTTCTCTTTTTTCATTTGTTTGGATCTGTTTAATAGCTTCCTGATTCCTCACATAGTCACTAGCTTCCATTTGCTCCAATCTAATTCTAAAGGAAAGATACTCCTCAGTGAGCTTTTGAGATTCTTTTTCCATCTGGCAGATTTAGCTTTTTAAGTCATTCTTCTCCTCATTGACTTTTTGATCCTCTTTTGTCATTTGAGTTAGTCTATTTTTTTAAGGTGTTATTTTCTTCAGTTAGGCTGTTGACTCTCATTTTATAATTTTCTTGCATCATTCTCATTTCTCTTCCCAATTTTTCATCCACTTTTCTTATTTGATTTTTAAAATCATTTTTTCAGCTCTTCTATGGCCTATAACCAGCTTGTATTTTTCTTGGAAGCTTTTGGTGCAGGAGTTCTGACTTCACTATCTTCCTCCTGTTCCATGCTTTGATCCTTTTCATCCCCAAAATAGGAGTCTAATATTAGATTCCTCTGTTTGCTTTGCTTCCCTCATTTATTGATGTTGCCATTCAATCACTTGACTTTTGGGCTTTTTGCCACAGTAGCACTCTGCCTCCAGACAGGGGAGCTTTGTATCAAATGCTCAAACCAAACATGGTTTTCTCAGCTGCTGAAGGCATTAGTTGGGTGCCCCTCTGAAGCCTCCACACTCTCTGGCAAGCTGGTCACACACCCCAGTACTGCCACCCTAGACTGCAATCCAGATCCATACAGGTTAAAGCAAAATTGATTACTCTTCATACTGGTTGCTTGGTTCCCCTACAGTGCACAGGCCAGGAGCTTAAGTGGCCATGTGGCGGCAGCTACAAGCCCAAAGTGTCTCAATGGCTTCTCCCTCCAGGGGATGAAGACCAGACCACACTCACAACTACTGGATCCCAGAGCCCACACTGCACTCACCTCTTACTTTGTCCTTTTCATCTATGGATTGATTATTCTGGAAACTTCCAGCACTGGTGGTGATCTGAAGTCCCTCCATCCAATGACTGGCAGTGGCCAACCTCATGCTAAATCCTCTGGCTTTCTTGCAGCTGGGGTCAGCCCCCAAAATCCTGCATGGGCTGCTCCCTGCCACCCTGCTGGGCTATTCTCATTGGGAGGTTAGCTTCTCTGTGTCATTTTGTGGGTGCTGTACCTCCAAAGTTTGTTCAGAGTCACCTTTTACATGAATAGGAGGTGGTAGTAACTGGAGTCCAACAGAAGTCCTGTTTCTACTCCACCATCTTGACTCTTCCCCCCATGACAATTGGTTACTTCTAGTTCTTTGGAATGAGGGCACAGTAATATGCCTCAACTCCTCAACATCTGAATAGGTGTTGGAAAGGGGGAGGATGCCAGGATAGGTGGCACAATGGAAATAATGTTACATTTTAATCCTAGTTCAACCAACTATATGGAATTTGGCAAAGCATTTAACGTTGGATGCTTCAGATTCAGTTTTTGTAAAATAAGAGACCTGGGGTAGAGCACTGGTATCAAATTCGAATAGAAACAGGGGCAACTCATTTATATTTAAGGATGGCTATTGCTTCTATCTTGGATTAATGTTAAAATGTGAGGCTATATTGTTTCATTGCATTTTTATTTAATTTTTCAAGGTATCTCACAATGGCATATTAATAATGTTCTGGTGTTCTGAGAAGTTATGGGATATGAGCTGCCTGCAGGTCATGTGTTTTGACATCTCTGAAATACACAACCTGGAAGGCTCTTCCTAGATACAGCCTAGGATCCCATAAGCCAGTGACCACATTGTTGGTTAATGTGAGTTATGTTCATAAAAAAATAGAAAATGTGTATTAAAAGAAATGACCTAACTGTGGAATTACACCATGGCTTATGTTAAGAGCCAAATGTGTGTATGTATATACGTGTGTACATGTATATTTATGTATGTATATACATTTAAATTTAAAGTTCTGAGTTCCAAATTTTATCCCTCCCTCTCTTCCTCCTCCCTGAGATGGTGAAAGTTAGATAGAAGTTTTACATGTGCAATAATGTAAAACATTTCTGTATTAGTAATTTTGTACAAGAAGAAATAAAAGAAAAGAAAAGAAAAAAGAAAGAAAGAAAGCAAAAAAAAATAACGTGCTTCAGTCTGTACTCAAAATATCAGTTCTTACTCTGGAGGTGGATAGTATGCTTCATCACTAGTCCTTTTGGATTGTCATTCATAGTTCATCATTTGAAAATATTACTATTACTGTGTATACTGTTCTTCTGGTTCTGTTCACTTCACTATGCATCAGTTCATATAAGTTTTTCCATATTTTTTTTTCTGAAATCATCCTGGTAATTTCTTATAGCACAATAAAAGTCCATTGCAATCACATACAACTGTTGTTTAGCAATTCCTCAATTGATGATCATTCCTTTAATTTCCTATTCTGAGTCACCACAAAAAGAGAGGCTACAAATATTTTTATACAAATGGATCTTTTTTTCCTTTTTTGGGGGGGGAGGGGTGATGTCTTTGGGATGGACTTAGCAGTGGTATTGCTGGATCAAAGGTTATGCCCAGTTTTGGAGCCATTTGGGCATAGTTCCAAATTGGTCTCCAGAATGATTGAATCAGTTCACAATTCCACCGACAGTGAATTAGTTTCCCAGTTTCCCCACATTCCCTCCAACATCCAACATTTTTTGTCATATTAGTGAAGATGATTGGTGTGGGTGATACTTCAGAGTATTTTTAATTTACATTTATCTAATCAATAGTGACTTAGAGCATTTTTTTTCATATGACTATAGAGAGCTTTGATATCTTTGTCTGAAAACTATCTTTTCGTATAGTTTAGCCATCAATCAATTGGGGAATTAATTATATTTTTATAGATGCTACTCAATTCTCTATGTATTTGAGAAATGAGACCTTTATCAGAGATATTTGTTGCAAAATTTCCCCCATTTTTCTGCCTTCCTTATAATTTTGGTTACATTGTTTTTGTTTGTATAAAGTCTTTTTAGATATATAGAATTAAATTTTTCTGTTTTACATTTTGTATTGCTCTCTATATATTCTTTGGTCCTAAATTCTTCCCTTATCCATAAACCTGATACATAAACTATTCCATCCTCTTTTAATTTGCTTATGGTATCATCCTTTAGGTATCTATCATATGCCCATTTTGACTTTATTGTGGTATATGGTTTGAGAGGTTGGTCTATACCTAGTTTCTGCAATGTTGATTTCCAGTTTTCCCAGCAGTTTTTGTCAAATGATGAGTTTTTGTTCCAAAAGTTTGCATCTTTGGGTTTAGCATATACTAGATTAATGTGGTCATTTATTTTAATGAAATTTCTACCTAATCTATTCCACTGATCCAACACTCTGTTTCTTAACTAGTAACAGATTGTTTTGATATTTACCACATTTTAATACAATTCAATTAGTTTGAGATCTGGTATGGCTATACCTTTCACATTTCTTTTTTCATTGATTCTCTTGATATCCTCGAGTTTTTGTTCTTTCAGATAACTTTTTTTAACAGATAATTTTTAATTATTTTTGCGAACTCTATAAAATTATTTTTGATAGTTTGGTTGGTATGGAACTGTATAAATAGATTAATTTAGGAATTATTATTATTTTTATTATAGTGACTTGGCCTACTCTTGAGCAATTCTTATTTTCCAATTGTTTAGATCTGACTTGATTTGTTATAAAACACTTGAAGTGTTTTATATCTGTGTTCATACAATTCCTAGGTTTCTCTTGGCAGGTAGAATTCTTTGCTGCTGAACTTTTTTGGCAATATATATGTTGATTATTTATGCAGATTTATTTTATATCCTGTAACTTTGCTAAATTTGTTTATTAATTCAAGTGATTTTTCAGTTGATTCTCTAGGATTCTCCAAATATAGCATCATATTATCTTCAAAGAGTGATAGCCTTGTTTTTTCTTTGCCTCTTCTTTTTTTTTCTTTTTGAAGGGCAATTGTGCTTAAGTAACTTGCCCAAGGTCACAGGGCTAGGTTTTTTTTGTTTGTTTGTGTGTGTGTGTTAAGTGCCTGAGGCCAGAAATGAACTCAGGTCCTTCTGTCTCCAGGACCAGCACTCTACTCACTGCACCACCTAGCCGCCCCTCTTTGCCTCTTCTAATTCCTTTAATTTGTTTTTCTTCTCTTATTTTTATAGCTAACATGTCTAGTACAATTTTAAATAATAGAGTTGATAATGGGCATCCTTTCTCCACCCCCCCTGATTTTTTGGGAAGGCTTCTAGCTTATCCCCATTATAAATAATGCTTGCTAATGGTTTTAAATAAATATTGCTTATAATTTTAGGATAAGTTCCATTAATTTCTATGTTTTCTAGTGTTTTTAATATAAACTTAGGGTGTTGTATTTGGTCAAAGACATTTATTTTCATCTATTAAGTTAATCATAGGATTTCTGTTATTTTTTAAATTATTGATATAGTATTTTATACTGATAATTTCCCTAATATTGAACCAGCCCTACATTGCTGATATAAATCCCAACTGGTCATAGTCTATGATCCTTGCAATCTCTTTGCTAGTATTTTATTTAAAATTTTTGAATCAATATTCATTAGGGAAATTGGTGGAAAAATTTTTACTCTTATTTTTGCTCTTCATAGTTTAGCTATCAGCACCATATTTGTGTCATAAAAGGAATGTGAAAGGACTCCCTTTGATCATGACTTTGAAGTATTCAAATAATTCTCATACTATTTCTCCTAGGTCTATTTTCTAGGTCAGTTCTTTTCAAATAAGAAATTTCACTTTTTCTTCTTCTTTTTTTTCCAAGTGCTTTATTAACTTCTGGTTTATAACATTCATTTTTTCCAGATTTTGAGTTACAACATTTTCCCCCATTTTCCCCCTATTCACCACCCCAGAATAGCAGTAATATTCTTCCTGGCTGCTTGTAATATTTCTTCCATGTTCTGGGAGCTCTGGAACATGGCTATAATATTCTTAGGGGTTTTCTTTTTGGGTGATTGGTGGATTCTTTCAATCTCTATTTTGCTCTCTGGTTCTAAAACATCAGGGCAATTTTCCCCGAGAACCTTTTTTTTTTTAAGCAATTGGGGTTAAGTAACTTGCTCAAAGTTACACGACTAGTTAATTTTTATGTGTGGGTGCTCATTTTCTGAGCCGCCCCGTGAGAATTTTTTTTTTGCTTTTTGGAGGGCAACTGGGGATAAGTACCTTGCCCAAGGTCACTCAGCTAGGTTTTCTGTGTGTGGATTAAGTGTCTGAGGCCGGATCCAACCTCAGGTCCTTCTGACTCCAGGGCCAAAGCTGTACTCACTGTGCCACATAGCTTCCCCCACCTTGAGAATTTCTTGAAGGATGATTTTTAGATTCTATCTTTGGTCATGCCTTTCAGGTAGTACAATTATTTTTAGATTATCTCACCTGGATCTATTTTCCAGGTCAGTGGTTTTTCCCATGAGATATCTCACATTGCCTTCTATTCTTTCATTTGTTTGGATCTGCTTAACAGCATCTTGATTTCCCATAAAGTCACTAGCATCCATTTGCTCCAATCTAATTCTGATGGATTGATTCTCCTCAGTGACCTTTTGAGAATCTTTTTTCCATCTGGCAAATTTGACTTTTTAAGGTATTCTTCTCCTCATTGCCTTTTTGAGCCTCCTTTGCCATTTGAGTTAGTCTATTTTTTAAGGTTTTCTTTTCCTCAGTCAGGTTGTTGACTCTCATTTCATACTTTTCTTGCATCTTTCTCATTTCTCTTCCCATTTTTTCCTCCACTTCTCTTGTCTGCTTCTTTTTTTTAAATTTATTTTAAACAGATGCTTTATTAACTTCTGGTTTACATCATTCATTTACACCAGATTTTGAGTTACAATTTTTCCCCATTTTCCCCCTACCTACCTCCCCAGAATAGCAGTTCCACAAGATATCCCCTCATCCAATCTGCTCTCCCCATGTCTTCTCCCATACCCCCTTCCACTTTACCATTAGGGCAAGGTGAATCTCTGTGCCACAATGACTACACGTATTACCCACACAGTTACACGCAAAATAGTATTAATCATAGTAATTATATATATTTGAAACATTTAATTTTAAAACTATGCATTTCAGATCCATTCCCTTCCTCCCTTGTCACCACTCAGACTGGGAAGATAAGCAATTCAGTATGTGTTGTACATGTATAGCTATGCAAAACATTACCATAGTAGATATATTGTAAAAGACTGCTTATATTTCCCTCCCACCCATCACACCCCCAACCTGGTCCATTCCCTATTTTGATCCTGTCCGTCTTCAAAAGTGGGTACTTCCAACCTCCCCTACCCCCAGAATGCCCTCCCCTCCATCATCCCCCTCTCATCCTCCTTCCCCCTATTCTCCTGCAGGGTAATATATACCATTTAGTATGTATGTCATTCTCTCCCCGAGCCAAATTCAATGAGAATATGGTCTGGCCTTTTTGCCTCGCTGTTCTTCCCCTCCCCTGCAATTACTTCCCCTTGCCTCTTTTACATGAGATAGTTTACCCTACCCTGTATCTCCCCATCTCCTCTTGCCACTTTCCTCTCTCACCTCTTAAATTCGCCCCTTAAGTATCATCCCTTCCCATCAAATTCAACATGTGCCCTCTATCTATGTATACATGTAAATATATATACACATATTCACATATGTATTCATATGCCCATATACCCTTCTTCAATTATTTTCATAATGAGAAAGTTTTCATCAGTCACCGTTACTGTTTTTCCATGTAGGAATGTAAATAGTTCGACTTTGATAAGTTCCTTTCGATTTCTTTTCCCTGATTACCTTCTCAAGCATCTCTTGCTTCTTGTGTCTCAATGTCAAATTTTCTATTTACTCCGGCTTTTTCCTCAGGAATTCTTGAAAGTCTTATATTCCACTAAATGACCATATTTTCCCCTGAAACAAAATACTCAGTTTTGCTGGTTTTCTTGGTTTTAATCCCAGCTCTTTTGACCTCTTGAATATCATATTCCATGCCCCTCAATCCCTCAGTGTAGAAGCTGCCAGGTCCTGTGCTATTCTGATTGTGTTTCCACAATATTGAAATTGTTTCTTCCTGGCTGCTTGTAGTGTTTTCTCCTTCATCTGGGAATTCTGGAACCTGGCTATAATATTCCTAGGAGTTTTCTTCTTAGGATCTTTTTCAGGAAGTGGTCAGTGTATTCTTTCAACCTCTATTTCCTCCTCTGGGTCTAAAATATCAGGGGAATTTTCCTTGAAAAGTTCTTGAAGGATGATTTCTAGGTTCTTTCTTTGATTATGGCTTTCAGGTAGACCAATAATTTTTAGATTATCTCTCTTGGATCTATTTTCCAGGTCAGTGGTTTTTCCCATGAGATATTTCACATTGCCTTCTATTCTTTCATTTGTTTGCATCTGTTTAACAGCATCTTGATTTCTCAAAAAGTCACTAGCTTCCATTTGCTCCAGTCTAACTCTGAAGGAATGAATCTCCTCAGTGAGCTTTTGGGATTCTTTTTCCATCTGGCAAAATTGGCTTTTTAATGCATTTTTCTCCTCATTGCCTTTTTCAGTCTCTTTAACCATTTTAGTTAGTCTATTTTTTAAGTTATTTTTTTTCCCTCAGTCAGGCTGTTGACTTTCATTCCGTAATTTTTCTTCATCCTTCTCATTTCTCTTCCCAATTTTTCCTCCACTTCTCTTATTTGTTTTTTAAAATCCTTCTTAAAGTCCTCTATGGCCTGTAACCAGCTCATATTTTCATTTGTGGCTTTTTGTGCAGGATTTCTGAGCTCCCAGTCCTCCTCCTGTTCCATGCTTCGATACTCTTTGCCCCCAAAATAAGAGTCTAATGTTGCATTTTTCTCTTTATTTTGTTTCGTTTGCGTAGGCATGTTGCCACTCACTCACTTACTTTACCTTTGGGCTTGTTGCCACAGTAGGCCTCTGCCACCAGACAGTGGAGCTTCTGTCCCAAAGGTTGGGGTCTTCACAACTTCTGGAGGTATTAGTTGGGTGGCCTCTGTAAAGCCCCCACATGCTCTGGCAAGCTGGATACCCACCTTACAACCTCCCCACCAGACCACAATCCAGATCCAGGGATGTTAAAGCAAGGGAGATTACCCCTCAAGACTGAATGCTGGATCTCCCTACAGTTAGCAAGCCAGGAGCTGAAGCTGCAACTGAAGCTGCAAAATGGTGGTTGTGCCTTGTCTCCTCAGCTACTTCTTGCCCCCAGGGGAAGAAGCCGATGCTTTCCCCAAATAGTGGTCCCAAAGTCCATAGGGCACTAACCTCTCACTTTATCCTAGGCATATCTGTGTTGATAATTCGGGAATCACCATAGCTGCTGTTGTTCTAGGGTCCCTCCAGCCAGCCCCTGGTCAGGCCGCCCTAGGGCTAAAACTGAGGCTTAAGCCAGCCTGGGCTTGGCTCCCAGATTGTTAAGTTGGCTGCTTCCAGAGTACTGTGCTGGCCACTTCCAGAGAGCTGTGCTGGCTATTCCCTGCCAGCTGCTGGGCTGTCCTCAGTGGGAGGTTAGCTTCTCTGTGTTGTTCTGTGGGTGCTGGAGCTCCAGATGTTGTTCAAAGTCCACCTCTTACATTGTTTGGAAGTGGTATGCGGGAGAGCACCTTGGAAGTCCTGTTTCTACTCTGCCATCTTGGCTCCGCCCCTCTCTTATCTGCTTCTTAAGGTCCTCTACTATCTGTAACCAGCCCTTATTTTCATTTGGGGCTTTTGGTGCAGTATTTCTGACCTCCCACTCCTCCTCCTGTTCCATGCTTTGATCTTCTTTGCCCCCAAAATAGGAGTCTAATGTTGCATTTTTCTGTTTATTTTGTTTCCTTTGCCTAGACATGTTGCCAGTCAATTACTTGACTTTTGGACCTGTTGCCACAGTATGATTCTGCCACCAGCCAGGGGAGCTTCTGTCCCAAACACTGGGTTTTTCTCAGGTTCTGGAAATATTAATTGGGTGTCCTCTCTGAAGCCATCACATGCTCTGGCAAGCTGGTCACACATGCCAATATCTCCACCCCAGACCACAATCCAGATCCAAAAAGGGTAAAGCAAGAGGGATTATGCCCCACTCCAAGATTGGTTGCTGGTCCCCCTACAGTCTGCAGGCCAGGAATAGAAGCTGCAATGCTGCAACATGTTGCACCCTGGACAGGTGGCTACTCAGTGGCTTCTCACCCCCAGGAGAAGAGGCTGACATGCTGCCATTTCCCAGGTCCCAAAGTCCATGCCACACTGACTTCTCACTTGGTACACAGAATCTATGTATTGGTAATTTTGGAAATGCCACAGCTGCTGGTGTTCTGGGTTCCCTCCAGTGGGCTGCTGGTCAGGCCATGCTGGGGCTAAAACCTCTGACTCATGTGGACCTGGGTTTGGCTGCCAGAGCACTTTGCTGGCCATTACCTGCTGGGCTGCTGGGTTTTATCAGCAGGAGTTTAGCTTCTCTGTTTTTTTTTGTGGGTTCTGGAGCTACAGAGTTTTTTCAGAGCCCCCTTTTACATAAGTTTGGAAATGTTGTGGGCCAGAGAGCCAAGTAAGCGCTGTTTCTACTCTTTCATCTTGCCACATTTTCTTCTTTGTTTTTACATTTTTTATTTTGTTTTATCATATTTTGATGTCTTATAGAGTCATTAACTTCCATTTGCTCAATTCCAATTTTTATGTAATTATTTTCTTCAGTGAGCTTTTGTACTTATTATTTTTCCATTTGGCCAATTCTATTTTTAGATAGTTATTTTCCATGATAAATTTTTTGCATATCTTTCCTCATGCTATTCATTCATTTTTCTGTACTTAACTTGCATTATTCTCTTATCATTTTCCCAATTTATCTTCTACTTATATAATTTGCTTTTTAAAATCCTTTCAAAGTCCTTCCAGGAATTCTTTTTGTCTAGAGATCAGATTACAGTTTTTTTTGAGGCTTCATATGTAGCTACTTTTACACTATCTCCTATTCTAACTTTATGTCTTGATCCTTCATGTGCCCACAATTACTTTCTAGAATCAAGTTTTTTTGTTGTTGTTTTGTTTTTTGCTCATTTTCTTCTGCCTATTTTGTGACTTATTTTTATGTGATAGTTGGGCTCTGGTAGTGCAGTGTCCCAAGCTTTTTGTGCTTAGGTTCAGGGTCTTACTGCTGTCTTTCACTGGGCTTTAGGGCTTAACTGTTTGCTTTCACTGTAGGGTAGGTTATTCTTCTGGCTTGTACTGGGCTAGTGGAGTCTCGCTGTTGGCTTCAACTAGGTATGGGTTTTAGCTGCTTTCCTGCCCCAGGGGTTTCTTATGACTGAGTCCTTCTAGTGGCTGGCTCTGGAGGAGGCATCTTGTTTCTGATCTTCCCCGGGGTGGGGCACTGCTGCTGGGTTGCTATGGAAACAGGGTTGCCCTGTTAGCCAGTCCCAGGGGCTTTCTTTACTACTCCTCAGCAATGTGATCAAGACCTGACTGCTGGCTGGTCCTGTGGATCTCTGGGATATGATCTTGTTGTGCTGCACACACTGCTCAATTGCCTCTGGTGCTGCTTGTGGATTGCTCCAGACTTGGAGCCCTGCTGCAGGCCCTCTGTTGTGAGGCTGGCTACTGCTACTGCTCTTGGACCTCACTCCCCCGCCCCGCCCCACTCCACAGTGAGACAAACTTCTGTGGGCTGGTAAGCTGTTTCCCAGCTCCCAGATCAATTTTGATGTAGTTTTCCAGTTGGTTGGATGGGAATTTGGGAAGACTTTGGAAGGTTCCTTCCTTACACCACTGTAATTGGCATGGGAATCTAGTCCTATATATATATATATATATATATATATATATTTAAAGTCGTATTGATGCCTTTTGCTTTCACATTGCATTATTGGACATTTTCACTTCTATAAAAAAATGGCCAGGGGGCAGCTAGGTGGCAAAGTGAGTAGAGCGTCGGCCCTGGAGTCAGAAGGACCTGAGTTCAGATCCGGCCTCAGACACTTAACGCACAAACAGAAACCTAGCCGTGTAACATTGGGCAAGTTACTTAACCCCAATTGCCCTCCAAAAAAAAAAAAAGAAAAGAAAAGAAAGAAAAAAATGGCCATATTGGAAGGGTCTTAAGTGGTCATCTATAGAACCTTACTAAACAAAGAAAAATAGAGCAGGGAGAAGGGTAATAGTTATCAGCACCAATGCAGATATCAAGGGTGATTATGTATAATTATAGAAGGAGGGGACAGTGGGTAAAGCAAAGAAGGACATATATTATTTAATCATTTGCTTTGTCGTGCATGAAATTCTTTTTTATCTGTAGAGCTGATAAGAAGCTTCATCTACCTTCTTTTAGTAAAACAGACTTGCAGAATGGAAGAATGAGAGGGACTTTTGAGGTTGTCTGCTCACTAAACTACTTAGGATAATGTCTTTTGCTTGTTTTATCTTTAGGTCTCCCAGGATTAGTGCCTTACACCATTTATTTAGTCGATGTGTTGTGTCTGACTCTTCCTGACCCTATTTGAGGTTTTCTTGGAAGAGATACTGGAGTGGTTTTGCCATTTCTTTCTCTAGTACATATTGCAGATGAAGAAACTGAGGCAAACAAGGTTAAATGACTTGCCCAACATCACACAACTAGTAAGCGTCTGAGGTCAGATTTTACTTCTGTTCCTACTGACTCTACACCTTGTCCCTCTATCAACTATGCCACCAATGAATATTTGTGGAACTGAATGCAATTGAGCCAGGTAAACAATGGATTTATTTTACAGCTGAGGAAGCTGAGGCCCAGGGAGATAAAACATTTTAACCAACACTACACAGAAGAGCCAAGATGACTACCACAACAAGAACAGTTATAACTCTCCTACCACTTCTCTTACTTCTGCTGCTGCTGCAAACGACAACAGTCACGGCAATAACATATGTACAACCACAAAAATGGTTACAGCTGGAATTTATACCTTATATAGCACATTCTTGAGCCCAGGCTACTTGGATTTGGATCCCTTGCTTTTCTCACAGCATCCAAGTACTTCAAGAAGTGAAGGGCACATTAATAACAGATTAATGGATTTTAATATCAGAGGCCAACTAGTAATCCCAGCATTTGATTTCATCTGTTTGGTAGAACAAACTCTCCAGTCATGTTCAACTGAGGAAATTCTTCAGGACAGTGCTGAATGTTACAGCTGTATCACATTTCCATATGATATGTAGGAAATGGAAATTCTGTAGGAAATGTACTCAGGAACTCCTAACTCCTGAGCCTACAAAATTTTAATTAGAGACTAATATCACTTTGATGGAATATTGATCTCTATCATCCCAACACCTTTCTGGATAATCAGATAGATATCTGCCACTAACAGCATATGTGCATACCTTCTTCCATTTCAAAAAGTTCTGTAAATATTAACACAGAAGGATGATGGCATTTTGGCAAGACAGTGAACTGTGTCATGTAATTGCTCAGTTTTCATTTGGTTATTCACATAAAGGGCAGTAAGATAATAAGTCTCTTATTCTACACTGATGTGTCAGTACAGGATTGGCCTATTCTTTTTGCTTAAGAAAATGAATTGATTGGGGTGGCTAAGTGGCACAGTGAATAGAACACCAGACCTGGATTCAGGAGGAACTCAATTCAAATTCAGCCTCAGACATTAACACTTACTCCACAGGGCAAATCAGTTAACCCCAATTGCCCTGCCTTCCCCCCTGCAAAAAAGTAATTTAGTTCATCCTGAAATTTAGCCCTTTCTTCTGATATCCACAATGTAATAGGCTTGTTAATGAAAGTAAAATAAATTACTACTTATAAGCAATAGACTGCTGTAGTTCATAGGAATGCCCAGATAATGAAGACAAATCTTGTTTTTCAAGAACTGCTTGTTAATTAATTGTTGGGTAGTTTCATTTGGTTTTGAGAAAGTGACTTAAGTTTTTGACTGCTACTATCAACAGCAGCATTGTCCATCGCTCTCTGCTCTTGCCCCCAATATAATTTTATAACCCGGTCTGTTGGTAAAAGCAGCAGCATCACGTAGTGGGTAAAAAGCCCAGCTTTGAAGTAAGGAATACAAAGGTTTATATCCCACACCTGACACATACTAAGTGTGTTATTATGTGACTAACTTGCCACAGTCAAATAAATTACTATAATGATTGCTGAGCTATAAGAGTAGAATGAGTTTCCTTTAAAAATTTCCCTACTTCTTGAGGCAGAGAGGTGGTGTGTTAGCACTGGACCAGAAGTAAAAAAAAAAAATGTGAGTTCAAACTCAACCTCAAACATTTACTAGCTGAGTGATCCTGAGTAATTCACTTAACCTCTATTTGTCTCTGTTTCCTCAATTGTAAAATAAGGATAATAATAGCAATAACTTTGCTGAGTTATTATGAGGAATAAATGATAAAAACTTTTTATAGTTCTTGGCAATAGTAGGTGATGTATAGATGCTAGTTTCCTTCACCTCCTTTTTCTACCACCAATATAACTGCATTCTGGGACATTGGCAGTCTTCTTGACCTTTGTCTTGTCACTAGACTTATTTTTAAATTTGTGGAATAAAATAAGCACTTCCATAATGTAATATAATTTAAAAAAAAGATGCTTGCACATGAAACTGCAAATCTATAAAGTTATTAATTAAATTTATTTTTCTCCCTTTTTTTTCTTTCCCTCCACCACTCCCCCCATGGCTACCATTAGACACAAGTATGTGTGCATGTATGTATGTACAATAATTCTATACATACTTATATTTATCAGTTATTTCTCTGGATGCAGGTAGAATCTCCCTTCATATATCTTTTGTAATTAATTTGAGTTTTTATAATAGTCAAAATGGCATTCTCTCAAAGTTGTTCTTGGACCAATATTGCTGTTACTGTATACACTGTTTTCTTGGTTCTGCTCATTTCATTTGTCATTATTTTGTGCAAGTCTATTCATATTTTTCTAAGATCATTGAGCTCATAATTTCTTATAGCACAGTCATATTCCATCATAAAGGTATGCCACATCTTGTTCAGTTGTTCCCCAATCGTTTCAGCTCATTGCCACTCTAAACAGAACTGCTAAAAGGATTTTTTAGAATACATAGGTTCTTTTCCTTTTCTCTTAGTCATCATTAGAAACTGACCTCATAGTGATATGCTTAGTCAAAAGCAGTTTAATTACTCTTTGTACATAATTTCAGATTGTTCTCCAAAATGATGGGACCAAGTCGTCCAATAATGAATTAGTGTCCCAATTTTTCCACATTCCCCCCAAAATTTATTATTTTCTTCTTCTGTCATGTTATCCAATCTGATAGGTATGAGATGATAACTCAAAGTTGTGTTAATTTGCATTTCTATAATAAATAATGATTATTTCATATGGCTATAATTTGTTTTGATTTCTTTATATAAAATCTGCCTTCGATTTATCAGTTGGGTAATGATTCAAATTCTTACAGATTTAACAATGTTCTTAATATTTGAGACATGAGACCTTTATCTGAGAAAATATCTATAATTTTTCCCCAAATTCTCTGTTTTCCTTCTGTTCTTGGATATATTTATTTTATTTCTACAAAACTGTTTAGTTTCATGCAATTGAAATTATCTATTTTACCTCTCACTCTCCTCTTTATCTCTTAGTTATTCATAAATTGTTCACCTATCCATAAGTCTATTAAGAATATATATTCCATGTTCTTGTAATTTCCTTATAATGTATCTCTGTATATCTAGGTCATGTGTTCCTTTAAACCTTATCTTGTTAATTGGTGTAAGATTCTGGTCTATTCCCGATTTCTGCCAGACTGTTTTCCATTTTTCCCAACAATTTTTACCAAATAATGAATTCTTATCCCGGAATCTTAAATCTTTACACTTGTCAATACAAAGTAACCATCTTTGCCGCTGAAAATTGTGTCTCCTTTGTACCATTGATTTACCTTTCTATTAGCCAGTACCAGATAATTTTGATAATTGCTTATGTATAGTTAAAGATCCAGTACTGCTAAAACTCCTTCCTTTACATTTATTTTTCACTTGTCCCCTTGATATTCCTTTTTTTTTTTGGAGGGCAGTTGGGATTAAGTGACTTGCCCAAGGTCACAGGCTACTTTTTGTGTTAGGTGTCTGAGGCTGCATTTGAACTCAGGGCCTCCTGACTCCAGAGCCAGAGCTCTATTCACTGTGCCACCTAACCACCCCAGTTTCTTTGATATTCTTGACATTTTGTGTTTTTTTTTTGTTAATTTGTTTGTTTTTTTACTCTGGAGGAGAGTGTTCGACTTTTCCCAGCTGCTTCTCACTCATATCAAATTTGTGCACAAGTCAAGACATCACTGTCTTGATGTCATTGGTTTTCTTTGAGAACTAGGGATGAACAATCACCACTACCACCACCACCACTACCGCCACTGATATAATAGTTTCTGGTTCAAATGTGCCAGAATTTATATTTGGAATTTGGAATATGCTCTAGATTTTTCTGAATACCTGGAGATAATTTAGAAGTCATTAATCCATCCTCTCTTTTTTTTTCAAAGTTCTCTCAAATTTTATTAAGAAAAACAAACATGAAAAAATGAAAAACAATCAACACTTCCAAAAAATTGTTTGAATAAAGTAAAATTTTGAGCCTTCCAGTTCTTTGTTTACATTCCTGTGCAATCACTTATTTCATTTCCATGGTGTACCCTATAATAGCAGATTAAATATTACATGATGCCCTATAATATTCAACATTATAATAGAAAATATAATAGCACACTCAGGCAAGCTACTTACTTATAATACCTTGTGAGCACAATCAAGGTGGGATTTTTGTTGTTTTATTTTGGGAGTTGTTTCCCAGGTTTAGACTAAATTGTAAGCATCTGAAGGATTAATCTCCTTTGAATCCTAATAATTTACGGCTCTGTTGAGTCAAGTAGGTTTGGTGTCTTCTGGCTCTCAGCCAATCAGGGATGGAGTCTTTGTTATATATTCCCGGAGGTGGGCATTTTGCTTTTGGGGTTCAGTCATGAGAAGGATCTTTTGACATCCTGGTCAAGACTCTGAGTGACTGTGTGTTCAGATGTCTGTGCTCCCTCGATCCAGTGATGTATGTAAAGTGTATAGCAATATTGCTATGTTCAGACAGCTAGAGCCCTATCTGTTGATCTTTGTGCTATTTTCTCTATTTGTATTTTTATATACTCACTTCTTTCTTTTTTTTATTAAACAAATGCTTTATTAACTTCTGTTTTACATCATTCATTTCCACCAGATTTTGAGTTACAATCATTTTCCCCCCATTATTCCCCTACCCAGCCTCCCAGAATAGTAGTCCCCCAAGATATCGCTTCCTCCAATCTGCTCTCTCCCATACCTTCTCCCATACCCCCATTGACTTTTCCATTAGAGGAAGGTGAGTCTTTGTGTCCCAATGCCTACAATCTTATCTCCCTATTACAAGCAAAAGAGTATTAATAATAGTATTTATATATATTTGAAACATTTAATGTTATGAACTCAAATTTCAGATCCATTTCCTTCCTCCCTTGTCACCCATTCCCTCTGGGGAGATAAGTAATTCAGTATATGTTGTACATGTCTAGCTATGCAAAACATTATCATAGTAGATATATTGTACAAGGCTGCTTATAATTCCCTCCCACTCATCCCACCCCCCACCTGGTCATTTCCTTACATGTTCCTGTCCCTCTTCTATAGTGGGTACTTCCAACCTCCCCTCACCCCAAAGATGCCCTCCCATCCATCATCACTCCTCTCATCCCCCTTCCCCCTATCCTGCTGCAGGTTGAGATATCCCATTTAGTATGTATGTCATTTTCTCCCTGAACCAAATTCAATGTGAATGTGGTTTTGCCTTTTTAGCCTTCCTTATTCTCCCCCTCCTTTGCAACCACTTCCCCTTGCTTCTTCTACATGGGATAGTTTACCCTACCCTGTCTCTCCCCATCTCCTCTTGCCACTTTCCTCTCTCACCTCATAATTTCATCCCTTGAGTATTCTCCCTTCCCAACAAATTCAACCTATGCCCTCTATCCATATATAACTGTAACCATATACACACACATTCACATATGTATTCATATGACCACACACCCTTCTTCCATTATTTTCATAGTGAGAAAGATATCATCAGTCACAGTTATTGCTTTTCCATATAGGAATGTAAATAGTTCAACTTTGATAAGTTCCTTTTGATTTCTTTTCCCTGATTACCTTCTCAGGCATCTCTTGCTTCTTATGTCTGGATGTCAAATTTTCTATTCAATTCTGGTTTTTTCCTCAAGAATGCTTGAAAGTCCTCTATTCCACTGAATGACCATATTTTCCCCTGAAACAAAATACTCAGTTTTGCTGGGTAGGTGATGCTTGGGTTCATTCCCAGTTCTTTTGCCCTCTGGAATATCATATTCCATGCCCTTTGATCCCTCAGTGTAGAAGCTGCCAGGTCCTGGGCTATTCTGATTGTGTTTCCACAATATTGAAATTGTTTCTTCCTGGCTGCTTGGAGTATTTTCTCCTTGATCTGGGGATTCTGGAACCTGGCTATAATATTCCTGGGAGTTTTCTTTTTGGGATCTTTTCAGGAGGTGATCGGTGGATTCTTTCAACCTCTATTTTGCCCTCTGGATCTAAAACATCAGGGCAGTTTTCCTTGAGAATTTCTTGAAGGGTGATTTCTAGGTTCTTTCTTTGATCATGGCTTTCAGGTAGTCCAATAATTTTTAAATTGTCTCTCCTGGATCTATTTTCCAGGTCAGTGGTTTTTCCCATGAGATATTTCACATTGCCTTCTATTCTTTCATTTGTTTGGATCTGCTTAACAGCATCTTGATTTCTCATAAAGTCATTAGTTTCCATTTGCTCCAGTCTAACTCTGAAGGAATGAATCTCCTCAGTGAACTTTTGAGATTCTTTTTCCATCTGGCAAATTCGACTTTTTAAGGCATTCTTCTCCTCATTGCCCTTTTGGGCCTCCTTTGCCATTTGAGCTAGTCTATTTTTTAAGGTGTTGTTTTCCTCAGTCAGGCTGTTGACCCTCATTTCATACTTTTCTTGCATCCTTCTCATTTCTCTTTCTAATTTTTCCTCCACTTCTCTTATTTGATTTTTCAAGTCCTTCTTAAGGCCCTCTATGGCCTGCAACCCGCTCATGTTTTCCCCTGGGGCTTTTGGAGCAGGACTTCTGACCTCACAGTCCTTTTCCTGCTCTATGCCCCCAAAATAGGAGTCTAGGGTTGCATTTTTCTGTTTCCTTTGCCGTGGCATGTTGCCATTTAATTACTTGATTTTTGGGCTTGTTGCCACACTATGGCTTTAAGGCCAGCTAGAGGAATTTTTGTCCTGAACGTGTGGGGGGCAACTTCGGTTTCTGGCAAGCTATATACCCACCCACAATTTCCACCCTAGATCACAATCCAGATCCAGGGAGGCTAAAGCAAGATCGATTACCCCCCCCAAGACTGATCGCTGGATCTCCCTATGATTTGCAGGCTGGGAGCTGGAGCTGCCTTTGAAAACTACCAAATGCCGTGTCTCCTCAGTGGCTTCAAGCCCCCAAGGGAGGGAGCCGATGCATTCCCTAAATACCGGACCCAAAGTCCATAGGACACTAACCTCTTACTTTGTCCTAGGCATGTCTATGTTGATAATTCTGGAGTCGCCACAGCTCCTGGTGTTCTGGGGTTCCTCCAGCCGGCTGCTGGCCCTGTCGCCCTGGGGCTAAAACCTCTGCTCATGTGGACCTTGGCTCGGCTCAGCTCATGTGCTCTGCGTGCTGCGCCCTGCCAGGTCCCAGACCACTGCGCTGGTCCTTCCTGCAGGGCTGCTGGGCTGTCCTCAGCAGGAGGTTAGCTTCTCTGTGTCATTCTGTTGGTGCTGGGGCTCCAGAAGTTGTTCAGAGTCCCCTTTCACATAGTTTGGGGGGAATCTGGGGGCAGAGTGGCTTGGATGAGCTGTTTCTACTCTGCCATCTTGGCTCCATCCCCCATCCTCTCTTTTTAATACACGAAAATACTGAACACCATAGACTTTAAATGATTGGTACACAGGTAGGTGGTAGGAATCTATGGTCTTAATTCTTTCTTTCCTCCTCCCTTTATCCTCTCCTGAACTTGTAACTTGCAAAATATATATAAGGTATAGATATTCCAAAACTTAATTTAGGCCTTTTCTGGCAAGGATAAGGGTAAAGATGGGGAAGGGATATAATTTTTTAAAGCAATTGGGGCTAAGGAACTTGCTTAAGGTTACATGGCCAGTCATTATTTATGTATGGGCACTCATTTTCTGAGTCCGGGACCAATCCTGGGCCATCCAGACTCCAGGGCCGGTGCTCTTACTCAGTGTGCCACCTAGCCACCCCAGGGAAGGGATATAATTGAACAGGTGGAAGAGAGAAATACCTTGACCTGGGCTTTCTAGTCTTTTGACCATTCACTTATAAAAATGTCAGGTACCACTCAAAAAATTCCGTGTCCCATAGGACTGATCTAGAGGAGGGTACTGCCATATTTCTGAGGACAGCCATTTCCAAGCACCTATAATGATATCACAACTGGGACAGAAGACTAGGGCTTAAATTATAGCTTCATTACATTTTATCTGCATGACTACACACACACACACACACACACACACACACACACACACACACACATAAACACACATAGACTTATGTATATAAGGAGCCCCTTGAGGTTTTTGAACAGGGGAGCTTTAGGAAAAAGCACATGGCTAGAAGAGCAAAGAAGAGTGATGTTATAGTTGTCAATGTGGGATTAAAAAGATCTACTAGTTGATTAGAGGAGGTAAAACTGGAAAGATTTATGAGTCAATAAGGACTTGGAGGTTGTAGACCTGGGTCTTTTGAAGGATGATGGTGCCTTTGATAGAAAGAGGAAAGTTTGGAAGAGTGCTAGTTTTTGGGGGGGAAGATAAAAATTTATACATGTTGAGTATGAGATGCCTATGAAATATCCATTTAGAAATGTCCAATGGGTAGGTGATAACTGTAGGGCTAACAAAAACATGTTATTCCTCTGACTAAATGATTGTTATTAGACAGAATAATTGGCTATGGTCACACTTTGTTGTTCAGTCATTGTTCAGGCATCTTCAATCCTACATGATCCCATTTGGGGTTTTCTTAGCAAAGATACTGTAGTGGTTTGCATTTCCTTCTCCATCTCATTTAACAGATAAAGAACCTGAGACAAACAGGGTTAGGTGACTTGCCCAGCATCACACAGCTAGTGTCTGATGTCAGATTTTAACTTGTCTTCTGACTCCCACTCTGGCACCTGGCTGTCTGTGGTCACACTGGAATCCTGGAATATAGTCACATGGTACTTGTTTGGTTTAGCATGCTGTGTTTGGTGGGGAAAATATTTACATATGACTTGATTAGAGGATTTCAGGTGAAGAGGGCCTGAGTCAAAATGTTTCTGCTTTTCTTCTAGTTTAATTCTAAACATACATGAGTAAAAAGATATATTTACAGACAAATCACATGGAGAAAAGCATGGACCAATGCATTCCAAGTTTTATGCCATGTTACTTGGCCAAATAATGCCATTCTATTGCTATCTAAAGATACCTTAGCACTAATTTCCTTGTAGATTAACTAATAATCATTTAAATTGAAAGTGTCTTTCCTTCCTCACAACCCCTCCCTACCTCAACCTCCTAGGAAGGAGAAAAGAAATACAACCATGGCAGAGTTGCATGTCTAGTCTAACTAGTCTGAATCATACTATCTGGGGTTAGGAGTTTTCATTAAAAAGTTCATGTTCTCAGTGCCTCCAGTCACCGTTCTGAGGATTATAAAGTGTGATCTCTGCTAGTATGGCAAAAAATCTTTCTTGTTATTATTTTTTTCTTTTCCTGAAATCTGTTTCCAGATATTAATATTCTTGGTGAGCAGGTTTAGAAGAGCTGATAAGGGCAATGAGAAATCACTGAGGGAAATAGTTCCCTTGAAAATAGTTTCATGGCAGAGATTGGGGGAAAGGAACCACTTAAAGTGGAAGAGGTTGACACAGAGTCAAAGTTTTATTGTTTTTAGGACTATTTGCATCTAAGATTGAAGAAAGAAATTGAATTTGGGGACAGGGTAAAATCCAAGGTAAAGGTTTTCTGCTTTTCTTGGACATGCCCTAGACAACTTCTTAATTCAAAAGTAAGCACTTATTAAGCACCCACTATTTACAAGGTCCTATTCTAGGACTAAGGTCACAAAACTAGAAAGTATAATCTCAATATTGAAAGAACCTATATTCTTTTGGAAGTAACTATATGCAAACAGACAAGTAAATACTTGAGTCATAGTTTGGTGGTTGGGGGATCCCATGGAGTATTCTCAGAGTTGCCCTTTCACATACTGGTTGATTATCCTTTATGAACTATTTCAGTACACGTGGTTGCTCATTGATTGAAGAATTTAGCATTTTACTATAATGTGAAAAGGCCAGAGTTATCTGTTAGACTGACTATTATTCTGTACAGGGGTAAGATATATTCAGTCAATAAATATTTATTAAGCGCCTGCTATGTGCTATGTACTGGGGATACAAAAAGTGGTCAAATGAACAAAACAATTAAAACAATCCCTGCCCTCTAGGAAGTGATAATCCAATGGCAGAGAAAACAAGGAAACATATATGTACAGACAAGATATATATATAGGAAAAATAGGAAATAATTAATAAAGACAAGGCACTAGAATTAAGAAAGGTTGGGAAAAGCTTCCAGTAGAATATAAAAATTTAGCTGGGCTTAAGAGAAGTCAGAGAAGCAGATGGACAGAGATGAGGGAAAGGATGGAGAGAGAGAGAGAGAGAGAGAGAGAGAGAGAGAGAGAGAGAGAGAGAGAGAGAGAGAGAGATTTTTCCCAGGTGCAAGTGTATAGGAAGAGGAATTCCCTGAGCTTGTAGTTGGTTCAAGGAACAGAAAGAAGGCCAGTGTCACTGGATCAAAGATTATGTGACTAGGAGAAAGGTGTAAGAAAGCTGGAAAAAATGATTAGGGGTTTATTTATGATGGGCTTTAAATGACTTGAGACAGACCCACCAGAATGCTATTGCAATAGTACAAGCATGAGGTTAGTAGGACCTGCTTCAGGGGGATGGAAGTAGCAGAGGATAGAAGTGGGTGTAATTGAGAGATGTTGTAAAAGTGAAATAAATGAATAGGCCATAGTAACAGATTGGATATGAGGAGATGAGAGTGAGGTGTTGATGATGGCACCTAGATTGCATGCTTCAGGAACTGGGAGGATGGTGTTTCCTTTAACAGCAACAGGGAAGTTAGGAGGTGGGAATAGATTTGGGGGTAGAAAATGAGTTTCATTTTGGATATATTGAGTATAAGGTGTCTACTGGACATCCAGTTTGAGGTGTCTGAAAGGCAGTTGGAGAAGGGAGATTGGAGATCAGCAGAAAGTTTGAGGCAGGATAGGTAGTTTTGAGAATCATCCACACAGAGATGAAAATTGTGAGCTAATGTTATCAGCAAGTAAAGTAGTATGGAGGGAAGAAAGAAGAAGGTTCAGGACAGAGCCCTGTGGGACACATATGGTTTAGATGGTGTGATCTGGATTTAGGATCCTTCAAAGGAGACTCTGTGCTATTTCAGTTAAAGGAAGATAAAATTTCTTGGTCTTTTGCCCATGTTCTCTAGTGTGATAAGTATTGTGCATTCTCTCTCTGGATTCCCTATAAGTCATATAGCCAATATATATTAGAGGTAGAACTTGAACCCAGAGCATACTGGTGACAATTTGTGAAACAGAACTGGGAATCATGAAAGAGATTTGGCCAACTGGCTCCTGTCGGTTCAATTATCACTTATATGTAGATAACTCTCAAACCAAATAACCACTCCTAATCTCTATGGATGATGTACAAATATAGATGTATAAATATACAAATATGTGCATATAATCTATATATGCATACACACACACACATACACACACACACACACACACACACACACACACATATATATATATATATATATATATATATATAGTGGATAAATTATACGATTTAGTAAGCTTTCTTGAATATTTAGTAATTTGTTGACTTGGAACTTTTAGACCACTAAAACCTGAAGGTCTTTTTTTTCCCCTAATGAACTGATAACTTGTTAACAAGTCTGTTAAAATCATAATTTATTTTGGGTCAGAACTGGGATCTTGTGGACCTTGTTCATAGACTAGCAGCACAGCTAATCCCCATAAAATAATTGTATAATTGTGTTGGAAAGATAAACAAATTTAATTGGAACTATTAGCATACAGCCCATAGGGGAAATTATTAAATTAGTAACAAATATTCAAATAAACTGAATTACCAAGCCCACGGATTATTAGGGGATAACAATAGCTTAATAATGAGCAGATAAATCTGTTGGAATGACTCATATAATGAAAATAGAGTCCTTAACAATAATTCTGATTTAAAAAACTATAAGGCAGATATATATCCGTAGAAAGAGGAAAATAATAGGCTAGTCATGGTATCTAGACCTATCAAGGCCTGTCTGGATAGGAAACCTTGTATATTTCCCAAATCATAGAAAAAAGAGGGGGCTGGGATCAGGGGTGGTTGCAATGCTAAGTTTCTACCATTTGGCTCAAGTGTGAGTTGGAACAGATCAGGAACAAAGCTTTGCCAGCTGGCTGATCACTTGAGGCTAACCATAATGGAAGTGATCTGGAGAACAGGCAAAAGGCTGCTATTTTCCTAGGCCAATAGATGATAAAAGATAGGGAAAATCTGAGCAACAACAGGAAACTGTTCTCCTGTTTCTAGTCAGAAAGTCAGAGAAATGACAAAGAGCTGCACCTGCTATACAGATTGGGAATAGAATTGTGATTTCATTAGTATGCAGAATTCCTTCCTAGGTGAGAAGTATCTTTTGTCAACCCAGTTGCCAACTACCACTTCTCTGAAATTTGTGATCTTAGACAGTTTCCTAGAACACTGAGATGTTAAGTTTTTTTGTTTTGTTTTGTTTTGTTTTGTTTTTGGTTAGTTGAAGCTCTTGCTAAGGTATAGTTCTCGGCATTCCAGAAGCTAAAAGATGCTACCCAGGACCTAACCACAGTGGGTTTAGACTTAATGCAGACATCTGGTTGCCCATGCCCGATTGTAGCTCACAACACACAAGCTCAAGCAATCCACCATCCTCAACATCCTTTGAACCTGTGCCACACTACTTAGTATGTATAGAAAGAGTTTAATGAGATTAAGAAACAAACAAAACTATATGCTGTTACCCTATTACTCTCAAACTTTTATTTAGAAAAAAAAGATTCTTCATATTTTTGCTAAATGGATTATGATTCTTTATTTTGCTAGTACTTAAATTAGTTTTACTCTGAGGTTTATAAACTACTTAATCTTATAAAGTAACACAAGTTTAAACAAAACAGAATGGAAGGGGGATTATATCTATCTATCTATCTATCTATCCATCTATATCTATATATAGATATAGATGGATAGATAGATACACATACATAAACACACATACAAATATATGCATGTAGGTGCGTATTTACGTGCATATTTACTATATATATGTACATATATTACATATAAAATTTTATCCTATTTTAAATGCTGCTAAGTTGCTGAATGGTATATATTACTGGAATGTCAAAATTCTGTAAAGCTCAGATATGACCTTCAATCTTATGAAGTAAATATCATATTCTCTTTATCCCCTTTTATTGTAGAATATCCTTGAAGCTTGTTCAGTTTCCCTTGTGACCTTGTGAAAGGAGAGAAAATATGTCCATTTGTCACCTGAAACACTTTATCCATTTCAAAATGGCCACCACAACAGCATGTGGCTATTTTGGGACTCCCATTGTTTGACTAAAATAGATTTTGTTGGCAGAGTCTATGTCTCAAAAAAATTGTTTGCTCGGTATGCTCATTACTTTATGTCAACTCTCAGGATAGCGTTTTCCAACAATTTAAAAGAATTCTTCCCCCAAATAGGTTAAGTGAATGGTGTTATTTAACTGTGTGTCACATGGGAGTATGGACAGCAGCTGTGTAGGACTGATTAGGCAGGAGCTAGTATTAAGAGAATCAGGTAGAAGGCTGGGTCAAAAACAAGCAAATCAAAGGCAAATATACCTTAAGTAAGTTAGAGGTCACAACAAATCAGGGGTCTGAAATTCACCAAGTCAAAATAGAAGTCAGGGAATTGTCATTACTACTGGTCAAAGAAAGTGTCTATGAGCTAGACTGCTAGAGGATCAGAGAAGAGGCTAGAAGAGTTATAACCCTCAGGAGTAGAGATAAACAAAATCTCAGAAGTCAGAAAAAAAAGCAGAGCCAGGAGAGAACAAATAATTTCCAGATATTAAGATAAATTTGGATCAAGAATCCAGAATTTCAAGCAGTTTAAGTCAAGGGCACATTTAAAAGAAACACTGGTGTGAACCTAATTCTAGACTATTTCTTTTTGAGTTTTACACCACTGGACTAATGAATAAAGACTTAGAGTCAAGAGTCAAAAGAGCTGCTTTCACTTCCTGTCTGAGGCACCTACTAGCTCTCCAGTCATGTGTAAAGCATAGCCTTTTGGACACTCAGTTTCCCCATTTTTAAAAAGGAAGTGATATGACAGGTACTACCTTTCTTACATGGTTGCTGTGAGGAAAAGGCCTGTGGAAAACTTTAAATGCTACAGAAATAGAATCATATACTTTAACTTAGAAGGAACCACAGATACCACATAGACCAGGCAATTGATTTCATAGGTAATAAAATTGATGCTCAGAAAGGATGAGTGAATAGACTAAAGTCATGCAAATAATAACTAGGCCAAAACTTGAACCTGAGACTCCAATATTATGTACTCTTTTACCTGCAACACACTACCTTTCAAATAAATTATTCTTATAGATCGGGAACTAACAATTTCTCAATGGAAGGTAGAACCCAAAAGCTATGCTATGTTTTCCTACCCATCATATTATTCATACTGAAAGATCTGGAGTCCCTTTTTGGTAACATTAACTACTGTTAAAATAAACTAAAGGATAACTTAAGATAAAAAGAAAAAAAAAGTGGTTCAAGCAATCAAGAGTCATCCCTCTGCCTAACAGGGAAAAGTATGTGACTTCCTAAGAATTAAATGGAAATGCATGAATTACGTTTTTTAAGCAATTGGGGTTAAGTAACTTGCTCAAGGTTACATGGCTAGTAATTATTTATGTGTGGGTGCTCATTTTCTGAGGCCGGATTTGATCTCGGGTCATCCCAACTCTGAGGCCGGCGCTCTTACTCACTGCGCCACCTAGTCACCCCTTTTAGGGCAATTGGGGTTAAGTAACTTGCCCAAGGTCACAAGGCTAGATTTTTGTTTGTGTGGGTTAAGTGTCTGAGGCTGGATCCGAACTCAGGTCCTTCTGACTCCAGGGCCGGCGCTCTACTCACTGTGCCACCTCACCGCCCCATGAATTACATTTAAAAATTATAAAAAATAAAATGTAATGTTTGTTTAAAAAAATAAAAATTATTCAGCAGGAGAGGAGCCAAGATGGCTAAAAGGAAGTAGTAACCGCACTGAGCTCCTCGGTCCCTAAGTCTCAAAAGGTGAATCTGAGCGGATTCCAGACTGACAGAGCCCACTGGAAGACGGAGTGTGGCAGAGTCCAGCCCAGGAGGTTGCCCAGTGTGTCCGGACAGGATGAGCACATAACTCATGGGGTCTGCACAGCTCAGACCTAAGAGCAGACAAGCAGAGTACACCAGAGAAAGAAAAAGCCCAGCCTGCAGATTTCCCAAGGATGAATCACAGTCATCTCACCTTCATCTCATGAAGGGACAGGAAGGCTCATTGGAGCCAGATAGGAGAGTCAGCCTCCAGTGGAGAGAGATGCTTCTCCAGGCTGCATTTGGACACCAGCCAGAAAGTTTAGAAACTGAATGCCTGTATAACAGAGGGGCTGGAATGGCAAAGTAAATTTTAGCTGCTCTGATCCTCCCATTCCTCCTTCATGAAGCAGAAAACCCAAAGATAAGTCTCCCACTCAGATTGAAATCCCAAGTTAATGGAAATAGCGCCAGGCTTGAGAGTCTCCAAGAAGGGCTGTAACTGAGACAGCCAGGAGTCTGAAGAGAAGAGAGGGAGGGGTCCCAACAAGCCCCACCTCACCTCACCAACAAAAGTCTACTTATAGCCCAGGGGTATAGAGGCAGAAATCTGAAGTGGTCAGACTCACCCCCACCTATGCATCTACATTCTTCACTGACTTCCCTGACTTAGCCATAAACTAGCCACCCAGAGGTATTCAAAGTCAAAGATCAGGCCCTAAACTCATAGCCTGGGAAACTAAGAAACAGGAAATCACAATGGGAAGGAAGGATGCTGAGAAAGAGAAGGGAAAGGCAAGAAAGTCTATTCGAGCCTACTAGGTAGGGCATGAACAACCAAATACACAGGATAATATAGACTCTCTACCCACACCTGAGACCACAGAAGAAAACATGAACTAGTCTCAAGCCCAAATAGCATTCCTGGAGGAGCTTAAGAAAACTTTTAAAGACCAAATAAGGGAAGCAGTGACCAACATGGAAAAAAGTCTCAAACGTAGAATTAGTGAAGTAATTGGAGAAAATACCTCCCTAAAAAAGGACCTTCAAAAATTAACTGAAGACCATAATTCCCTAAAAATTAGATTCAATCAAACAGAAACTCAGAACTCTATGATGCAGCAAGAGTCAATCAAACAAAACAAGACGATTGAAAAATTGGAAGATAATGTAAAATATCTCACTGGAAAAATAACTGACCTACAGAACAGATCCAGGAAAGACAACTCAAAAATTATTGGTCTACCAGAAAGCCATGATGAAAAAAGCAACCTAGATAAAATCTTCAAAGAGATTGTCAAAGAAAACTGTCCTTAGTTCCTGGAATCAGAAGATGAAATAGCTTTCGATAGAATTCACCGGCGTCCTCCTGAAAGAGATCCCAAATTGAAAACTCCAAGAAATATAGTACCCAAATTCCAGAATTACAAGATTAAAGACAAAAAAATATAAGGAGCCAGAAAGAAACAATTCGAATATTGAGGAACTACAGTTAGGATCACACAGGACTTAGCAGCTTCTACATTAAAAGAGCAGAGGGACTGGAATTTGATATTTCCTAGGGCAAGAGAGCTAGGACTACAAACAAGGATTAACTACCTGGCAAAATTGAGTATAATCTTTCAGGCAAAGAGATGGTCGTTTAATGAAATATGGGACTTCCAGACTTTCCTGATGAAAAAGCCAGAGCTCAATGGAAAATTTGATCTCCAATTACAAGACTCAAGAAAAAGATAAAAAGGTAAACAAGGGAAACAAAGACTCACACATTCATAAGTGCACATGCCCACACCCACAAACACATGCTCATTACTTGGGATTCAACAAGAGCAAAATGTTCACATCCCTATATGTGGAGCTGATAACTGTCAATATTCAACATTTTTATGATTATCATGACCTTCAAAAGTGCTATACTTAGATAGAGGGTATGGGTATGAATACACTAATCTGAAGATGAAAAAAAACTATTAAGGGGATCAAAGGGACTGTAATGGGAAAAAGGAAAGGATGAGCTAGGAAAAGGTAAAATATGCCATCTGAAGAGGCATCAAAACACATTTTATAAGAGAGGAAAGAAAGAGGGAGAAGAACATCATTTAAACACTATTCTCACTGGTTCTGGTTCAAAGATGGTTCAACTTAATCAGTGAAATTTAAGATTCTAATGTGAATAGACACATAAGTTTATTATATAGAGCAAAAGGCGGGAGGAAGAGGAGCACTGTTTGAAATTTACTCTCATTGGTTTGGAATCATACGGGGAGTAATTTACTCTGATAAGTATAAAAATTTATTATGTCCTATAGATAGTGGAAGGGTAAGGGGAGGTGAAAAGGAGGAGACTAAATGTGGGTTTAGAAGGGAGGGAAACTGTAGTGAGGGGAGAGGGTAGTTTAAGAAGGGGGGTCGCTGAGTGGGAACACTGAGGGAGGGGGTGGTCAAAAGGGAAATATTCAAGGAGGGGAAGGGAGAAGAAAGAAAAAAAAACATAAACAAGGGAGAGAATAGGATGGAGGGGAACAGACAGATAGTCATCATTACTGTGAATGTGAATAGGATGAACTCTCCTATAAAACAGAGGCAAATAGCAGAATGGATTAAAAATCATAATCCTACAATATGCTGTCTATAAGAAACACATTTGAAACAAAGGGATACCCACAGGGTAAAGGTAAAAGGTTGGAGTAAAATTTATTATGCCTCAGCTAAAGTAAAAAAAGCAGGCATAGCAATACTTATCTCAGATAAAGCAAAAGCAAAATAGATCCAATTAAAAGAGATAAGGAAGGAAACTATATCCTGCTAAAAGTCATAATTGAGAATGAAGCAATATCATTACTTAACATATATGCACAAAGTTATATAGCATCCAAATTCCCAGAGGAGTAGTTAAAGGAATTAGAGGAAGAAATAGATAGTAAAACTATACTAGTGGGGAACCTTAATCTCCCCCTCTCTGAACTCGATAAATCTAACTTTAAAATGAACAAGAAAGAAGTTAAGGAGGTGAATAGAATCTTAGAGAGATATGATGGTTCTCTGCAGAAATCTGAATGGGGATAAAAAGGAATTTACTTTCTTCTCAGCAGAACGTGGTACATACTCAAAAATAGAGCATGTACTAGGACATAAAACCTCACAATCCAGTGCAAAAAGGCAGAAATATTGAATGCATCATTCTCAGATCATGATGCAATAAGAATTATATGCAATAAAGGGCCAGAGAAAGATAGACTAAAAACTAATTGGAAATTAAAAAAATCTAATCCTAAAGAATGGATGGGTCAAACAAGAAATTATGGAAGCAATCAGTACTTTCATTCAAGGGAATGATAATAATGAGACAGCATACCAAAATTTGTGGGATGCACTAAAGGCAGTTCTCAGGGGAAGTTTTATATCCCTGAATGCATACATGAATAAATTAGAGAAAAAGGAGGTCAATGAATTGGACATGCAATTGAAAAAGCTAGAAAGAGAACGGATTGAAAACCCCCAATTTAGCACTAAATTAGAAATATTGAAAACCAAAGGAAAGATTAATAAAATTGAAATTAAGAAAACTATTGAATTAATAAATATAACTAAGAGCTGGTTTTATGCAAAAATCAACAAAATTGATAGACAGTCAATATGATAAAAAAAGAAAGAAGAAAACCAAATTATGAGTATCAAAAATGAAAAAGGTGAATCTACCTCTAATGAAGAGGAAATCAAAAGAATAATGAGGAATTTTTTCCCATTGTATGCACATAAATATGACAATCTTAGTGAAATGGATGAATATTTACAAAATCACAAGTTGCCCAGATTAACTGATGAAGATGTGAATTACCTAAATAACCCCATCTCAGAAAAAGAAATCAAACAAGCCATTAATGAACTCCTTAGGAAAAAATCTCCAGGGCCAGATGGGTTTATTAGTGAATTCTATCAAACTTTTAAAGAACAATTGATTCCAATACTCTTCAAAGTATTTGGGAAAATTAGTGAAGAAGGAGTCCTACCAAACTCTTTCTATGACACAAATATGGTACTGATTCCTAAATCAGGAAGAGATAAAACAGAGAAAGAAAATTATAGACCAATTTCCCTCATGAATTTAGATGCAAAAATTTTTAAATAAAATATTAGCCAAAAGACTCCAACAACTTATCACAAAAATAATACTCCCTGATCATGTAGGATTCATTCCAGGAATGCATGGATGGTTTAGTATTAGGAAAACTATCAGTGTAATTGAGCATATCAACAATAAAATTAGCAGAAACCACATGATCATCTCAAGAGATGCAGAAAAGGCTTTTGACAAAGTACAACATCCATTCCTATTAAAAACACTAGAAAGCATAGGAATAAATGGAGCCTTCCTTAAAATAGTTGATAGCATCTATTTAAAACCATCAGCAAGTATTATATGCAATGGGGATAAACTAGAATCCTTTCCAATAAGATCAGGAGTGAAACAAGGGTGTACACTATCACCCCTCTTATTCAGTCTGGTACTAGAAACACTAGTAGTAGCAATTAGAGAAGAAAAAGAAATCAAAGGAATCAAATGAGGCAAAGAAGTGACCAAGCTATCACTCTTTGCAGATGATATGATGATATACTTAGAGAATCCTAGAGAATCAAGTATAAAACTACTTGAGACAATAAATAAATTTGGCAAAGTTGCAGGATATAAAATAAACCCACATAAATCCTGAGCATTCCTGTACATCTCTAATGAAACTCAACAGCAAGAGATAGAAAGAGAAATCCCATTTAAAGTCACTGTAGATATTATAAAATATTTGGGAATCTACTTGCCAAAAGAAACCCAGAATCTATATAATCACAACTACAAAACACTTCTCACACAAATAAAATCAGATCTAAATAGTTGGAAAAATATCACTTGCTTGTGGCTGGGTCGAGCTAACATAATAAAAATGACAATTTTACCCCAACTAAACTATATATTTAGTGCCATCCCAATCAGTTTATCAAAAAACTACTTTTTAGAGTTAGACAAAATAATAACAAAATTTATTTGGAAAAACAAATGGTCTAGAATATCAAGGGAATTAATGAAAAGAAATGCTATTGAAGGTGGACTAGCTATGCCAGATCTCAATCTGTATTATACAGCAGCAGTCATCAAAACTGCTTGGTACTGACAGAGGTGTAGAGTAGTGGATAAATGGAATAGATTAGGCACAGGAGACCAAGCAGTTAATGAATATAGTAATCTATTTTTCAAGGAACAAATATTTATTAAATGCTTACTCTGTTCCAAGTACTGTGTTTAACAACAGGGATACAAATATAAGCAAAGAGAAAGATAGTCCCTGTCCTCAAGGAACTTACAATCCAATGTATGAAGGCATCGCATGAAAGGGAACTGAAGACCATGTTTGTGTGTGGGTATGGTCTTGAAGTTCCAAAAGTCAGAAGTAGAACTGGGAGTGGAATGAATGTTGGTTGACCTGGGCCCCTCGCTGAAAGGGAGGCTCCCCAGATAACTTGCCAGCATGAGGGTAGAAGGTCTGGGGTGAGGAAACTACAGAGGTGAATGAATGTTCCAGAGTGAGAAGGTTCCTGTAATGGAAATGCAATTTTTTTTTCTGGTAGTTTTAGTATATATATATATATATATATATATACTAAACTGTATATATATATGTATATATATATATATATATATGTATGTATATATTTGAAACATTTAATGTTACGACCTCGAATTTCAGATCCATTTCCTTCCTCCCTTGTCACCCATTCCTTCTTGGAAGATAAGTAATTCAGTATATGTTGTACATTTTTAGCTATGCAAAACATTATCATGGTAGATATATTGTACAAGGCTGCTTATAATTCCCTCTCACTCATCCCACCCCCCACTTGGTCGATTCCCTAAATGATCCCGTCCCTCTTCTATAGTGGGTACTTCCAACCTCCCCTCACCCCAAGTATGCCCTCCCATCCATCATCTCTCCTCTCATCCTCCTTCCCCCTATCCTGCTGCAGGTTGAGATATCCCATTTAGTATATATGTCATTTTCTCCCTGAACCAAATTCAATGGGATTGTGGTTTTGCCTTTTTAGCCTTCCTTATTCTCCCCCTCCTTTGCAACCACTTCCCCTACATGAGATAGTTTACCCTACCATGTCTCTCCCCATCTCCTCTTGCCACTTTCCTCTCTACCTCATAATTTCATCCCTTGAGTATTCTCCCTTCCCAACAAATTCAACCTATGCCCTCTATCCATATATAACTGTAACCATATACACACACATTCACATATGTATTCATATGACCACACCCCCTTCTTCCATTATTTTCATAGTGAGAAAGATATCATCAGTCACAGATATTGCTTTTCCATATAGGAATGTAAATAGTTCAGCTTTGATAAGTTCCTTTTGATTTCTTTTCCCTGAATACCTTCTCAGGCATCTCTTACTTCTTGTGTCTGGATGTCAAATTTTCTATTCAACTCTGGTTTTTTCCTCAAGAATGCTTGAAAGTCCTCTATTCCACTGAATGACCATATTTTCCCTGAAACAAAATACTCAGTTTTGCTGGGTAGGTGACCCTTGGGTTCATTCCCAGTTCTTTTGCCCTCTGGAATATCATATTCCATGCCCTTCGATCCCTCAGTGTAGAAGCTGCCAGGTCCTGGGCTATTCTGATTGTGTTTCCACAATATTGAAATTGTTTCTTCCTGGCTGCTTGTAGTATTTTCTCCTTGATCTGGGGATTCTGGAACCTGGCTATAATATTTCTGGGAGTTTTCTTTTTGGGATCTTTTTCAGGAGGTGATCGGTGGATTCTTTCAACCTCTATTTTGCCCTCTGGATCTAAAACATCAGGGCAGTTTTCCTTGAGAATTTCTTGAAGGGTGATTTCTAGGTTCTTTCCTTGATCATGGCTTTCAGGTAGTCCAATAAAGTAATCTATTTTTCGATAAACCCAAAGACCCCAGTTTTTGGGATAAGAATGCACTATTTGACAAAAACTGTTGGGAAAACTGGAATACAGTATGGCAGAAATTGGGCATAGATCATTATCTAACTCCATATACCAAAATCAAGTCTAAATGGTTTCATGATATAAGTGTAAAGTATGATACTGTAAGCAATTTGGGAAAGCAAGGAATAGTTTACCTGACAGATTTGTGGAGAGGGGAAGACTTTAGGACCAAACAAGAATTAGTGAGCATTATAAAATGCAAAATGGATAATTTTGATTACATTAAATTGAAAAGCTTCTGTATACACAAAGCCAATGTAACCAAGATCAAGAAGGAAGTCGGAAATTGGGAAAGAATTTTTACAACTTGTGGCTCTGATAAAGGACTCATTTCTAAAATTTATAGAGAATTGAGCAAAATCTATATGAATACAAGTCACTCCCCAATTGATAAATGGTCAAAGCATATGAACAGGCAGTTTTCAGAGAAATAAATTAAAGATATCTATAAGCATATGAAGAAATGCTCTAAATCATTATTAATTAGAGAAATGAAAATCAAAACAACTCTGAGATACCACATCCCTCCAGTCAGATTGGCTAAGATGACAAAACAAGAAAGTGACAAATGCTGGAGAGGATGTGGACAAATTGGAACACTAATACATTGCTGGTGGAGTTGTGAACTTTTCCAAAAATTCTGGAGAGCAATCTGGAATTATGCCCAAAGGATTATAAATAATTTCATACCCTTTGACCCAGCCACCACTTCTAGGGTTATATCCCTAAGAGATCATAGAAGTGGGAGGAAGACCCATATATACAAAAATATTTTTAGCAGCCCTTTTTGTGGTTGCAAAGAATTGGAAACTAAAGGGGTGCCCATCAATTGGGGAATGGCTAAACATGTTGAGGTATATGAATGTAATGGAATATTATTGTGCTATAAGAAATGAGGAGGTGATGGATTTCACAATTGCCTGGAGAGACTTATACAAACTGATGCTGAGCGAGAAGAGTAGAATGAGAAGAAATGTGTATACAATCACAGACATACCATATCTGTGATGACCAACTATGGCAGACTGGACTCTTTTCAGCAATGCAGTGATATAAGTCAATCCTGAAAGACTCAAAAAAGTGAGAAAAGTGCCATCCAGAGATATAACTAGAAAGAACTGAGCCTGAATCCTGATGGAAGCAAACTAAATGATCTTTTTTCTTTTCGTTGTTTGGTTTTATTTCTTCCTTACCATCTTTCATCCCACCTAGTACAATATGCCTTTGTA
The DNA here is from genome assembly GCA_011680675.1 of Gymnobelideus leadbeateri. Taxonomy (NCBI): domain Eukaryota; kingdom Metazoa; phylum Chordata; class Mammalia; order Diprotodontia; family Petauridae; genus Gymnobelideus; species Gymnobelideus leadbeateri. The sequence continues at coordinate 366,093 of WOXC01010071.1, forward strand.
ATTGGAATAATGTCTAATATGAATGCATTTGCAGATCCTCTACTGGACTATATGGTGTCGTGGGGGGGGGGGGAGGGAAGTAAATGAAATTTGAAAATCAAGGAACTATGGAATTGAATCTTGTTAACTGAAATTAAACTAATAAATTAATTTAAAAAAATCTAGTAAGAGAAATAGAGTAAAAATGGGAAGAGAAATGAGAGTGATGCATTTAGAAATTCATGAAAAACAAGTCAGTAACTTTCTAAAGTAGACCAAAAAATGCTGAAGAAAACAACACCTGAAAAAATAGACTAACCTAAATGGCAAAAAAGGTCCAAAAAGCCAATGAGGAGAAGAATACATTAAAAAGCAGTTTGACCAAATGGAAAAGGAGGTCCAAAAACTTACTGAAGAAAATAATTCCTTAAAAATTAGAATGGAGGAGCAGCTAGGTGACATAGTGAATAAAGCACCAGCCCTGAAGTCAGGAGGACCTGAGGTCAAATCTGGCCTCATACACTTGACACACTTAATAGCTATGTGACCTTGGTCAAACCACTCAACCCAAATTGCCATGCCTTTCCACTTCCAAAAAAGGCAAAAACAGAAACAAAACAAAACAAAATAAAATAAAATGTAGCAAATGGAAACTAATGGCTTTATGAAAAGCCAAGAAATTATAAAACAAAATGAAAAGAATGAAAAAACAGAAGATAAGGTGAAAAATCTCATTGGTAAAACAACTGACCTGGAAAATAGAATCAGGAGAGATAATTAAAAAAAAAATTATTTGACTACCTGAAAGCCATGATCAAAATAAGAGCCTGGACTTCATCTTGCATGAAATTATCAAGTAAAGCTGCCCAGATGTCCTAGAATCAGAGAGTAAAATAGAAATTAAAAGAATCCACTGATCATCTCCTGAAAGAGATCTCAAAAGGAAAACTTCTAAGAATATTGTAGCCAAATTTCAGAGTTCTCAGGTCAAGGAAAAAATATTGGAAGCAGCCAGGAAGTAACAATTCAAGTCTTGTGGAAACACAATCAAGATAACACAATACCTAGCAGCTTCTATATTAAATGATTGTATGACTTGGAATATGATATTGTGGAAGTCTAAGGAGCTAGGATTAAAACCAAGAATCACCTGCCCAACAAAACTGAGTATAATACTTCAAGGGGATAAATCAATTTTTTTTTTCTTTTTGGAGGGGGGAAGGTAGGGCAATTGGGGTTAAGTGACTTGCTCAAGGTCACATGGCTAGTTTTTTTTGTGAAGTGTCATAGGCTGGATTTGAACTTAGATCCTCCTGATTTCAGAGCTGGTGCTCTATTCACTGTACCATCTAGCCACCCCTAAGATTTAAGAATTTCTTTTTATTTTTTGCAGGGGGGAAGGCAGAGCAATTGGGGTTAAGTTACTTGCCCAAGGTCACACGGCTAGCAAATGTTAAGTGCCTGAGGCCAGATTTGAACTCAGGTCCTTCTGACTCCAGGGCCCATGCTATATTCACTGAGCCACCTAGCTCTATTCACTGTTCGACTAGCCACCCTGGAAAAATGAATATTTAATGAAACATAGCACTTTCAAGCATTCATGAGGAAAAGACCAGAACTAAATAGAAAATTTTACTTTCAAATATAAGAATCAAGAGAAGCATGAGAAAATCAATAGGAAAGAGAAATCATAAGGGGCATATTAAAGTTGAACTGTTTACATTCCTACCTGTAAAGATCTTTCTCAGTACAGGTGAGTTGAATATGAAGGGGTGATATCTAAAAAATAAATTAAGGGATGACAGAGAAATTTCCTGATAAAAGGAGAAAGGGAGAGGTATAATATTGTAAATCATCTCTTATAAAAGAGGCAAGAAAGAGCTTTAGAAATGGAGGGAAAGGGTGGAGGTGAAAAGGAGTAGGTGAACCTTACTTTCATCAGATTTGACTTAAGAGGGAATAACATACACACTCAATTGTATATGGAAATACAGTTAACCCTACAGGAAAGTAGTGGGAAAGAGGGATAAGAGATGGGGTAATGATAGACAGGAGGGTAGATTGAGGGAGGGGGAAATCAGAAGTAAATACTTTGAGGAGGGAAAGGTCTAAGGTGAGAAGAGAATAAATGGAGAGAGGGACAAGATGGAAGGAAATATAGTCTTTCATAACATGACTGTTATGGAAGTGTTTTGCATGACTACACATGCAAAACCTATATTGAATTGCTTGCCTTCTCAATGAAGGTGGGTGGGAAGTGAAGAAGGGAGAGAAAATATGGAACTCAAAAGTTTTAAAAATTAATGTTAAAATGATTTTTCCATGCAACTGGAAAATAAGATATACAGGCAATGTGTTATAGAAATCTATCTTACCCTGTTGGAAAATAGAAGGGAATGGGATGGGGTGGGGGGGGGGTGATAGAAGAGAGGACAGATTGGGGAAAGGGATAATCAAAATGCATTCTGTCTTTGGGTGGGGTTAGGGGAGAGATGGTGTGAAAATTTGGAACTCAAAATCTTTTGGAAGTAAATGTTCAAATGTGAAAATAAATTAACAAAATTTTCTCCATAATGATTGGACTAATTCATTACTCTACCAAGAGTTTATTAGTGTACTTGTTTTTCTTTCATCCCTTCCAGCATTTGTCATTTCTGATAAATGCAGATTGGTACCTCAGACTTGTTTTAATTTTCTTTCCCTAATCAATAATTATTTGTACCATTATTTCATATGATTACAGATAGCTTTGATTTGTTCTTCTGTAAATTTCCTGTGTATATCATTTGACCTTTTAGAAATTGAGGAATGGCTCTTTCCTTTAACAAATTTTTCTCAATTCTATATTCATTATATATTTGAGAAATGAGGTCTTTATCAAAGAAACTTGCTGTAAAAATATCTGACATTACTTTCCTGTCTATGGTTGTTGTTGTTGAGTTGTTTTCAGTTGTATTCAACTCTTTTTGGCCCATTTTCATTTTTCATAGCAAAGGTACTGTACTGGTTCATGATTTACCTCGATAGCTTATTTTACAGATAAAGAAGCTGAGGAAGACAGGGGAAAGTGACTTGGGTTAAGTGACTTGCTTATGTCATACGCCAGTGAGGCCAGATTTGAATTCATGAATATGAATGTTCCTACCTCACACCCAGAATTTTATCTTCTGTGCCACCCAGCTAACCTTATCTATGGTAACATTTTAGCAAAATGTGATTTTCCTAATTATATTTTAATTAGATGTATTTTTGCCTTTGTTTTGTCTGAAATCATGATTGCCAGCCCTCTTTTTTTTTGTTTTTGCTTTTTTATTTCAGCTGAATTGAATTAAATTCTGCTCTAGCTCTTTATTTTAATTTTATTTAAAGTTTGTGTTTTTCTGCTCCCAGTTTGACTCTTGTAAACAATATATTGTTGAGTTCCAGTTTCAAATTCATTTTTGTATCTGTTTCCATTTCATAGGTGAACTCATTCCATTCCCATTCCCATTAATTACTAACACTTATTTCACTCCATCCCATTTTCTTATTTTTCTTTTCTTTCTTTTTTTTAATCTTGCATCTCCTCAAAAATGTACTTTGCTTTAAACCACTGCCTCCCTTAATCCCTTCTTTTTTTCATCACCCCAGTCCCACCCAGGCCTCATTTTATTCCATCCTCTTCTTATTTCCCTCTTGGGTAAGTTACATTTCTCTACATACCTGAGTGTGTCTATATATTCTTCACTCTTTGCAGCAATTTTGATGAAAGTGAAGTTCATTGATTGCCCCTCCCTCCATTTCCCCCCTCTACTGTGAAAGATATTCCTTGCTTGCCCCTTTAAAGTGAAAAAAATTTCCCCATTCTACCTCTAACTTCCCCCTTCTCCCAATGAATCCCTCTTTCTTACCCATTCATATATTTTGGGGAAAATCCTTCCAACATAATCTACTCCCATCCATGCCCTCATTCTATATAAAGTCCTATGTAATGACCCTAGTAATGATAAAAATTCTTAGGATGTACCTGTGTCATCTTGCCATATAGAAATAAAATTAAAATGATTAACTTTATTGACATGCTTATGATTCCTCTTCCATGTATACCTTTTAATGCTTCTCTTGAGTCTTAGGTTTGAGTCACTGTGCCAGGGTTCAGGCTTTTTCATTCTGTTGTTTACATTGCTAGTTCTGGGAGTCTGCAAGATTTTTGTGCTTCTAAATTTGTGATACTGGGAGAGCTATGACATTGCCTCCTGGTATGTTCTCTGGTCTTTCCCCGGAAAGGCTCCCTGATCCCCTGTAGCTCCAAGTGCTTGCATTATCTTGGCCTTGCAACAGTGAGCATGGCCCCTATTCCTTTATGACTGACCACCACAACTTTTCTTCACTCTGGAACTGTGACCTAGAGCTCCATATGGTCAATAGAATTGCCAATCTGGTACAGTTGTATCTGGTGCCAGCAAAGAGTCCCCTGTAATTTCTTTCTTACCACTTGTCAGAACCCCCTTAAAATTTCTGGGCTCAGAGTTGTTGCTGCTGCTGCTGTGATTACTATTGCTTTTGCTGCAAATGTGGGCTCCAGACAGGCTTCCACCTTGGTGTCACAAACTTTTCTTGATGAACTAAGTTTTCTTTGGTTGTCTATGTTTTCTTTTATGAGATGAATAAAATGGACATGTTTTGCATGACCACATGTATAATTTATATCAAACTGTTTGCCATCTCAATGAGTAGAGGTTGGGAGGGACGAAGTGAGAGAACTTGGAACTTAAATTTTTTTTTTTTTTTTTTTTTTTTCAGGAAGTAAAAGGCTTTTATTTAAGCTGGCTGTATGTAAGGGGTAACAGAAGGCAGCAAACAGGAGACATGGGGCAGGAGTTACTGGGAGGAGGCCATGATGCTGGAAACACTCTCAAAGTCGATCTTTTCCACAATGTTCTTGGGCTTGATACTCTCTTCTTGGCTGCAAATGAAGACCTGCCCTGCCTCATTGGAGCTCCAGCCATACTTGCTCATCCATACTTTCAGCTGGTTGTCTGACAGATCTCCCAACATTTCAGCCAGCAGCCAGCGGTCAATATGTTGATAAGTAATGCCCACAACATGGCAGATAAATTTTCGGACAGAGTCTTCAAAGCCTGTGATGCCATTAAGTAGAAGGAGATCCATGTTCTCGTCTAGGGCATGCCAGAAAGCTTGGAAATGACAGGTCTCCAGCAAGTCTCCCAAGTACAGGATCTGCCTGATGGGTTGCTCTTCTTGACGAGCTTGGTCAATCATGCACTTGCACAAAGTGAAGTCTGTGTGGGGGAGATTGGTGAGGGCCTTCAGCAGAATCTGGGCTGTCACTGTGGTCTGAAAGAAGGCCGGGTTGAACTGGTATAGCTTAAGCACGGCCAAGTTGGCTTCCAAGTCATAGGCGTTCTCCTTGGCTTGTGTCTCCACATACCGCTCCAGGGTGGCCAGGTTCTCAGGATTGTACCTGTCGATGCCTTTGAGCAGCTTCCCCACGTTGGCGCGCATCTGCTCGAACAGCGCCATGTCTTCCTCCTTTTCGCAAGCAGACGCAGATGCCGAGGCCGGGTCGGGAGCCGCAACCGGAACTTAAATTTTTTAAAAAATTAATGTTAAAATTGTTAATAAAAGTAACTAGGGAAAAATGAAATGTGAATTAATTCTTGCAACAAAATTACATTTAATTTCAATTATATACAATCATTTGTTTAGCCATTCCCTAATTGGCATACACTACTTACATTTCTAGTTCTCTGTCAAGAAAAGAGTTGTTCTTCTTTCTATACGTTGTTTTGTGTATATGGATCCATTTTCTGTTTGATCTCTTTGGGGGCATAATTATTATTAGTTAGAAAAAAACATGCGAGCACTATATAATCTCCAAATATAGAGTATAAAGTTGTGTTTGATCATATTTTTATTTAGAATAAAAACATGTGTAGTTGGTGACTTCCTGAGTGCAGTTCCAAATTAATTTCTAGAATAACATGACAAACATATCTTCATTAACTGTGTGTTAATGTGTTTGTTTTCCCATCCAGCAATCTTCATTTTCATTTTTGTCATCTTTACCAACATGACAATTTTGGGGTGGAATTTTACAATTGCTTCTCACATCCTCCATGTACAATGGTTCCAGTCTTGGAGTGGTCCTTATACTCAAGGCATTTTATTTTTGTTTAAGGTTTTGTTTGTAATTGTTGTGGGTGACCTGTCTTATCTATACCTTTCCATAAAACTCCAGGCAATCATCATTTATGGCAACTTACAGCTAGATAGGATCTACCTTTCTCCCAACAGGAAAAAAAATTTTTTTCAAAACTCCTTTGAACCCCATTTTCCCATCAAACTCAGTTCCTTGGCATCCTGGACCTCTTATTATCTATCTCAGAACTGTGACCGATTTGTACTTTTTATCACAGAATGTTGAAACTTGAAAGTGAATCACAGATAATTTAATCAAATCGATAGGAGTTGAATGATATCAATGTAACTATCCCAGAAAGCCATTTGGTTACATTTTCATAGTTACCCATGGTGCAAAGGGTATAGAGGTATTTTAGTGTACAGAGGAAGTGATGTCTGCCACTTTTAGAAACACAACTTGACAGTAATAATATTTTCCCACTTCATTTTAAAGTTTTTTACTTATTAGTTTAGTATTTTATTTTACATGTAAAAACAATATTCAGCATTTTTTTTAAAGCATTGAGTTTCAAATTCTCTCCCTTCCTCCCTCCCCACCCACCCTTATTAAGAAAGCAAGACATTCAATGTTATACACATGTAGGCATCCAAAACACAATCATGTTGTGAAAGAAAAGAGACAAAAATAAAGAAAATGAAAAAATATGTTTCAATCTGTGTTTAGATACCATTAGTTCCTTTTCTGAGGATGGATGGCATTTTTTCATCAAAAGTCCTTCGGAGTTGCCTTTGATCATGTAATACTGAGAATAGCTAAGTCATTCACAGCTGATCATCTAACAGTATTGCTATCATTTTGTACACAGCACATGTCACTTTGCATAAGCCCCTGCAAGTCTTTCCAGGTTTTTCTGGGGGCATCTTCCTCATCATTTCTTAATGTAAAATAGTATTCCATCATAAATACATACCACAACCTAGTCAATATTTCCCCAGTTGATGAGAATACCCTCAATTTCTAATACTTTGCTCCCAGAAAAGAACTGATACAAATTTTTGGTACATATGGATCCCTTTCCTTCCTATTTTTGGTCTCTTTGGGGATGCAGATCTGGTAGTGATACTGCTAGGTCAAATGGGATGCATGATTTCCTAGCCCTTTTGACATAGTTCCATATTATTCTACGAAACGGTCGAATCAGTTCATAACTCCACCAACAATGCACTAATGTCTCATTTTTCCCACATCGCCTCCAATCATTGTCATTTACCTTTTCTGTCCTATTAGCCAAACTATTAGGTATATTTTGCATTTCTCAAATCAGTAGTGAGTTAGAGTATTTTTAATACAGCTATAGATAGCTTTGACTTTTTCATTTGAAACCTGATCATATCTTTTTATTATTTATCAATCAGCGAATGGCTCTTACTTTCACAAATTTGACTCAATTCTCTATCCATTTGAAAAATGACGTCTTCCATCAGAAAAATCTGTTTCAAATGTCCAAGTCAGTTGTTTTTTCCAATGAGATATTTCACATCACCTTTGATTTTTCATTCTTTTGGTTTTATGCTATGATTTAATGATTTCTCAAGACATGAGTTTCCATGTGCTCCATTCTGATTTTTAAGGAATTATTTTCCTCCATGAGCTTTTGGACGTCCAGTTCCGAATGCTTAAGATATTCTTCTCCTCTTTGGCTTTTTGGACATCTAATTTTACCTGTTTTTTAAGATGTTATTTTCTTTAGTATTTTTTGTTTGTCCTTTGCCAAGTTGTTGACTTGTTTTTCATGATTTTCTTGCATCATTCACATTTCTCTTCCAAATTTTTCCTCTACCTCTCATTTGATTTTCAAAATCCTTTTCAGCTTTTCCTTGGCCTGTGACCAATTCATATTTTTCTTGTAGGCTTTGGATATAGGAGTTTTGACTTTGTTATCTTCTTCTGTGTTTTGATCTTCCTTGTCACCGTATTAACTTTATACAGAGTTTTCCCCATTGTTTGCTCATTTTATCAGTCTATTATTAGATTTTTACTGGCAACCTTTTTAACAATACTTCTAGGGACCTGTAACGTTTCCAGAGTGGCATGATCTAAGGGGAAGTATTTGCTCCTCTCCTGGCCTATGCTCTGGTCTGTGAGTAACCACAGACCTTTTTTACCCTTTGTAGTACCAATCCTTTTTTACCCTTTGTAGTACCAATGCAATATTTACAGTCCCCACTATCACAATAAAGACCATATTGCATGATGTTCAATCACAAAATATACCAAACTCTCCAGACAGAGGATACAACTGAAGTATTCATTGACCAAAAGTATTTAGACACCAGAAAACGAACTCCCAAAAGCAATAAGCCAATTCCATCATAGTACCAAAGTTGTTCAGAAGCCATAATAACACTGAGAGCCATAACATCCTTCAGCCTTCCCACAAACGAATACAAGAGTAATATCTACTAATAAGCGTATCTGACTCCTTGCCTGAGTGTCCTCTTTCCCCCTCTGTCTCACTACCTCTGTCCAGTTTCCTGTGGGCTCTGCTTCCCTTCAGCAAACTCCTCACACCACAGGCTCCATGTGATTACATTCAGCCTATTAGGGTGCAGAGTTTATCTTCACAGCAGGGAAGTTTCCTGTGGGATCTGCTCCAACCTTTAGCAAATTCTCTCCATTATAGGCTCCACATGATTGCATTCACCCTATTAGGGAGCAGAGTTTACTTTCAAAGCAGGGGAGGTCTTTGGACTTCCCCCTGGGTCTATTAAGGGGCAGGGAAGATCTTCTAATTCCCATTCTCATTACATTAAGCCCTAAGATCTTTCATGCCCCTTACATAGCAAAAGTACATTAACAAATAAATGAGAGTTTAGGGATAATGGGTGGAAAAACTGGTTGCAATAGAACTTTGCAAGAATATAACAGGGATAATAGAAAAACTTTGCACATAAAACAATAGCTTAGGGTAGGGGCTTAGGCACAAGCACCCCATCCTTCCCCTCTTGAATGAATGGGGCTCAAAATCTTGGGGTAAGGGGTGAAGCTACTTCAAGCTGAAATTGGACATAGAGCTGTCCCTACCCAAGGCATCCAAATCGAGAGTTCAGTTCTTTAGCTTTCAAGGCAGAGCTTGATCAATGCCAGGTCCAGAAGGTCCCATTCAAAAGGTCAGTTCTTTATCTGGCATCTGGAACTCAGTCAATACCAGGTGCAGAGGTGGCATTTCACAGTCATGGACAGGGGGTGACATCCAGGTTAAGTGATCAGTCATCTGCAAGTGGATGCTACCAATCCTGCCGAAAACAAATCTTGCAAACAAGTTTAACAGACAAAAAAGTAAAAAAAGAAACAAATATAGGGTCAGCTGTGCTTCTGGAGTCTATGGACTCACTATCATAACCTTATTCATAAGAGAATATGTGACACTGTCCTCGTTGTGCTATTCTAGTGACTTGATACACTGCCACAAGTTCAGCACATTGACCACTTCCACCTATCCCAGCACTTTCTTTAAACTAAGTTTTCCTGAAGGCGTAACAAACTTGAGTACAATGGTTCAGGAGCATCTGCAGGGGTAGCCCTTACTGCTCTACTTTGTCTGATATTAAGCCCCTTCTTTCATGTAATTGCAATGTAATTTGATCCCTTTGTATTGGCAAAGGTAACAGGTACTTAGCACTTAGTAATTCATCAAGACTCTGTTAAAGAAACAGAAGGTGTGATCCCTTTTTTTTTATGTGTGTATGTGTTTATATATGTATATATATATATATATATACATACATATTCATACATATTATTGAGAGGGAAAATCATTGTGGAGAAGGGGCCTACTTTCCTCATTACAACCAGCAACAACTACCACCGATAAATACATATGAACATATATGAAGACAGTAGCACACAGGTGCTCTTACCACGCTTCTGTACACCACAAGAGGAAAGTTCTTTCCACCACATGCTTTGGCCCTGTCAAATGGGTTGACATCAGAAAGTGATATGATTTTATTAGTGAAAATGACATTAAAGAAAAAGACATTATCATCTGCTTTGCCACTGTACTCTAAGGAGTATGGCACTTTTCCAACTGACTTGTAGCTGAAACTTTCTGTATGTGTGGTCTCCTCCATTAAAAGGTGAGCTCTTGGAGAGCCAGGACCATCTTGCTTTTGTATTTGTATCCACAGCCATTGGCCACAGTGCTTTGCACATAGTAAAAAAAATTGAGCATATGAACATCAGTATGGCCTCTTTATTTAAGAAATCTTTGAGAAACAAAGACATTGAAAAGGTTCACAAAAGTATAAACATATTTACAACTTCTCAAAGCATCTAATAAATGTTTCATTCAATCTATTTGGCCAATATACTACTTTGCCTCTAAATATATAATCTGTGATATTATCTTTGTCTTTCTCTTGATGTGGAATGTTTTAACCAATGAAGATCAGCTGATGATTAGCCAATGCTTAATTTCAGTGGGTTGGCTGGGACCTCGAGAGGTGGAGTGACTTGCTTGAGGTCACAGAGGCAGTCTGTTTCAGAGCTAAGACATGGATGCAAAGACCACCCTCTATCTACTCCAAGATGTCTTTATTAAGCAGTTTGCCAGCATTAATTCTAGTTCTTCTCCGTTCCCTTATGATGGCTGGGAATATGTTTTGAGCTATAAAACCTCTGTTCCAGAGTTGTACTAGTAGTTGGTGGCAATTCTGGGAGATCTTTTGGACAGGAACAGAGATTTGTCCTTTGATTTGTATCCTTTCTGCAATTTATAAACTTAGAGAGTTGCTTAGAGCACTGAGAGATCTTTACAATTTCTTTTTCTTTTTCTCATTAATTTTTTTTCAGGGCAATTGGGGTTAAGTAACTTGCCCAAGGTTACACCGCTAGGGTTTTGTTTGTGTGTGTTAAGTGTCTGAGGCCAGATCCAAACTGAGGTCCTTCTGATTCCAGGGCTGGCTCTCTACTCACTGCGCCACCTAGCCACCACTTCTCATTGATTTTTAACAATGCTAACATCATTATTATAAAATTCTTCATTGTAATGCTTAGAGAAGAAAAGTTAGGCTTAAGAAATACGTTTTTTTTTTCTGCTAAGTAATCTTATTAATCAACACCAAGAAAATCCTTGAATGACAAAGAAAATATATCCCTAAACCCAATGACTAAAAATGTCATATGCTCTAGAAATAGCAGCCAAAGGGAAAATAATACATACTTATAATTACAATTTCTCTGGCATCAAGTTCATTCTGATCAGAATAATAAAGAAAAAACAAGTATATATTTGAAACTTCTATTCCAAGTAAAAATCTATCAACTCTGAAATTTCTCTTGATCTTTTTATTTCTCCAAACTTTTATCTTCCTTCTTTAAATTCTGCAGATTTTCAGTGGGAAATTCTCTGTGATGAGGTGATCATCATGAAGCAGGACCACAATATTAACTTCAAATTCAACTTTGAAATTAGTTATTTCAAGGGTAGGGCAAGTGAAAAGTCTGGGGAATATCATATATATGGGAACAGAAAGACTCCTGCAAACATCACCATCAGCAATTTGAATATTCTGAATCTCTGTGGCATCTCTGGCATATCCTTCTGCACAACCACAGGTTTTCACTCCTACGGCAGCTTCTGAGTACTCAACCACCAGCTTCCCTGTTAGTGGCTGTGTAATAACACATTTAGTGGAGTTGAGATGCCCTCTGATGAGAAATTTGGGGAGGGAAGCTCTTTCTTTAACATTCTGCAAGGTTTCCGGTGTAATTGTAAAATCCACAGGACTTGGAGTTGATTTACCCTTCTGAGGAACAGAATGAATGATGAATTCACATATCTTTGTAAAGTCTGTGGCCAAAAGAGAGCATCTCAGGTCACACTGGACGGTATACTGAATGTTGACAAATACACCATGATAGGTCTCTTACAAAACTTTGTTGCCCTTCACATGCAGAGGGAGCTCAAAAGGAATTTCTGATTTGCCACTGGGAAATTTTCCTGGCTTCACAGTTTCTATTGAACTGGTAATTACTTGGATAGGCTTAGCAGAGTTACAGACTGCTTCAAACATACCAACACTTTTGGCACTGAGCTGCAGGTTCACCAATCCTTCCATTGTTAATAAAATTCCTTGGTGTTGTAGTGGATCTTTGCTAGATATAACCACCAAACCAGAGAGCACTTTATTGGCTCTCTTGATCTTGATGTCCAGGACAGTCACCATAGTGAGGCAGCAGAGGCCACAGGGGCCACTTCCTCCTCCAGCATCCTCAGCTCCTTACTCTCTCTTCTTCTTCCCAGCAGCCCGTGTGATCCCCTTTTGCTGATGTAACAGGAAGGGGCTAAATAGGGAGGAGCAATACTGTATATAAGGAAACACCCTGTCTGGGAAAGTAAGATCTTCTTAGAGCAACATACATGGAGGCAGAAGCTGCTGCCACCAGGGAGGCTGAAGAGGAAAGGCCCACAGGTTGGAGAGAATGGTTTTTATTTGGAGAACCTGGGTGAAGTGATTTTGATTCTGGGAACCACCTGAAACTTCTGCTGAGTCTGAGGGCCAGCCGAAGTTGCTGAGGATGCTGAGTATTTCCAAGGGCCAGCTAGAGCTGCTGAAAGACTGAGGAAGAATGACTGTGATGCTGGTACTTTGCATGAACCTGTGGGTGGTTTTGTTAAGCCTTGTCTTCCCAGGAACAGAAACTGTGAAGGATTTAAAGTGGACTGGACAGTGTGCGCTTCAGTGTGCAACAGGAAGTGTGATGAGAGCTAGACAAGGACCTGTGAGCTGTCTGCCTTTGAACCCAGGTGGCAGTTTGGTGAATCCAGGGGATCCAGGGAATGTGAGAGACCACCCTGAGCCAAGCTGAAAGAAGACTTTACTTGGATACTGTGTCCTGACTGAGAAATTGTAATTTACTAGTGACCTAGGGGTGGAGGGTTTGTGTATTTTTTGATGATTGAATAGTGAATGATAATTGAATGAATAGTGACTGATTTTAACTTAGTGTGCCCCATGAGTGGAGAACTTTGACTATTATACTTTGTGTCCCTTAATGAGGCAAACCTCCTTAAGGATGATTGAATGATTGAGTTGATTGAATGACAGTTACTAAATGGATGCACCTTGTTCAAAACTTTGTGACCACTATGGTGAAAACTATGTGGCCATTTTAGTGGTAAGCTGTTGTGGATGTTGTATTTTGATTTTCTGTGATAAGTTGTAACAATGTTGTATCTTGATTTCTTGTGAATATTTTGTTCTGATTTGTTATTAAATAAATAGAGTGCTTACTATACTGTGTAATCAGAACCTAAAAACTGTTCACAGTAGCATTCTTCTGGAAAGTTGCTCTTCCTTGGCTTTACATCTCAGTACTATTTATATAGTTCATTAGTTGGAATAACATCAATTTTTCTAAAATCAACTGCTATTAACAGAGTAATAAATAATTCTTTTCTTGGCAATATATTCTGACTTTGAATATGCTGGATATTTACTTTTCTCTCATGAGGAAATTTATCTTTTTTCTATTATCCTAAGTCACTTAGCTGTGAAATCTTATCCAGTACCTCTGACAGAGGGTGTTCTATTTCACCAATTAATAGAGTCAGAAGTAGGTGCTTATAAACAGGGGGAGCTGTCTTCACCATGATATTTCTATGAAGAACTGCTAAGGGGATTTCATAATATGTATCTGCATCTGCAACTATGATAGTTTTCATGACTTCTTCCTTCAACTTTTTCATACTGTCTCTAAGTGAGTACCAGGGTCTATCTTTACTAGGTCACATAGAATCAGCTGGATACTTTCTATTGCATCAAGCAGCTAAAACTAACAGATTGGATATCTTGTGGGAGTGCTATTCTGGGAGGGTGGGTAGGGGAATAATGGGGGGAAAATGATTGTAACTCAAAATCTGGCGGAAATGAATGATGTAAAACAGAAGTTAATAAAGTATTTGTTTAAAAAAAAAAAACTAACAGATTGGTTGTATTGTTACCTCCTGCCAAATGAAAGTCTCTAAAAGCTTACTGAAGAAAGGGATTCTAGAAAATACTTATAAATTTCAATAAGTCCACCCTATCTATCACTACTCCAGCAGCTCCTTCATCAGTAATTCTTATCATCCAAACACTAAGGATTCTCTCATCCTTTGGGTGAATCTGCTCAAAATATCAGTAATCTCCTGTTGAGTGAAATGCTCCACTATCTCCTTGAATATTGCTTGCCCTCTTTGACTCTCCTGCCTTGGTGCAAGGTTCTGCCCTTGTAAAAGCTTCACTGTGAAACAATGTATGGTTTAACATTGTGTTATTCTGTATAACACATGGACTTTCTTGGGTGTCATTGTCATAGCAACTAGGTTCAAACTCTACGAAAACTGCATGATCTTTCCTCCTATTACTTTTTTTCTTCTTTTTCTGAGTCAAATTTTCAACAGGCCTTTCTGTTTCCAACTGTTCCAGTTCTTTCTTCTACCACCTGAGACTCAGCTTGAGACTCTTCTAAAGGAGGCCTCAAATTCTTGCATTTTAGCCAACTCCTTTAACAGTTTGTCTCTGCTTTTACACACAATATGGTAGTGTGTTGGTAAAACCCAGCCTCTTCTACTCACTGCCTCCAGCTATCTCCCAGGTTTTATTGGTATTCTTTGCAAACATATTTCTAAATCTCTAGTTTCTCCCTGCTATAAATTCTGCTCCCAGTTTTCACAAAGCCCTGTACTTTTAGACCAATCCCTTGCTAGGGGGGCATAAAGGCAAATCGTCCCATCCTGGGATAGCCATTTCTTCTCCTAAATCCCTTCTGCCTCCAACTAGAGGTCTGATATTTCATGATTCTATCCTTGTCCCCAAATGTAATGCCAATGCAATATTTATAGCATACACCATCACGATAAAGCCCATAACTATAATTATAACATAACAATCAATTGCAAAATATACCAAACTCTCCAGATAGAGGATAGAGCTGAAGCATTTATTTAGATACCAGAAAACCAAATCCCAAAACGTGTAAGCCGATTCCATCATAGTACCAAATATAACCATAATAACACTGAGAACTACAGCATCCTTCAACTTTTCCACAAACCAATACAAGATCAATATCTACTCATGAGCCTATCTGACTCCTTGCCTGAGCATCCTCTCTCCCCCACTGTCTCACTAGCTCTGACCAACTTCCTGTGGGCTTTGATCCACCCTTTAGCAAATTCCTTCCATCATAGGCTGTCTGTGATTACATTCAGCCCATTAGGGGACAGAGTTTACTTTCAAAAGTATTTACTTTCAAAGTAGGGGAGGTCTTCAAACTCCACCCCCCCCCAGGTCTATTAAGAGGCAGGGTAGATCTTCAAGTTCCCATTCTCATTATACCCTTTTACTGTTAGGAATGCCACCCCCTCCCCAGTGGCTGCAAACTATACTATGCTAGTGCTCTTCCTTGCCCTGGGACTGCCATCCAGGACTGTGACCTGGATCAGAATATTTGCAAAACAATAAAGTCCTGCCTCAGTGCTAGCAAAAGTATTTCTGTAATCTCCTTCTGACCAGTTGTTTAATCCCTTTGCCATCTGTAGTCTGAGAGTTCAGGAAGCAGACTCTGGCAATGCCATTGTCACTGCTGATTCAGTGACTCCCAAAGCCTGCTCCTAGTTTGCTGTGGACAGAGATGTGCTAGTAAGCCCTGAGCTGGACTATGTTCCACTCTTATCCAACTAAAACAAGACCTTTGCAGTTATCTTTGGTGTCCGTGGGCTGAGAATTCTGGAAACCACCACTGCTGCCACTGACTCTTTTGCCCTATACCCTGCTCCTGGTTTGATGGGACATGGTCTGTGCTGGTGTGGCTTGCACTGAACTGTGCTGGATTGTGCTCTTCTCACACTGGTGCAACAGACTTTTCCTTTCCAACTTATAAGTTGTTTTGGGATTTAAATTTGTTTCAGTGCATCTTTTTGTATATTCTACTCATCTAGAACTCATTTAGAATCATTTATAAAAGGTATTTGGAGGAGGTTGGGGGAGAGCTCAGGTGAGTCCCAGTCTTTATTCCACTATTTTGTCTTCACATCTCCTAGTAATAATCTTAATCATAATAATTATATTTTGGATAAAGATTGTGTTGATGACAACAATAACTATAACACATCTACACGTCACTATAAGTTCAAAAAAAGTTTTCAAAAGGTTTTCCTCACAGTGACCCCTGGATGAGGCATAATTAAAATGGTGTTATTTCCATTTGACTGGTGAAAAAATTTGGTGCCAAGAAAGTTAACTGACTTACCCATGTTTATAAAGCTAGTAAGTATCAGGACCAGGAGTTAAAACCTTAACTTATAACTTCCTGAAATCTTTCTACTTACATTTTTTTAGCCCATTTCACTTACGGGGTAAGCCCAACTTTGATGATTATGTGGTCTCCAGTTAGTACTGTCCAAAATTTCCTTTTTCATCAGCAAGTTATTTTGAAGGTCTTTGTCAAGATTAATATAAAGGCAGAACTAAAATAATTGTTATACCAAATCGTTATTTACATCTGTGCATTAAGCTTGTGATCTTAAGACCTGAGTATATTTAATATAAAGATTCTTAGGGATAGGGGTTGGACTTGTGATTTCATCAATACTAGTATCTTTCAGATAAGAAAATTCCCCAAACAAATGGAGGTCAGCAACCTCTCTGAATCTGATAATTTTAGAGACTTGCCAAGATGACCAATAGGTTAAATAACTTGCCTAAGGTCACACAGCTAGTATATGTGAGAGGCAGTACTGGGATGCATATCAAACTAGCTCCAATAACAGCTTTCTATTTATTACATTGCACTGCCTCTCTTATAAAGATTATTAAGTATCCTTAATTTGACCATGCTCTACTTTAATTTACTTGTATTAAATTTCCTTGTTGAGTAATAGTTCAAGTAAATCTACATCATATCTTGGAAACAGCAGATGTCATTCTGATGGAAACATTTTTTGATCCATCAAAGGGTGATGCCTGGGGTGACCATAAAGTCAAAGCTGATTGCATTGATTGCTCAGTGATGGCACATTTTGAGTCCCTTAAAGTATGAGCCTCTGAGATAAACGGCCTTCTAATGATCGTCTGCTTCAGTTTTTAATTTCTAAGTGAAATTGCCTAGCACCTTGAGGGGATGGAGAATGAGTATTAAAATGGCCATTCAAATAATATTTCAATAGAAGAAGTGCTGTGATGGAGGTAGAGGGATAGGGGGAGGATAGCAATGTTAACTACCAAGTGATCCTTCAAATCCTCAGATGCCTTTTTTCAGACATATGCTCTATATGAGACAGAGGCTCCTCAGAGGCAAAGTAATTATGGAGTAGGAACTTATGTGGATTTTTCTGGGAAGCTTCCAACTCCTCTTATGACTGCTGTTCATCCTTCTCCATATTCAGTCTTCTATATGACAGTGTCACTGCAACTTCACAAAGGGGCAGAAATCAAATATCAACACTTTGTCGGCTTCTTACATAGAGCAGAACTAATTGAATTTTTAAGACTACATTTTATAGGACTTTAACTTCAATGCCTGGTTTACTTTGATAATAGAACAGGTAAAATTATAGAACTGGGATATTTAGGGAAATGACACTGTATATTCAGAGGAATTTGGGGATAAGTGAGAAAATTCCATTGGATCACAGGATAATAGGAATAAGATCTAGAAAGGCCTTTAAAGATCATCCGATTTAAAAGACCTCAACTTAAAGAAAAACGGTAGTTTATTAACTCCTTATTTATAAGACCTGTTTATAAAAGCCATTTGTTTAGTTTGACAAAAAGTAAATTCTTGAGATAATTTTCAGTAAGGCAAAGACATTATAAAACAAAATGTGATGTCGTATATGGTATAGGTTTCCCACATTCCTGTCCACCATATGTTGACCACAATAAAAGCATGTGAAACACCCCTATGATGATTCTCCTAAATTCATTGAAGTATAGAAAATAAGAATAAAATATTATGAAAAATTACAGTGGATATAATGGGGAGAAATAGTGAAATTCTTTCCTTTAAAGATTAGCTCAAAATCTATGTTCAAGCATATTCTGAAATAGAATGTAAACTTTGAGGACAATGATTATTTTATTTTTTTCTTTGTATCATCAGAATCTAGCAAAGTGCCTGGCAAATTATAGATTTTTTCCCCTTTTTCCCCCAATTCTGACATTTTTATTTAGTTTTGTGTTTCAAATCCTATCCCTTCCTACCACCCCTCCCCCTTCCCTGAGAAATAAGCAATCAGAAATAGGTAATACATGTGCAATTGTGTAAAGCATTTCCATATTAGTAATTTTGTACGTGAATATTTGAATAAAAGAAAACAAAGAAAGAAAAAAAGTGAAAAAGAGCATGCTTCAGTGTATACTCAAGCAATATTAGTTCTTTCTTTGCAGGTTGAGAGTATGCTTCATAATAAGTTCTTTGGGATTGTCTAGGAACGTTGTATTGATGAAAATAGCTAAACCATTTATAATTCTTCATTGAAAAATATTACTTTTGTGGTGTGCATCATTCTTCTGGTTTTGTTTACTTCTCTATGCATCAGTTCTTGTAAGTCTCTCCAGGTTTTTCCGAAATGCACTTGCTCATCATTTTTATAGCACATTAACATCCCATTACAATCATATGCCCCAGCTTGTCTAAACATTCACCATTTAATTGGCATCCTTTGATTTCCAATTCTTACCCACCATAACAAGAGCTGCTATAAATATTTTTGTAAAAATAGGTCCTTTCCCATTTTTATGCATGTCTTTAGCATTTAGTCCTAGAAATGGTATTGCTGACTCAAAGGATATGCGCAGTTTTATATTCCTCTGGGCATAGTACCAAATTGCTCTCCGGAATTGTTGGATCATTTCACAACTGTACCAATAGTGCATTAGTGTACACCCCTTCCAACATCCAACATCTTCCTTTTTTATCATATTAGCCAAGCTGATGGGTGTAAGATGGCACCTCAGAGTTGTTTTATTTTGCATTTCTCTAATCAATAGTGATTTTTAACATTTTTTCATATGACTGCAGATAGTTTTGATTTTGTTGTCTGAAAATTACCTGCTTAAGATGCTTTGAACCATCTATCAATTGGGGAATGACTTGTAATTTTTATAAATTTTACATACTTCTCTATACATTTGGGAAATGAATCCTTTCCCTGTTGCAAAAATTTCCCCCATTTTTCTGATTTCTTTGTAATTTTAGATACAAAGATTTTGTGTGTGTGTGTGTATGTGTGCGAACAATTTTTAATTTTATATAATGAAATTTGTTTGTTTTATATTTTTAATACTCTATAATCTTTTGTCCTAAATTCTTTCCTTATCCATAAATATGACAAAAAAAAGTTCTCTCTTAATGTGCTTATTGCATCGCCCTTTAGGTATGAAACATGGACCTATTTTAACCTTAGCTTGGTTAATGGTGTAAAGTGTTGGTCCATACCTAGTTTCTGCCATATTGTTTTCCAATTTACCCAGCAGTTTTTTGTCAAATAATGAGTGTTTGTTCCAGAAGTTTGGATCTTTGGTTTATCAAGTTCTAGATTAGTAGGGTAATTTAATACAATATAATTTGTATCTAATCTATTCCGTGTTCCACCAATCTATTTCTTAACCAGTACCAACTTGATTTAATAATTACTGCTTTATATTATAGTTTGAGTTCTGGTACAGCTAGACCACTTTCTTTTGCATTTTTTTCACTTATTCCCTTGATAAACTTGAGTTTTTTTTCTTCCAGTTTAATTTTGTTATTATTTTTGCTAGTTCTATAAATTACTTTTTGATAGTTTGATTAGTATGGCATTGAATAAATAGATTAATTTACATAGAATTGTCATTTTTATTATATTGGGCTCATTTTCTCATGAGCAAATAATATTTTCCCAAATGTTTAGATCTGACTTTGCATGAAAAGTGCTTTATTGTCATGTTCATATCGTTCCTGGATTTGTCTTGGTAGATCGACTCACAAGTCTTTTATATGGTTTACAAACTACAATTATTTTAAGTGGAATTCTCCTTCCATCTCTTCTATTAAAATGTGTTGGTAAAATATAGAAAGGTTGATGATTTTTGTGGGTTTATTTTCTATGCTGAACTTTGCTAAAATTGTAAATAGTTTCAAGTCATCTTTTAAGTTGGCTTTCTAGGATTTTCTAAGAATAGCATCTTATCATCTTCAAAGAGTGATAGAATTTGTCTATAATTTTCTTTCTCTGTTTTGAGTCTTCCTGGCTTAGGTATTAGCACCATATTTGTTTAAATGAATTTGACATGGACTCCACCTATTTTTCCAAATGATTTATATAATATTGGTGTTTATTGTAAGATGTTTGGTAAATTCATTTGTGAATGCATCTGGTTCTGGGGATTTTTTCTTAAGAAATTCATTGATGGCTTTCTTAATTTCTTTTTCTAAGATTGGGCTCTTTAAGTATTTTGTTTCTTCTGTTAACCAGTGTAGTTTATCTCACTGTAGATATCAATTTCATTTGGACTGTCTAATTTATTGGCACATATTTAGGCAAAGAGCTACTAACAATTGGCTTAATATCCTTTTCACTGCTGTTGAATTCACATTTTCATTTTCTCTTTTTCCAAATGCTTCATTAACTTCTGGTTTACATCATTCATTTCTGCCAGATTTTGAGTTACAATTTTTCCCTGTTTTTCCCCTACCAAACACCCCAGAATAGCAGTCCCATAGGATATATCCCCATCCAACATGCTCTCTCCCATATCTTGTTCCATAGCTCCTTTGACTTTTCCATTAGGGCAAGGTGAATCTCTATGCCCCAATGCCTGCACATATTATATCACAGTTACATGCCAAATAGTCTTAATAATAGTATATTTATGTCTACATCTATAGTTCTATCTATCTATCTATCTATCTATCTTAAGATAGATAGATAGATAGATAGATCTATAGATATAGATATATATTTGAAACACTTAATTTTAAAACTTCGAATCCCATTTCCATTCCCTTTGTCCCTTGTCACCCACTCCCACTGGCAAGATAAGCAATTTAGTATATGTTGTTCATGTATAGCTATGCAAAACATTACCATAGTAGATATATTGTAAAAGACTGTTTATAATTCCCTCTCACCCATCCCACCCCCCACCTAGTCCATTCCCTACTTTGATCCTGTCCCTCTTTGAAAGTGGGTACTTCCAACCTCCCCTCCACCCACAGTGCCCTCCCCTCCATCATCCCCCCTCTCTTCCCCCTTCCCCCTACTCTCCTGCAGGGTGAGATATCCCATTTAGTCTGTATGTCATTCTCTCCCTGAGCCAAATTCAATGAGAATATGGTTTTGCCTTTTTGCCTTCCTGTTCTTACCATCCCCTTCATCCACTTCCCCTTGCCTCTTCTACATGAGATAGTTTACTCCCACCCAGTCTCTCCCCATCACCTCTTGCCACATTTTTCTCTCACCTCTTAACTTTACCCCTTAAGTATCATCCCTTCCCACCAAATTGAAACTGTACCCTCTATCCATGTATACCTGTAAGCATATATACATTCACATATGTATTAATATGCCTGTATACCCTTCTACAATTATTTTCATTCTGAGAAAGGTTTCATTAGTAACAGTTATTGTTTTTCCATGTAGGAATGTAAATAGTTCAATTTTGATAAGTTCCTTCTGATTTATTTTCCTGATTACCTTCTTAAGCATCTCTTACTCCTTGTGGCTGAATGTCAAATTTTCTATTCAACTCTGGTTTTTTCCTCAAGAATGCTTGAAAGTACTCTATCCCACTGAATGACGATATTTTCCCCTGAAACAAGATACTCAGTTTTGCTGGGTAGGTAATTCTTGGTTTTAATCCCAGGTCCTTTGCCCTGCTGAATATCACATTCCATGCCCTTTAATCCCTCAATGTAGAAGCTGCCAGGTCCTGAGCAATTCTGATTGTGCTTCCACAGTATTGAAATTGTTTCTTCCTAGCTGCTTATAGTATTTGCTCCTTGATCTGGGAATTCTGGAACCTGGCTATAATATTCCTAGGAGTTTTATGTTTAGGTTCTTTTTCAGGAGGTGATCTGTAGATTCTTTCGAACTGTATTGTGCCCTCTGCATCTAAAACATCAGGGCAATTTTCCTTGAGAATGTATTGAAGGATGTTTTCTAGGTTTTTTTTCTTTGATCATGGCATTCAGGGAGTCCAATAATTTTTCAATTATCTCTCCTGGATCTATTTTCCAGGTCAGTGGTTTTTCCCATGAGATATTTCATATTGCCTTCTTTTCTTTCAATTGCTTGGACCTGTTTAACAGCATCTTGATTTCTTATAAACTCACTAGCTTCCAATTGCTCCAGTCTAATTATTTTTTTCAATTAAACAAATGCTTGATTAACTTCTGGTTTACATCATTCCTTTCTGCCAGATTTTGAGTTACAATTTTCCCCATTTTTCCTCTGCCCACCACCCCAGAATAGCAGTCCCATAAGATATCCCCTCATCCAATCTTCTCTCTCCCATATCTTCTCCCAGACCCCCTTCAACTTTACCATTAGGGCAAGGTGAATATCTGTGCCCCAATGCCTGCACATCTTATCTCTCAATTACATGCAAAATAGTATTAATAATAGTATTTATATATATTTGAAACATTTAAATTTAAACCTTCAAATTTCTGATCCATTCTCTTCCTCCCTTGTCACTCACTCCTTTTGGGAAAATAAGCAATTCAGTATGTGTTGTACATATATCGCTATGCAAAACATTACCATAGTAGATGTATTGTAAAAGGCTGCTTATATTTCCATCACACCCATCCCACCCACAACCTGGTCCATTCCCTACTTTGATCCTGTCCCTCTTCTATAGTAGCTACTTCCAACCTCCCCTCTGCCCACAGTGCCCTCCCCTCCCTCATCCCCCCTCTCATCCCCCTTCCCCCTACTCTCCTGCAGGGTGCGATATCCCATTTAGTCTGTATGTCATTCTCTCCCTGAGCCAAATTCAATGAGAATATGGTTTTGCCTTTTTGCCTTCCTGTTCTTCCCCTCCCCTGCAACCACTTCCCCTTGCCTCTTCTACATGAGATAGTTTACCCTACCCTGTGTCTCCCCATCTCCTCTTGCCACATTCCTCTTTCACCTCTTAACTTCACCCCTTAAGTATCATCCCTTCCCACCAAATTCGACATGTGCCTTCTATCCATGTATACCTCTAAGCATATATACACACATTCACATTTGTATTCATGTGCCCATATATCCTTCTTCAATTATTTTCATAGTGAGAAAGGTTTCATCAGTTACAGTTATTGTTTTTCCATGTAAGAATGTAAATAGTTCAACTTTGATAAGTTCCTTTTGATTTCTTTTCCCTGATTACCTTCTCAATCATCTCTCTATCGAAAGAATGATTACCCCCCAGTCTGATCACGGGATCCCCCTACAGTTCACAGGCCAGGAGCTGAAGCTGCAACTGAAGCTGCAAACTGGTGGTTGTGCTGTGTCTCCTCAGCAACTTCTAGCCCCCAGGGGAAGAAGCTGATGTGCTCCCAAATACTGGTCCCAAAGTCCATATGTCACTCAACTCTCCCTTTATGTTAGAAATTCTGGAAAAGCCTCAGCTGCTCGTGTTCTGGGCTTCCTCTAGGAGGCTGCTGGACCAGATGCCCTGGGGCTAAAACCTCTGACTCATGGGGTCCTGGGCTATGCTCCCAGAGTGCTGTGCTGGCTGCTCACTGCCAGGCTGCCACACTGTACTTAGTGGGAGGTTAGCTTCTCTTTGTTGTTCACTGGGTGCTAGGGCTCCAGAAGTTGTTCAGAGTCCAGCTTTTACATAATTTTGAAGTGGTGTGGGCTGGAGGGCTGTGGAAGTGCTGTTTCTACTCTGCCATCTTGCCCCCGCCCCCTCACCTTTTCATTTTCAACACTAACATTTTTTTTCTCATCTCCTTTTTAAAAATCAAATTAACCAAAGGTTTTTCTATTTTATTATTTTATTTCATAAAACTATTTCATAGTTTAATTAATCTTTTTTATTTTTAGGAATTCTAATTTGGTATTTAATTATGGATTTTAATTTGTTGTTTTTCTAGTTTTTTTTGTTTTGTTTTGTTTTTGTTGTTGCATGCCCAATTCATTGATCTGCTTTTTCTCTCTTTTATTGATATAAGCAATTATAATTTTTAATTTCCCCATAATTACTTCTTTTTTTCAAAGTTTAATCCACATACACTATTATTGGTCAGTATCATCATGAAAGTATCAAAATTTGTGAGTACTGGCATATGGCAAGAGGAATTTTATTTTTGTTACAAATAATACAGCACTGGCATTTCCACTACACATAAGCTATGCTGCAAAAAGAGAAATCGCATTAAATCTTAATTCTTCTGGGTCCCATTCCATGAACTTCTTGCAAACTTCTATGGCATCCTCTAATAAAGTATCATCACTAGTTTTCCCATGGTTAATTGGAAATGGTTTACGCCCATCTCTTTCTGACCTTCATGGGCACTCGATTCGTGAGTAACTCGAATAGCTTCATATTTTTCTAGGTATCTGGCTCTTTCTTCAGGGTTCATACTTAGAGATTCTTCCAAGAACTTTTTCAATGCTGATCCAGATTCAAAATTAATTTTGTCTTTGTTGTTAGCAATGGAGTGGATCAGCCCAATTGTTCCACAGGCATTACTGATGGTTTGCTTCATGAAATACACTGAATCTGTGACATCTTGTCCTTCTGATTTTATTTTTTCTTCCTCTTCTGTTCTTAATACTTCATACTTTTCTGTAATTGGAAAGAGAAGCAATATGGCACAAACTGGTTGAAGCACCCTGCTAAGGAGTTCAGGTTCCATGCCATACACATCAACAAACTGCCAGTTGGGATGCAGACCTAATTGTTTAAGGAACTGGTTTGTGACCTCAGGATTGGCCTCCAGAGGCAGCCAGCAGTGACTCTCCATGGCCTGCTCACTTAGGTTTCAGCTCAATCTCCCAGCTCTGGCTCTGACCCCTAATTACTTCTTTAGCTGCATCCCATAGATTTTAGTATGACATCTCTGTGTTTTCATTTTCTTTAATGAAATTATCAGTTGTTTCTGTGATCTGTTTTTTTAGGATTTGATTATTTGATTTCCAAATGATTTTTAATTTCTCTTTCTGTTGTTCTTGATTGAATGTTAATTGATTGAATTTTAATTGCATTATGATCTGAAAAGAATTGCTTCACTATTTTTTCATTTCTACATTTGGTTGTGTGTTTTATGACTTAATATATGTTCAGTTTTTGTGTATGTTGCATGTACTGCTGAGGGTAAATATATATTTCTGTTCCCATTCAGTTTTTTTTTTCCAGAGATCTATAGTATCTAATTTTTCCATAACTTTATTCACCTAGTTAACTTCATTCTTGTCTATTTGTTCAGTAGATTTATTTAGTTCTGACAGGGGAAATTTGAAGTCCCTCACTAATATGGTTTTATTATACATTCCTCCTATTTCTCATTCAACCCCTTCAAAAATTTATATGCTGTGCCATTTGGCATATACATGTTTAATATTGATATGGCTTTATTGTCTATGGTACCTTTCAGCAAGACATATTTTTCTTCATTATTTCTTTTAATTAGATATATTTTTTCTTTTGCTTAATCTGAGATCATGATGACTACTTCTGTTTTCTTTGCTTCACCTGAAACAAAATAAATTTTTCTCTAGCCCCTTACCTTTACCTTGTGTGTGTCTATGCTTCAGATGTGTTTCTTGTAAATAACATATTGAAGGATGATAGTTTTTAATTCATCACATTAAAAATTATAGTAATATGTGTGTTTACATATAAAATGTATATACACAGACAAGCATATGTACATATAAACATATGTGTATGTATGATAACATAGTATTTCCTTCCATGCCATTTCCCTTTTTTATCCCCCTTTCCATCTTACGCCCCAACCAATCCCTCCTCACAAGTTTTTTCTTTTACTTTTTTATCACCACCTTCCCCAGTATATCCTCCCTTTATCAGTGCCCACACCCCCTTCTATTATCTCCTCACCTTTTTTGCTTCTTTAGAGGATAAGGTAAATTTCTATATCCAATGGTTATGTACGTTATTCCATCTTTGAGTCAATTTTCATAAGAATGAGATTTAAGCATTGCCCCCCCCACAACCTCCTGTTCATTGTAATATATCTTTCATCCATTATTATGTGGAATAATTTTGCATGATTATTTAACTTTGTATTTAAATTTATGAGCAGAGGACCATATTTATGAACACACGCAGTCAAACAAAATTCTTATACTGTGTTCAAAACTGTATCTCATTCTTCATCTTGAGTTCATCAACTTTTTTAAAGTTTATTTATTTTAGCTTTCAATATTCACTTCCATAAGCTTTAAATTTTCTCCCACTTCATCCTCTCCTCCCTACCCAAGATGGCATGCAATCTGATATAGGCTCTACATGTACACTCCTATTAAACATTCCTATTTTCAAATTAGTCATTCTGTATAGAAGAATTATATGGAATGGGAGAAACCATGAGAAAGAAAACAAAAAATAAAATAAAGTAAAATAGTCTGTTTCACTTTGTATTCTGACTCCATAATACTTTCTCTGGATGTAGATGGCATTTTTCATCATGAGTCCTCTGGAAATTTTTTAGTTGCTTGCATTGGTGAGAAGGGCTAAGTGTATTAAAGTCAGTCATCACACAATGTGACTGTAATCGTATGATGTTGTCCTGGTTCTGCTCATCTTATTCAGCATCAGTTCAAAATAATCTTTCCAGGTTTTTCTGAAGTATGCCTATTCATCATTTCTTATAGCACAACAGTATTTCATTACATTCATTTACCACAATTTGTTTAGCCATTCCCCAATTGATGGACATCTCCTCAATTTCTAGTTCTTGGCCACCACAAAAGGAAGTGCTATAAATATTTTTATACATGTGGGTCCTTTTCCAATTTTTATGATCTCTTTAGGATACAGCCCTAGATGGGTTATTGTCAGTCAAAGGGTATGCACATTTTTATAGTCTTTTGGTCATAGTTCCAATTTGCTCTCAAGAGTGGTTGGATAAGCTCATAGCTCCATAAACAATGAATTAGTGTCCCAACTTTCCTACATCTTTTCCAACATTTATCATTTTTCTGTTTTGTTATGTTAACCAATCTTTTTTTTTTTTGGTGTGTGTGTGTGTGTGTGTGTGTGTGTGTGTGTGTGTGTGTGTATGTGTGTGTGTGTGTTTGGATGAGGGGGAGGATAGTGGAAAGATTTTAGCCCTCAATCACACACATAAGTGTCTGAGGCTGGATCCAAACTCAGGTCCTTCTGACTTCAGGGCCAGTGCTCTACTCACTGCACCACCCAGCTGCCCCTAACCAATCTAATAGATATGGTGTGGTACCTCATGAATATTTGAGGAAAGGAATTTGCTGTAGAAATCAGTAGGGATGAGATCAAGAGCACATGTGTTTCTCTTAAATGGAATTATCATTCATCTAAGATGAATGAATAAGGAGATAGTGGAGGAAAACATTTGACTGATTAAAGATGAGGAGGAAGGGAGAAAATGGAACTCTTACTGATCAGTTTTCTTTTTCAGTGAAGTATGAAGGAAGTCCTCAGCTGATAGGGTGGCAGAAGGAGCCATTGGAATCTTTAGAAGAAATAAGAAAGCTGAGAGCAACCTCAGAGAAGGGTGAGATAGTGAGTCAATTAGAGAGGAATTGCTTATTTGCCTTGCTGCACTGAGTATCTATTGGATTGCATAAATTAAATTTCTAGAAGTTACTGGTTTTGAATTTCCTGCAATTTCCTTTAGCAATGCATTAGTAACATCAAAACAGATGTTGGGTATATGGTGGGAGAAAAACAGGTAGAAAAACAGAAAAGCAGCGCTGAACCTTGGCAAGTAAAATGGGAATGATAATTTGAAAATCTTCCTTTCCCCTTAATAGGTCAAATGTAATCACAGGAAGCTCATGGTGGGAAGAAGTTGTTGAAAGGGTGGAACAGGAAGAGTGGAGCAGGAATTAGCAGGGGAGAGCCAGAACAGAGCTAGATTCAAGCAGCACAGAGACAGAGGAGCTAGAGTGAATGAGAGAGGGGCATTTTTGCTTATGAGAGCTTATTTTGTTTTGAAGGCCTGACAAAGGGAAGGTTTGGGGATGTTTACATTACTATATGGAAAGACAATATTTGTAACTCATGAGACCTTTCTCAGTGTAAGAGTAGCTGGATGGGAATATAGATAGATGAGAGAGACAGAGAGAGAGAGAGTGAGAGAGAGAGAGAGAGAGAGAGAGAGAGAGAGAGAGAGAGAGAGAGAAACAGTCAGACAGACAGAGATGGCACAGGGTGAATTGAATATGAATGGATGATATCTAAAAAAATAAAGTTAAGGGGTGAGAGAGGAATATATTGGTAGGAGAAAGAGAGAGATAGAATGGGGGTAAATTATCTCACATAAGAGTCAAGAAAAAGGTTTCACAGTTGAAGAGAGGAGGGGGGAGGTGAGAGGGAATGAATGAACCTTGCTGTCATCAGATTTGGCTTAAGGATGGAATAACATACACACTCAGTTGGGTATCTTACCCTACAGTAAAGTAAGGGGGAAAGGGATGCCGCAGATGAAGGAAGGAAAAGCAGATTGGGAAAGGGGGTAGTAGTTATAAGCAAACATGCAAAAAGGTAGAGTCAAAGGAGAAAATATAATAAGTGGGGGGATGGGAATGGATGGAGGGAATCATAGTTAGGCTTTCACAACTTAACTATTATGGAAGTGTTTTGCATAAGTATATATGTATAACCTGCACTGAGTTGCTTACCTTCTCAATGAGAGTAAGTGGGGAGGGAAGAAGGGAGAGAATTTGAAACTCAAAGTTTTAAAAAACAAAGGTTAAAAATTGTTTTTACATGCAACTGGGAAATAAGATATACAGGCAATGGGGTATAGAAATCTATCTTGCCCTACATAAAGTATGGAGGAAGGGAATGGGAGGAGGTGATAAAAAGGAGGGCAGACTAGGGGAAGAGATAATCAGAATGCATGCCAGCTCAGTGTGGGTGGGAGGCAAGAGATAGGGAGAAAATTCAGAACTCAAAAATCCTTTGAGAAAGGAATGTTGAAAAATTTAAAAATAATTAATTAAATTATCTATATTCATAAATACATATATATATACACATATGTATAATGTATACATACATGTATTGTATGTGTGTATATATATTAATATGCCTTATTTCTTTGGATTAAAACATTGGGATGTATACAAAATGAGACAAATTGGTGAATGACACAGGGGGGTTTGTTTCAGAACAATAATTCACATATCCTAACAATTATAGCTATCAACATTAAATGAGCTATCTTATAAATTTCCTGCTAGTGGATCAATTAGATATCTATTTGAAATGTTTTATAAGAGATTCTTCCATCCAGAAGAGAATTATACTGTCTTTTTATGTCCTTTACAATTCTGAAAACCTATGCTTCTCAGTCTTTTTTTTTTGTATCCCTTTCATTTCATTCTTATCCAACACTGAGAACAGAGGCTGATCCAATGTCCTGTCTATAATAAAAGCTTGTTGATCCAACAAAATAAATTATAATGAATTCTCTTTTGGGTTAGATAGCATTGGGGTATATTCTTCCACCCTTGCCTATATCTGAAGAGAGACTAAAGAACCAGTGGAATGGAAAGATGGAGATATTAGATTTTTCCCCCTTTCTAATAGAGGTTATAATAATTGTACAAATATCTATTGAGAACGAAGATGCAATCAGGGTTCATTATAGGAACCTGTTTACTCTAGGCTTCATAGATTTGGTTACATTTTTTAAAATTAATATTAGTCATGTTGTAAAGAAGAATTAGAACCAATGGGATGAACCATGGGAAAGAAGAATCAAAAAAAGGAAAAAAAAAGAAATAGCAAATACTATGGTTTGATCTGCATTAAGACTCCATAGTTCTTTCTCTGGATTTCCATCATGTGGCTTTTATAGTTGTCTTAGAACCTTGCATTGCTGAGAAGAGCTAAGTCTGTCAAAATCAGTCATCACACACTATTGTTGTTACTGTCTACAGTGTTCTGGTTCTGCTCATTTCACTCAGCATCAGTTCATATAAGTCTTTCCAGGTTTTTCTGAAGTCCATCGGCTCTTCATTTCTAATAGCGCAATGATATTCCATTACATTCATGTAAAACAACTTGTTTAGTCATTCCCCAATTGATGGGCAGACCCTCAGTTTCTAATTATTTGCCACAATAAAAAGAGCTGCTATAAATACTTTTGAACATGTGCATTTTTCCCCATTTTTATGATCTCTTTGGATACAGCTCTAGAAGGGGTATTGCTGGATCAAAGGGTATGCACATTTATATAGCCCTTTGGGGATAGTTCCAAATCACTTTCCAGAATGGTTGGATCAGTTCAGAACTCCACTGACAATGCATTAGTGTTCCAATTTTCCCACATCTTCTCCAGCATTTATCATTTCCCTGTTTCGTCATGTTAGTCAATATAATAGGTGTGATGTGGTACTTAAGAATTGTTTTGATTTACATCTCTCTAACCAATAGTGATCTAGAGCATTTTTTTCATATGAGTAGAGATAGTTTTAATTTCTTCATATGAAAACTGCCTGTTCATATATTTTGACCATTTATCAATTGGGAAATGACTTGTGTTTCTCTATATATTTTAGAAATGAGACCTTTATCAGAAAAACTGGTTGTAAATTAAAAAAAAAATTTTTAGTCTTTATTAATTTGATATTTTACTTTTAGTTGATCAGATTCAGTTCCACCATTCTTTGAGTTTCAAATTTTCTTCCCCTCCTTCCTCTTCTCCTCCAACCCCCCTGCCCCAAAGTGGCATACAATCAGGTATAGGATCTGCAAATTCTTGCACATTGCACATTATTCAGGTTATAAAGAAGGATTGTATCAGATGGAATGAACAATGGGAAAGAGGAAACAAAACTAAACAAGAAAAAGAAAGAGAATAGGTGATTTGCTTCAATCTTTATTCAAACTGTTCTTTTTCTAGTTCTTTTTTTTTTTCTGAATGTAGACATCTCTCTCCAACATGAGTCTTTTGGAGTTGACTTATAGCCCTGCATTGCTGAGAAGAGTCCAGTCAAGGTTGTAAAAATTCTTTCCCAGTTTTCTACTTCCCACCCCAATCTTAGTTGCATTGGCTTTGCTTATAAAAAATATTTCAATTTAATTTAATCAAAATTAAACATTTTGCATTTCATAATCTTCTCTATCTTTTGTTTGGACATAAATTATTCTGCTTTCCATAAATCTGGCAGGTAAACTATTCCTTCCTCTCCCAGTTTGCTTATAGTATCAGTTTTTATATCTAAATAGTGTACCCATTTGTACTTTATTTTAGTATACGGCATAAGATAATGTTCTATGCCCATTTTCTGCCATATTATTTTCCAGTTTTCCCAGCAGTTTTTGTCAAATAGTAAGTTTTTATCCCAGAAGTTGGTGTGTTTGGGTTTATCAAACAGTAGATTACTATAGTCATTGACTACTGTGTCTTGTATACCTAACCTATTTCACTGATCTACCACTCTATTTCTTAGCCAATACCAAGTAGTTTTGAGGATTGCTACTTTTTAATACAATTTAAGATCTGGTATGGCTAGGCCACCTTCCCTAGCATTTATTTTCATTAATTCCCTTGATATCCTGGATATTTTTTCTTCCAGATTAACTTTCTTATTTTTCTAGTTATATATATATATATATATATATATATATATATATATATATATATATATATATATATATTTGTTAGTTTGATTGTTATGGCATTAAATAAGTAAATTAACTTAGGTATAATTTTCTCTCACATCCTTTATTTCTGAAAAAGTAACTCCTGTAGAAATTCTTATCTTCTTTCAAGGCCTAAGTTAAACTTACATTCTCCATAAACCTTTTGTGATGCTATCACCTTGAAGTGATCCCATCCATCCTCAGTCTTTCATGACTCTCTGTCTGACCTTCTTAGGAATTTTACTTCTCTAAATCATCATTATTGTTTTAGGTTTCAACTTGTATTGTAGTTATGTATAAACATGTCTAATCTACCTATTGGTAAGGTAGGGTTTGTGCCATTTTCTAGCTTTTTATGTTGATGACCTAGCACAGTGACACAACTATGATGTGCTTAAGAAAAGCTTTACGTTGAATCCATTA
Source organism: Gymnobelideus leadbeateri (assembly GCA_011680675.1). NCBI lineage: Eukaryota > Metazoa > Chordata > Mammalia > Diprotodontia > Petauridae > Gymnobelideus > Gymnobelideus leadbeateri. The sequence goes on from WOXC01010071.1 coordinate 398,487, forward strand.
AACATGAATTTCACATCTCTGGTACGGGGTCGAATCTTTCATCAGTTAGCTGGTCAGAACCAGCTTATCTAGAAGGTGACATAGAGACAAACTTGCTTGTAAAACTCTGAAGAGTTTTATTTTATACACAAACTCTTCAGACAAAAATATTGAATATTAAGCTCTTCTCCCTCCAAGACCAGCTCCCTTAATTGATATATAATATAGGAAATCTCTATCCCTTAGCATAACAGGGTTAACCTTTGAATAAAATGCACTAACCTGTAAGAACTTCAGATAAACTATAAATCCCCCAAAAATTTTATATGAGGAACAAGAGTTGAAATTTCATGAACCTTGAAATTTTGGTGCTATTTTCCTGTTTTGAATGATGCCACATAATACTGTTTCTTCTATATCCCTTTTTTCCACTATGATGTCTTTTTAGTTATTGTTAGCCTATTTCACAGCTATTGGACACCAAACTATGTGAAGAACTTTACAAAGCATAGAATCTGAGATGATCTTCACATATCCCTGTTTTTCTGTTGCTTCCTTGCCCTTATTCCAGTGTCTGTCCATATTCACTGCATAATGATTTCAGAAAACACATTCCTTCTAAAGCTGTGTATACAATTTCCTGAGAGAAAATAAAGAGATCTAGTACTGTGAAACCTCAAAGTGATTTGGAGCCTTCACTTGAAACATAGTTGAAGTTATTATGCCATTGATAGTGGGAGACAATAATGATGCTAGGGACATAGCTTTTCCTATCATAGTGTAGCGAGAAAGCTGCACATCAGTATCCACCCAGTTCTAGTTTGTTTTCAGACCCTAGCGTATTGAAAGTAGGAAATCAAAGGAGACAGTGGATGACAGTGTACCACACTCTTACTAGCCACCAAATCCATCATTTTACAAAGCTAGGAGGTAAAAGTAATTTTGCAAGCAAAATCGAAATGATAATGAAGCTAAGTTCTAAAAAAAACAACTAAAATTGTGTCATATGCTTTTTTTTCAAGTTCTTTGAGTAAGAATAGCTGGTACATTTAAAATTACATATAGATGAAATTCCATTCAGAGGGAAATCTATGCAAATTTCAGAGGAAGGATAAAATTTGTTCTTTTTTTTCCTTTCATATCTTTCTTTTATTTTTTAGGAACATACACATAGTTTTAATCGTTGCTGTTCAATCTCTAGTTTAAACCCTAGACCAGAACTCTGAATTGTATTCCCTTATGCCGTCTTTGTGACTGACTGTTCACTTTTCAGAATATCTCCTTTTCACTTCTAAAAACCTTTACTTTCACTCAGCACTGGACTTTTTCTTTAAGGTCCCTTCCAAATGTTTAACTTGATCATTTGTTAGGCAGAGGGACAGAGAATGTTGCTTTCAAGATCCTTTCAACCTATTTTTTCAAAGATATCTTTCTATAAGCTAGAAGCATTACTTCAATTATAACCTTCCCACAATAACCAAGCTTTTTGGCTGCCAAATGTGAAGAAATAAGTGACATTAGGATCTACTTTTTAAGCATATTAGTATAAATTGATGGATATTAAATTACTGATTTCTGGGGTACTTTGGAGGGTCTCCCTGTCAGCAGCTTCTTGGTATCCTGGGGTCTCTGTGTCCCTTACTATGAGGTAATCCTACCAATTAATATTGGCTTCCATGTTTGGGTATGGTTTGTGATACTTATCCCAAAGCATGTATTCTTAGATAGGGTCCTGTCTGATCCTATAAGGCAGCGGTTTTCTTAGGAGAGACAAAATTTTCAAAAAGTCTCCTGCTGTGTAAGCTAGAAGAACTCAAGATGAGTTTTTCTGTTTCAGCTCTAAGTTACTCTAAGATAAGTCACACTGATGACTAAGTGAAACCCAGGTAATGTGAGATTAGAGTACATGCCACATCCTTCACGTCATGCGTCATTATCAGACTCAATGAAGCAAGCATTCAGAGATCAAGGAATAAACCATGCCCTGGCTGATTTTGCTGTGCTGAAAATTTTAGCTGCTGGTTATTTTTAACTAATTTAAATGAGGCCAACTGCTCCCTGCTTTGTTGAGTGCTGAGTTAAGTCACTCATGAAAGTTTCCCTGCCTTTCTGGCAATATACATGGTTGTTTAATTGTGTGTTTATAAAATCTCATTGTGGGACCAATTCATTGTTCATCTTGCACTGTCAGTCCAAGGTAAGTGTACTGATGAATTTAATCAAGTGGCTGCCAATCTAATTGCACTTCATAACCTGAAAAATAGGCATTTTTCGTCCACTTGATTTTTCCTGTGAGGATTCCTAGGCTAGTTTCTTGAGAGGCCATGGATCTCCCTCAAGAATAACCTCACTAAATCTAGGATTCTGGAGTGCAGGAATTTCATCATATTTGTCTTTGTATATGATTTAATATACTTCCTAGCACATAGCAGGCACTTAATAAATGCTTCTTGAATTAATTGAAACCAAGCTTGGTATAGTAGAAAGCAAACTAGACTTGGAATCGGGAGAGTGGAATTCAGAAGACAGTTATACCATTTGCTACAGTACTTCTGTGGACTCCATCAAGCCAATTTACCCTTCTAGTCCTCAGTTTCCCCATCATTACAAGAAGGGCAATGAACATCTCTATGCTAACAACTCTACTGCCAACATGGTGAATCTCCCTACCACCTACAAAACTCACTGAAAGAAATTCAACAAACATCAGTCTCACAAAGTGACACAGGACAGGAAGGGTAAGAATTCTGTCTGCATTCAGGGAAAATGGAGCTATGACTGGAGAGACAGAGGCTATGGTGGCCAAACAAAGTCAATCATGTGAAAAGGGGGAAAAAAGAAGGCAAAGATTACAAGATAGATTTGTACTGACTCTTTTTGTTTTTAAACAAATGTTTTATTAACTTCTGTTTTACATCATTCATTTCCACGAGATTTTGAGTTACAATAATTTTCCCCCCATTATTCCCCTACCCAACCTCCCAGAATAGCAGTCCCACAAGATATTGCTTCCTCCAATCTGCTCTCTCCCATACCTTCTCCCATACCCCCATCGACTTTTCCATTAGAGGGAGATGAATCTTTGTGTCCCAATGCCTGCACATCTTATCTCCCAATTATAGGCAAAAGAGTATTAATAATAGTATTTATATATATTTGAAACATCTAATGTTACGACCTCAAATTTCAGATCCATTTCCTTCCTCCCTTGTCACCCATTCCTTCTTGGGAGATAAGTAATTCAGTATGTGTTGTACATGTCTAGCTATGCAAAACATTATCATGGTAGATATATTGTACAAGGCTGCTTATAATTCCCTCCCACTCATCCCACCCCCCACCTGGTCCATTCCCTACATGATCCTGTCCCTCTTCTATAGTGGGTACTTCCAACCTCCCCTCACCCCAAGGATGCCCTCCCATCCATCATCCCTCCTCTCATCCCCCTTCCCCCTATCCTGCTGCAGGTTGAGATATCTCATTTAGTATGTATGTCATTTTCTCCCTGAACCAAATTCAATGTGAATGTGGTTTTGCCTTTTTAGCCTTCCTTATTCTCCCCCTCCTTTGCAACCACTTCCCCTACATGAGCTAGTTTACCCTACCATGTCTCTCCCCATCTCCTCTTGCCACTTTCCTCTCTCACCTCATAATTTCATCCCTTGAGTATTCTCCCTTCCCAACAAATTCAACCTATGCCCTATCCATATATAACTGTAACCATATACACACACATTCACATATGTATTCATATGACCACACCCCCTTCTTCCATTATTTTCATAGTGAGAAAGATATCATCAGTCACAGATATTACTTTTCCATATAGGAATGTAAATAGTTCAACTTTGATAAGTTCCTTTTGATTTCTTTTCCCTGATTACCTTCTCAGGCATCTCTTGCTTCTTGTGTCTGGATGTCAAATTTTCTATTCAACTCTGGTTTTTTTCTTCAAGAATGCTTGAAAGTCCTCTATTCCACTGAATGACCATATTTTCCCCTGAAACAAAATACTCAGTTTTGCTGGGTAGGTGACCCTTGGGTTCATTCCCAGTTCTTTTGCCCTCTGGAATATCATATTCCATGCCCTTCGATCCCTCAGTGTAGAAGCTGCCAGGTCCTGGCTATTCTGATTGTGTTTCCACAATATTGAAATTGTTTCTTCCTGGCTGCTTGTAGTATTTTCTCCTTGATCTGGGGATTCTGGAACCTGGCTATAATATTCCTGGGAGTTTTCTTTTTGGGATCTTTTTCAGGAGGTGATCTGTGGATTCTTTCAACCTCAATTTTGCCCTCTGGATCTAAAACATCAGGGCAGTTTTCCTTGAGAATTTCTTGAAGGGTGATTTCTAGGTTCTTTCCTTGATCATGGCTTTCAGGTAGTCCAATAATTTTTAAATTGTCTCTCCTGGATCTATTTTCCAGGTCAGTGGTTTTTCCCATGAGATATTTCACATTGCCTTCTAATCTTTCATTTGTTTGGATCTGCTTAACAGCATCTTCATTTCTCATAAAGTCATTAGCTTCCATTTGCTCCAGTCTAACTCTGAAGGAATGAATCTCCTCAGTGAACTTTTGAGATTCTTTTTCCATCTGGCAAATTCGACTTTTTAAGGCGTTCTTCTCCTCATTGCCCTTTTGGGCCTCCTTTGCCATTTGAGTTAGTCTATTTTTTAAGGTGTTGTTTTCCTCAGTCAGGCTGTTGACCCTCATTTCATACTTTTCCTGCATCCTTCTCATTTCTCTTTCCATTTTTTCCTCCAGTTCTCTTATTTGATTTTTCAAGTCCTTCTTAAGGTCCTCTATGGCCTGCAACCCGCTCATGTTTTCCCCTGGGGCTTTTGGAGCAGGACTTCTGACCTCACAGACCTTTTCCCGCTCTATGCCCCCAAAATAGGAGTATAGGGTTGCATTTTTCTGTTTCCTTTGCCTTGGCATGTTGCCACTTAATTGCTTGACTTTTGGGCTTGTTGCCACACTATGGCTTTAAGGCCAGCTAGAGGAATTTTCGTCCCGAACGTGTGGGGGGCAACTTCCGTTTCTGGTAAGCTGTAAACCTACCCACAACTTCCACCCTAGATCACAATCCAGATCCAGGGAGGTTAAAGCAAGAGCGATTACCCTCCAAGACTGATCGCTGGATCTCCCCATGATTTGTAGGCTGGGAGCCCGAGCTGCCTCTGAAAACTACAAAATGGCGTGTCTTCTCAGCGGCTTCTAGCCCCCAAGGGAGGGAGCTGACGCATTCCCCAAATACAGGTCCCAAAGTCCATAGGACACTAACCTCTTACTTTGTCCTAGGCATGTCTATGTTGATAATTCTGGAGTCAACACAGCTCCTGGTGTTCTGGGGTTCCTCCAGCTGGCTGCTGGCCCTGCCGCTCTGGGGCTAAAACCTCGGCTCACACGGACCTGGGCTCGGCTCGGCTCTTGCGCTCTGCATGCTGCCGGCTCCCAGACTGCTGCACTGGTCCTTCCTGCAGGGCTGCTGGGCTGTCCTCAGTGGGAGGTTAGCTTCTTTGTGTCGTTCTGTGGGTGCTGGGGCTCCAGAAGTTGTTCAGAGTCCTTTTTTACATAGTTTGTTGGGAATCTGGGGGCAGAGAGCCTTGGACGAGCTGTTTCTACTCCGCCATCTTGGCTCCGCCCCCTGTACTGACTCTTGGATATGTTAAGTTGAACTACAAATCTAAGAGAATTATGGTGATGTAGGTAAGTGTTCTTAATTGAGAGGAGACAAGAAAAGAAAGGGCCAAGAGATCCCATTTATCTTTGTTTTTGTTTATTCTCAATAATGAATATAATTAGAATGTTGAAGCTGGATAAAGTAGGGTTCTGGTGATGGTAGCAACCTATATGTCTTCTAAGATCCTTTCTAGCTCCAAATCTATGCTACTACATTGAGTGAATCAATATGCCACTTAGCTAATGTGTTGATGTGGGATTAGTTAACCTAAATGAAGTCATTATAATATGCACTTATAAAGTTATGCATTTGTAATTAATTTATATACATAAATGAATATACCCACATATAATATTATATATGCATGTATGTTTATATATGTGTGTTTTATGTGTTTATATGCATACATATGTACACACAACAATGGTGAATGAAGAGGCGATTTGGCATAGTGGATAGTGAGCTGATCTCAGAATCAGGTAAATCTGTAGTTGTTCAGCTTTCAATAGATCCTGAATGTGTCAGAAACAGGAACTAATATTAAAAATGACATTTCCATAGTGTAATGTGTACTTCTTTGTGCCAGGCACTGTATTAAGTGCTTTACAAATCTTTTCTCAGTTGATCTTTAAAACAACCCTGAGAGGTAGATGCTATTATTATTCCTATTTTACAAATGAGGAAACTTAAGCAAACAAAAATTAAGTGACTTGTCTGGGGTCACATAACAAATGCATAAATGTGCAATAAAATGCCTGTTTTTTAGGCTATGAAGTACAATTAGATTGGCAGCCACTTGATTAAATTCATCAGTGCAATTACCTTGGAGTGACGGTGCAAGATAAACAATGAATCAGTCCCACAAAGAGATTTTATAAACATACAATTAAACAATCTGTCTGAGGACAGATTTGAATTCAGACTGTTTTTGAAGGATAACAAAACTTTCCTACAAACATTATTATCTGAGCTTCATATTGAAAGAAATGAGAGATTCTCTAAGAAGACAATGCATTCCAGAAAAAGAAGACAGTTGTGCAAAGAAAGGCAGTTTAACATCCCACCATATGATAAGAAGAGAGAGAAGATAAGTTTGGTGCTAAGTTGTGAAGGGTTTGAAAAAAATGATATGAATTTATATTTTATTCTAGAGACAACAGGGAGTCTTTGGAGTTGACTGAATGGTGGTAGGGAGTGACAGGTCAGACATTTGCTTCAGGAAAATCACTTTTGGATTTGTGTGGACACATTCTAGTAGGGAAAGTTTTGAGGCAGAGCGATCAGTTAGAAAGTTATTACCATAGTACAGGGAGAGGTGATAATGGTATAAAGTTAAAACTATATGAGTAAAGCGAAGCAGTCAGATATGTATAGTGTTGTAGAGTCAGAAACATGTTCTGACTTCATGTTCCATGATCTATCCACTATACCATTTAGCTGCCCACAAAGTACCTGTCATAAACCCTCTAGAGCTATGATTTAGAGATGGGAATGATCAGTGTTGGTTAATGCAATAGTAGAGAAAAGCTTAGGAAAAAAATTTAAATCACTAGAAATTACTTGTAGAATCATTTAACTTAAATTCCTTTTATAAAGAAAAGCAATGGAGTCACTGAATCACTTGAGCATTAAATACTAAAGGGGAGGAGGGGAGGATACTTTGAGTTCAAAAAGTTTTGTGTGAAAATAAAAATAGGCCTCCACATATAGAGACTTTGCTGAACTTCTGTCATCAAGTACTCTACCAAGTGCATTGCAAAAAAAAAAAAAAACTGGGAAAATTGACATTTTTTGATAATATGAGCCAAACGAATTTTACAGAACCCACTACATAGGAGGATTGTTTTAAGCTTCTTGAAAAGGAAAGGAAAGTTTATCATATGGAGGGAGTCAGATAAGTCAAAAATACATTTATTGTTGAGTTAAATTAAATTCATTTTACATATGGTGTCTTATTAAACTGAGTACTTTTGGAGAAACAAAGGACTCATTAAAAGGGAAATAAAATGAATCACATATTAATTTTCCTTAGATGGATCATAATCTAGAGTTATTTTTGGTATATGGCCCTTTCATATTTAACTCAGGTCTGTTGTGCCTGGGGCTAGAGTCCAAATGACACATAAATCATTTTATTTTATTTGACACCACCCTCAGCACAAAATTTAAGTAATTTTTTCATTCATAGGGAAACCACTTTTTGATCTAAGAGGGAACTTTGATGAGACTTTGAATTAACTTTAAGGAGAAGAGATGGAGATATCGTGTTGCATATTTACCATAGGGACCATATGAATGCTCAGGCATTTTTCTAGGTCCCTGTGTCACGTGGCACCTGAAACTCTTCTTAGGTCTCTGTTCCCTCATATTTTGGAAGCAGTCTGCAGGAAGCAAAAAAAGATAGGACCTTACCTGTATTAGTGTTTCACATACTTCACCTTGTTGATATTCTTTTCATATTTTTCCATCCACATTATTTCTAGCAATATGTTCCAACTTGTTTATATCTACCATAAATATATCTATTGTCATTCATGTTATACTTAATCTTAATTCTTCAAAAATTGTAATGTTCTGTGATTTATAGGCATGTAGAATTGTTGGGAGAGTATTGGTGTTAAAAAGATAGGTTTTGTGTCAGGTAAGAGCTAAAGATAACTGAAAGCCTTAAGCAATTCCCCAGATTAAATACTACTGACTTTTGTCTTCCTATTCAATTCTGGAACCAAATCATCAGACTGGGTGAAGCAGTCTGCACAGCAGGTGCTCTTCATTTGTCCCTCCTCATTATACCCACATCACTACTTGTATTATAAGAGTATGTTGGGGAACATGGGCATTGGGGAAATTTCAATACATTCACCAGTGACCTCAGTCATATCCTTTATTCCTCACACTCACTTACCCTAGGTATGCAATCAGTTTTCCTATCTTGCTGTTTCTGTCTCTACAACACTATACGTATCTGACTGCTTCAGTTTACTCATATAGTTTTAACTTTATACCATTATCACCTCTCCCTGTACTATGGTAATATCTTTCTAATTGATTGCTCTGCCTCAAAACTTTCCCTACTAGAATGTGTCCACACAAATCCAAAAGTGATTTTCCTGAAGCAAATGTCTGACCTGTCACTCCCTACCACCATTCAGTCAATTCCAAAGACTCCCTGTTATCTCTAGAATAAAATATAAATTCATATCATTTTTTTCAAACCCTTCACAACTTAGCACCAAACTTATCTTCTCTCTCTTCTTATCATATGGTGGGATGTTAAACTGCCTTTCTTTGCACAACTGTCTTCTTTTTCTGGAATGCATTGTCTTCTTAGAGAATCTCTCATTTCTTCAATATGCAGCTCAGATAATACTGTTTGTAGGAAAGTTTTGTTATCCTTCAAAAAGCTAGTGCCCTCCCTCTATAATTACCGTTCATTGATTTTAATTTATTCTTTCTTTCTTTATATATGTTCATTTTTCTTTCCAGAAAGTAAACTCTTTTAAGATAGGGCATTCTTTCTTTTTTTTTTTTTGACTGTGCATCCCCAATGCCTAAAACTGTTCTGGCACATAGTAGGTACTTAATAAATTTTACTAAATTGGTATGGGTAGCTAGGTATGGATAGAGCTCTGGAATCAGAAAGATTGGAATCAGAAAGACTCATCTTCATGAGTTCAAATCTTGCCTCAGACACTTAATAACTGTGTGACCCTGGGCAAGTCATTTAACCCTGTTTACCTCAGTTCCTCATCTATAAAAATGAACTGGAGAAGAAAATGGCAAACTACTCCACTGTTTTTGCCAAGAAAACCTCACATCATGTCATGAAGAGTCAGACATGGCTGAAAGGACTGAGTAACCACAACAAATTGACTAATTGACCACCTCTTCCCAGACTAATTTCTCTCCTTTAAATTTTTCTTTTGCCTACTGTCCATAGTGCCCTTCTGGTATTTTTATTAATTTCATCAACATTAATATTAATTATAATGTTATTTGATAATATATTAAATAAATATAAATAAATCATATATGCTATTATTAACATTAATAACATCAATATTTTTGAACAGCTAGGTGCAACAATGAATAGAGTGCCAGGTCTGGAGTCAGGAAGACCTGAATCCAAATCCTGCCTCAGACACTTAGTAGCTATGTGACCCTGGTCAAGTCACTTAACATCTGTTTGTTTCAGTTTTTTCAACTGCAAGATGGGGTTATGAAGATGAAATGAAACAATAACTGTAAAGCATTCAGCATGATACCTGGCACTTAGCATTATATACATGTTAGCTATTATTAATTATTATTATTTATACAGAATGCATAGGTTTGTAAAATTCTTCACTTATGTCACTTGATCTTTACAATAACCCTTTGATGAAAACCCTATTATTATAATAGCCATTTTACCCATAAGGAAAGAGAGACTGAGAGAGGTCAAATGATTTTTCCTGGGTCGCAGAGGTAAAATTCAAACAGGTTTTCTTGATTCCAAGTTCACTCAATATTGACTGTGCCACCTAGCTGCAATAGTTTAGTGATGGCCTTAAATTGGTAGTTTGGATTTTTATGCATCAATATCTCTTTTACCAATTAGACTACAAACTTCTGGATGGTATAGGTCAATAATTAGACAATTATCTATTTTCTAAAGTATCTAACATTGGGCCTTGTATAAACGAGAACTGCCTCAACTATTTTTTGTTTGATTAATAGTTTCCTTTGCCTCAATGTATTTTCAGTGTGCTAGGGCCCTGTACTAAATGCAACTTTTGATGAAATGGATTCATTTCAATATAACAAACTCAATTAAATTTAATTCAAAAATCATTTATGAAATACTTACTATACTCTACATATTAATTAGTCAGTACTTCAAGGCAAGTTAGTTTAACAAATTGGGAAATAAATTACTCTGGCCATGGGCAACTGGTATGCCTATGTGATAAGGTCAGAGTATGTAATGGAGAGGGAACAAATTGAGTTAAGAGTAAAGAGTTCTAGGAAGTAGAAAAATGGCATTGAAAGGAAATAAAAAACACCAAGGATAAACTCAATCTACTTCAAAATTTTGCCTAAGGGCAAGGCCTCTCTCCTAATCACTGTGTTTTGTTTTGACACTGTAATAAAGAGAAAGGTGAATCCTGTTTCTTTTCCTATATTCATAAAGATATCCCAAGGCACTTCCACATGATAAGTATATTCAAATTTTAAAAATGTAAAACTTACACTAAATTAGAACAGTGTGTAACATATGTGAATTTCATTGTAGCAATTTCAACTGAAATAAGAGACTTTGAGTAGAAAATGTAAACTCAACATTGCCAAAGATTTCTTGCTGTGAGTTCCATTCATGTGTAACGCAGCCGCTGAGGGAGTGGAGGAAGTTTCTCTGTGCAGTCTAGTTCTAAATGTTTCAAGGAAGGAACTAGGAAGTGTCCTTTAGGGACCAATTGTGCATTGGTAAAAACAGGTACTAATGACCTAATTGTTCTTTTTCATTGTTAACTTCTTAGACTCTGCAATTCCTTAGCAGAGGCTAATTTACAGACATTTTTGGAGAAGAAAGGAGTCAGAAAGGAAAAGCCAGAGATTGAAGCTATTCATCAATTTTATTCCTTCATTCAACAAACAATTATTGGGCACCAGCTACAGGCTGTGCTTGGTGCTATGGGTGATACAAAGAAAAATGTGCAGTCTTTGACAACAAGGGGTTTACAATCTAATTGGAGTTATTTAGTGTATAACAATAGCTCTCCTAATAAGAGGAGTAAAACATATTGTCAAGAGAGTTCAGAGGAGTGAAAACTACTTTTGACAAGGAAAGATTTCAGGAGGAAGTGGTATTCCACATTTCTATACTATATTTAGAGGTAGGTGATGCAAAGGATACACTATCAGGTCTGCATTCAGAAAAAAATTTACATTCCTGATTTCTTATCAGACCTCATATAGTTATCCATGTGACCATGAGGAAGTCACTTAATCTTATTTGCCTCAGTTTCTTCATCTGTAAAATTAGCCAGAGAAGGAGATGGTAAGTCACTCCAGTATCTCTGACAAGAAGACCCCAAATTGGATTCTGAAGAGTCAGATAGAACTGAAACAAACAAACAACAAGAAGGGATTTCGAGATCATCTACTTTAAATCTCTTATTTTTCAGAAGAAGAAATTGAGCTGCAGTTATCGCTGCCTAATATCACATAGATAGTAAGCACCAGCACAGCTGATTTAATCCAGGTGTTTTGACTACAAATAATGTGTTCCTTCGCACTGTATCATGTTGCCCCTTGAGATGGGTAGAACTGAAACAAGAGTATCTGTTTTCACACAGAGGTCAATATTATATCATGAGATATAAAAGCACAGGCAATTCCTGGAATGAAAAACAGAGCATTTTGGCTGGTGTCTCCGAGGAGATTGTGTGCAATAAGCCTGGTCCTAAATGATGAAGATTTTGAATTTTAAATTAGGAAGTTGGAGAGTTATTTGGTAGTCAAAGGTTACTCATTAATGGTTTTGAGTAGATGAGTTAAGACCAAGCATGATATTACTAAAGTTAATTTGATGATTATGGGTAGGGTGCTCAAAAAGTGAGGGTGAGAGTGGGTGTCTTAGAGAAGGGAAAAAAAATTAGAAAATAACTGTAGTTGTTCAGGTAGAGATAGTGAGAACCTGAACTATATATGTTGTTATTTGAAATGAACAGGGAGATATATATATATATATATATATATATATATATATATTTCAAGGCTTGGCTTGGAAATAGCAGTTACTATAGTGGTATCGGGGTTGAAAGGAAGTTTTTGTGTGTTTTTGTTTTTCCTTAGCATTTATATAGCACCTTATATATAGCACTTTAAGGTTTGCAAAGATTTTTACAAATTTGATCACCACAAGTACCCCAGAAGGGAGGGGGATTAGGTGCTGTTACTATCCCCATTGTACAGGTAAGGCAACTGAGATGAATGGATGATAAGAAATTTGGCTAGGGTCACAAAAATATTAAATGTCTGAAATAGGATTTTAACTCACACCCTGTGCTCTATCCACTGTGCCACCTAGCTATGTCTATAGATTTTTATGAAGCTTGTCTGGTCAACTCTGGTAAGGATGTTGTCTAAAGAACAAAATGGATCAGTCTAATAGGAACTTTTCAGCAACTTCAGAATCTGACTGATTCTTCTGCAGGTATCCCTTCCTAATCTACTCACTTGTTACACCTTGACATTCCAAATTACTTTGTGTTTAACTACTTTACATTTATTTTACTTTTATTCTCTTTACTTGTTGATTTATATATATATATTATCTCTCCTGATAGAAAGCAAAGTCATTAAGAGTGGACACTGTTTCTTTTAGTATTTACATACACAGTGAACAAAAGAGTGTTCGAATACAGTAGGCACTTAAAAAATCCTTGTGGATAGATTAAAAATTGAAATATTGCAGTGACGTTTTCATAGTGTGGTCAATAAGGAACTGATACATTAAGGAGGCTAAACAGTTTTAATTTTTTCAACTTATAATAAAACAACATAATTTTATGATCCCTTCTGTAGCCTCATTGCCATCATTTGAACTGGCATTTCCTTCCTAAAATATGGTGTCCAGAACAAATGCAATACTCCAATTCTTATTTGACAATATACAGTGCAAAGACTACTTCCCAAGTTGAGGATGGTCTAGTTCTTATTTTTTTTCCAAATGCTTTATTAACTTCTGGTTTACATAATCCATTTCTGTCAGATTTTGAGTTACAATTTTTCCTATTTTTCCCTTACCCACCACCCCAGACTAACAGTCATACAGGATATCCCCTCATGCTCTCTACCATCTCTTCTCCCATACCCCTTTGACTTTTCCTATAGGGTGAGGTGAATCCCCTCGCCCATTGCCTGTATGTCTTATCTCCCCATTATATGCAAAATAATATTAATCATAGTATTTATATGTTTTAATTGATTTTAAAAAGATAAGCAACTCAGTATATGCTGTACATGTATTGCTAAGCAAAACATTACCCTAGTAGATATATTGTAAAAGACTGACTATATTTCCCTCCCTCCCATCCCACCTTCTACCTGGTCCACTCCCCACCTTGATCCTGTCCCTTTTCAAAAGTGGGTGCTTCCAACATCCCTCCCCCACCAGCCCACCCTCCCCTCTACCACCTTCCCCCACCCTCCCACTCTCCTGTAGGGAGGGACACCTGTAGGGTGGGAATTCTGGAACCTGTCTACAATATTCCTAGGAATTTTCTTTTTGGGATTTTTTTCAGGAAGTTATTCTTGGATTCTTTCAACCCTTATTTTGCCCTCTGGTTCTAAAACATCAGGGCAATTTTCCTTGAGAATTTCTTCAAGGATGGTTTCTAGATTCTTTCTTTGATCATGGCTTTCAGGTAGTCTAATAATTTTTAGATTGTCTCTCCTGTGTCTATTTTCCAGGTCAGTGGTTTTTCCCATGAGATAGTTCAAATTGCCTTCTATTCTTTTATTTGTTTGGATCTTCTTAATAGCATCTTGATTTCTCATAAAGTCGCTAGCTTCCATTTGCTCCAGTCTAATTCTGAAATAATGAATCTCCTCAGTGAGCTTTTGAGATTCTTTTTCCATCTGGCAAATTCAGCTTTTTAAGACATTCTTCTCCTCATTGCCTTTTTGAGCCTCTTTTGTAAAAAAAAAAATAATTTATTAGTTTAGTTTCAGTTAACAAGATTTGATTCCATAGTTCCTTGATTTTCAAATTTCTTTATTCCCCCCCCTCCACCCACAACAGCATATAGTCCAGTATAGGATCTGCAAATACATTCATATTAGACATTATTCCAATTACAAAGGCATATTGTACTAGGTGAGATGAAAGATGGTAAAGAAGAAATAAAACTTTTTGAGCCTCTTTAGCCATTTGAGTTAGTCTATTTTTAAGGTGTTATTTTCCTCAGTCAGGCTGTTGACTCTCATTTCATACTTTTCTTACATCTTTCTCCTCTTCCCAATTTTTCCCCCACTTCTCTTATCTGCTTCTTAAGGTCCTCTATGGCTGGTAACCAGCTCATATTTTCATCTGGTGCTTTTGGTGCAGGATTTCTGACCCCACAGTCCTCCTCCTGTTCCATGCTTTGATCCTCTTTGCCCCCAAAATAGGAGTCTAATGTTGCATTTTTCTGTTTATTTTATTTCATTTGCCTAGGCATGTTGGTACTCAATTACTTGACTTTGGGGCTTGTTGACACAGTAGGACTTTGCCACCAGCCAACGGAACTTCCATCCCAAATGTTGGCATTTTCTCAACTTCCAGAGGTATTTGTTGGGTGGCCTCTGTGAAGCCTCCACACACTCTGGCAAGCTGGTCACACACCCCAAGCCCTCCACCCCATATGGCAATCCAGATCAAGAAGGGTAAAGCAAGAGTGGTTACTACCCAGACTGATCCCCATTGCCCCTAGGGGTTGCAGACCAAGAGCTGAAGTTGCAATGTGGCAATGTGGCACAAGCTATGCCTGTTCCTCAGCAGCTTCTCGCTCCCAGGGAAGAAGCTGATGCATTCTTCCAACCGGTCCCAAAGTCCAAAGGACACTGACCTCTCACTTTGTCCTAGGCATCTATGTGTTGATAATTCTGGAAATGCCACATCTCCTGGTGTTCTTGGGTCCCTCCAGCCAGCTGCTGGTCTGGCTGCCATCAGGCTAAAACCCCGATTCAGGCTGGCCTAGGCTCGGCTCCCAGAGTGCTGTGCTGGCCGCTCCCTGCTGGGTTGCCGGGATGTACCCAGTGGGAGGTTAGCTTCTCTGTGTCATTTTTTTTTGTGTTCTGGAGCTCCAAAAGTCATTCAGAGTGCCCCTTTTACATAATTTTGAAGTGGTGTGGGTTGGAGCTCAGTGGAAGTGCTGTTTCTACTCTGCCATCTTCCATTTTAGTTCTTAAAGCAGCTTGTGATGTCTGATCACCAAAAGGCTGCTGGTAAGTGTTTAACAATTGAGTTTGGGGGGTAAAGAAACACAACGAAATAAAATCACAACACTTTTAAGTTTTGTCTACTTTGTTAATATCCCCCCCTTCAAGGAGCAGAGTCAAGACAATAGAGTAGGAATAGGATTTCCACGCAGCTCCAGCTTCCACCTCCTCCAATTCATGTAAAAGGTGACTCTGAAAAAAATTTTGGAGCTAGAGAACCCACAAAATGACACAGAGAACCTAATCTCCCACTGAGGACAGCATGACAGGCTTGTAGGAAGAGGCCAGCAGAGCAATCTGGGAGCCAAGCCCAGTCCCTATGAGCTAAAGGTTTTAGCCTTAGGGTATCCTGACTAGCCACTGGCTGGAAGGACTTCAGATCACCAGCAGTTATGGCAATTTCCAGAATTATCAACACTAAGGACAAAGGACAAAGTGTTAGTTCAGTGCAGTGTAGACTTTGGGATCCATTAGTTGGGGAGTATAGTCTGGCTTTTATCCCCTGGATGGAGAAGCTGCTGAGGTGCACAGGCTGTGAAGCCACCTCCATGTGGCAGTTTCAGCTCCTAGCTTGCAGATAGTAAAAGGACCAAATGACCAGTCTGAGGAATAATCCCTAATGCTTTAACCTGCTTGGATCTAGATTGTATACTAGGGTAGATGTCCTGGAGTGTGTGACAAGCTTCCGGAGCATGTGGGGGATGCAAAGAAGGCACCCAACTATTAGCTTTGGTAGCTGATAAAGACCTAGAAATTTGGGACAAAGCTCCCCTCTTTGGTAGCAGAGTCCTACTGTGGCAAAAAGCTCAAAAGTCAAGTAATTATGTGGAAACTTAAGCAGGCAAAGGTAGCAAACCAAGCAGAGGAATCCAACTTCACACTCCTATTTTGGGGACAAAAAGGATCAAAGCATGGAAAAGGAGGAATACAGAGAAGTCAGAACTCCTGCACTAAAAGTTTCCAAAAACATGAGCTGGTTACTAGAGGCCATAGAGGACCTTAAGAAGGATTTTGAAAACCAAATAAAAGAAGTGGAGGAAACATTTGGAAGAGAAATGAAAATGATGCAAGAATATTATGGAATTAGAATCAACAACCTGACTGAAGAAATTAACACCTTAAAAATGGACTAACTCAAATGACAGAAGAGGATCAAAAAGGCAATGATGAGAAGAATGCCTTAAAAAGCCAAATTTGCCAGATGGAAAAAGGATCTCAAAAGCTCACTGAAGAGAATCATTCCTTCAGAATTATATTGGAGTAAATGGAAACTATTGACTTTATGAGAAATCAAGATACTATTAAACAGATCCAAACAAATGAAAAAATAGAAGCCAATGTGAAATATCTCACTGGGAAAAGCACTGACCTGGAAATTAGATACAGGAGAGATAATTTTAAAATTATTGCACTACCTGAAAGCCATGACCAAAAAAAGAACCTAGAAACCATCCTTCAAGTAATTCTCAAGGAAAACTGCCCTGATGTTTTAGAACCAGAGGGCAAAATACACATTGAAAGAATCCACCAATCACCCCTGAAAAAGATCCCCAAAAGAAAACTCCTATGAATATTATACCCAGCTTCTGGAATTCCCAGATCAAGGAGAAAATATTACAAGCAGCCAGGAAGAAATAATTTGAATATTGTGGAAACACAATCAGGATAACAGAGGGTCTGGCAGCTTCTACATTGAGGGATTAAAGCATTTGGAATATGATATTCCAGAGGTCAAAGGAGCTGGTATTAAAACCAAGAATCACCTACACAACAAAACTGAGTATCATGTTTAAGGGGAGAATATTGTCATTCAGTGGAATAGAGGACTTTCCAGCATTCTTGATGAAAAAAACAAATTTGAATAGAAAATTTGACATTCACATATAAGAAGTAAGAGAAGCATGAAAAGGTAAACAGGGAAAAGAAATCATAAGGAACTTATCAAAGTTGAACTATTTATATTACTTCATGGAAAAATAATAACAGTAACTGATAAAACTTTTCTCAGTATGATTATACTTGAAAGGAATAGAAATGTATACATATATATGTATATATATATATGTATACACACACACACATATATATGTATATATATATATATATGTTTATATAGGAAGGTATTTGGCATATGAATACATATGTGAGTTTGTGTATATATGTGTACAGGTATACATAGATAGAGGGCACAGGACCAATTTAATAGGAAAGGGTGATACTTTAATGGTAGAATTAAGAGTTGAGAGGGGAATATAATAAGAGGAGTGATGGAGAGACAGAATGGGGTAAACTATCTCTTGTAGAAGAGGCAAGGCAAAATGGTTACAATGGAGGGGAAGACCAGGAAGGCAAAAGGGAATGGGTCAACCTTCTTATTGAATTTGGCTTAGAGAGGGAATGACATACATACTGAATAGCATATCTCACCCTATAGGAGAGTAGGGGGGAAGGGGATAAGAGGGGGGATGAGGGAGGGGCGGGCAGGCTTGGGGGGAGGGAAGTTGGAAGCACCCACTTTTGAAAAGGAACAGTATCAAATTATAGAGTAGAATAAGTGGGAGGTGTGATAGGAGGGTAGGAAATATAGCCAGTTTTTTACAATACATCCACTATGGAAATTTTTGCATAGCTACACATGTACACCCTACACTGGATTGCTTATATTCTCAGTAAGGATAAGGATAGGTAACAAGGAAGGAAGGGAATGAATCTGGAATTAAAAGTTTTAAAATCAAATATTATACACACACACATACACACACACACACACACACACACACACACACACACACACACACACATATATATATATATATATATATATATATATATATATACTATTGCTAATATTATTTTACATGTAACTGGGAAATAAGATATACAGGCACTGGGGCATAGAGATCCACCTACTGGAAAATCAGAAGGGGTATCGGGCAAGATATGGGACAGAGCAGATTGGAGGAGGGATATCCAAATATCCAATGGGATAGCTATTTTTGGGGTGGTGGGTAGGGGGAATATAGGAAGAAAATTTGTAACTCAAAATCTTGTGGAAATGAATGACGTAAACTAGAAGTTAATAAAGCATTTGATAAAGTAAGAGAGAGTGAGAGAGAGAGAGAGAGAGAGAGAGAGAGAGAGAGAGAGAGAGAGAGAAAGAAAGAAGTGATGAGTAACCTGGGAGTGGCAGCTCATTCTTTGGAGCTGAGAACAGACAGAGCAGTATATGCAAAATGGAGGGGCACCAGATGGAGTTATACTTTACAAATGTGGAAAATGAGGTTGGTTTAGAAACCAATTTTTCTGACTGTCTCTTTTTTGTTGTTTTGTATTTTCTTAAAATTAAATTTTATTTCATTTTCAAAGAAAAAATTATATACATATATGTATGTATGTATGTGTATATATATATATATATATTCCCACCTTTAAATTCTTACATCTTGTCAATCAACAAAACAATAAAACAAATATCAATAGGCAGTATTTGTTGATTTCCAAGGTGCAATTGCTCACAACTAAAATTTAACAATTGGTTCTTTTGAGCTGGTTGGATCTGGCTTTAGTATAATGTTAGTACAACACTAATATAACCTAGTAAAAACGCTGTTCATTCTTAATGTGAGTCCACTGAAAACCCTAGCCTTTTTTTGTAAATACATTTGTCCCTCAGTAATCCACTGAAAGGATTATCTGGATTGAAACTCTTCCAAACATAGACCTAGTCCAGTTCTGCTTAATGCAGTTTTTCATAGGCCTTTTTTAATGCAGTTTTTCATAGGCCTTTTCTAGATCACTTTATCCTCTTTCTATTTCATTTCTATTATCACTTTGAAGATCTGCTATCAACAAAATCCATTTTTGTTGTTCTCTTCTTAATTTTTTTTTTTTGCCTTTTTGGAGGGCAATTGGGATTAAGTACCTTGCCCAAGGTCACAAGGCTAAGTGTTTTATTTGTTTTGTTTGTTTGTTTGTTTGTGCATTAAGTGTCAGGCCAGAGCTGAACTCAGATCCTTCTGACTCCAGGTCTGAAGCTCTACTCACTGCACCACCTAGCTGCCCCTCTTCTTAACTTTTTATAATCTAAGATATTGATCTGCAGAAACAAATATTCTATCGTTTTTCTTAGTTTTCTACTCTTGTTCTGTCTTTACTACTCTTTATACCTTTAGAGTTTCCTTTGATCAATTGGTACTTTGGTACCGGTAAACCTGAGAGCTTTAGTTCCATGAATTTCATTTGATATTTATTCTTATTGAGATTGAATGAAATTATAAATCATATGCTTAGAGCTCAGTTTCTATTACATCTTTTCCCCATGCCATCCCCTATATCCTAATCAGTAGTAACTTCAAAAACAATTTGTATTCCCATTGATTATGTATTCTTCTCCTTATTTTCTTTTAGACCTGGAATTTCTTCAGTTTGGGAAACTAGTGGTGTGGAGGTCTTTACAGCATTTTATATTGGTAACTCCTCTGTAACTTATAGCCTTAGAAACTTTCCTTGGAAGTTGAGAGGTAATATGACTTTTCCAGAGTCAGAGAATACATGTCAAAAGTTGGACTTGACACCACGCCTCTAGGTTGGTCATCCTTTTGTTATGCCATGCTGCTGGATACATAATAAGGACTTTATTTTTTAATGTTAAATGAAGACAGTGGAATGTTATACATTTTTTTTAATGTTGAATGAAGGCAATTTCCCATAGAAGTAAAGGCATTTGTAGTGATTACGTTTTGTTGTTGTTGTTGTTGTTGTTGTTGTTTTGTTTTTTTTTTTAAGCAATTGGGGTTAAGTAACTTGCTCAAGGTTACACGGCTAGTCATTACTTATGTGTGGGTGCTCATTTTCTGAGGCCGGATTTGATCTGGGGTCATCCCAACTCTGAGGTGCTCTTACTCACTGCGCCACCTAGCCGCCCTTTTAGGGCAATTGGGGTTAAGTAACTTGCCCAAGGTTACAGGGCTAGGTTTTTGTTTGTGTGGATTAAGTGTCTGAGGCCGGCTCTGAACTCAGGTCCTTCTGACTCCAGGGCCAGCGCTCTATTCACTGCGCCACCTAGCCGCCCCTAAGTGATTAAGTTTTTAAACTGATTTATAGTGTTTATTGTTGTAATTCCATTCTTATTGGTTAGCTGGTATTCAGCTTGAAATGCTCTCGAGAGACAGATTATATTCCTGCTACTATTTTGTTATGTTTAAAGTTGTGATTACTATTGTACATGTCAATAAAATGATTGCTTTTTTTTCTTTTCATAATTGAACAAAAATTTTGGAGACTAAGACAGTGTGATACCTAGATAGAAAACTGGTCTCAGAGTTAGAAACATCTGGGATGAAGTCCTGTTTCTGATTCATACTTCCCTGAGGAAACATTTGAAGGCTA
The DNA here is from genome assembly GCA_011680675.1 of Gymnobelideus leadbeateri. Taxonomy (NCBI): domain Eukaryota; kingdom Metazoa; phylum Chordata; class Mammalia; order Diprotodontia; family Petauridae; genus Gymnobelideus; species Gymnobelideus leadbeateri. The sequence continues at coordinate 419,503 of WOXC01010071.1, forward strand.
AAATTTCAAGAAGTGTTGATCTCCACTGGGAGAGGATGCTCCTCACAGTGAGTATCACACACTGATGAAATCGAAAGGCTAGTATGAAAAATGTATTAGGATATTACCTCATTTTTAATAGGTTCACTGAAAACATCTTCAGGGACATCTCTGGTAAGAGACATGATGATGATGAAGCTATGTATTTCATCCTATTCCTGCATGTTTCAGATTTTTTAAAAATTTGTTTTCTGTATTGTGAAAATTTATTTTTTGACATGGTTTCAAAATAGATCTATTAAAATGTTCTTAAATTTTTATGAATCAATATATTCATACAATATAGAACAGTAGTTTTAGCTAGGCAAATGCTTTAGTTCTAATATGGTTTGTATTTTGAAATTTCAGGGATAGAGTAATTCTGCTTTTGTGATATGGGACTTATAATTTGTTAATTTATAAGGGATAACAAACTTTTAGGTATAATTTTGTCTATGCAGTCACATGTTGTTAAATATTTGATAGGTGTAAATGTTTTGCAATTTGCAGTGACACCTTGCATAGTATGTTTTTTTTTTCTATTTTTTCTTTGTATTTTCCACATTGACTAATAAATTCAAGCTCCTAAACAATAAACTTTCTATATTTTCAGGTGCTGATGAACTGGTTTTGAATAGCTACCATAAACTCCTTTATTCTGCAGTGGAAAGATTTAGTCATTTATCTAATATTTCTTTGTTGTCATAAAGTGGATCTGATTTATTGTTGCTTTTTTGTATATGCAAAGGAGCTTTACATTTGGAACTTAAAGAACTGAGTTCAAGTTCCAGTTCTGCAACATCCTATCTGTGTGGTCTTGAAAAAAAAATCTCTAAACTTCTCTGAGTTTCTGTTTATTCATCTGTAAAGTGGGAATAATAAAACTTACACTACCTCATAGAATCACAAGGATTTTTAAACCCTAAAAACATTAAAATATGAGCTAGCATTCTCTAGTAATAAATGAAACCCCACAAAATGTTTTATGTCCAATTTGGGGATTCATATATATATATATATATATATATATATATATATATATATACACACACACACACATAGGTGTATATATGTGTGTATATATACACACACACACACATACATATGTACATATCATTACTTTTCTTCTTATATATGGAACTTCCACATACAAATTTGTTATCAAATTTCTTCAGGAATTTGTATTCTCCTTCCTATATTGAGTAAAAGGAGCAGGTGTTGCCTTGGGTTGGTTTCTACGGTCTAATTTCAGGACTTTGGGTGACATGAGGCAATATGTTGACATTGGCACCTCAAAATTTTGAGGGATAAAAAATGAGAAGTATTAGTACCAATCAGATTATGTTAGGATTACTTTATGGATCTGTAATAAAATAAGAAATATTTATCTTTAGGAATAAAAGTTAAAGATTTCAAAGGAAATAATAAGAAAAATGAGAAGTAAAGAAGAGTAACAATACCAGATCTAAAACTGTTCTACAAAGTAGTAATCATTAATATGATTTGGTCCTAATTTAAAAATAGGGTGGTTGATCAGTAGAATGGATAAGGTATATGACATACTGAAACAAACGAACCTAGTAGCCCAATGTTCAATAAACTCATAGGTCATAGTTAGTCAGCCAATTTGCATTTCTTAAGCCTTTACTATATATCGAGAACTGTGCAACAACTAGCTATTTAACACATTTTTCCTCTGAAACAATGGAAATCTGTCTAGGAGAAATTAGATATAGAACAACATCTCAAGCCATATACTAAGATTAGTTCCAAATGAATATATGACTTAGACTTAAAAATGAGTTATACTGTAAAAAAAATTTAAAAATTAGAGAAACAAAGAAGAAATTTCCTTTCAGATCTAGGGAAAGGACAAGACTTAATGAACCAAAAAAGGGTAAAGAAGATTACAGAACATAAAAATAAACAATTATCATCACATAAAAAAGTTTTTGCCCAAACAAAGCCATGCAGCTAAAATTAGAAGGGGATTTCAGTTCTTCTGAATTTCAGTTCTTCACGGGCTTCAGTGTTCGTTGCATGATGCCATGCAACATTGAAAGAATTCTCATGTTAAAAATAGATTCCATAACATGAAATCAAATTAAAAGCAAACTAAATAGTTCTCCCTCTCTCATACTTCTCATTAAAAGAGGGTGCTTTTTCTATCTTTCTAATAATCAAGATACAAATTTTAAAATATTCTTACAGCATTATTAGAGGGAAAACTTAAGTCAATGAGATTACAGATCCTTTTGTATAAGCATAGAACTAAGTATAGTCAATTGTTTCCTTCAGCCTCTGTGACTTCATACAGGCTGGCCCCCATGATTGAAGTTTTCTTCCTCCCTCCTTTTGCCTGTTGGTCCTGGGATGTCTCTCTCAAGATCTAATAAAAATGGTGGTCATCGTGGCTTAACTTGTCTGGCACATGCTGCTTCCTTTGTTTCCTCAAGATGCCTTGTTGCCTCAGCTAGGTTGGTCTGCCTATGTGTAATAGTTGGTGAAGAAGGATAGTGCCTTCTTTCCTGAGCCCCTTTCCTGAATGATAGCTGTGAAGGTTGAGCTGGAAGCTGATCAGTATTCTGAGAGATGCTGTTACCCCCACACTGTTGGTTATCCCTGCTCAGCAGCCATTACTTGTAGTAAAGAAAAAAGTGAGAGTGTGCTCCACAATGATTTTCCCATAAATAATTTTTGTCAGGAGCTAGGCTAGAAGCAGGTATAGTGGTTTGTGGTGGGGCGTGAATATAAATACATACAGTCCATATGCAATTTTGATATGAAGAAATTTAGAAAAGACAAAGTCCCCAAAATTTCACTCTTAGTAAGAAAGCAGTGGCCATCTAATACAACCCAGTCCTTACAAAGAATTCTTACGTGAGAATTTTTTACGTAATATTCTTACATGAGTGTTCATTCAGTTATTGATTAAAGACCTCAAATGAGAGAAACCCACAACCTTCCACAGGAGGCCTTTTCACTTTTGGATAACCTTAATTGTTAGGAAGTGTGGTTGTTGTTTTCGCTCTTTCTATCAAACCCAAATTAATTTCTTTGCCAATTACAGTTATTGCTCCTTATTCTGATTTTTCAGGGCTACACTTATCACATTAGTTCCCACTTTTAATTGACATAACCTTAAGTACATAAAGACAGCTTTCATATTAAGCCTTGCTCTCCTCTTAATAAGAAATTGTACATTCTGTGTCTAACCTTCTTGAGTAATCTGGCACATATTAGTGTAAACATAGAGATTTAGATATTTTCTCAGGATTCAATTGTCCAGTAAAGTCATGAATTGTGTGAAAGCTTATGGAATTGTTCTTGGAGTCATCTAGGAATGAGATGCTGGGAAGAGGAGGAAGCTCTCCCAGGTGTAGAAGGTTGGCTTCCCTCTATATTTAGATCAGGGAAGGAACCAAATTCATATAATCAGATTTTAGCTTCCTTGATTTCCTTCTCCCTTCAAAGAATCTGAAAGAAATTAATGTTGTTAGCAAAATGGCAGGTTCTCTGCTTAACAAAATAGCTGATAAAGGCTAGGATTGTGAATGCTGATCCTTTTTACCAAGTTAGATGAGATGTGCCCTGTTCCCTTTAGAAAACATCATAGAACTCCTGTGGTTCTGATCCAGGGAGAAGACAATTGCACTTAATTAATCTCCTTGCTTCACCTTTTCTCTGAGTGATGATAGAGTTAATGTTGGAAAAGTAGGTAGGAACCAAGTGGTTGAGGGCCAATAAATATGAAACAAAGGAATATCCATTTTATCCTAGAGGTAATGAGTAACCAATGAGTATTTTTTTAAACAAATGCTTTATTAACTTCTGTTTTACATCATTCATATCCGCCAGATTTTGAGTTACAATCATTTTCCCCCCATTATTCCCCTACCCAACCTCCCAGAACAGTAATCCCACAAGATATCGCTTCCTCCAATCTGCTCTCTCCCATACCTTCTCCCATACCCCCATCGACTTTTCCATTAGAGGAAGGTGAGTCTTTGCATCCCAATGCCTGCACATCTTATCTCCCTATTACAAGCAAAAGAGTATTAATAATAGTATTTATATATATTTGAAACATGTAATGTTACGACCTCAAATTTCAGATCCATTTCCTTCCTCCCTTGTCACCCATTCCCTCTTGGGAGATAAGTAATTCAGTATATATTGTACATGTCTAGCTATGCAAAACATTACCATAGTAGATATATTGTACAAGGCTGCTTATAATTCCCTCCCACTCATCCCACCCCCCACCTGGTCCATTCCCTACATGATCCTGTCCCTCTTCTATAGTGGGTGCTTCCAACCTCCCCTCACCCCAAGGATGCCCTCCCATCCATCATCCCTCCTCCCATCCCCCTTCCCCCTATCCTGCTGCAGGTTGAGATATCCGATTTAGTATGTATGTCATTTTGTCCCTGAACCAAATTCAGTTTGAATGTGGTTTTGCCTTTTTAGCCTTCCTTATTATCCCCCTCCTTTGCAACCACTTCCCCTTGCTTCTTCTACATGGGATAGTTTCTCCCCTTCTCCTCTTGCCACTTTCCTCTCTCACCTCATACTTTCATCCCTTGAGTATTCTCCCTTCCCAACAAATTCAACCTCTGCCCTCTATCCATATATAACTGTAACCATATACACACACATTCACATATGTATTCATATGACCACACCCCCTTCCATTATTTTCATAGTGAGAAAGATATCATCAGTCACCGTTATTGCTTTTCCATATAGGAATGTAAATAGTTCAACTTTGATAAGTTCCTTTGATTTCTTTTCCCTGATTACCTTCTCAGGCATCTCTTGCTTCTTGTGTCTGGATGTCAAATTTTCTATTCAACTCTGGTTTTTTCCTCAAGAATGCTTGAAAGTCCTCTATTCCACTGAATGACCATATTTTCCCCTGAAACAAAATACTCAGTTTTGCTGGGTAGGTGACCCTTGGGTTCATTCCCAGTTCTTTTGCCCTCTGGAATATCATAATCCATGCCCTTCGATCCCTCAGTGTAGAAGCCGCCAGGTCCTGGGCTATTCTGATTGTATTTCCACAATATTGAAATTGTTTCTTCCTGGCTGCTTGAAGTATTTTCTCCTTGATCTGGGGATTCTGGAACCTGGCTATAATAATTCCTGGGAGTTTTCTTTTTGGGGTCTTTTTCAGGAGGTGATCGGTGGATTCTTTCAACCTCTATTTTGCCCTCTGGATCTAAAACATCAGGGCAGTTTTCCTTGAGAATTTCTTGAAGGGTGATTTCTAGGTTCTTTCCTTGATCATGGCTTTCAGGTAGTCCAATAGTTTTTAAATTGTCTCTCCTGGATCTATTCTCCAGGTCAGTGGTTTTTCCCATGAGATATTTCACATTGCCTTCTAATCTTTCATTTGTTTGGATCTGCTTAACAGCATCTTCATTTCTCATAAAGTCACTAGCTTCCATTTACTCCAGTCTAACTCTGAAGGAATGAATCTCCTCAGTGAACTTCTGAGAATCTTTTTCCATCTGGCAAATTCTACTTTTTAAGGCATTCTTCTCCTCATTGCCCTTTTGGGCCTCCTTTGCCATTTGAGTTAGTCTATTTTTTAAGGTGTTGTTTTCCTCAGTCAGGCTGTTGACCCTCCTTTCATACTTTTCCTGCTTCCTTCTCATTTCTCTTTCCAATTTTTCCTCCACTTCTCTTATTTGATTTTTAAATTCCTTCTTAAGGTCCTCTATGGCCTGCAACCCGCTCATGGTTTCCCCTGGGGCTTTTGGAGCAGGACTTCTGACCTCACAGTCCTTTTCCCGCTCTATGCCCCCAAAATAGGAATCTAGGGTTGCATTTTTCTGTTTCCTTTGCCTTGGCATGTTGCCACTTAATTGCTTGACTTTTGGGCTTGTTGCCACACTATGGCTTTAAGGCCAGCTAGAGGAATTTTCGTCCCGAACGTGTGGGGGCAACTTCCGTTTCTGGCAAGCTATAAACCCACCCACAACTTCCACCCTAGATCACAATCCAGATCCAGGGAGGTTAAAGCAAGAGCGATTACCCCCCAAGACTGATCGCTGGATCTCCCTACAAATTTGCAGGCTGGGAGCGGGAGCTGCCTCTGAAAACTACAAAATGGCGTTTGTCCTCAGTGGCTTCTAGCCCCCAGGGGAGGGAGCCAACACATTCCCTAATACCAGTCCCAAAGTCCATAGGACACTAACCTCTTACTTTGTCCCAGGCAAGTCTATGTTGATAATTCTGGAGTTGCCACAGCTACTGGTGTTCTGGGGTTCCTCAAGCTGGCTGCTGGCCCTGCCACCCTGGGGCTAAAACCTCGGCTCATGCGGACCTGGGCTCGGCTCGGCTCGGCTCCTGTGCTCTGCGTGCTGCACGCTGCCAGGTCCCAGACCGCTGCGCTGGTCCTTCCTGCAGGGCTGCTGGGCTGTCCTCAGCGGGAGGTTAGCTTCTCTGTGTCGTTCTGTGGGTGCTGGGGCACTGAATATTTTTTTTTTTTATTTTGTGTTGGAGATTGTCAGTACTTTGCTTTAGGAAGATTATTTTGGCAGCTCTATAAAGGACAAATTAGAGAGGGTAACCAAGGGGACCAATTAGTGGGTCATTATCGTAAACCAAAGGGGAATTCATGAGGACCTGAAACTAGTGTGGTGGCTACATGAATGGAGATAATGGGGCTAATGGTCAGAATGTCATAGACACAGAATCCTCAGTACTCCATAGATCTTAAACCTGGAAAGGACCTTCGAGACAATTTGATCCAAATCCTTAAATTTATAGCTACAGTTCAACAGGTGAAGTGAATTGCTGGAGATCATATAGGTAGAGATAGGGGAATCAGCATTTGATCCCTAGGTCTCTGATTCAGATGCATTCCATGCTCCTTTCTCTAGGATCACACATGACACAGGAGAAGATAAATACACACAAGATTCCTCCATTTTGCCACAAATAGATCTTTATGAGCTCTCTTTTCCTCTCTCTCTACCAAGACATACAGCTGTATCACTACGGTATATAAGGGGCAAGGGGAATCAGTATTAACATCAGGTTATAGCCCAGGGTTTTCTCTGGTTTTATTCAAATACAAACAGGCAGTTTCAAAGTGAAATCATTAAAGTAATCAACAAGTATTTAGTGATAGCTGTCATTCTGTTAAGCACTGAAGAAACACAGAAAGGCAAAAACAGCCCTGTCCTCAAAGAACTTAAATTCTTATGAAGGAGGTATCTGACATATCAGTAGGTGCAAACATTCAATGTAGAGGAAAAATAAGTAGGGGGAAAAGTTTTAGAGATCTGCATTCTCCTTTGATTTCTTAGTAAGAGCTGCTGTCTTACTACCCCACTGAACAACTGTCCTCCTTCCACTTTATGGTACCATAGGGAGACAAGGAATAGGAGCTTAGTGCAAAGCTAATTGGTATAATAAAGTCAGATATTTCTTTTTCTTTGTATATTCAGTTCCTAGAAATGGGAATAAGGTTCATCCACATGGGGAGTGGAAACACATTAAGAAAGGGATAGGGTAATGAAGTTGATAATGGAGAAGACCATGCTATAATAATAAGCAATGAGATATTTTGTAACTTTTCCTCCATTCCTCTGCTCTAGTGATGAATTTCTGATAATAATGGTTATCGCTGTTGGAATTAATTTCCTGTATGACTACATTGTACCATTTAATCTAACTGCTTTCATTTTTACTAGCAATTATAGTCCCTCACTTTTAACTTAATGAATGTATTTTCTTTTATTATCCATATATTTTATGTTGTATTTAGATGTTTTGTGCATAAAAACTGTAAGAGAAATCTATATCAGTCACATTAAATTATGTGGCTAGCAATAATATTGCTGGCCTTAATAGATAAAGATTGTCCTATATTGCCCACCATCAATACAACATATCATGTTGAGTAATGGTGAAGGATTTGTGACTCTGATTTATCCATGCTTTGGCTACCTATAATCCAGTAAGTACTTAAAGGTAATGAGACATTGGTTCAGACAGTGTTTTTGAGGGACCAGAACAAAGCAAACCTGGATGACTTATTTGGAAATACCAGGCTTTGAATTTGTCCTGCACCTCCTACTCTAAGGCACTCAGTTAACTAACCAGTCACAAATCTTTCCAGGGGAAAAGTTCTGCCACATGAGACCTATTTGGATGGCACAATGACATCACTGAGTGTCAGTTATATATTATTTTACTGACAATTATAATTTTATTTATCATGTTTCATTCAGTTAAATTATCTCTCCATGCACTCAACCTCCCTTTTAGGGGAGCTAAAGGGGTATGGGAACTCTATCAATGTGCTCCTTAATTAGTTATATAAAATTTTAGTTATTTAGGAAATGTATATTTATTTGAATTCACAGTATATGTGAATTCTTGCTCTCACAAGAAACACATTAAGGTACGTAAATCTGATCAAGTTTCAACTCTATTTGACCCATTATACATGTAAAATGTCAAGCAGCTTGAGCTAGAACAGCTGTTTTCATTAATACATCTTTTTCCCCTTTGGAAAGGCCAAAATATGCCCCTGGATATTTCCTATCTTTCCTTTTTGACTTCAATAAGACAGAGGAGAAAACAGCTACTCTCATAACCTATGTGGAGGTTGCTTACTATACTGCTAACTAGAGTAAGTGTGTTAATCCCATATGTTCCAATTCAATTCCGGTTTGAGATGCTATCTACCTAAGGGGTAGAGAAGTACTTAAATTTGATTGAGATAAGCTTATCTATCTATCTATCTATCTATCTATCTATCTATCTATCTATCCCCTTTTCTGGTGTAGAGGCATAATTTTGGCTCAAAACAAAAGTTGCATATCTGACTGAAATCCCTTAACTTACATTCACCAGTTGGACTCCTTCCTTCCCAATGCTAGTCTACCAAAAGACAATAAAAAATAGAGAATAGTGAGTATATACTTTTATCGAAGCAGATAACAAATAGAAATTGGAAAAATTCTACAGACCAAAATAAATCCCAAAATGCGTAACAGTAAATGATTTCGTTGCTGACAGTGAAATGAAAACCCAGCCCAAAACAAGAATGGGATCCTGATCCATTCTTGGTAAAGTCCAAGGGTAAAGTCCCCAAAATCTTCTAAGGAGCAAGTTGGAAATCAGGTATATATTGAGGTACTGGTTTTCCCTACATATCTGTAACTTTCAGTGTTGTTCTCTCCCTTCTCTGGGGTTGATCCCAAAGAATATACAGAATCACCCAGGTCTCTCTTGGTCTATTATTGTCTATTATCTTCAAAAGTTTTCCCATCAATTCTGTATCTTACCCAAGCATGCAGCATTTTGTTGGCATTCTCCTCACCAATTCAAAATCATACCTAAATAGTAGCATGCCAAAATGCACTAGGTTTATAAGCCAAATTCCAAAAGAAGAAAAAATGGGGAAAATTATCCAGCAAATGAATAAAAACATCAATATAGAAAAGTGTATTGCTACTGACTCATAACCCCTGGCCCACCTCTGTAAACAAGGAGGCACACACATTAAAATATCTTATTTGTGTATAATCTTAGTCACTATAATTATTTGAGATTGCATTTTCTTTCTTTTTGGGTTTTCAACTACCCTTTACCAAGTACCTACTATCTACCAAGCACTATGATAGAAAATAGAGATAATGAGACAAAAATGTCACAGTTGCTAACTCTTTTTTACTCACTTACTTTGTTGACTTCAGTCCTTTGATATTATGACCAGCTTATTTTAGTTTTTTTCTATCTTCATCTTTCCTGACCTCTCTCTAGCATTTGACACAGTTGACCACTTGACTCTGCATCACCAGCTACCTTTATGAGTATGTTTAAAGAATAAATAGAACCTCTGCTGAGTGCTTTAAGCTTTAAATACAAATCTCTATCTGTACAAAAATAAAGTAGTGATACTGAGTCAGGAGCTTGTAGAATCTTGAAGAGAGAAGAGACAGAAGTGCTGATTGCAAGTCATATCAGCTACATCCTGTCAGTAGGGATGGAGAATTATAGGATACAGCTGTCTTAAAGGTAGGAATAGCAATCAATGAATTTGAGAGCTGGAAGGGCCAAGTGATAAGCACAAAGTCACGTAAGTAACAAATCTGGGACAAGAAGCCAGGTTTTCTGGCTCCCAGTCCTATGTGTTTCTGCTACATAGTATTGTTCCCTAATCTCTCATAGAGTTTACATTGTCTTTACAGTGCAGTCTTTAGCACGTTATGACTGCTCCCAGGGCAATGGAAAGAAGTGAGGATAATAAGACTGCTTAGAAAAATTGATAAGGCAACTTTAACATTTAGATTAATACACATTGCATATTTAGAGAAAATACACCAATCAATCAAGGAACTGTGAATTCAGAGATGGAGAAAATCCTTTTTCAATGGTAAACCTCAACTATCTAGAATTTCTTATCATAGAGAATAGGCTTTAACTGAGAAAGACTAAAAGACTTGCTTATAGTCACATGGCTATTAAGTATAAGGAGGAAGACTTGCACCTAGATCTTCTTGACTCTACTCCCTGCATCACACTGCCTCTTTTACAAAGATTATGTGTTCTTATTATCAGCCATTCACAGACCTAGCTTATATTGGTATTAGGTATATTGGTAAATTTACAATTGGTAAATTATATTATATTGGTAAATTTTACAATTTATTACATTTACAATTTATTACAATTTGTATTACAATCCACATTTTAACATCAGACCTTATGTCATTACATTTCCTAAAAAGGCTAATGAATTTCAATCTAAGAACTGGATATTCCGCATTGGGAGGTTATTATTTATTTGTTCTAGTACCAATATTGTCATGTACAAGATGCAGTGGGATTGTACTGTGGCTATCTATTCTTGGTAGGTTGTGACTGGAAGAACAACTTTATGTTTCTTCTTTTGGTCAGTCCTACAATGAGAATATGGATGAATGCCAACACTCTTTTGCATGCCTTGAGGATTAATGAGATCATATGTGTGACAGAAGAAAGGTGACTAGGTTTTTTCTTATTATTTTCATAAGATGCCATGAACAGCTTAAAAGTGTGACATTACACCCCAGCTTCAAGAACTTAGTGACTATTTAGAATTTTTTTTTTGCTATTCAGTTATTCTATCTCTGAACATTTCATAAAGGGAATAATAAAAGAGTCATCTAGATGGACTCCTCAATTACATTTGCTCAGAGTCATTACTTTGGCTTGAATTGGTAAGCAAAATGCCTTGGAATTAAAGAATAGTGGAATTGTATATTTGGAAGGAGTAACCTCAAAATTTGTCTAATCCAACATCCCATCCCGGGCAGAAATCCATTGTCTTATGAGTACAATGTATGCTTCTTGAGAGCAATGGTTATCTTTCATTTTGTCTGTGTTTCTCTACCACTTGGTACAGCGCCTTCCAACAAAGAAAACTACTAAGAATGTGTGTTAGAGTCTATTCGCTGACAAGTGGTCATGTAGTTATTGTTTGAACAGAGATTTGATCATGGAAAAGTAACCAATACATTTGTATGCTAGTCTAATTCTTAGAAAATTCTTCCTACTTTTAAGCCGAAATCTGCCTCTATGAATTCCATCCTTCCATAGTTTGCCATTGTCCCCTCTGAGCATATAATCCTCAGAATTGAACACCTGTGGGAAGATCATGTTAAAATCTGGTGGGTCCCATCTCTCATTCCAGATACCATAGTTTACGAGTATCTAATAAAATTATATTGTATGTGTGTGTGTGTGGGGGGGGGGGGGCGGGATGCTGCTTTGTCACTCTTCATTTATGTAGAGTTTGCTTTTCATTAACCCTTCCCAAGGCCCCCTTCACTCAAAGATACAATTGATGAGGTTATTATATATGTGTGTATGTACCCACACATACACATGAATACATAAGTGTATACACATATAGATACACATATACATGTATGCACATACACACGCACACACACATATATACATGCACACATATATACATGCATGAATATACACATTATATGTATATATGTTATATATACACACAGTATGCTGCTCCATATGTGTTGTGTTGCTATACATCAAACATGTTATTCCCTATCTTTTCATGATATATCAACTTTTATTTCAGGAAAAGGACTGGGCCTTAACTTAATTTGATATGCCTTTTAAAACAACTGGGACATATAAAACATTTTGATGTGTTCAGTACAATTATTTGAAAATCATACCTAGCATAGCTGAGTTATTGTCTGAGTTTCTTGCCCCCTTGGCCTGGAGTAAAATATATTCCATGATGGGACTTAAAGATTCACTTCGTTAAACCAACTATGGGCAAATAATCTGACTCCAATCCTCCTATTGTTCTTCCTGTTTACATAGCCTTGTATCTTTAAAAGAATACCTTTGTTAATGAGGCACTTTGATATTCTTCAGAGGCTCTCTGCTACAATCAAACACAGGATTCTTAAATCAAAAAACGCATCTTATATAAATTTAGCCAATCTAATCTAATTTATAAAAAAGCTAAATCCTTGCTTAGCAAGGCCAGCACACAAAGGGGAAGTACAAATAAGTTTGTTTTCTGGGCCCTCTCACCCCCCTCCAGTGCCCTTGGGAATAACTTCCCCTCCAACATGTCTACATTGTTGTAAGGCAATCCCTATTAGACTTATGAGTTATAATATCTAAGGTCTTTGCTTATAAGATTTCTGGCATGAACACTCAAAGAGAGGATCCTACAAGAGAAAGCATAGCTAGATTTAGAGTCTGGAGAAAGTTGGTTACTAATCCTGAGTCTAATGATTATAACCAAGGGCAAGTTACTTAATATCTCTGTGAATTTATTTCCTGAGCTGTAACGTGTGTTGTTTACCCTGCTTTCCTCACCTGGATTGTCCTGAGGAAAGGGTTTTGTAAACAAGCTGTAAAGTCCTGTAGAGATTAGATTCATCAAACATTTATTAAGTATGTTCTATATCCAAAGAACTGCACTAGGCATTAGGGAAACAAAAAGTCTAGGAATTTTATTTTGTTTTGTTTTTTCTTCCAGGAACATTTCCTTGGAATATGGAGCTCAACAAATACAACTTCAAAACTCAAAGAAAAAAAGCAACAATTATGGAATTCCAGGTAGTGAATTTATTTTTGTGGGAGAGCCCAAGAAAGTCATTCAGTCAGTCAGTCAAAGAAGCATTTATTGAAGACTTACTACATGCCTGGCTCTTTGCTACATCCTAAGAATAGAAAAAAAGGCAAAATCATGGTACCTTCCCTCAAGGAGCTCACAATCTAGTAGGGGAGACAACCTGCCATAAATACTCTTCTTGTGCCTTAGGCCAGTCTTCCTATAATTCTTTGAATGTCCACTAGAGCTTTAAATAACAAGCCGACAAGTTAATATTTTGTCTTAGAGATAATAGTGATACACTGAAGAATATTTAGTGGGCAAGTGAATTACCCCAAAGTATACTTTTGAAAGGTTATTTTAGTGGTTTATTGGAACCTGTGGATTGGATAAGAGAGAAACTGGAAACATGAAGACCAATTAACAATATATATTGCATTTATTTGTTGCATTTTTTTTCTGGGGATCCCTGAAGTCTCCAAACTTTTATTCAGAAGAATGACTTTAACCATTTTGGGACAGTCTGGTAAGCAAAATATTTGTGGGTAACAGGCTTTTCTTTTTAAATTTGCACTGAAATACTTAAATTGTGCCAGGTAGATAGCTATCTACTTGATCTTTAGATGGAGTTTTGACTATCATATGGATACAGTTTTCTATAACAACTTACTGAAATGATGAAGTAGAAAATGGCAACCATTCAAAGATGTACATGTTAAGGTAATCTATAAATGTCTTTTTTGTTATTGTCCATGCTAAGTATATTTTCTCTTCCTACACAGATGCATGAAACTGACTCTGACCTTCTAGTAATACTTCCCCCCAAAAGATTTGAGGTTATTGTTTCCTATCATTTCCCAGTATCTGTCATTTGAAATAGTTGTAGGAATAATTTCAGAGTACCAGGTAATAATTCAATTGCAGGCAAAGGATAATTAAAAAAAATTAGTTTAGGGGGCGGAGCCAAGATGGTGTAGAAACAGCATGTCCAAGGCTCTCTCCCCCCAGACTACCTCCAAACTGTGGAAAAGGGGACTCTGAACAACTTGAGGAGCCCCAGCAACCAAAGAATGACACATAGAAGCTAACATCCCGCTGAGGACAGCCCAGCAGCCCTGCTGGAAGGGCCAGCGGAGTGTGCAGAGAGCTGAGCCCAGGCCCACGTGAGCCTCGGTTTTAGCCCCAGGGCAGCCAGGCCAGCACCTGGCTAGAGGGACCCCAGAACACCAGCAGCTGTAGCGATTCCAGGATGGTCAACACAGACATGCCTAGGCCAAAGTGAGAGGTTAGTGCCCTATGGACTGTGGGACCAGTATTTGGGGAACTCGTCGGCTTCCTCCCCTGGGATCTAGAAGCCGCTGAGGAGACAAGCCATTTTGCAGTTTTCAGTGGAGGCTCCAGGTCCTGGCCTGTGAACTGTAGGGAGATCCAGCGATCTGTCTGGGAGGGGGGGTAATCGCTCTTGCTAGAACCTCCCTGGATCTGGATTCTGGTCTGGGGCAGGGTTTCCAGCTTGACAGAAACGGAAGTTGTCTCCCCACACATTTGGGACGAAGTTCCCCTGTCTGGTGGCAGAGTTCTATTGTGGCAACAAGCCCAAAAGTCAAGAAATTAAGTGGCAACATGCCAAGGCAAAGGAAACAAAATAAATAGAAAAATGAAACATTAGACTCCTACTTTGGGGGCAAAGAGGATCAAAGCATGGAACAGTCAGAGGACTGTGAGGTCAGAAATCCTGCTCCAAAAGCCCCAAAGGAAAACATGAGCGGGTTACAGGACATAGAGGATTTTAAGAATGACTTTAAAAATCAAATAAGAGAAGTGGAGGAAAAACTGGGAAGAGAAATGACAAGCATGCAGGAAAAGTATGAAAGGAGGGTCAACAGCCTGACTGAGGAAAACAACACAATAAAAAATAGACTAACTCAAATGGCAAAGGAGGTTCAAAAGGGCAATGAGGAGAAGAATGCCTTAAAAAGTAGAATTTGCCAGATGGAAAAAGAATCTCAAAAGCTCACTGAGGAGATTCATTCCTTCAGAGTTAAACTGGAGCAAATGGAAGCTAATGACTTTATGAGAAATCAAGATGCTGTTAAGCAGATCCAAACAAATGAAAGATTAGAAGCAATGTGAAATATCTCATGGGAAAAGCCACTGACCTGGAAAATAGATCCAGGAGAGACAATTTAAAAATTATTGGACTACCTGAAAGCCATGATCAAAGAAAGAACCTAGAAATCACCCTTCAAGAAATTCTCAAGGAAAATTGCCCTGATGTTTTAAATCCAGAGGGCAAAATAGAGATTGAAAGAATCCACAGATCACCTCCTGAAAAAGATCCCAAAAAGAAAACTCCCAGGAATTATTATAGCCAGGTTCCAGTATCCCTAGATCAATGAGAAAATACTACAAGCAGCCAGGAAGAAACAACTTCAATATTGTGGAAACACAATCAGAATAGCCCAGGACCTGGCAGCTTCTACACTGAGGGATCGAAGGGCATGGAATATGATATTCCAGAGGGCAAAAGAACTGGGAATGAACCCAAGGGTCACCTACCCAGCAAAACTGAGTATTTTGTTTCAGGGGAAAATATGGTCATTCAGTGGAACAGAGGACTTTCAAGCATTCTTGAGGAAAAAGCCAGAGTTGAATAGAAAATTTGACAACCAGACACAAGAAGCAAGAGATACCTGAGAAGGTAATCAGGGAAAAGAAATCAAAAAGAACTTATCAGAGTTAACCTATTTACATTCCTATATGGAAAAACAATAACTATGACTGATGAAACTTTTCTCAGTATGAAAATAATGGAAGAAGGGTATATGGTCACATGAAAACATATGTCAATGTGTGTATATATGTTTATAGTTATACATGGATAGAGGGCATAGGTTGAATTTGTTTCGAAGGGAGGATACTCAAGGGGTGAAATTATGAGGTGAGAGAGGAAAGTGGCAAGAGGAGATGGGGAGAGACAGGGTAGGGTAAACTATCTCATGTAGAAGAAGCAAGGGGAAGTGGCTGCAGAGGAGGGGAAGAATAGGAAGGCAAAAAGGCAAAACCACATTCTTGTTGAATTTGGTTCAGGGAGAGAATGACATACATACAAAATGGGATATCTCAACCTGCAGCAGATTAGGGGGAAGGGGGATGAGAGGAGGGATGATGGATGGGAGGGCATTCTTGGGGGGAGGGGAAGTTGGAAGTACCCACTATAGAAGAGGGACAGGATCAAGTAGGGAATGGACCATGTGGGGGGTGGGATGGGTGGGAGGGAATTATAAGTAGCCTTGTACAATATATCTACTATGGTAATATTTTGCATAGCTATACATGTACAACACATACTGACTTACTTATCTTCCCAGAGGGAGTGGGTAGCAAGAGAGGAAGGGAATGGATCTGAAATTCGAGGTCTTAAAGTTAAATGTTTCAAATATATATAAATACTGTTATCAATACTCTCTTGCACGTAATTGGAAGATAAGATGTGCAGGCATTGGGGCACAGAGATTCATCTTGCTCTAATGGAAAAGTCAAAGGGGGTATGGGAGAAGATATGGGAGAGAGCAGATTGGAGGAAGGGTTATCTTGTGGGAATGCTATTCTGGGATTTTGGATAGGGGATAAACAGGGAAAAAATTGTAACTCAAAATCTGGTGGAAATTAATGATGTAAACTAGAAATTAATAAAGCATTTGTTTAATTAAGAATCCACATCAAATTTGATGTCTCTCCTTTCCCTTTAAGCCATTATATTATTATTGATGGTACTTTTTCCATGCTTTGCTGTCAAAGCTATCTTTTGGGCAGAGTAAATAGGGTCATACCTAGGAAAATCATGGGAATTTTTACCTACTGGTTTTATTTATTTATTTATTTTATACTTTTAGAACCCATTACAGCAGGTGCCACTAGATGGTGCAGACTGCTATTCTGGGAGGGTGGATAGGGGAAAAACGGGGAAAAAATTGTAACACAAAATCTGGCAGAAATGAATGATGTAAAACAGGAGTTAATAAAGCATTTTTTAAAAAAAAAAAGTTTAGGCATAGTGACTAAGACTATTATTTCATTAATATGGTTAATACTAGGTTAGGAAACATCTCACAATGCAGGTTTATACCTTCTCTGCAAGTTTGTCTTAAAGACTTACCTAGAAAATTCAAAAGTTAAGTGACTTGCCATATTCATACAGTTAATATGTATCAGAGATAGGATGTGAAACCATGTATCTCTGGCTTCATGGCCATCTCTCTACCCACTATACAATTATGCCTCATTCTTAAACTGTATATGAATAAAAACAGTTTTACTACAAATATTTTACAAAGGTATATACATGTAAATTATATATACATATGTATATGTATATATATATATATACAGTGTGTGTATATATATATATATATATATATATATATATATATATATATGTATAAATGCATATGCATATGTAAAGCCAGCCATGAGCAGCTTTCCAGAAGACTCCTGCTGTGAACAGCTTTCAAGGTTCTGATTACATAGTATAGGGATCTCTCTATTTATTTAATAATAAATCAGAGCAAAACATTCATAGAAAAAACAAAATACAGCATTCACAGTGTCACAATTCAGCAACTTATCACTAAAATGGCCACATAGTTTTCAGCAAAGTGGTCACATAGTTTTAAGCAAAGTACATTCTTTTAGTCAATCACAAAATCTTTAATTCAGTCAAAAAGCACAAAAATCAAAGTTCTCCACCCCTAAGTCGCAGTAGGACAAAATCTTCTCAGTCAGTAGACAGTATCCAAGTAAAGTCTTCTTTCAACTAGACCCAAGGCTGGTTCTCAGCTTCCATGGTTCCCCTGCCATGATCCCAGCTCCAACTGTCACCTGGGTTCAAAGGCAGGTAGCTCCTAGTTCCTTGTCCAGTTCTTTGTCCAGTTCGTGTTCCATATTGAAGTTCACCATGTTCAGTCCACCTCGAGTCCTTAACAGTTCCTGTTTCTGAGAAGACAAAGCTTGACAGGGCCACAATAATATTCATACAAATTGCCAGCACAATCATCAGTTTACTATCTGCCTGTGAAATCAACTCAGACATACCAACAAGGTCTGAGGACTCAACACAAATCATCAACATATAAATCAACACAGACATACAAACAAGATTCAAGAAGTCAGCACAAATCATCAGTAAAGTCCCAGATCCTCCAAAACCCTCCTCCAGGGCTTCTGTAAACATACAACCAAAAAATATTCTTTCAATGCTTTCAGTAAGGTCCCAGGGCTTCTGTACAAAATATCACAAACAAACATCAACACAGACAGAACAGGGGCGTCTAGGTGGCGCAGTGAATAAGAGCGCCGGCCTCAGAGTTGGGATGACCCGAGATCGAAACCAGCCTCAGAAAATGAGTGCCCACACATAAATAATGACTAGCCGTGTAACCTTGAGCAAGTTACTTAACCCCAATTGCTTTAAAAAAAACACACACAGAGAGAACAGACAAACAATAGTGTTGGGATACCACAAATTTTCTCCTTGACTCTGCCACCACAAGAGTCCTCTTCTCAGCCCTGCTGTCTCTAGCCTGGGCCTCCCCTTATATATAGTCATTAGCTTCTCCCCTTCCTGTTGTAGGAGTTCATGAGTTCTAGGGTTCACAAGTTGTGGGATTACCATGTTCTGTTTCTTAACAGACTTGATAAGCAGCTCAAAAGAAAATTGAACTGAAACAAGATGTTATTCGATAGCCAAAACAAGGTGCGACCTATTTCTGTGCTTTTCATTACAGCATATACACACATGCTTTGTATACCTGTGTATATATGTATTTATATCTATCTATCTATGATGGTCTGGTAATGAACAATTTTAAAATGGAAAAGCATCTTCTGTTTTTCATGTAAAAGTGAAAGAAGAAGAGGGAGTGGGGAAGCCATTGAAAGGAGTGGGAAAATGAATGAAAACAGTAATTTAGTAACTAGAATCAAGTGTATATACTGAGAGAAAATTTGAGAAATGATTAAATATGCTTAGGATTGAGAGGAAAGAGAGATCAAATTCAAGGATTCCCATTGTCTCCTTGGAATATTTTTTACATTATTTGACTTGTGATGGAGTTAATTTGTAGATGCATTCAATTAGCAAGTTAGGTGTGTGTGTGTGTTTTATGTGTTTGTACATTCATGCATAAGGGTTTTGTGCAGTTAGTGTAAGGGAACTAGATTTTATGGAAAGTTTTTGTAAAGAAAATGAATTCACAGTGAGCAAGCCTCCAAGGCTGACACATAACATGTATTGTTGTGGTCTAGAGTGAAAGCCCAGGGCACACAGATGGTACAAGAGGCAAAGGGTGAACTATTATGATTGAACATCTTGATTTTGTTTGAAAACTTAGCCTTTGTGAGACACAAGACGCTGAACGTTTAACTCCTGATGTGCTTATCTTATACTCTATTTCACCTTATGATCCTTATTCCTTCTGTCCCATGTCCTTCACTGCCTACCTCTCTCCTTTCCTACCTCCCTCTCCCTTTACACACTTCCTCAAGCCTCCCTTCCCTTGCCTTTCCCTTTCCTTCCCTTCTTCCTCCCCTCTCTTCTTTGTTTTTTACTTCTTTCTTTCTTCTTCTTCGTTCTTTCCTTCCATCCTTCCTTCCTAATTCAGCAGTTTCCTAAACTCATGTCAGTAATCCACTAGTCTATCTGGCAAAAACAAAGACAATGAAACATGTAAGAGACTGGATAACATATTTTGCTGAGGCAATGCATCCTGACACTTATTCGGTACTGAAACCTTATGTAGCACTGGGTAATTTGAATTACCTGCTTAGTTTATTTCAGAGGCACTAGATCTTAAGGGATAATGGGGAGGTGAGAATTGAGATCTTTTGAGCATCCAGAACTTAGGGAGTTGCTGAGACAAGGCAAAGTCATATTAATTGAGTGCTGGGGAAGAAAGAATTCCTGAATATTTACCTTTCTTGGAAGATAAAAAGGTTATACGACAGCAGAAAATAAAAAGAAGAGATATCCTCACCTGGAAATACTTGTGTATTGATTTATCAGACTGGAACAATGGTTGGAGCTTCAATACAATCTGTTATGACAGGAGTGCCCAAGTACTCCTGCCCATAGAGTGAATCCCAGAGAACTGGTTTTTAGGAAAGGGATAACTAAAACCATTAGCTAGAAGCTGCAAGGAATTGTAGGGAAAGAAAGTGGGTTATATGACTGGATGAATCATAAGGGGAACTTTACAGAGGAAGAAACAACCAACATCATCTGCTGGTAGTTGAGAAAAAAGTGGCATGAGATGCAGGAGCCATACTCATTAGAAATACTGGAGAACTATCCTTTATCCTATATACCCCAAGACCTGGGAATAAAATACATCACTTTTTGCAGCTGCCTACATTCCTGTCCACTCTTGCTGCCTTCTGAGGACCAATGAGTTATGGCTAGTACTCAGCATATGTCTGGGAGTGAGTGAGGACATAAAAGTCTGTGAGAAGAGTTGCTAATTGCCAGAAGATGTTATTTTCTATTATTTCTGTAATGAATTTTTGATTTTCATTGTTCTGAGATCAAACTTTTCCTTTTTGTGTTTCATGAACCATGTGCTTGCAGGTGTTATTGGTCATTATAGCTAGGTGATGTCAGAAGAGTGAAATTACCCAAATATACCAATAGGGTATGAATTAGGAACCACAGAACTAAGAAACATTACTATCTCTTCCAAGGACTTTTATATAACTGAAGATTCTCAGAAGCAATGTTTACATAATCATTTCAATGAAATATCAGTTATGCTTTTAAAGTGTTGGTTGAAACAATCTTTAGTTTGAATCAATTATTATTTGGCTCAAAATATAAAAGGCTTTCTACTACCTATTAATCACGAGTAATCTCTTTAAAATTCCCCATACTTATAGTGATAATATTCTTACAGAGTAGAGATGATGTAAAATGGAAGAGCATCTTGTTAAGGTATCCTAAATTAAATATTATACAACAGAAATGTTTGGTAGTTTAATATTGATCTGAAAGACCATCTGATACAGAGGCAAAGGTGTTTCTCTTGAGATGTGGAAGATACATGAAAAGTGGCTTGACCATTCAACCATGGCCTATTTGCTCTTTTGGTATTATGGCTTTTATATTAATTCATAAAATATTAAATATGCATTGATTCCCTTATAAATTAGTGAATATAGCAAATAAAAAGGTATATTTAATTTTGTATTCACTGGGCTAACCATCTGAGACCCACTGTCTTTTTAAACAGTACTGTGGGACTGTAGTTACGGGATTCTATTTCAGCATAAAGACAATGTATTAAAAAAAATCCCTTTGTTAAAGTAATGAAAAAATATAGAGTAAAGAAAAGCAATCTTAACAAAACATCAACAAATCATATTATTTTGGGACAAAATGACTTAACACATAGGTCCTTCCTGAAGGATTAATTTTCTTGGATGTGTATGCTTTGTACCTTCCTGTATTCGTTAGTTTCTTTGTGGATGTGTACACCTTGTACCTTCCTGTTTTCATTGGTTTCTTTGTGATCTCATTCACCTAATTTTCCCCCATATTTGTGAATAGGAAAAACAAACAAATAAACAAAAAAGGATAGAAAAATCAGTTGTACATGAAAAACAAAAACAAAAAAAGAGGGGGAAAGCTGCTACTATGAAAGAATAAAAAAGCAGCCAATGCTTATTATTTGCCTTAGATCTTTAAAAGAGCTGGTCCTAACTTTACTGGTTCTCTTGCCCTCCTCACTCAACATCCTCCAAGGTGTTTCTTTCTTTATTTTTTTTTCTTCTTTTTATCTCTACTTTTGCCTTTGGATATCTGATTGAAGTCAAAATTTAATATTTCTCCTGACCTTTAAAAAGTTATTTTTTATTCTTTGTTGGGTAACTTCAATATACTCATTCTGCCCTCTGTCCTCTCTCATTTGACCTCTTTAAACCTTTCATTTAATAAAGATGGGAATGAAAGGGAAACCGATATAGTGATCCTTCAATTGGCAGGCTGTGTTTTAATGGCATCTAGACTGAAAGTCTGCCAGGAGTCTAAAGTTTATCAACTGGAAATTCTGGCTGAGCTCTGATCCTCTCAGTAACAAATACTTATAGGTACAGATACACCACTTTTGAGACCAAAAAGGAAAAAAAAATTTTGACCATACTTCAACAGATGCACTCAACAAAGAGTGATGAATGATTGATCCATCATAAATGCATTTGACAAATGTATTGCTATGTGAAAGGTAAACTATGTTTGTCCTATGAAGAAGTTTTAGGGTGTTGTTCCACCATAAGCAACATTCTAACTCCACCCTCTGTTTCTTTGCTAAGGTTGTCCAGTTAGTCTGTAAAGTACTGCCTCCTCACTTGTGATTCTTAGAAATCCCTACCTTCTTCCAAAGCACAGCTTTGCTGTCACTTCTTATATTAGCGCTTTACTGATATGGTCCATTCCTGCTTCCAACCCCCATAAGTATTCTTTATGTCTTGGAATTACTTTGTTTTATATGGAGATCTTAATGTAGATATACACACAGCTATATCTATGTAATATTCTCTCTCTCTCTCTCTCTCTCTCTCTCTCTCTCTCTCTCTCTCTCTCTCTCTCTTTCTCTCTCTCTCCCTCTCTCCTATCTTTCTATCATCTGTCTGAATGCTGTATCCCCTAATTCAGATGTATGTTCCTTGAGGTCAGAGAATATTTCCTTTTTTCTATATGCTAAGCCCCTAGATGGTGCACACTATAGGTTCTCAATAAGTATTTAAATTGCATTGTAATTCTTGGTCAGTTGAGATTTTTTCTTTAATCCCTTTAGTGATTGGTATTTTCTTTGCTCCCTCCCTCACCTTCCTGTACATGTGAACGTATGCTTTCCTCTAAATTGTACCTTGAGAACTCATAGTCCAGTTACTTTTCAGTTATGAAAGAATGGAATAAATGAATTTTCCATAATAATAAAAACACAACTATCTTGTACCTCAATAATGGATGAAGCTTTTATGTTCAGATATGTCATAAATACAGCTTTCAGTGAGGAAGTAAAACAATGAAACATGTGAGGAAAAATTCCTTATAATTTTCAAAGTTTCAAAAGTTAAAAAAATATGTTTGAACTTGGTGAGGGTGGTATCTTTCATCGACATTTTATATAATTTTTGAAGCTTAGCTCCCAACTGAAGCTGACTCTGTTTAGAATATCTCCAGGGCTACCTCTGTTTGCTGTGTTCTTGAATCTTACTCCCTCAAGAGCTCTTGACCACATTGAAAATAATGCTTTAAAATGAATTTGCTAACAAGAAAATGTATACCAGAAGTTAGATGCTGATAAGAGAAAGCATTTCTTTTTACAATTTATCTTTACAGAGTTTAATGTAAGTTAAGTTGCAGAGTCTAGTTATCCATGAGACTGTATCCTCTTTCATAAGACAGAGCATTGTCCCCCAGAGAAAGTGGGGTCAGTTAAAGTCCTCCTTAACACCTCTGCTGAACTATTTGACATAGAAAGTGGCTTGTGAGTCTTACTATTGCCAATATTAACAGGATCACAGAAATATATTCCCATGTTACAAATGGGAAAGTTGGGGCCCAGAGAGGGAAAGAGAATTACCCTACATCTTATAAGCAATAAGTAGTTCAAGTGAGACTCAGATCCTTTAATCTCAAGAGAAACATTTTTTCCACTATATCATGGTACATTCACAGTATTTTTAAATGATTAACATTGTGCCTACCATTGTCCTAAATTACATAGAAGCTACAGAAAAAAAAATATTTACAAAAGTTTGAATTACTGGAGAGGGCACATTTACCTATTTACTCACAAACTCCTAGATATAGTTTTCAGTTTTTTGCACTTGGCCAAATCTTGTGCTTATAGAAACTCAGTGTAGTATTAATTCATTCACCAAATGCTTCTTATGCTCCCACTCTGTAAAGAGTAGTACATTACTATGCTCTGGAGGAAAAACAAAATTTACATAAGACATAGTTGCTGGTTTTATGATGTTTACATTGTAGAAAGGTAAGTAGATAGTAATACACAGATAAACAATAATGCTGTAGAAGGTGCTATGTAAAAATTACTGGACTACCTGAAAGCCATGATGAAAGAAAGAATCTAGAAATCATACTTCGAGAAATTGTCAAGGAAAATTGCCCTGATGTTTTAGACCCAGGGGGGAAAATAGAGGTTGAAAGAATCCACTGATTACCTCCTGAAAAAGATCCCCAAAAGAAAATTCCTAGGAATATTATAGCCAGGTTCCAGAATTCCCAGATCAAGGAGAACATATTACAAGCAGCCAGGAAGAAACAATTTCAATATTGTCGAAACACAATCAGAATAGCCCAGGACCTGGCAGCGTCTACACTGAGGGATAGAAGGGCATGGAATATGATATTCCACAGGGCAAAGGATCTGGGATTAAAACCAAGAATCACATACCCAGAAAAACTAAGTATTTTGTTTCAGGGGAAAATATGGTCATTCAGTGGAATAGAGGACTTTCAAGCATCCTTGAGGAAAAAACCAGAGTTGAATAGAACATCTGGCATTCAGACACAAGAAGCAAGAGATGCTTGAGAAGGTAATCAGGGAAAAGAAATCAAAAGGAACTTATCAAACTTGAACTATTTACATTCCTACATGGAAAAACAATAACAGTGACTGATGAAACCTTTCTCATTATGAAAATCATTGATGTAGTGTATATGGGCATATGAATATGTATCTGAATGTGTGTATATATGTTTTCAGGTACACATGGATAGAGGGCACAGGTTGAATTTGGTGGGAAGGGATAATACTTAAGGGGTGAAGTTAAGAGGTGAGAGAGGAAAGTGGCAAGAGGAGATGGGGAGAGACAGGGTAGGGTAAACTATCTCATGTAGAAGAAGCAAGGGGAAGTGATTGCAGGAGAGGGGAAGAATAGGAAGGCAAAAAGCAAAACCATATTCTCATTGAATTTGGCTCAGGGAGAGAATAGCATACATATTAAATGGGATATCTCACCCTGCAGGAGAGTAGGGGGAATGGGGGATGAGAGGGGGTATGATGGAGTGGAGGGCATTCTGGGGGGAGGGGATGTTGGAATTACCCACTTTTGAAGAGTGACAGGATCAAAGTAGGGAATGGACCAGGTGGGTGGTGGGATGGGTTGGAGGGAAATATAAGCAGTCTTTTACAATATATCTTCTATGGTAATGTTTTGCATAGCTATACATGTACAACACATACTGAATTGCTAATCTTCCCAGAGGGAGTGGGTGACAAGGGAGGAAGGGAATGGATCTGATATTTGAAGTTTTAAAATTAAATGTTTCAAATATACATATAAATACTAATATTAATACTATTTTGCATGTAATTGGGAGATAAGATGTGCAGGCATTGGGGCACAGAGATTCACCTTGCCCTAATGGTAAAATCAAAGGGGTATGGGAGAAAATATAGGAGAGAGCAGATTGGATGATGGGATATCTTGTGGAGCTGCTATTCTGGGGTTGTTGGCAGGGGAAGCATGGGGAAAAAAGAAAAAAAAAGAAAAATGGATTATGGTACAATGCAGTTGGAATAGGGCATTCAGTGTATGGGCGGGAATTACAATGGCCATCTCCCACCATTTAAACAATGTGGGAACTTATCCATCTCACTATGTAGAAGATGCCAATTCCTGTAAATATTCAGATACACAAAGATACCATATAGTAGGGAATTATTCCTGATGGCTTTTCTTGGGTATCTAGACCTGTGAATATGGTGAAGATGGTGATGGTGATAATCATAGCTACATATTGTGTAGCATTTAAGGTTTTCAAAGTGGTTTATCAATATCATCTCATTTTATCCTCATAACAACCCTGGTAGGTAGATGTTATTGTCCTTTCATTAATGGGGAAACCATCTAGTGTGCAATCCCTCTCTATCAATCCTATCCATCAACATGTTTTAACAAAATGTTATATTCGATTGAAACTCTGAAATGCTAAGGGACTTGCCTATATTTTATCATTTTTTTAAAAGACAGGACTTGAACACAGATCTTACTAACTTCAAGTCTTGGCCCTTTATCGATAATGCATTACTGTTTGTTCAAAGGAACATTGATCACTTGAAGAATTATAAAGAGTTCATAGTGGGCCCCAGTACTATGGTCATATGGCCAGCTACTCATTATGTTTTGGATCCTGAGGTGATACATAAGTGAATTATTTTCTGCCAAATTGATTGTCTTGTATTCTTACAGTTCATTCCTGATGCTGATACTTGGTTTTGTGCTTCATCAAAAAGATAAGGATTATAGAATAGCCCTGTGAATTCATTATTATAAATTTTTCCTAGGAAAGAGAATTCCCTTTACCAGTGCAGGTTAGTATTGCAACTTATACTCTCAGAGAGTTGCCTAGATAACTGATAGGTTAAGTGACTTATACAGGGTAACATAACCAGTATGTGTCTTAGACAAAACCTGAACCCAAATCTATTTGACTTTTAGGCCAGTACTCTATTGGTTATACCATGCTGCCCCTTCATGCATCATCATAGAGAATTAAAGAAATATATCATAAACAAATAGCTATCATAAATAATAATAGCTTGGGGCGGCTAGGTGGCGCAGTGAGTAGAGCGCCGGCCCTGGAGTCGGACCTGAGTTCGGATCCGGCCTCAGACATTTAACCCACACAAAAACCTAGCCATGTGACCTTGAGCAAGTTACTTAACCCCAATTGCCCTAAAATGGGTGGCTAGGTGGTGCAGTGAGTAAGAGCACCGGCCTCAGAGTTGGGATGACCTGAGATCAAATCCAGCCTCAGAAAATGAGCACCCACACATAAATAATGACTAGCCGTGTAACCTTGAGCAAGTTACTTAACCCCAATTGCTTAAAAAAATAATAATAATAGCTTATATCTATATGGCTCTTCATATTTACAAAAATGCTTTAAATATAGTTTTTATCTTAGGTATCATTATTAGCATTTGAAAATGAGAAAACTGGGGGCAGAATTAAGATGGTGGAGTAGAAACAGCACTTTCACACAGCTCCAGCTCCCACCACTTACAATTTATATAAAAGGTGACTCTGAATAATATCTGGAGTAAAGAAAGCAGAAAATGACACAGAGAAGCTAACCTCCCGCTCAGGATAGCCCATCAGCCCAGCATGGAGCAGGCATCACAGTGCTCTGGGAGCCAAGCACAGGCCCATATGAGTTGGAGGTTGTAGCAACAGGGCAGCCTGACCAGCAACCAGCTGGAGGGACTGCAGATCACCAACAGCTGTGGCATTTCCAGAATCATCAACACATAGATGCCAAGGACAAAGTGAGAGGTGAGTGAAGCGTGGACTTTGGCACCAGTAGTTGAGAGCATGTTGGCCTCTTTCCCTGGGTGCCAGAAGCCATTGAGTAGCTGCACATGCAGCAAGTGCCATATAGCAGCTTTGCAGCTTCAGTTCCTGGCCTGCAGACTCTAGGTGGACCAGCGACCAGTCTGGGGGAATAATCGATCTTGCTTTAACCTTCTTGGATCTGGATTGCAGTCTGGGGTGGAGATCTTGGGGTGTGTGACCAGCTTGCCAGAGCATGTGGAGGCTTCAGAGAGGACACCCAACTAATACCTCCAGCAGCTGAGAAATCCCCAGAGTTTGGGACAGAATCTCCCCTGGCTGGTGGCAGAGTCCTACTGTGGCAATAAGCCCAAAAGTCAAGTAATTGAGTGGCAACATGCCCAGGCAAAAGAAACAAAACAGAAACATTCAATATTAGACACCTATTTGGGGGGCAAAGAGGATCAAAGCATGGAACAGGAGGAGGACTGGGAGCTCAGAAATCCTGCACCAAAAGCCACAATTGAAAATATGAGCTGGTTATAGGTCATAGAGGACCTTAAGAAGCAGATAAAATAAGTGGAGGAAAAATTGGGAAGAGAAATGAGAAAGATGCAAAAAAAGTATGAAATGAGAGTCAACAGCCTGACTGAGGAAAATAACATCTTAAAAAACAGACTAACTCAAATGGCAAAAGAGCCTCAAAAAGGCAATGAGGAGAAGAATGCCTTAAAAAGCTGAAATTGCCAGATGGAAAAAGAATCTCAAAAGCTCCTTGAAGAGAATCATTCCTTCAAAATTAAACTGGAGCAAATGGAAGCTATTAACTTTATGAGAAATCAACACACTGTTAAGCAGATCCAACCAAATGAAAGAATAGAAGGCAATGTGAAATATCTCAGGGTAAAAACCACTGACCTGGAAAGTAGATCCAGGAGAGATATTCTAAAAATTATTTGACTACCTGAAAACCATGATCAAAAAAGAATCTAGAAGTCATCATTCAAGAAATTCTCAAGGAAGATTGCCCTGATGTTTTAGAACCAAAGGGCAAAATAGGGGTTGAAAGAATCCACCAATGACCTCCTGAAAAAGATCCCAAAAAGAAAACACCTAGGAATATTATAGCCAGGCTCCAGAATCCCCAGATCAAAGCAAAAATATTACAACCAGCCAGGAAAAAACAATTTCATTATTGTGGAAACACAATCAGAATAGTACAAGACCCAGCGGCTTCTACACTGAGGGATCGAAGGGCATGGAATATGATCTTCCAGAGGGCAAGGAAGCTGGGATTGAAACCAAGAATCACCTCCTCAGCAAAATTGAGTATCATGTTTCAGGGGAAAATATGGTCATTCAGTGGAATAGAGGACTTTCAAGCATTCTTGAGGAAAAAAAAAAAGTTGAATAGAAAATTTGGCATCCAGACACAAGAAGCAAGAAATGCTTGAGAAGGTAAACAGGGAAAATAAACCATAATAAAACTTATCAAAGTTGAACTATTTACATTCCTACATGGTAAAAACGATAACTGTAACTGATGAAACCCTTCTCAATATGAAAATAGTTGAAGAAGAGTATATGGGTGTATGAATAATTATGTGAATGGGTGTATATATGTTTATAGGTATAATAGAGTGCACAGGTTGAATTTAATAGGAAGGGATGATACTTAAAAGGTGAAATTAAGAAGTGAGAGAGGAGTATAATGAGAGGAGATGGGGAGAGACAGAATGGGGTAAACTATCTCATATAGAAGAGGCAAGGGGAAATGATTACAATGGAGGGGAAGAACAGCAAGGCAAAAAGGCAAAATCTTATTCTTATTGAATTTGGCTCAGGGAGAAAATGACATACATACCTATTAGGATATCTCACCCTAAAGGAGAGCAGGGGGGAAGGGGATGAGAGGGGAAATGATGGAAGGGAAGGCAGCCTGGGGGGGGGGAGGGAAGTTGGAAGCATCCACTTTTGAAAAGGGACAGGATCAAAGTAGGTAATAGACCAAGTGGGAGGTTGCATAGGAGGGAGGGAAACATAGTCAGTCTTTTAGAGTATATCTACTATAGTAATGTTTTGCATAGCTATACATGTAAACCAGGTACTGAATTGCTTATCTTCCCAGCAAGAGGGGGTAACAAAGGAGGAAGCGAATGAATCTGGAAATCTAAGTTTTAAAATCAAATGTTTTAAAAATATATAAATACTATTATTAATATTATTTTACATATAATTGGGAAATAAGTTATACAGGCATTGGGGCACAGAAATTCACCTTGCCCTACTGGAAAATTAAGGGGGCATAGGAGAAAATATGGGAGAGAACAGATTGGATGAGGAGATATCCTTTTCGACTGCTATTCTGAGGGGGTGGGTAGAGGAAAATGGGGAAAAAGTTTTAACTGAAAATCTGGCAGAAATAAATGATGTAAACCAGAATTTAATAAAGCATTTGAAAATAAGGAAACCTATGCTGAGAGATTTTGACAGTGGCATAGAGGTAAGAACACTGAATTTCGACTCAGAGGCAGTGATGATATTCAATCGAAATGTGACCATAATTAATTCAACTCCTCAGTGAAAGAGCCCCTCATTTATAGAATGATGCAGAGTGGATACAGTGGTCTTCTAAAAAGCTGTTTTCCCATTTTCTTAAGATTCTAGTGAAGGTTCCATATTAAATAAAGCTAGAGTTATAGGGCAGGTCTTCTAATTACAAGCCTGTTGCTATTACCAGTAATGGAAGATGGTTTAAAACTGATTAAAGGTTAATTGTCCATCTTAAAAAGATACCTCTCCCTTTAACCAAAACAATCTGTGGAGGGAAGGAAATAAGTATTTGTAATATTTTCTACAATTTTTATATTGATAATTTTCTTCTGTCTTTGATAATGAACAGAGATAATTTATATCATTAAATTTTATTTACCCAAGCATGTTGTTTCTGAAAGAGATCTTATGAATCATGTAATATAATATCTTCATTTTATAGATGTGGAAACTGCATCAAAAGATGTGAAATGTTTCCAGATAACCTGTTCTCTTGCCTGAGAATAACTCCCTGTAAGCTAACCTACAATGTACATTTTTACTCAGTATTGGGGGATGTATATAATAATTTGGGAAGAATACAAACTTAGTTTAGAAAGTAATTCAGTGAAAGGTGAAAAAAATACATATTTTAAAGCTGGAAGGGAAATCACTAGTTATCCAGTAGGCATTTAACAAATTTTAATGAAATGAATTGGTCTAGAAGTATTATGTTCTGGGTAACAGTGGTTAATATAGATTATAACTAAACTAAAAATTCGATAACTCCATATATCTCCCCTCACTTGTTCTTGTGCACTACTGAAACAGAATGTGGAGTGATTTTGGTGAAGATTATGACCTATAGTTAAATCATTCAGCATCCTTAGGTTCCTTTTTCTTAAGTAATATTTTCAAAGGCAGCTTTAACTTTTTTTTTATCTTATAGGAAAGTTCAGTGTCTGGGATTGTGCCCAAGTTTTTGACAGCTGTATCTATCATGTAAAGGTTGAGAGGTAGGAGACAGCTTCCAGAAATAATGAGAACCCAGAAATCCGATAGTCATCTTATCACAATTTAGTTAGAGAAGGTTGGGAGCAAGCCAGAAACTGAAATTGAAGATAGAGAAATTAATGGTGGAAATGGATAAGGGCTGTAAATCACCTAAATTTGCATGTCATTGGTCTTGTCAAGAAAGGGGTTTGAACTGTGATTGACAAGAAAGGGTATTAATTTGACAAGATAAAGATTTTAGTTTTAATATGATTTGATCAGCTGATTGGATGTATAGAACAGAAATATTGAAATGGATTGAGAGTTAAAGTGGGATCCAAAATAATATTATTGTGTTGAAAGGTCTTAAATTTTGACATATAATGCTGATAATTTCCATGGGATTTCGTGGAGTGAGAACAAAATAACAGAGGCAGGTATCAAGAGAGAATATATTCAATGCAGTAGATAAATGTTTACTCTATAGTGATTTCAGGACATGTGGTATATATTTATTAAATATTTTGCATAATTGTATTACCTTTCATTAAACATTAGTCATCCCTTTAAGGTTACCTTCCAACTACTTTGTATATATCATCATCATAGTTAGCACTTATATATCACTTAAATTTTACAAAGTATTTTACAGATGTTGACTCACTTGATCCTGCCCTGAGATTTCTATTATTTATTCCATTTCACAGATAAGAAAAATAGGGCATAGGAGGATAACTACCTTAACCAGCGTCACACAGCCAGTGAGACTCAGAGGTAGAAATTGAACTCAGGTTTTCCTTAGGGCAAGACCTGAACCTTATCCACTATTTATCTACCCAGTTGCCCTTGTTTTACTTATTTATATAGTGTTTATTGTCTCCCCCATGAAAATGTAAGTTCCTTGAGGGAAGGGAATTTTTGTTTTGTTTTTCTTTGTTTTCTCCATTCCTGGCACTGAATGCCATTATATAAATAAACATTTAACAAATTATTGTTAATTTATTGGAAATTGGTTGCTAATTCATATTAGATAAAACCAAATGTATAAGCAAGGGAATCAAAAAGTAACTTTGGGTGTCATCTCTGTACCTTATCTCTACAACTTGTTGTAGAAGAGGTTATGGGAGAGGGGAAATTAAAGAAGCATTGAGAGACTGGGCAACTCATTTCTTTCTAACATATAGTTGTGTTTAGAATATCTGCATATTCTGATAGGTTTCAAGGCTCCAGCTTAGAATGTCTTCTCTTTTTTCTGTCCATTCTGATTTGCTTTTCTTCATCTTCTCGTTCTCCCACTTCGATTGGGACAATATATTATTTGTCTTAATTCATTATTTGCCTTTGATTATGCTGATAGAAGGAAGATGGTAAAAAAAAAAAAATGGGGCTGGAATGGAGTATACTGAAGGCATTCAATCCTCCACATACTTGGTTTGAAATTTTTTGTTTCACTTATCCTGAAATGAAAGCAACTTAGTCTTTCACACATGATGTGAAAGGCTATTTAACTTCCCTGAGTTTTCAAGATTGTGCTCAAATATTTTCTTACCTTAGCACAAGAGTCTGAGTCACAAGACAGCTTTTCATATGTTCCACAGCAATCCTAAACTCCTTGTTTTCAAGCAACCAGAACTTGACAACACTCAGTTAGTTATCTTACAGGGGCAACAGCTTTTTTTTCCTTAACACTGAGACCAGTATAGAGCAGCAAGAATAACATACATATGACAGTGATACTTGGTTCAGATACCAGGTATAATGTTTAAGGGCATGTAAAATGTAAATGAATTTTTCATAAAATAATGTATTGCAGAAATGACAAAATGTCCAAATTTATATAGCAGAAAGGATTACTGAGAAAGTACTATACATATATAAATATATTCACATACAGGCATACATATGGGTATGCCTAAATGGAATGCTAGATAAATTTTAACCTGTAAATACTAAATGATAATTGTGAAAATGAGACATTTAAAAGGGATTTTTAAAGGGTATTCAGGGAGGAGAACTGGACTGGAAACCAAATCCTGGATTTGAATCATGCTTCTACCACTGAGTACATGAAGAAGTTACTTAATCTTTTTATTGCAAATAAGGTATAACAATATTTTATATATGGTGTTTTACAAATAGTAAAGCACTGAAAATGTGAATTATTCTCCTTTTTCTTTCCACTCTTTCATGTCTTCCTCTTCCTCACTTCTTCCCCCTTTTCTTTTTCCCATTCCACTTTCTTACTGCTAAGAGGGTGATGCTAGTGGCAGTAATGGCAACTACTTTCACTGTTAGGCTGACCATATATTAAGAATGGGACAGAACAGATAGATATTCTAGAGCTGCATTGGTAGCCTGAAAAGATTAAGAGACATTGAGTTACCTAAAGGTTAGGGAGATTCTCTATGGGGCATTTTTAGAAAAAACATGGATAAGTACGGATGTACTAGTAAATGTTTAACAACCAGACCTTTGAAAAGTTACAATACACTTTTGTTTCATTTGCATTATTAACATTTTCTTAAGTCTAGGCAATTGACAAATAACAAATTAACTCTGATTGGCAGTGTTTTACTGATTTGTAAGGTGTAATACACTGAAAATGTAAAAAGTGGTTTTGGGGGAGCTGCTTTGAGTTGTTGCTAATGTAACCTTGTAACAATCCCATAGGACAAGAAGGTATGAAAGGGGATATTGGTTTGTGCCTACACTGATAAACCCATGGATTTATTCAAATACTAGTAGTACCAATACAATAATAATAAAGAAACTTCACCCTACTTATTGGCTGCACTTCATAAAATATGGATATGAGAGGCAGCTGAGGATTTTTTTTTTTGTTTGAGGGAAAGACACATTCATCCTGTTTTATTTAATATAGACATAAAAGGGAAAATTATTGATGCCACTGGCAGAGAGGGCTCCTATTCAGCTCTCCCTCAATTGGCATTATTGTGACACTCTCTTTGGTCTCTACTGAGGCATACCTCCCAGAGAGCTTTGAACACATTTTCTTTGAGACTGTGTTTTATTAAATACCATATGATTTGTCAGATCTACAGACTTTGTGAAGATTTATTCATGACATTTACTTTTCCAGCAAAATACACACTTAAATTAAGAAAAGTAGTAACTGACATTGTTGATCAAGCTGAGGTTCAACCTGCATTGTTGATCAAGCTGAGGTTCAACCTGATAGTCGAAGATCCCGTTTTCTCATTGAACTTCAAGTTCAAGTGTCCTTTGTCAAGCACAGGTCATTCTTTTTAAAGAAAGATATCAAGGGGCATCTAGGTGGCGCAGTGAGTAAGAGCACTGGCCTCGGAGTTGGGATGACCCGAGATCGAATCCGGCCTCAGAAAATGAGCACCCACACATAAATAATGACTAGCTGTGTAACCTTGAGCAAGTTACTTAACCCCAATTGCTTTAAAAAAAATAAAGATGTCAAATATAAAGCACAGTTTCTTCCAGATTATAGTACACAGAAATCATATTTTCATTACTTATGTCAAAAGGATGAGAATCAAATGGTTAAAATAGTGACTAAAAGAAATTTAGATTTTTCAAATCATGACAAAAACCAAACTTAGAAAGAAAATATATTTTGTACTGTGTTTTTTAGACTCTTGTAGCTCTTTAAAATGGTAGAATTTTGAAGCACAGCAGGAAGTAAGTTTGCATAGGTTTCTGTATTATAAGCATTGTAAATTTCTGCTTTTGGGCCGACTATTAGCAATGGAGAACTTGGCCCATAGGAAAAAAAATACAATTTCAAAATTTCTACATTAGAAAGAAATCATCCAAATTAGTAAAATCATTAGGAATAAAATGCACAAATATTTCAAAAGCAGGAGAGAGAAATATATTGTTAAAAATAAGTTCAGAGCTTTGGGCTCAAGGGAACCTATTTTGAGAGAGATTTGAGAAGTGTGTTTTTCACAAAGCACTTGAGATTCACTGCTTTGATGAATCCCATACCATGTCATTTTTAGGTTATTTTGATTGTTCTCATGTGCTTTGGTGTTACCTCCCTTTACGAAAGTACCTGTTATTTTTTCTTACCAACTATTTGAGTTCAATTTGTGAAACACTGGCTTTTCATTATTTATCAGTGGCATCAAAACTTAAACATCCTTCTCACTCCAGAATCCCACCTACTTCCAATTTTATATGGTAATTTCCTTAGGTTAACTGTATACTATATCCCTGGGTTTTAAATGTCAACATTTTGGTCCCCATATATTTTAAAAACAATTTTGTATATAATAATTGTATCTCTGTGTATATATGTATACATATGCTTTTGACTTTGGGGGCATTTTCCATTTAACAATCAAGATCCAAGGTAAGAAATTATTTCTAATTTATTTAAAGTTCCTTTAAAGTTCACTATGTCATTTTTCTCCTCTGATAACTCTGTAGCTACTGGTCCAATCAACAGCTCCAAGAGATATAGTAGTGAATAAGCAAAAGGGATTTCATGGTGAATTGCTTTAATATCAACTCAGGGAAATATGTAGTGGGTACAGTTCTGGATTTGTAGTCAAGAAAACCTGGAGTCAAATCCTTTTTTTCCTGCTTTCTTTTTTGGAGGGCAATTGGGGTTAAGTTATTTGCCCAAAGTCACAAGGCTAGTTTTTGTGTTAAGTGTCTGAAGTTGGATTTGAACTCAGGTCTTCCTGACTCCTTGGCCAGTGCTCTATTCACTGTGCCACCTAGCCAAGGGGTAAAATCTTGCTTCTAACACTACTTCTAAGAACATAGGTAAATTACAAACTCTTTGAACCTAAAGTGCCTTTCTGAAACAATCTATTAAATTATAAATATATTTCCCCATCTCTCCTCTGATACTGCCACCATCCTGGTATAGGCCCTCCTCACCTTATTTCTTGCTTACTTCGATAACCTAATTGTGAGCCTGCCTGCTTTAAATCTCTCCCTACTCCAATCCAATTTCCATTGGATTAATTGATAATATCTTAACTATATCTAAGCAGCTTAAGGATAGCTATTGTACAAGACTCGATGAGCTGGATAGACAATATACAAATAAC
This sequence comes from Gymnobelideus leadbeateri, assembly GCA_011680675.1. NCBI lineage: Eukaryota > Metazoa > Chordata > Mammalia > Diprotodontia > Petauridae > Gymnobelideus > Gymnobelideus leadbeateri. The sequence goes on from WOXC01010071.1 coordinate 455,572, forward strand.
TATTTAAATATAGATTTGTGATATTTTATTAATTTCTGGCTGTGTAGAAGTATCATAGGATTATAAATATATAGTTGAAATTATATAAAGGTTATTTAGAACAACCATCTCATTTTACTTAGAAGGAAATAAGCATAAGGAGGTTACATGCAGTGACCAAAGTAACACAGGTAATGCTTTAGACCCTCTGATTCTGGAAATATATCCTTCCAATAAAAGAATTTGAGGATATACTTAGTTCTAATTTCAAAATCTAAGGCAGAGAACTCTTTGAACCATTGCAAGTGGTGTTAGTTGGTTGCCCCTACAATGAGTGAAATCAAAAAGTATTTTTAAATACTTACTATATGCCAGGCACTTTATTAAATCCTAAAATGACTAAGAGAAGCAGAAAAAATTGTCCCTATTCAAGGAGCTTGAATCCTAATAAGGGAAGCCAACATATAAAGGAAGGTGAAAAGGTGGAGGGGAAACCATGAAACATAGTGGAGAAAGATGTCTGGAAAATCAGGAATATGGCCAACAGAGGAATAAAACAATGAACATGGCTGACCTAGGGGCCCCTCCTTAAAATGGAGATGCCAAGAAGAAACAAGATTAAGAGGAAGTGCCTAAAAAGGTAGAGGGATCTTCCAATGTGAGAATGCTAAAATGTCAGAAGGACTTTCCCAGTTGAAAAAACTTCTAGAACACAGTGGAAAAAGAAGTATGGATAATTAGTGGGGGTGGGGGACCAGAGAGGAATGAAGGCATAAGCATGAATGGCCTGGGATATCTTCCTTAATATTGAGGTTCCAGGAGGAAATCACAGATCAGAGGAAGGGGCCTCAGTGGTGAAGGATTCTTTCAAAGCAGGAATCCCGTCATAGTATGGTGGAGGCAACATCTAGAATGTGAATAGTGGAGATATAGGTCTGGAGAGCCAACATCAGTAGCAAAAAGGAGAAAATATAAGTGAAGACTAGTTTATAGTGATCCTAAATAGTTAAAAAAAAGTTCCCCAGGGAATATAACAAAAAATAATCCAGGAATAGATATCTCCCCTTTGCACTCAGTACTGTTCTCTCCGCTGAGAATACCTATTGATTAGGGGATAGTGAAATTAAATATAGTAATGGATATGAAAGCTGTAAATGAGATATGGAAGGGGTTGGATTTTTCCCCATTTATAATTATTTGGATCTCACAAGTACTTTCGATGCCTAAAGTATATGAAATATAAATAAGGTATGTGAGATAAAAACAATTTGTTACAAGAAAATTAATGCTTTTACTAAACTAGACAATTGTCCTCTGGTAAAAAATGATTATATGGTAGAATCATGGGAACCTTTCAAGATTCTTTCCCCTATATACATTTGGGGGTATTGGCAAGTGGAAGTAACTTCTATAGATGACCTAGCCATTTTTCTCTCCAGATTTTGAAACACATCTAGATCATTTGGAGACTATTATACAGGCAACTAAAATGTAGCTTATAAAAACATCCTTTTAGTTAAAGCTGAGGATATTACAAATAATGTCTCTTGAATTGATTTTTTGTTTTATTTTGTGATTCCTCAAGTATAGAGAAAAAAAATCTGGATACCAAAATGAAATTCTTTCTAGCAGTGCAGAAGGATAATGCCTTTTTGTCCAAATAATTGTACTATAAGCTGTTTCATACTTCACTTGTTATAAAAGTTCTTATACAATACAATTTTTTAATTAAGTGGCATTTCTTATTTACCATCCTTCCTACATGACAAACTCAGTTTGAAAGTTATCTACCACCAAAATTCCTTAGAATTCCTTATACTTTGTGACATCAAAGTGTTTGCTCATCATTCTTTCCACTGAACCTTAGCTGATCTAAAGATGCTCTTTATTGAGAGAATTAAGGGGACAGTTTGGAAATTATAATGTAACAAAAATAAATATAATTCAATAAAAAAGAAATTCTTTTCCCTGCCTTCAAGCCATCTGTAATCTGACAATACTCTACTTTTCCAGCCATATCTTGTATTATTCGCCTCAATATTCTCTAGCCTCTATTTATAATAAACTTCTGTCTTTCAAACACGTTTTCCATGCCCCCTTATCTCGTCTCTTTTCACAGAATGGTAAAAACAAAACAAAACAAAACAAGGAATTTGATATTTGAAAGAGACCTTAGTGGTCATTTACTCCAAACCATATATGAAAGAATCCCCAATCTAACCAACTTGAGAAGTGGTGGTCCAGCATCCTCTTGAAGCCTTCCATGGAAAAGAACTCATCACTTCTCATAGCAAACTATTTTTCTTCTGTATATTTTTCCATCTGCTCCCTAAATTTGCTTTAGTACTTTAATGACCCATGATTTCATCAGTCTTAAATTTATATGGATGCAAATGTAATTACTATAAGTGGGTTTGTGAAATTAGATACCTCCTTTTTTTGTTCTGGTATCTTGTTGTATGAAGTGTAGGCATTGCACTATCTCTTAAATGTTGCTGTTCCTCACTACCAAGTCCATTTATCATATATTTTGTTTTTATTAAAGTTTATTTCTGACCAATTAAAAATAAAGAACTCCAAAGTAACAGAAAGCATATAGACACTACTCCATTTCATGATTATGTTTTAAAATCTCAGTTTAGCACTGACTTCCCACATAAATAAAAGCTAGCTGAATTGAATAAAAGATAATATATATGTACAAACACATATACATGTAGACCTTATAGACATTTCAGTATCTGTTACTGTTCTGAATATGAAAGGTCCTTCATGATAATTATAGATATCATATATATATATATGTGTGTATATATATATAGTGATGATAAATGGAGATAGAAAATATCTATCAATTTATCTACATATCTCAGCTATCATTTCTCTTGTAGTTCAGAATCTAACATATCTGAACTCTTTGATACCCCTCCTCCCCTTTTTTGACCCATCTAGATTTTTTTAAAAATACAATGACCCCAATATGTATGGAAGGACTTTCTCTTCTAATAGATTTATTGTACACCATTTCAACCATGAGGCTACTTTGCACAAAATTACTTTAAACTTCTTTCCTTCCAAATAAGCACAAATAACAACTTTGGACATTGGGAAAAACAGTTGGGTTTAGATAAATTGCATTATATCTTTCCCTCTTCTAAAGAAGACCTACATATTTTGTTTTAGTATCAAAATTTCTAACTTTTGTTACTTTGCTTATATGAATTTTCCAATGGCACCCAATTAGTGTGCCTTAAGCTGTGGGTGGTAATGCAACAGAGGCATGAAATGAAGTTTTAGAAATCAAGTTTTAATAGCAACAACAGCTAGCACAATTAAGCTGGCAAGTCAGTGACTGCATCTTTTAGAAATTCCGAGCTTTGACACATCATGGGGTGACTTTATACCCTACTGTTTTCACATCCTTGTTGATATCTTGAATTAGCCAAGCATCTGTTACCCCAATGAAATCAGATATCTATTTCCATGCATTAGTTTTCCACAGTGCAGTTGTGTTCTGATTGCTTTTTGTATTTACATAAATGAAAAACATTTATCTGTTGTTTTCCCTTTAACAATCTTAAGGAAAATTTGATAAAGTTCATTTTTGTTCATTTCTTTGCTTTTCCTTTTTAAATATGTCTTTTTGGTTTTACTCATTACAATAATTATGATTGGTTCAAATTCTACTTTAGATCAGCTTCAATCACAATTCTTACTTCTCTCCTTTGCATCTGGGTTTGGAGAAAAAGATTGCATTATGAGATAGAAAATATTCCTAAATATAGCAAAATGAATTAAACAGTAGTTACAAGATATTTTTATCAAATGCTTTATTAAATTGTGGTTTACATCACTCATTTCTGCCAGATTTTGAGTTACAATTTTCCCCCATTTTTCCCTACCCCCTACCCCAGAATACCACAGGATATCCCCTCATCAAATCTGCTTTCTCTTATATCTTCTCCCACACCCCCTTCAACTTTTTAAGTAGAGCAAGGTGAATCTCTGTGCCACAATGCCTGTATATCTTATTTCCCAATTATATGTGAAATAGTATTAATAATAGTATTTATGTATTTTTACAAATTTGATTTTAAAAATTTCAATTCCAGATTCATTCTCTACCTCCCTTGTCACCCACCCTTACTGGGAAGATAAGCAATTCAGTATATGTTGCTCATGTGTAGATATGCAAAACATTACCATAGTAGATATATTGTAAAAGACTCATTATATTTCCCTCCTCCTATCCCACCTCCCACTTGGTCTATTCCCTACTTTGATCCTGTCCCTTTACACAAGTGTGTGCTTGCAACTTCCCTCCCCCCCCTTCCCACCCACCCTCCCTTCCATCATCCCTCCTCTGATCCACTTTTCCCCTATTCTCCGGTAAGATGAGATATCCTATTTAGAATGTATGTCATTCTCTCCCTGATCCAAAATCAACGAGAATAAGGTCTTTCCTTTTTGCCTTCCTGTTCTTCCCCTCCCTTGTAACCATTTTCTCTTGCTTCTTCTCTATGAGAGAGTTTAACCCATTCTGTCTCTCCCCATCTCCTCTCATTATATTGCTCTCTCACCTCTTAATTTCACCTTTTAAGTATCATCCCTTACTATTAAATTCAACCTGTGTCCTCTATCTGTGTATACCTGTAAACATATATATATATATATATATATATATATATATATATACACACACACACACACATTAACGTATGTATTCTTATGCCCATATGCCCTTCTTCAACTATTTTCATACTGAGAAAAGTTTCATCAGTTACAGTTATTGTTTTTCCATGTAGGAATGTATATAGCACAATTTTGATAAGTTCCTTATCATTTCTTTTCCCTGTTTACCTTCTCAAGCATCTTTTGCTTCTTGTATCTGAATGTAAAATTTTCTATTCAATTCTGTTTTTTTTTCCTCAAGAATGCTTGAAAGTCTTCTATTCCACTGAATAACTAAATTTTCCCTGAAACATGATACTCAGTTTTGTTGGGTAGGTGATTATTGGTTTTAATCCCCAGCTTCTTTGACCTCTGGAATATCATATTCCAAGCTCTTCAATCCCTCAGTGTAGAAGCTGCCAAATACTGTGCTATCCTGATTGCATTTCCACAGTATTCAAAATGTTCCTTTCTGGCTGCTTGTAATATTCTCTCCTTGATCTGGGAATTCTGGAGCCTGATTAAAATATTCCTAGGAGTTTTCTTTTTGGGATCTTTTTCAGGAGGTGATCTGTGGATTCTTTCAACCTCTATTTCCCCCTCTGGTTCTAAAACATCAGGGCAATTTTCCTTCAGAATTTCTTGAAGGATGATTTCTAGGTTCTTTCTTTGATCATGCTTTTCAGGTAGTCCAATCATTTTTAGATTATCACTCCTGGATCTATTTTCCAGGTCAGTGGTTTTTCCCATAAGATATTTCACATTGCCTTCTATTCTTTCATTTGTTTGGATCTGTTTAACAGCATCTTGATTTCTCACAAAGTCACTAGCTTCCCTTTGGTCCATTCTAAATCTGAAAGAAGTATTATCCTCATTGAGCCTTTGAGATTCTTTTTCCATCTGGCAAATTTGGTTTGTTAAGGAACTCCTCCCCTCATTGCCTTTTTCAGCCTTGTTTGCCATTTCAATTAGTCTATTTTTAGGGCATTATTTTCCTCAATAAGGCTGTTTACTCTCCTTTCATAATTTTCTTGCATCATTTTCATTTTCTCTTTCCAATTTTTCCTCCACTTCTCTCATTTGATTTTGAAAATCCTTTTTAAGCTCCTCTATCCCCTGTAACCAGCTCATATTTTCATTTGAAGCTTTTGGTGCAGGGGTTCTGACCTCCCAGTCCTCCTGTTGTTCCATGCTTCCATCCTCTTTGCCCCAAAATAGGAGTCTAATGTTGATTTTTCCTATTTATTTTGTTTCCTTTGCCTAGGCATGTTGCCACTCAATTACTTGGCTTTTGGGCTTTTTGCCACAATAGGACTCTGCCACCAGCCAGGGGAGCTTCTTTCCCAAAGGGTGGGGTTTTCCCAACTGCTAGAGGTATTAGTTGGATGCCCTCTCTGAAGCCTCCACACACTCTGGCAAGCTGTTCACACACCCCAAGACCTCCATCCAAGACTGCAATCCAGATCCAGGAAGGTTAAATCAAGAGCTATTACCCCCAAGACTGATCACTAGATCCCCCTACAGTTAGCAGGCCAGCAACTGAAGCTGGCATGTGTGACAGTGGCTTTGCTGAAGCTTCTCAGCCATTTCTCGCCCCCAGGGAAAGAGGCCAAGTGTTTTCCCAACTAATGAGTGCCACAGTCCATACTTCACTAATCTCTCACTTTGTCCATGTCATCTATGTGTTGGAAGTCAGGAAATGCCACAGCTACTGATGTTCTGGAGTCTCTCCAGCTGGCTGCTGGTCAGGCTGCCCTGAGGCAAAAACCTCTAAGTCATGGGGGCCTGGGCTCAGCTCCCAGAGCACTATGCTGGCCCCTCCCTCCCGGGCTGTTGGGCTATCCTCAGTGGGAGGTTAGCTTCTCTGTGTCATTTTGTGGGTTCTGAAGCTCTAGAGGTTGTTTAGAGTCCCCTTTTACATGAATTCGGAAATTGTGGGAACCGGAGCTGTGTGGAAAAGCTGTTTCTACTCTGCCATCTAGACTCCGCCCATTACTAGATATTTTTGTGTGTTTTTCTATTTCACGAACCTATATTTCTACATAATGAATATTATGTAGTATTCATAGTATTATGTATTCCCTTGAAAATTAATAATATTATGTATTCCCTTGAAAACTATTCCCAGCCAAACACACACACACACACACACACACACACACACACACACGAGAATAACCATAAGTGTATTGGAGCAAGTTCCTACAACTGTAGAGGGCAAGTTGTTAAAATTTCTGTGTAAGTAACCTTGGAAATGAGCAAATGTTGCAAATCAAGGCTTGTTTCAATGTTTTTTGATTGTCTAGACTTAAGTGAAGGATGAGAGAATATTAATAATTTAGATTAACTTAAAAGTATATCACAAATATATTTTTCAGAGAGTTCATTTTTAAACATTCAGTGACACCCCCAGATAAAGCTAGGAGATGTCTTAAATACCTCCCTCCCACAACGCTTTTTCATTGAATGTAATGATATAATTAATCATAGAATATAAGTTTCTTAAAGGCAGGAACTGCTTCTTTATCGCATGTGTGTGATCAGACTCTAGCACAGTGTTGTGCATGTATTAAGTGGGTTAATGAATGTATCTCCTTGGATTGATTTATAGAATATTAAATAAAACATGAAAAGCCAATACTCTAAATGACAGATCAGAATTCATACTTTTAGTGAATTAATTAGATGATTACAATCAATCCATTTTTCTTTAACCATGATTATAAATCATATAAGCCAATGATAAGTGAATATGTCCATATAAGGTAAATTTTTCCTAAGCATGCAGCATCATAAAAATGAAGCCTTTTTTATTGTTTTGCTTTATTCATTCTAGGGACTCATTCTGGAAATAGGCATTTCAGATTTAAAATCTTAAACTTACCATGGAGTGACTGCTGAGAAAAAAAACAAAAAGAGTTCTTTCTTTACATTTTTGTGAAATTGTCACATGCTTACCTAACAGCTCATCATTTAAGAACAAAATTCATTTTGTGGGTGCAGTTATCTCATGAAAAAGAACACCTAGAGACATCCCCCTGAGATGCTAAAGTCGTTGCTTCAAAATGCTGTGTGCTATAAGGGTTGCATGTGATTCTCTAGTGAGAAAATGAACACAATGAAAAATGCATGTCAGGGAAGAAAAAATGATTGAATAAAAGGAGAGCTAGCTTCAAGAAAAACAATTACAAGCCATTTTTTATAAAATCTCCATGGGAAAGGAAGGGGAACTTTCAATCAATCACAATAGGTAACTGAAACAAGTTTTTGTTTGTTTTAAACTAGGGGGACAACATAATATGATAATGACATATGGCATATAATGACATATAATAGGATTCATTCAGGCATCATGGCAATGTATAAGTTGATATTTCTCCATATAGGACCACATTTTTTAATGGTGTTATATTATTCTCTCTCAGACCTCAGGACTCACTTGAGGACTAAGAAAAGAGAGAGAGAATAAGGAAAGAAAAATAATCTAAAAGCAGGAAATAAAGCAGAAAAACTGAAACTGAGTGGATTATCAAAGGATTTTTTCTCTTTGCTTTAGTTTTAGATACTTTCTAGTTGAGAATGAATAGATATAATAGAAAAGGGCTTTTTGGTTCTTTTTTAGGTTCCAGAAGAAATTCCCATCTTGAAGAAGGAGGTGAAGGCTGAACAGTAGGTATAAAGATTTTGTGGAGTTGTTAAATATAGCTTCATTAGTTATAAACAACATGCCCTCACAGAATCTCATGACTATTTGAGGAATCCAGTGATCCCATTGAGTAATGTCAATCATGAGGGTGCCAATCTCTTGATTTCTTCTGGAAACAGAGACCTTATCTGATGGTAAGTGAATAAGCAGTCCAAGCACTGAGAGAGCCATAATAACAACTTCCTGCATTTTTACTGAGAAAATCTTGGTTTGAAGTCTAACCTTGAAATTTGGAAAAGCATAATCAACTAGGGCATGTAATACATGTATGTCAGGAAGTTATTTATTTCAAGGTAACCAGTGTGTGCCATTTTACATTCCTTGGAAGTAGTAATCTTCCAGGGCATAGAATATACTTAAAAAATCTTCACGCTGAACTTGTAGGTCATTCTGCATATGGCAATCTCCTTTTTTTTTTTTTGTTAAGCTCCAATGTGAAGCCTGCATCATCTAGACAAAGTTAAATGAAAGAAAAACCAGTATTTACTTAAGTTTGACTGATCTGCTTTTTGATAGGGAGAGAAACAGGCAATGGGAAGATCTATGATTTCATTGGTACTTAGAAGTCTTGAGTGAGGAAACTCTGACTAACGCAGTTTGACACTTTCTCTGCAATTTATATCCTTGGAGAATTTCCAGAGAACTTAGAAAATGAATAATTTGCCTATAGTCACATAGCCAGTGTTTCTCAGAGTCAGGACATATACCCAGGTATTCCTGTCTTTGAGGCCATATGTCTGTCTTCAACATCACACCGATATGCTTTGGAGAAACTTTGTTAGTAGCACTAATAAAACCAGTGGAAAAATTTCCATGGTAACAGCAACTTAACACAACTACCACCACCAAAAATAATATCAATAACAGCACCAATGACAACAATAATATGAATAATAACCTGTACTATGAAATATATAATTGATAAAATGCATTTTTGAAACAGAATTTTGTGGAATAATTATTCATATCATAAAATTTTTCCAGGCGGTGCATCCATTACCAGTTCCTCTTCCAAAGTATTATAATCATTATTGAAAAGACTTTTATTTTTATATGGTCCTTTACATTCAGCAACCTAAAGCTGGTAGGCACATTTCAATTCATGGTGATCCATTCCTTCTCTCCTTTTTGGTTTTCTACAGAACTCCCCAATTTGGGAAAAAAAAACATTGCTTGCCTGCCAGAATAAGTTATTCAGTATGATAACTATGGGCATTCAAAGTGGTAGAGATTATTTTAAATTTCATAATGAGCAATTCTCTTCTCAACCTGAGTTCTTAAAGGCTATGTCAATTAATTATAAGTTCTGGAATATCTGGACTAGGGTGATGGTATTGGGCAGCGATGGAAACATTGGGGTAGTGAAGTGTAGAGATTGAAGTTAAAAAAAAGTATTTTATGTCTGTAAGGCAATTAGAGAAGGGAAAAATGCCAGGGAGTTGAATTTCTACAGAAGATTTCTTAGATAACATCGTTAATATATAATATTTGCATCATGGCCTTGAGTGGAGACTTTGAGGATAGGAGTCTCACAAAAAAACCGTCAGTAACCTCTATATACATACACACACACACAAATACACACACACACACACACACACACACACACACACACACACAGTCAAAGGTCTTTAAGAATGCTACCCTCGGGGGCGGAGCCAAGATGGCAGAGTAGAAACAGCTCTTCCAAGCCTCTCTGCCCCCAGATTCCCCCCAAACTATGTAAAAGGGGACTCTGAACAACTTCTGGAGCCCCAGCACCCGCAGAACGACACAGAGAAGCCAACCTCCCGCTGAGGACAGCCCAGCAGCCCTGCAGGAAGGACCAGCACAGAGGTCTGGGACCTGGCAGCACGAAGAGCACAGGAGCCGAGCAGAGCCCAGGTCCCTGAGAGCCGAGGTTTTAGCCCTAGGGCAGCAGGGCCAGCAGCCAGCTGGAGGAACCCCAGAACACCAGGAGCTGTGGAGACTCCAGAATTATCAACATAGACATGCCTAGGACAAAGTAAGAAGTTAGTGTCCTATGGACTTTGGGACCTGTATTTGGGGAATGCGTCAGCTCCCGGGGTCCCCTGGGGGCTAGAAGCCACTGAGGAAACACTACATTTTGTAGTTTTCAGAGGCAGCTCCGGCCCCCAGCCTACGAATCGTGGGGAGATCCAGCGATCAGTCTTGGGGGGTAATTGCTCTTGCTTTAACCTCCCTGGATCTGGATTGTGATCTAGGGTGGAAGTCGTGGGTGGGTTTACAGCTTGCCAGAAACGGAAGTTGCCCCCCACACGTTCGGGACGAAAATTCCTCTATCTGGCCTTAAAGCCATAGTGTGGCAACAAGCCCAAAAGTCAAGCAATTAAGTGGCAACATGCCAAGGCAAAGGAAACAGAAAAATGCAACCCTAGACTCCTATTTTGGGGGCATAGAGCGGGAAAAGGACTGTGAGGTCAGAAGTCCTGCTCCAAAAGCCCCAGGGGAAAACATGAGCGGGTTGCAGGCCATAGAGGGCCTTAAGAAGGACTTGAAAAATCAAATAAGAGAAGTGGTGGAAAAATTAGAAAGAGAAATGAGAAGGATGCAGGAAAAGTATGAAATGAGGGTCAACAGCCTGACTGAGGAAAACAACACCTTAAAAAATAGACTAGCTCAAATGGCAAAGGAGGCCCAAAAGGGCAATGAGGAGAAGAATGCCTTAAAAAGTCGAATTTGCCAGATGGAAAAAGAATCTCAAAAGTTCACTGAGGAGATTCATTCCTTCAGAGTTAGACTGGAGCAAATGGAAGCTAATGACTTTATGAGAAATCAAGATGCTGTTAAGCAGATCCAAACAAATGAAAGATTAGAAGGCAATGTGAAATATCTCATGGGAAAAACCACTGACCTGGAAAATAGATCCAGGAGAGACAATTTAAAAATTATTGGACTACCTGAAAGCCATGATCAAGGAAAGAACCTAGAAATCACCATTCAAGAAATTCTCAAGGAAAACTGCCCTGATGTTTTAGATCCAGAGGGCAAAATAGAGGTTGAAAGAATCCACCAATCACCTCCTGAAAAAGATCCCAAAAAGAAAACTCCCAGAAATATGATAGCCAGGTTCCAGAATCCCCAGATCAAGGAGAAAATACTACAAGTGGCCAGGAAAAAAACAATTTCAATATTGTGGAAACACAATCAGAATAGCCCAGGACCTGGCAGCTTCTACACTGAGGGATCGAAGGGCATGGAACATAATATTCCAGAGGGCAAAAGAACTGGGAATGAACCCAAGGGTCACCTACACAGCAAAACTGAGTATTTTGTTTCAGGGGAAAACATGGTCATTCAGTGGAATAGTGAACTTTCAAACATTCTTGAGGAAAAAAACAGAATTGTATAGAAAATTTGACATCCAGACACAGGAAGGAAGAGATGCCTGAGAAGGTAATTGGGGAAGAGAGATCAAGGGGAACTTATCAAAGTTGAACTATTTTCATTCCTATATGGAAAAGCAGTAACTGTGACTGATGATATCTTTCTCACTATGAAAATAATGGAAGAAGGGGGTGTGGTCATATGAATACATATGTGAATGTGTGTGTATATGGTTACAGTTATATATGGATAGAGGGCATAGGTTGAATTTGTTGGGAAGGGAGAATACTCAAGGGATGAAATTATGAGGTGAGAGAGGAAAGTGGCAAGAGGAGATGGGGAGAGACAGGGTAGGGTAAACTATCTCATGTAGGGGAAGTGGTTGCAAAGGAGGGGGAGAAGAAGGAAGGCTAAAAAGGCAAAACCACATTCACATTGAATTTGGTTCAGGGAGAAAATGACATACATACTAAATGGGATATCTCAACCTGCAGCAGGATAGGGGGAAGGGGGATGAGAGGAGGGATGATGGATGGGAGGGCATCCTTGGGGTGAGGGGAGGTTGGAAGTACCCACTATAGAAGAGGGACAGGATCATGTAGGGAATGGACCAGGTGGGGGGTGGGATGAGTGGGAGGGAATTATAAGCAGCCTTGTACAATATATCTACCATGATAATGTTTTGCATAGCTAGACATGTACAACATATACTGAATTACTTATCTCCCAAGAAGGAATGGGTGATAAGGGAGGAAGGAAATGGATCTGAAATTCGAGGTCTTAACATTAAATGTTTCAAATATATATAAATACTATTATTAATACTCTTTTGCTTGTAATAGGGAGATAAGATATGCAGGCATTGGGACACAAAGATTCACCTTCCTCTAATGGAAAAGTCGATGGGGGTATGGGAGAAGGTATGGGAGAGAGCAGATTGGAGGAAGCAATATCTTGTGGGTCTGCTATTCTGGGAGTTTGGGTAGGGGAATAATGGGGGGAAAATGATTGTAACTCAAAATCTGGCAGAAATGAATGATGTAAAACAGAAGTTAATAAAGCATTTGTTTAAAAAAAAAATGCTACCCTCATTTCATCTCCGAATTTTTGTTAAATAATGAAGGTAAAACTCCCCACCGAGTACTCTGATGCTGTGACATCTTTCTTTGGAGAAACTCTCCTCTCCCCCCCCACTCTGCTCCCCTTCCCTCTCCCTCCACTCTTCCCTGATCTCTACTCCTCCCCTTTCCTTGCCCTTCCGCCTCCCCCTCCTCCCCCTCCCCTCTGCTTACCTTTCCTCCCCCAGTGCTCCCCCCTCCTCCCGCTCCACTCGTCCCCTCCCCCTCTCCTCGCCCTCCCCCGGGCCCCGCCCCCGTCCTCAGGCCCCGCCCCTGACGGTGGGGGCGGGCTCTGTGCTCTCCGTTTCCTTGTTAAGTGCAGCCTCCCGGGACTCCAGCCACCTTCTCTCGGCCGCAGCCACAGATGCCTTTCTCCTGCTCCAGCCCAATCCTCCCTGGATCATGGCCAACACCGAGCGCACCTTCATTGCCATCAAGCCGGATGGCGTCCAGCGGGGACTGGTCGAGGACATCATCAAACGCTTTGAGCAGAAGGGATTCCGCCTCGTGGGCATGAAGTTCCTTCAGGCCTCAGAGGAACATCTGAAACAGCACTATGTTGACCTGAAGGACAGGCCATTTTTCCCTGGGCTTGTGAAATATATGAACTCAGGGCCTGTTGTAGCCATGGTTTGGGAGGGCTTGAATGTGGTGAAGACAGGCAGAATGATGCTGGGAGAGACCAACCCAGCTGATTCCAAGCCAGGTACCATTCCTGGGGACTTCTGCATTCAAGTTGGCAGGAACATCATTCATGGCAGTGATTCTGTAAAAAGTGCTGAAAAGGAGATCAGCCTGTGGTTTAAGCCTGAAGAACTGGTCGATTATAAGTCTTGTGCCCATGACTGGGTCTATGAATAAGGGTTTTTAAAGTGGATATATATTCTGGACCTACTCCTTTTAGTAGCTGTGGTGTGTGTGTATGTCTTCATCACTGAGTGTGAGTGTGTGTGTATGTATGTCTCTATCCCTGAATACAATATTTCATGCCAGGGGATTGAAAGGAATTGGCACTATCGTTTTCTAAAACAACCCTGTAATCCTGTTCAATAAAGCCTTGGAAATAAGGGGCAAAAAAAAATAATGAAGGTAAAGCTAGTTGTTATCTAAATACTATAGATTAATGGGAAATGAGTTTCCAATAATGAAAACAAAGTAAATATAGAATCTCATGATCTAAAATTTACTCAAAACATTTGTTTTAATATATCACAGTGAGTAACATGGGAAGGTTTAACAAGGTTTAAGAGGGATGGCATAACCAAAAAAAAAGAAAAAAGGACGAAAGAAACAAATTATTTCAGAGAGGAACAAAGGGAACTCTTTAAATAGAATTATCTGAATGCATAAGGAACTTGACCTTTCTTAAAAGACATGTAGAAAATATGAAAGCAAGGAAAAGCAGAATAAAGTAATTACAAAGAGAGATAGTCTCCAAATAATAATGTCAGAAATGCTAAAGTTCAGAGTTATCTTAAGCAGTTGATGAATACTAAAAACAGAAACAAAAATGTGTTTTTAAAAATAATTTTGAAAGCTTTAAAGAAGATTAAAATAGAGAACACCTTTGCAAAATAGTATGACCAGGATGACAAGGGGAATAGATCCCATGCCATATAAGGATTGAGTGATGAACTGAAGATTTTTAGCCTGAAGAAGGTAAAACTAAAGGGAGTGAGAGGGTGTATCTAAGTGGGTTTAATAGCTATCTTCAAATTTTTGAAAAGCTGTCAGGTGGAATACCTGGTAAGTTTGTTTTGTGTGGATGCAGTGCAGAAGTAGCAACAATGAGTGGTAAGAATAATAAGATTTGGGGTAAAAACCTTTCATTGGAATCCAGGCCTTTCTATACAACCTCATTGTATCTTACTTTCCTCTTTTATAAAAGGGGTTCAACTAGATGACTTCTAAGGTTCCTTCCAGTCCTAAATCCTATGATCCTAAGTTGCGAAAGGACAATTTGAGTTCTAAGTAAGAAAAAACCAAGGATAACAACAACAACAAAACACAACAACAACAAAATTCCTATCCATTAAACCTGTACCAAATTAAAGCGCCTTTATACACCAAAATATTTAGAGAAGGACTTTTTATGGTAACAGAATACTGGGTACAAAGAAGTTGCCCATCTATTGGGGACCTCAGTTACAGGATTAGTGATCCTGTGAAAGACAATATTATTATTGTATGAAGACTTGACCAGCTAAACACGTTGTGTTACATATATAATAGAATAATATTGTATTAAAATCATGAATATAATAATTACAGAAACACTAGAAAATATAATAAGAGCTGATGCAAAGTGAAGTAAGAACCAGGAAAAAATATAAAAAAATGCCTACAAAAATGAAAATAATATCACTTAAATAGAAGCTGAATGCCTTGAAATTAGAATGACCAAATTTATCACCAAAGAAGAGATATAAGGAAAACTTTTAATACTACCTTCACCTCTTTACAGAGGAAGGACATTATGGTTTGTAACGGAACACTGCATAAAATGATGATAGGCTTTATTGATATGTTTATTAGGTTTGCTTTTTTTTTGTTTCTCAAACAAACATACAGACATATGTGCACATGTGTGTGTGTGTTAGTTGGTTGTTGTCCTTCGTTCTTGAAAAGGAACAAAATAACATGACTATGCTAAAGTCAAGTTTCAATGTGTCCGACTGTGACTGATCAGAGCAATACAAACTCTGAATGCTCTGCCACAGGTCAGGCACAAATAGTCCGTGTGAACTTTTGGGGGTAGATCATCCAAATATGTGCATCCTGAGCTTCCTTTGAGCTGTTTCAATTCTGCTTTGCTCATAGAACATAGTACTTTCTGTGATGTGGGCATGCCATGCTCATCAGCCCCATGCCAGTGTCTCCCAGTTTCCAAAGTTCTCAAAAGAGACCTTGAATGTGTCCTTGTATCACTTCTGACCACCATGTGAACATCTACCCTGTGTGAGTTCTCAATAAAACAGTCTTTTTGGCAAGCATACTTTTTGCATTCAAACAACATGGCCAGCCCATCAGACGTGTGCTCTCTGAAGCAGAGTTTGAATGCTTGGAAGTTTAGTTCGAATAAAGACCTCAATATCTTGTACCTTGTCCTGCCAGGTGATCTTCAGAATCTTCCTAAGACAATTCAAATGGAAGCGAATTCAGTTTCCTGGCATGGTGCTGGTAAACTATCTAGGTTTCACAGATGTACAACAGTGAGGTCAACACAATGACTGTGTAGACCTTCAGCTTGGTAGTTAGTCTAATACCAGTGATTCTATGACAGACAGCATTATTTATCTTTGAAGACTAGACTCATTGCAGAATGCTTATTTTCGCTATAGGAAATTGCCTACTAAGGCTTGGAAGAGTTGCATTTTTCATTAGGAGAGGAAGAAATCTTTGATTTTCATTCAAATATGTATATCAAAGAAACATATTTTTGACCTGTGATTTTATGAGGGGATTTCTGTTGGGGAAGCTCCCTCTACCAACACAGATCTGCAACTTCTTTAGAACTGATGGTCTTAGAGATTCCCCTGGGTTAGTGAGAGGTTAAGGTGTATTTAAATTCTCATGGAAGAGAAACCGTGTGTCTTCCAGCCTCTGAGTTTAACTATATGGAGATTGCCATGCTGTTTGTTCAAAGCAACCTATTTTTAAAGAACAGATATGAAAAGTAACTTGGATGGTTTTAGGCAGAATCTATTGAGTCTGGTTCTCTGTCTTTTGAACTTTCATGACAAATGAGAATTTGAAAAGCTCTCTTCATTTTTCCATGCTATGCTCTAGCCAATTTGTCTGTCTTTTATTTATTTGAGTAGTGGCAATACATCCTAATAAGTGTTGTATTTTTTCAGCTTTTACCTTACTCATCAACTTATTGGTTAATTTCATCCTTACTGTATTTCTTCTTGTGCATGTGAGTAGAAGAACAAAATGCACTGAAATGAATGAACTATGTAACTGGTTAATTCTGGGCTATTTTTGAATTGTGTATCTTGCAACCACAGTATACGAAAAATAGATATATAATGTGAATACTAAAGGTCACACTATAAAAGCAGGGAACCCAGTACCTTTTTCATAGATGGCTATTTGGGGAGATGGTTAGCTAAACAAGCAATCACAAAAAGTACAGTAGAGCCTTTTCATTATGTGGAGTTTAAAAGCTTTCTAATGAACATAGCCAATATAACCAAGATAAAAGAGAAAATTATTAACTGATTAATCTTTTCGTCAAACATCTTTGAAATGTGTTTGATATCCAAAATAAATTATAGAAAAGCCCTCAGAATAAAGAATATGTAATACTAACTGGTGAATATATAAACAAATGTGGCATTTCATAAATGAATCTAATAAAGTATTGTCATGCCCTAGGGAATGATTAATATGAAGAATTCAGAGAAGCATGGGGAGATATATGAATGCATACTGAGTGAAATAATCAGAACCAGTAAGATAAACATATATAATAACTACTACGAATAGATTTTATTAACAAATGCTTTATTAAATTCTTTTTTACATCATTCATTTCCACCAGATTTTGAGTTACAATTATACCCCCTCCCGTTTTTTCCCTACCCACTCTCCCAGAATAGCAGTCCCACAAGATATCGCTTCCTCCAATCTGCTCTCTCCCATATCTTCTCCCACACCCCCTTCGACTTTTCCATTAGAGGAAGGTGAATCTCTGTGTTCCAATGCATGCACATCTTATCTCCCAACCAAAAGCAAAAGAGTATTAATAATAGTATTTATATATATTTAAAGCATTTAATTTTAAGACCTCGAATTTCAGATCCATTCCCTTCCTCCCTTGTCACCCATTCCCTCTGGGAAGATAAGTAATTCAGTATATGTTGTACATTTCTAGCTATGCAAAACATTATCATGGTAGATATATTGTACAAGACTGCTTATAATTCCCTCCCACTCATCCCACCCCCCACCTGGTCCATTCCCTACTTGATCCTGTCCCTCTTCTATAATGGGTACTTCCAACCTCCCCTCCCCCAAAGGATGCCCTCCCATCCATCATCCCACTTCTAATCCCCATTCCCCCTATTCTGCTGCAGGTTGAGATATCCCATTTAGTATGTATGTCATTCTCTCCCTGAACCAAATTCCATTAGAATGTGGTTTTGCCTTTTTGCCTTCCTATTCTTCCCCTCCCCTGCAGCCACTTCCCCTTGCTTCTTCTACATGAGATGATTTACCCTACGTTGTTTCTCCCCATCACCTCTTGCCACTTTCCTCTCTAACCTCATACTTTCACCCTTTAAGTATCATTCCTTCCCAAAAAAATCAACCTATGCCTTCTCTCCATGTATAACTGTAAACATATATACACACATTCACATATGTATTCATATGACCATAACCCCTTCTTCCATTGTTTTCATACTGAGAAAGATTTCATCAGTCATAGTTATTGTTTTTCCATATAGGAATGTAAATAGTTCAACTTTGATAAGTTCCTTTTAATTTCTTTTCCCTGATTACCTTCTCAGGTATCTCTTGCTTCTTGTGTCTAGATGTCAAATTTTCTATTCAACTCTGGTTTTTTCCTCAAGAATGCTTGAAAGTCTTCTATTCCAGTGAATGACCATATTTTCCCCTGAAACAAAATACTCAGTTTTGCTGGGTAGGTGACCCTTGGGTTCAGTCCCAGCTCTTTTGCCCTCTGGAATGTCATATTCCATACCCTTCTATCCCTCAGTGTAGAAGCTGCCAGGTCCTATACTAATATGATTGTGTTTCCACAATATTGAAATTGTTTCTTCCTGGCTGCTTGTAGTATTTTCTCCTTGATCTGGGGATTCTGGAACCTGGTTATAATATTCCTGGGAGTTTTCTTTTTGGGATCTTTTTCAGGAGGTGATCTGTGGATTCTTTCAACCTCTATTTTGCCCTCTGGATCTAAAACATCAGGGCAATTTTCCTTGAGAATTTCTTGAAGGGTGATTTCTAGGTTTTTTCTTTGATCATGGCTTTTGGGTAGTCCAATAATTTTTAAATTGTCTCTCCTGGATCTATTCTCCAGGTCAGTGGTTTTTCCCATGCGATATTTCACATTGCCTTCTAATCTTTCATTTTTTTGGATCTGCTTAACAGCATCTTGATTTCTCATAAAGTCATAAGCTTCCATTTGCTCCAGTTTAACTCTGAGGGAATGAATCTCCTCAGTGAACTTTCCTAGATTCTTTTTCCATCTGGCAAATTCGGCTTTTTAAGGCATTCTTCTCCTCATTCCCCTTTTGGGCCTCCTTTGCCATTTGAGTTATTCTATTTTTTAAGGTGTTGTTTTCCTCAGTCAGGCTGTTGACCCTCATTTCATACTTTTCCATCATCCTCCTCATTTCTCTTACCAATATTTCCTCCACTTCTCTTATTTGATTTTTAAAGTCCTTCTTAAGGTCCTCTATGGCCTGCAACCCGCTCATATTTTCCTTTGGGGCTTTTGGGGCAGGATTTCTGACCTCACAGTCCTCTGACTGTTCCATGCTTCGATCTTCTTTGTCCCCAAAGTAGGAGTCTAAGGTTGCATTTTTCTGTTTAATTTGTTTCCTTTGCCTTGGCATGTTGCCACTTAATTACTTGACCTTTGGGCTTGTTGCCACACTATGGCTCTGCTGCCAGACAGGGGAACTTTCGTCCCGAATGTATGGGGGACAACTTCCATTTCTGGCAAGCTGGAAACGCACCCACAACCTCCATCCCAGATCACAATGCAGATCCAGGGAGGTTAAAGCAAGAGCAATTACCCCCCCAAGACTTATCACTGGATCTCCCTACAGTTCACAGGCCAGGAGCTGGAGCTGCCTCTGAAAACTACAAAATGGCATGTCTCTTCAGTGGCTTCTAGTCCCCAGGGGAGGAAGCTGACACATTCCCCAAATACAGGTCCTAAAGTCCATACGGCACTAACCTCTCACTTTGTCCTAGGCATGTCTATGTTGATAATTCCGGAATTGCCACAGCTGCTGGTGTTCTGGGGTCCCTCCAGCCAGCTGCTGTCCCTGCTGCCCTGGGGCTAAAACTGCAACTCAGGGGGACCTGTGCTTAGCTCCCCATGCACTGTGCTGCCGGCTCCCAGATCTCTGCACTGGTCCTTCCTGCAGGGCTGCTCAGCTGTCCTCAGTGGGAGGTTAGCTTCTCTGTGTTGTTCTGTGGGTGCTGGGGCTCCAAAAGTTGTTCAGAGTCCTTGTTACATAGTTTGGAGGTGATCTGGGGGGGCAGTGGCTTGGACGTGCAGTTTCTACTCTGCCATCTTGGCTCCCCCCCAATAGATTTTTTAAAATCCTGAAATTAAACAGTTCTGATTACTGAGAATAATAATCCACAGATGATGATGAGCAAAATGTGTCTTTTGTCCGCTTTGCAGAGGTGAAAGCCCATGGGTTGGGAACATGGGTATACCCTCACTAACTCATTTGATTAGTTTTTCTCAACAGCTTTTTCCCTTTTTGTTGTTGTTGTTTTTCATTAAAAGGGTTAAATCTGGTCAGAGGGGAGAGATACACCTATTTTAAAATGATGCTGTTGTAAAAGCAGGAATTACTAAAAACTTTTTAAAAGAAAAATGTAAACTAGACAGTAAAAAGTATAAGTTAATAGGCTGTTGATAAATCCTAAGTTTTTATGCATTAAAATTGTTAATACAAATTATTCTGTTACTTCTCATTGTACCATGTATCAGTTTGTATAAGCATTTCCAAGACTTTTTTTGAATCTATTATATTCATCATTTCTTATCAACAAAACAAGTGATATCATTTTCCCAAGATTGATGATGAAATGTACCTCCCACCTCCTAATAGAAACCTAATGAACTAGAGATAACTAATGAACCCTGTATTTTCATACATGGCCAATGTATTGTTTTGCTTGTTAGACTATAAATGAGTTTCAAAGGTATGGCTTCTACATAGAGGCAAGAGTGACAGTAGTTGGTTAGTAGATAATGACAGATTTGCCCTCCTCCATGAAAAAAAAAAGGACCACCAATAAACTATTATGTTAACTGCACAATTTTTTAAAAATTACACAATTAAAAAATTGAAAATGTGTATCCTATGGGAAGATACTAAATCTATAATTTCATTGATACTGGGGACTTTTGAGAAAAAAACTCCCTCTACCAATGCAAGTCACTACTTTATCTGTAACTTACAGTCAGAGAACTGCCAGAAGCAGAAAAATTTTTTTTTTGCTTTTTGGAAGGCAATTGGGTTTAAGTAACTTGCCCAAGGTCACACTGCTAGTTTTTTTTTTGTTTGTTTGTTTATTTGTTGTTTGTTTATTTGTGTGTGTTAAGTGTCTGAGGCCGGATCTGAACTCAGGTCCTTCTGACTCCAGGGCCAGCACTCTACTCACTGTGCCACCTAGTTGCCCCTAGAAGCAGAGAAGATTTAAATGACTTGACCAAGGTCACATGTATAACAGACAAGACTTAAACACTGGCTTCACAGCCAGTTTTGTATCCTTTATGACACACTGCCAATAGATAGACAGATTGACTAATAGTAGATAGATAGATAGATAGATAGATAGATAGATAGAGTACATATGTAGACATGTACATGTTTATGCATTCTATAAACTTAAAGTATTCAAATCAGTAGAAATAACTTCCAAACTGATCAGATCACAAATACTTCTGAGTATTTTGAGCATATTCATATACACTATGAGCATATTTACATGTACATGTTTGTGTGTATATATTCAAATATATGTGAATGTTTATACACTCAAAATACTTAAATTCTGAAAAGGATTTGTAATCTCATAAATTTAAGAGTTCTCTCCAATGATGAATATCCTGACCTATCCACATCTGATAATTTTCTCCAGCTCACCACTTTATCTCACCTGAAATGCCACAGGGGGTCCATTTAACATGCTAGATCATCTCTTACTTTCTCCCAGTGGATGGCTCTGGATGTCTGCCTGTTATCCTTTGTTCTTAGTATGTGACCTACTCACTTTGTCCTCAGTACAATTTTGTAATGACATTCTACATTACCCATCAAGTATATGTTGGACTTGGTTCACCTATACTTTTACTTTTCCAATGGCTTCTACGTAATAAATTATGCTTGGTTATTTGGAGTTTTGTTCCAAGTTTCTCTGCCATACGGCAACACTGGTGAAATGTTTCTCTTTGAAAAGAAACACCTCATATGTTAAGGTAAACTTGGAATTTCATTGATTTCCATGGTAATATAAAATTGTGGCAACTTTTGAAACAAAGAAAAAATCAATTATATCCAAACTGCTTAAAATATGCTGAATTTAACAGAATTTATTTTCTTATTCAACTCTCTTAATTTTTTATATTGAAATATTTGTGTTTGTTGAGGACATAATAAAGAATATTTATTTATTTTGGAAATGTTACTGCAGAACTTTAGTTAAGTCACAAATGATATTTTCTGCAAAAATCATACATAGAAAATGGTAAGGTGTTAAAAAAAAGGTGAACAAAAGTTTCCTATGGAACAGAAAGTCTCACTCTGCAGCATTGCCAGGAGTACTGACAGTAGAGTAAGGCATATTCTCAATTCTTTTTTGACTTCCATTTACACAAAAAGGACAGGAAGGAATGGGAAGAGTGATAATTTGACTGAGAGGTAGAGTGAGCACCCATTTGATTGCTCACTTATGAATTATGCATTTAATATACATGAGCCAACAAGAAATACTGTGGGAATTCAGTCACCAACATGGTGACTGACAATGAAAGGAATGAATCTTTATTCCAGATATAGATAATTGCAATGATCAGTAAAATTATGTTTGGTGGAACATAGAGCACAATTTTAGAATAATATATTATCCTCATGTTAATGTGCACAGAGGAGAAGTATACTTTTTATTGTCAGAATTTTGCAATGTAGTTCCCTCAATAATTCTAGTTCATTAAACCCTTATGAAACAGAGACTATCATACATTCCCTTGAGGCTTATTTAACCTTTGGGCCTAGTCATTCCCCATCCAGGAGAAGTCAGCAGACTAACCATTCGACTTTTGTAATAATAAAACTTATTTTAAGTATCTGGAAAGAAACAACTTGCCCACCAATTTTCTTGGTAGATAATATGTACTTTGTCTTCTATAGCCAAAACATAGTTTGCTCATGTGAAGGGATACCACTGGACCCTACTTCTGACTGGGTAATGTGTAGGACAGCTAACTGACTATGAAAGGAAAAGTAAGGAGTGGTAGAATTTATCAGGCTAAAATTTCTTAAACATCCTTATCAGAATGATTATTATTAGAAGAACGGAGGTATAAGGGGAAGGCGTATCTGGAATAAATGTTTGCTTGGTCAAGAAAGGACAAGGGCATCTGCTGGGCCCCAACACCATTTTTATATGTGAAAGACAGCACATACTTAAAGTTGGCCAAGAAACAGAGGAAATTGTTTTATAGGACGACAGAAATTGACTAGTGAGGGAAGCAATCTTCCTCTTTATAACTCTAGCTTCATTTCTCATTCCAACACTAATGATGGAGGTGAGTGCTTTAGAAAACGGAACCAAATAAACAGGACAAGGCCTAACAGTTTGATAATACAGAGCTGCTGAAAGCTTTCTTCCTTTTGATCTATAGTCATTAAGATTTCAGGGATACCAAATTACCATGTAAAAGCTTTAAGGAGGGACTGTTACAAGAGTAATTGGTATTTACTCCTTATGCTACACTCTATTTGACTAGAAAGTCTTCTATTGGTTTCATGGTTTATTTTTTTTCTAAATATTTCTTTCAAACTCTGGGGGTGTATCTCAGACTGACTTATTGCCCAAAGACAATATAATTTCTTTGTAATTCTTCAGACGTTGTGAATTCTTTATTTATGTTGTAAATTAATGATTCAGTGATAGTTCCTTTGAAAGGAAGTGCAATGCTTAATTTTATGCAAATTTGTTTGCTTACTTCATATTAAAACAAACAACCACTTTACCTTAACATTAATAAATTGCACACATTGAAGGTAACTGATATAATAGAAATACATTCACATCTAAGATAATAATTATAACTTATATGTCTTCCAGTTTAAATGAAAATTATTGCTAATTGGTTACATAGACTTAATGAGAGTAAAATTATACATGCTTTCTATTGATCTGAAATAATTTGATGCATTTTTATTGAGTCAAGTTTGCCTAATAATTAAATTATTACTACCTGATTTAGACCACATTTAATGACAGGTTTCAGATTACTCAGGACCATAATTTAATGAAATAAAACCATTACAATGTGGTATGCCAATTTGTTCCCCCTCCTCAAGAAATTAAAGTAAATTTGAAATTCATTCATTTAATGTCATTCATTCATTAAATCGATATTGCATGAATACTAACTTATTTTTAAGCAGTACACAGATATTATGATGATTACAAATAAATTTAATTCTTGATTTCTACTTTCATTGACATAACTTAAGGAAAATATACTGCATACTATAATCTGACAAGTGCAAATGAGACATACAAAACAAAGTGTTGTGTCATGCCAGAGGGACTAGATTTTTATCAAAAGTGGGGATCTTCTGGAGAATGTGTATTTAATTTGAGTTTGAAGGATGGTTGAGAATTCAAGAAGTGAAAAGAGAGGAGAGAATCATTCTGGGAATGTGAAACGATGAGAGGAAAGTAATAAGATACACTGAAAGGCAAGGTGGTATTAAATAGTGGAAAACATTAAATGGCTACAAAGCACATTAAACATTAAAATATTTTAATCAACCAACAAACATTTATTAAGCACCTAGTTGTAATGGAAATGCAAATTTAAAGATCTTCCCTGCCCCTAGCTTAAGTGCACCTGGAGCCTGTGGTGGGAGGCTTGTTTTTCAGGAAAGCCCACACATTGATACTTTGTGATTGGGCAGTGGGTCAAGAAGGTTGTTAACATTCTCTCAGCCAGGAGAGGGCTATATAAACCCTGATGGGAGGCTTTGCTTTGGGGGCTCACTTTGAGAAGTGTTGTGTGATTTGACCAGATGAGACACTGGGCAGCCGTTGAGAGCCCCCTGGCTTTGAAAACCCAGATGTTGATGCTTCCCTCTCTGGTAACTGTGATTTGGTATTGATATAATGGTTGGACGGTTTGGAAGCTTGTCTGTTTGATTTGTCTGTATACTCTGAAGTCTGGGGTGCTGACCTTTTCCCCCTGAACTAGGTAATATGTTTGTTTGATTAAAGTAAGCTTGTTAACTGATTTTGAGTTGCTTTCCTTTTGAAAAGCAGATCTAAGAACCTGTGTTGGCAGCCACTCTGGGGATGCTGGAGTGCTTGCTGCTACACTAGTATTGGCAGACACCAACACAACAATCCCTGCCTTTAATGAGCTGCTATTCCAAGGAAGAAGACAACACATGCATATGAGAATGTGCTCCCTTCCCTACCAGGATATAATCACAGACAATGAGGTATTGGTCTGTTAACAGGAACTAGCTCCTCTTATTAAATTAGAATTTGGGAGACTTTATTATATTTGTAGGTAAAGGTGGAATAAGCAAACAGAAATCTAAGATTCCTGAATGAAGATATAACCGCTAGAGTTACCCCCATATTATGTCTCCACACACCCTCTAAACACCACCATCCTCTTTGTCTCCCCTTGTGTTTCTGTGTCACTCACAGTGCTTCTGTGTGTTCTCCCATCTCCCTATTTCCCTTCTCTTTTGCATCTCCCTCCCTCCCTCCCTCCCTCTCTCTCTCTCTCTCTCTCTCTCTCTCTCTCTCTCTCTCTCTCTCTCTCTCTCTCCCTCCTCTCTCTTCCTCCCTCCACCCCTTTCCCCATAGATTCGACATACCCATAAATGAAGTGAGTAAAATCCCCTCTTTAACCCCCTTGCCGTCTTCAGTTCAGTTTCATCACAAGTTTACCAGGTACAGTGCTTTCCCAAAATTGTATCAGATGAAAAACAAAGTTTTTTAAATCAAAAGACATTGATTTAGAACTTAATCATGCCATTGGCAGGTGGTGCACATTACACTATATCAAGGAAAATCATGTACACAATCATGATTCAGATGCTTTAAGGGGAGGTTGCCCCAATACAGAGAGTAAGATAATAATAATAGCTTACATTTGTATATCACTGTAGCAGCAAGCACCCTAGCATACCCAAGGTGGCTGCCAACACAGGTTCTAAGATCTGCTTCTCCAAAAGGAAAGCAACTCAAAAAGGGTTAACAATCTTATTTTAATCAATCAAACATATATCATTTTGCCTAGTTCAGGGGAATAAGTAAGCACCCTGAACTTCAGAGAATCCAAACAGAATCCAAACAGAAGTTACAAGGAGTGGGGAGCCAAGATGGGGGGTAGAAACAGCACTTCCATGGCACTCCAGCCCACAGCACTTCAAAATTATGTAGAAGGGGTACTCTGAACAACCTCTGGAGCTCAAGGACCCACAGAATGACACAGAGAAGCTAACCTCCCACAGAGAACCGCCCAGCAACCCAGGAGGGAGTGGTCAGCACAGCACTCTGGGAGCAGAGCCCAGGACCAAGTGAGTCACAAGATTTAGGCCCAGGGTGGCTGTTCCAGCAGCCAGCTGGAGGGACCCCAGAACACAAGCAGCTGTGGCTTTTCCAGAATTTCCAACAAAAAGTGAAAGGTTAGTGCCCTATGGACTTTGGGACGAATATTTGGGAGCATGTCAGCTTCTTTCCCTGAGAAGGATGTAGGAAAAGTATGAAATGAGAGTCTGACTAAGGAAAATAACATCTTAAAAAATAGAATAACTCAAGTGGCAAAAGAGACTCAAAATGGCAATGAGGAAAAGAATGCCTTAAAAAACTAAATTTGCCAGATGGAAAAAGAATCTCAAAAGCTCACTGAGGAGATTCATTCCTTCAGAATTAGACTGGAGCAAATGGAAGCTAGATTCATTCCTTCAGAATTAGACTGGAGCAAATGGAAGCTAGTAACTTTATGAGAAATCAAGATGTTGTTAAACAGATACAAGCAATTGAAAGAATAGAAGGCAATGTGAAATATCTCATGGGAGAAACCACTGACCTGGAAAATAGATACAGGAGAGATAGTTTAAAAATTATTGGCCTACCTGAAAGCCATGATCAAAGAAAGAACCTAGAAATAATCCTTCAAGAAATTCTCAAGGAAAATTGCCCTGATGTTTTAGATCCAGAGGGTGAAATAGAGGTTGAAAGAATCCACAGATCACCTCCTGAAAAAGATCCCAAAAAGAAAACTCCTAGGAATATGATAGCCAGGTTCCAGAATTCCCAGATCAAGGAGAAAATACTACAAGCAGCCAGGAAGAAACAATTTCAATATTGTGGAAACACAATCAGAATAGCCCAGGACCTGGCAGCTTCTACACTGAGGGACTGAAGGGCATGGAATATGATATTCCAGAGGGCAAAGGATCTGGGATTAAAACCAAGAATTACCTACCCAGCAAAAGTGAGTATCTTGTTTCAGGGGAAAATATGGTCATTCAGTGGAATAGAGGACTATCAAGCATTCTTGAAGAAAAAAAACAGAGTTCAATAGAAAATTTGACATTCAGACACAAGAAGCAAGAGATACTTGAGAAGGTAATCAGGGAAAAGAAATCAAAAAGTACTTATCAAAGTTGAACTATTTACATTCCAAATGGAAAACAATAACTGTGACTGATGAAACATTTCTCAGTGTGAAAATAATTGAAGAAGGTTATATGTGCATATGAATACATATGTGAATGTGTGTATATATGTTTACAGGTATACATGGATAGATGGCACAGGTCGAATTTGGTGGGAAGGGATGGTACTTCAGGGGTGAAGTGAAGAGGTGATAGAGGAATGTGGTAAGAGGAGATGTGGAGAGCCAGGGGCGGGGATAAATTATCTCATGTAGAAGAGGCAAGGGGAAGTGGTTGCAGGGGAGGGGAAGAACAGGAAGGCAAAAAGGCAAAACCATATTCTCATTGAATTTGGCTAGGGAGAGAATGACATACATACTAAATGGGATATCTCACCCTGCAGAAGAGTGGGGGGGAGGGGGATGAGAGGGGGGAGGATGGAGAGGAGGGCATGCTGAGGGGAGGGGACGTTGGAGGCACCCACTTTTGAAGAGGGACAGGATCAAAGTAGGGAATGGACCAGGGGTGTGGTGCAATGGGTTGGAGGGAAATATAGTCAGTCTTTTACAATGTATCTACTATGGTAATGTTTTGCATAGCTATACATGTACAACATATACTGAATTGCTTATCTTCCCAGCAGGAGTGGGTGACAAGGGATGAAGGTAATGGATCTGGGATTCGAAGTTTTAAAATTAAATGTTTCAAATATATATACTATTATTAATACTATTTTGCATGTAACTGGGAGATAAAATGTGCAGGCATTGGGGCGCAGAGATTCACTTTGCCCTAATGGAAAAGTCGAAGGATGTATTGGAGAAGATATGGGAGAGAGCAGATTGGATGAGGGGATATCCTATGAGACTGCTATTCTGGGGTGGTGGGTAGGGAAAAAATGTGGAAAAAATCATAACTCAGAATCTGGGTAAATGAATGATGTAAACCAGAATTTAATAAAGCACTTGGAAAATAAATGAATAAACAAATAAATAAATGAATGAACGAATGAATAGATAAATGAATGAATGAATGAATGAATGAATGAATGAATGAATAAATAAATATATATCAACCTCCAGGAAAAAAAAAAGGAGTTACAAGGAGACAAAGAAACAGATCAGCATACAGGACTTCCCACTGTCTGACCATTATATCCATCCCTACTTAATAACCAGAGAGGGAAGCAAAGCTGGGAGTTCAATGGTTGCCCAGATTCTCATCTGACCACATCACACAACTCTTCCTGAAGTGAGCCCCAATTAAAACCACACATCATGATATATATAGCCTTCTGCTGGGTCAGAGATCATCACAACCCTCCTAACCCAATGCCCAATCAGAAAGTAACAAGGTGTGGGTGTTTCTGAAGGACAAGCTATCTACCCAGGTGACCACATTCAGCACATTAGTGGCAGAGCATATTCTCAAATCAGGCAAGGTTCTTAGAGTCATCTAAACCTATCATAGGGCCTAGGGAGAAGTAAGATCTTCAGATTCCCTTCCCCATAACAATCATTTTAAGCTTTGCCAATTATTTTATAAAATTTTGATTCTTACCCTCACAGTAAATTTGGGGGAAAAGATGCTATTATCCCAATTTTGTAGATGAGAAAACTACAGGTTAAATGACTTGTCCAGAGTCAGACAGCTAATGTGTATCTGGTATAGGATCTGAACACAGGTTTGGTACACTGACAACTACACCACCTAACTGCCTCTGTTTGGTAAGATAAATCAAAAGTCATGGGCAAGTCAATATCCTTTAAAATTTTCTCATCCTGATAAATACTGACAATGTAAAAGCAAATACCTTAATAAAAATTTATTTAAATAAAAATATCATACATTCACCCAGTCGTGCTATCTGCTCACATCATTTGTGGAGAAATGTTATGTAACATGCTGCTCCTTTTTACGTGAGCATTAATTTTGCCTCCATGATTAGACTACCCAGAAGACTGAATGAATTGTTCACGTTGAAATTTTTTTTTCAAAACTGGTACTTTTTCAGTCAGTTTTTAAATATGTAATACAAAGTCATAAGTCACAAGATATGGTACAAAGTCATAAGTTTAAATTTTGCTTTACTAGTACAAGAAATAATTGTATAAAAAGCAAATTGCCACAAGAGATTTAATTAAAGCTTTTGAGGTACAAAATATCACCTCATTTCCACTCCTCTTCTTCCTTCTCTTTTCTCTCCCCCTACTCTTCCCTTTCTATCCCTTTTATTTAATTTATTTTTGCCTTACAATGGGAATTTTTGTTGAAAGATATAGCAAGAATAAAAGTAAAAGTTTTTCACTTCACTAACTGGTCCAGACTGTCCCCATAGCACTTTAGGGCCTGGGGAGAATGGGTTCAGACTTACCACAGTTTATCTATGACATCCGTCCCCCAAAGCTCACATTCAAAGTCAATATAATTTCTGAATGTCTCCATATCTCGGTTTCTGATGCCTGGGCCTCCAAAGTTGTTCTTTAATATATTGAAACTAGAGTGGTTAGCCCAAAAAGTACACTCAGGTCCAACAGGTCTTATTCCTATATCATAAAATACATCCTAGTAGGACCTTACTGATTTGCTTTAGAAAAATCCTAAGCTTTCTACATTCATAGAGTTGAAGATTGTGCTATGATAATAAAACAAAACAAAAAACAAAAGCAAAATTCAAACCTCTTGACTCCTTTAGTCTGTGGCACAAAGCAAGGAACTACAGGTTTAGAATTAGAGGGAGAGCATTAAAATTCCAAAATACTATTTTGTAAACTTATATGTCATTTAACTACTACACCTCAATTTCTGAATCTTTAAAATGACAGATTGGACAAGGTGAATTAGGGTCCCTTCATGTTCTAAATTGGTGCCTATGAACCTATATTGAAAGCTTCTCAAGAGCTTAGATTTCTGCAAACATTTGGCATGAAGTAAGATTCGAAGGCAGCTGAAGATGATATTCATCCATCATAAGGTACATATAATTAACTATGTTATATTCTGTATAGCATACAAAAGCATCTATAGAAATGGTTAATCTAACTTTTGGAACTGAATTGCTTTTTAATGACAAAATTTGGAACACCCCCATGTGACAACAATTGTATTTTAAGCACCTATAAATTGGGTAAATGCATTACAACAGAAGCTTTTGATGAATTCAATTACACTTTGAAATAAACTTGCGTTATGTTGGTCATGAGAGCATTTATAACACAATAAAAAATAATGTGATGGAGGGTAGTATTTGATGGACCAATGTGAATATGATCCTTGTCAAACTAGATGTTAAGCAGGAGAATGCAACTATAGGTAAGTATCTCATTTCCTATGGCAGCTCTTTGGTGACTGGAGGCAAGACTAATTGAAAGAATATACAAATCCCAATATGCAAGACAACATTAATCCTTTCTCTTTGGTCTTGGAGCTTTTCTCTGGTTCTCCAGCATAAATAATGTCACCTATGAAAGGATGTCATCCAATCCCATTTTTCTGTTATATATCAGGGGACCCAGAAGGGCAAAAGTAGTAGTCATAGCTCTAGGGGGAGGGTATCAAATAGACTTTAGAGAGAGCATCAGGCAAGCACAAAGAGAATTTGCTTTTGGGGTGGGGTTCGAGTGGTCTAAAATGAAGTCAGAGATGTCACGTAGAGGAGAAAATCTTGAAAACTACAGGGAAAAGAGACTTAAGAAAAAATAATTTCTATTCAGGTTTCTTGCTTCAATATTACCTGTTAATAAGCATGTTTTTGTTTGATTGATGTAGGTCTCTGAAAAGTAAGCGATGGAATCCTAATAAAACAGAGGCCACAACTGCAGATTCTCCCAAAGGACAACCGAGGGTACTAGTGGAGACATTACTGAATTGTGGAGAGCGGTGGTGGTCAGATAGATTTACCTTGATCTATGTGTGCTCAGATTTGAGATCTAGAGTCATGGCTTACCGCAGTTATATACTATGCATTGTATATACCATGATTTTGCGTATTGTACATTAGAACCTAAAAAAAAGATTCAAAGACAGTGTTTTGTGCACATAAGTATTCATGGTATTGACAGCAATACCATGTCTCAGCAGAAATCATAGCTCACAAGCTAGGAGTCACTGAAATCTAGGACTCCAGTTTCTGACTTGGCTATGGGCAAATAATGAAATTGAATATTTCATATGCACACCCCGTGTCACAATAGTTAAAGTGCAAAGGAACCAAGTAATTTTTTGGACTACTGGGGAAGTCAAACCATCATCTGACCACAAAGTTCTTTGAAATTGAGCAAGCCTACTCTCATCTGAAGTATGGCCAATTGTTTCCTGTTGTCCCTGATTTTAGTGGGATGTTTTTCACAAATGCATTGTATAAATTTTAGTGGTATTTTGGAGAGGGATACTTGAAGCATTGCTTTCATTGAGAGAAACAAATCTTCTCATTAAGAAAACAACTGGGTTGCCTAGCAATGTCTTGGTGAAAAAGATGCAGAATTTCCTACAGAACAAAGTATATAGAGATGAAATGGGGAGAGCATGGTTTACCATAAATTCCCAAATCAGTGTAAACAGCCAGTGAAAGGTCAGCATTGATCTGTAGGAGTGCATTTGCTAAACCTGGTAATAAATTTTCCCAGGCACCAAAGTAACAATGGTTTCAATTGTTTGTGAAACCTTTTCATGTTTGCCAACCATCAGAAAAGTAGGCCCAAGGTTGTTTTAAAAGAACTTTTGTGATCCAGTGTAAGTGCACCCCAGAAATCTGGTCTACTACCTCTGAAAATATGAGGAACCCTTTAAATTTTTTCCAATGTATAAAGATTAAAATTGAGAAAGACTTGCTGTCTAGGCTGTGTTGTCATGTGTTGTTTAATAGATCTTTTTCAGCAGGCCTTTTAAAGATTCATATCAGTTTTCAGAGGGGAAGAATTTTTTTTTCTTCCAAGCGATTTATCATCCCAGATAATCTTTCTTAGTTAACTTTACTGTCTTCTATTGTTCAATTTTTTTGATCATTTTATGTATGTTTTAACACTTGGAATGTTGGCAAATGTTTAACAATAAACCCTTATGAGGGAAATGTATACATGACAAATTTTCTTTCATCATGTTCTTAAGTCTATACAATCAAGCAAATAATTAATAAAGCCCTGATTTATAGTGCTTGCTGATTTCTGAGGTGAAAACACTCACCCTGAAAAATTTTGCAATCATTTTTAAGCTCTCAGAAATACAAGCTGACTGTAGCTTGTAATTCAAGCATTCCATGGAAGAGTAAGGTTTGTATCAGAATAGTTTCACTTCTGATAATTTTTTTTCCTAAAAACAAATTTTCCAGACATCAAAAAGGGTAAGAACAGTGGTGATTTCCTCATACTTGAGTGTATCTCAGCAAATGCTGGAAACAATTCAGTTAAATTAAATTCAATTAAAAAATTAGATTCTTGGGACAGTCAGGTGGCAGAGTGAATAGAACATTGGCCCTGGAGTCAGGAGGACCTGAGTTCAAATGTGGCCTCAGACACTTAACGCAAAAACTAGCCATGTGAATTTGGGCAAGTCACTTAACCCCAATTGCCCACCAAAAAGAAAAAAAATAGATTCTTAATATGTGTAAGACATGGGGATATGAATTGTAGATACAATAAAAAGTACTTGCTCTCAAATATATTAACCTCTTTTGGTTGGTAGGGAGGGGAAAAAAATCTCCTGTAGGAAGTATAACCTGAACTATGTTTTGAAGACAGAGAAAATACAAAGTAGCAATGAAAGGGGAGTATATTATAAATACTATGGAAACTCTTTGCTAAGGCAAGAAGGAAACCACTTAGTCATAGCTGGGTTTGAAGAAATATTGAACACGCAAAAAGCTTGCACAATCTAGTGTTTATTTTCTATCTTAAAGTTCAGCCCTTCCTATTATTAGAAGGTGAGTTTGGTACAACAGGGAAAGAATCAGAAACACAAATACACTGCATAGAATATTTTCTATTTTAAGTTGGAAATTCAAATTTGCATTTTCTTGATGTGGGAATTGAGTGAACTTCACTGACTGCATCTTGTGACACAATTCTGAATCTCAATCAGTTCCCTTTCTATTCAATTATAGGTTGAGTCCTATTTTTGTCTCATGAGAAAACTTTATTCCGTTATAGGAATTGTGAAAAAACGCAACACCACCTTATTATATTGTTTGAACCTAGCCCTGCATGACTGAGAAATTGGACCTCCTCTACCTGCCACCAGTCAGCATCCAGTCAAATCCAAAGATTGTTGCATGTTTTCTCACTGTTATACAACTCAAACAACCCATACATCTTATCTGAAAACGGACCCTGTATTGGTTAATCAGTTATTGTTTCCATGTTCCGTTCATTGGATTCCTGTGGGACACCCCGTTTTCTGATTTCATGGAATTGTACCTCTTTGCTCTCACCCTCCAGACTTGGAAAGTCCCTCATCTTTCCCCCCAAATAGAAATCAGATTACCTAATTCTGCATCCTGGTTTATACCCTGCTAAGTATTTGCTTTTAATTAATTGGTCCTATCTGATTGTTTTTAATGCATAAAAATATTTCTTCATGTATGTAGGGTCCTGTGCTAAAGCTGAGGAGGCCTGTTCTCGATTTATTATGCAATTGCCATGGGTTGCTTACCAAATAAATATGCTTGGAAACTTGAATCTTTGTTTCATCTTTCACCTATCACATTAGTCACCATTAAGGAATGAATGAAAGAGCTAGTACATCATTTAGTACATCAATATCCTATTTAAGCATCATCATTTAGCCTAAGAGAAAAGTGTTTTAGTAAAAGTTTGGCTTTGGTAACTAGTTTAAGAGAGATTGAGGAGTAAGATGGGAAGTAAAACCAATGTTCACATGGGACAAGAGAGGTCAGGCGAGAGAGACTCACACACATACTGGGCAGCTCGGGTTTTTCTGCGCACGCGACGTCTCCCCTGTCGGACCTCTCCGGTTCTCGCCTCCCCGCACACTCTGTGCCTTCTGGAGCTTCCAGCTCGCTACCAAGCACTTGCTCTCCCTTCCCACTGCGAAGCAGCTCCCTTCTACCGCGCCAGGAGAGGCGAAACCCGCCCGAGCGTCCTTCTGAAGAGCCATTGCTGGAGAGGGAGAAGAGACCCGGCAGAGGCCACAGCAGCCATGCCCAAGAATAAAGGTAAGGGAGGTAAAATAGTTGCAGAGGAAAGAACGAAAATGAATCTGAAAAAAAGAGAATTGGTCTTCAAGGAAGATGGACAGGAATATGCCCAGGTGATCAGAATGTTGGGAAATGAACGATTAGAAACAATGTGTTTTGATCGTGTGAAGAGGTTATGTCACATCAGAGGGAAAATAAGAAAAAAGGTTTTGATAAATACATCAGACATTATATTATATTATATTATACCATATCCTAGAGACTACCAGGATAACAAAGCCTATGTTATACTAAAATGCAGTACAGATGAACCAGAAGTTTAAAGGCATATGGGGAACTTCCAGAGCATGCCAAAATCAATGAAACAGACACATTTGGTTCTGGAGATGATGATGAAATCTAGTTTGATGATATCAGGGATGATGATGAAGACATTGATGATATCTAAATTGAACTGGACATTTACATTCCGATTTTTCAGAGGATTGTTATACTATCTTGATATTTTCATTTGGATTTTTGGCCAAGTCCCATCCTGTTAAGAAGAATGAAACTTCATTAGCATGAGTGTAGCTTGTTAAACCAGACGGTTTTATTTATTTATTTATTTTGCTTTTTGGAGGGCAATTGGGGTTAAGTAACTTGCCCAAGGTCACACAGCTAAGTTTTTGTTTGTGTATGCGTTAAGTGTCTGAGGCCAGATCCGAACTCAGGTCCTTCTGAATCTAGGGCCGACACTCTACTCACTGGCCACCTAGCTGCCCCCAAAAATGTTCCCTCAATATATCAATCAGTGTAACAAATTTGTATTTTTTTAAAGCAACTGAGGTTAAGTAACTTGCTCAAGGTTACATGGCTAGTCATTATTTATGTGTGTGTGCTCATTTTCTGAGGCTGGATTCGATTCCAATTCATCCCAACTCCGAGGCCGGGGCTCTTACTCACTGCGCCACCCAGCCGCCCCCAGACTGATTTATTTTCAATGTTTGTTTTAAAATATTTATATTTCCTTAAAAACTGATAATGCTTAATCACCTTAAGGGAAATGTTAAGCCCATTTTGTCTCTTAGGTGAATTAGATCTTCAATGCTTGGGTAAAGAACCATAACATCTATTTGGTTGGATTTTTTTTTTTCTAATTCATTACTGCCTTTCCTATTTTGACCACTTTCCAGTAAATTGATGTTTTAAATGAATTGTTTGCCCTGTGATTATCATGGATTATAATTGAATCCCTGGTTTGGAAAACAAAACAAAACAAAACAAAAACAATGTTCACTGGTTTCTCCAACTCTCTCACTTGCACACACTAGGGTTTGGCAGTGACCAGTAAAAGAGATAAAAATATGTATATGTATATATATGGATGTATACACACATATCACATATATAATGTGTACACACACACACACACACACACACACACACACACACACACACACACACATAGATATTTTTATGGAGAGAGGTGAAGAGGAGAGACTGAAGATGAGACCATGCAGTGTCAATGCAAATATTTACAACTCCCATTATCACGATAAAGACTGTGATTGTAAATATTGCATGATGTTTGATTGCAAAATATACCAGATTCTGCAAGTAGAGGATCAAATTGAAGCATTTATTTAGACACCAGAAAACCAAATCCCCAAACCAGTGAGCCATTTCCATCATAGTAGCAAAGACATTCGCAAGCTATAATAACACTGAGAGCCATAGCATCCTTCAGCCTTCCCACAAACCAGTAGAAGATCAATATCTACACACTAGCCTATCTGACTCCTTGCTTGAGTGTCCTCTCTCACCTAGCATCTTGCTAGCTCTGACTAGCTTCCTGTGGGCTCTGCTTCCCTTCAGCAAACTCCTCCCACCCGAGACTCCATGTGATTACATTCAGCTTGAGGGCAGAGCAAGGGGAGTCTTCAAACTCTCCCCTAGTCTATTAAGGGCAGGGAAGATCTTCAAATTTCCATTCTCATTACAGACAGAGAGATGGAATTATCAAAAAGACCTTTGGACAGAGCCAGAGGAGATCATAACAAGAATATTTGAGAGAGATTGATTTTGGAAAGGGAAAGCTCCACTTCTTCCTCTTACACTAGAGTAGATTAAGTGGTGAAGGTATAGAAATGTTAAAGTGTACAGTAAAGGAGTAGATAGAACTCATGACTGCTGGCACTCTGTTTTCTCAGTAAATCCTTTTCTGTGAAAGGATGGAGTAGGAAATGTGAAGAGAAGATATTTGTAAAAGCTACTGTAGAGGTCAAATTATTCAGTATAGATTCAATATAATGTAATGTAGTAATGAGCACCTCATGGAGATTAATTACTAGGTTGGTTGTGAGGTAAAGGCTTTGCACATTCTAAAGAATAATGTAAGTGGTTTCTGACATATACTCATTGCATGAATCTAGGAAAATAAAAAACGGTATTTTTTGATAACTTTATAAGATTTTAAAGCAAAAACTTGTCAAATACAATCGGTAGGGGTTTACAAGACAAGAGTTCTACCTTGACTGAAATAACTTATCTAGAAACCATATTTTT
The DNA here is from genome assembly GCA_011680675.1 of Gymnobelideus leadbeateri. Lineage (NCBI taxonomy): Eukaryota > Metazoa > Chordata > Mammalia > Diprotodontia > Petauridae > Gymnobelideus > Gymnobelideus leadbeateri. The sequence continues at coordinate 492,718 of WOXC01010071.1, forward strand.
GACATGAAGTCAATGAATCACAAGATGTCAGTGTTGGAAGGAAATTCAGCGATGATCTTGTCTAACCCAAACATGAAAAAAATTTACCTAATGACTGTTTGAAGAACCCCATGAGGGTGAAACAAATAACTCCAAAGTCACCACTTTCTATTTTTGTGTAGCTCTGATTGTTAATAACTTTCCTCTTGCTACCCTCTGACTTAGTTATTGCTGTATCTTCCCATTAAGTATCCCTTTGTAAGAGTTAACTGATATAAATTGGTCAGTTGATATTGAAGAGAAATCAACTGATCAAAATTATATTTGGGCATTAATAACAGGTAGTTGATAGCAGAGAGACACATTTATGTGATGACTTATAAGCAATAGTGTTAAGAAACTACCTCCTCCCAACCACTCAGAACCTTGAAGGACATTATAAACAACTGACATCACATGAGGACTTCATTTGCTAGAGTGAGTGTTGATAGAGTGAGCCCTTAGCTTATATACTACATTATTAGAATGACTAGAATTTCCTTCTCTGAGTCAGGAAGGCCTGGATTTAAGTCCTTATCTAACAGATAATTATCATGTTAACTTGGGCAAGCCACTTAAATTTACGGTAGTCCTGGAGACTGTTCAAGATTGTAAATGCCAATCTTTACTGGAGAAAAGGGTTTCTTATCTTCAATTACCTACACAGATAAAATCAAAAGTCTAGAAATGAATGAACAAATGCATGGAGAAATGAAATTATGCCTTGACCAGGTGCATTTGAATTTTCATATTTAGCCAGGGCACAAAATTTTAGTGCGTGTATATCTATCTATCTATCTATCTATCTATCTATCTATCTATCTATATCTCTATGTGTATATGTGTGTGTATACATACATATAATTAATTTATTTTTAAGTTTCAACATTCACTTCCACAAGATTTTGAGTTCCAATTTTCTCCTCATCTCTCTTCCTCCCACCCAAAGATGTCACACATTCTGATTACCCCTTTCTTCAATATGCCCTCCCTTCTATCAGCCCCTTCTCTTATCCCCTTCTCTTCTATTTTCCTATAAACAAGATAGATTTCTATATGTTGTTGTATGTCTTATTTCTCAGCTGAATGTAAAAACAATTTTTAACATTTATTTTTAAAACTTTGAGTCCCACATTCTCTGCCTTCTTCCCTTCCCATCCACCCTCAATGAGAAGGCAAATAATTCAGAACAGGTTATTGTAGCAGCAAGCACCCCAGCATTCCCAGAGTGGCTGCCAACACAGGTTCGTAGATCTGCTTTTCAAAAGGAAAGCAACTCAAAATGGGTTAACAAGCTTACTTTAATCAAACAAACACACATTACCTAGTTCAGGGGGAAAAGGTCAGCACCCCGAACTTCAGAGTTACAGAACTTACACATCAAACCGACAGGCTTCCAAACTGTCCAAATATTATCAATACCAAATCACAGTTACCAGAGAGGGAAGCATCAACATCTGGGTTTTCAAAGCCCGGGGGGCTCTCAACAACGGCTTCCCAGAGTCTCATCTGGTCAAATCACACAATACTTCTCAAAGTGAGCCCCAAAGCAAAGCCTCTCCTCAGGGTTTATATAGCCTTCTCCTGGCTCAGAGATTGTAACAACTTCCTTGACCCACTGCCCAATCACAAAGTAACAAGGTATGGCCTTTCCTGAAAAACAAGCCTCCCACCACAGGCTCCAGGTGCACTTAAGCTAGGGGCAGGGAAGATCTTTAAATTTGCATTTCCATTGCAGTTATACATGTGTAGTCATGCAAAACAGAAGAGTCATGTTGTGAAAGACTATATTTTCCTCCATCCTATCCCACCCTCTATTTATTCTATTCTGCCCTTTGATCCTGTCCCTCCTCAAAAGTGTTTGCTTCTGATTGCTGCCTCCCCCCCATTTGCCCTCCCTCCTATCATGCCCCCTCTCTTATTCCCTTCTCCCCTACTTTCTTCTAGGGTAAGATAGTTTTCTATACCCAATTGATTGTCTATGTTATTCCCTATGTAAGACAAATCCTATGAGAGTAAGGTTCATTCATTCCCTCTCACTGCCCCCTCTTCATTTTCACTGGAAAAGCTTTTTCTTGCCTCTTTTATGTGGGACAATTTACCCCATTCTACCTCTCCCTTTCTCCTTTTCCCAGTACATTCCTCTTTCACTTCTTAATTTATTTTTTTTAAACATCACCCTTTTATATTCAGCTCATCCTATGTGCTCTGTATGTGTTTGTTTCTGTGTGTGTGTATTCACTCCAACTACCCTAATACTGAGAGAGATTTCATGAGTTACAAATATACAAACATCATCTTTCCATGTAGGAATGTAAATAATTCAATTTTAATAAGTCCCTTATGATTTCTCTTTCCTGTTTACCTTTTCATGCTTCTCTTGCTACTTGTATTTGAAAGTAAAAATTTCTATTCAGCTCTGGTTTTTTATCAAGAATGCTTGAAGGTGGGGCGGCTAGGTGGCGCAGTGAGTAAGAGCACTGGCCTCAGAGTTGGGATGACCCGAGATCAAATCCGGCCTCAGAAAATGAGCACCCACGCATAAATAATGACTAGCCGTGTAACCTTGAGCAAGTTACTTAACCCCAATTGCTTAAATTAAAAAAAAAATAAACCTAGCTGTGTGACCTTGGGCAAGTTACTTAACCCCAATTGCCCTCCAAAAAAAAAAAAAAAAAAAAAAAAAAAGAATGCTTGAAGGTCCTCTGTTACATTGAATATCCATTTTTCCCCTAAACAACTGTACTCACTTTTGGTGGGCAGCTGATTCTTGGTTTTAACACTAGCTCCTTTGACCTCCAGGATGTCACATTCCAAGTCCTCTTATCCGATAATGTAGAAGCTTCTAAATCTTATGTTACCCTGATTGTGTTTCCACAATACTTGAATTGTTTCTTTCTGGCAGCTTGCAATATTTCCTTCTTCACCTGGGATCTCCAGAATTTGGTTATAATATTCCTAGCAGTTTTCTTATTGGGATCTCTTTCAGGTGATTGGTGGTTTCTTTCAATTTCTATTTTACCTTCTGGTTCTAGAATATTAGGGCAGTTTTCCTTGATAATTTCTTGAAAGATGAGGTCTCAGTTCTTTTTTTTCATGAATTTCAGGTTGTCCAATAATTTTTAAATCATCTCTCCTGGATCTATTTTCTAGGTCAGTTGTTTTACCAGTGAGCTAATTCACAATGGCTTCTATTTTTTAAATTCTTTTTGTTTTATAATTTCTTGATTTCTTATAGAATTTCTTATAGAATAGTCTTACATTGCTCATTTTAATTTTTAAGGAATTATTTTCTTCAGTGAGCTTTTGTACCTCCTCTTCCATTAGGCCATAACTGCTTTTAAAGAATTTCTTCTCCTCATTGGCTTTTTGAACCTCTTTTTCCATTTGGGTTAGTTCATTTTTTAAGGTGTTATATTCTTCAGTACTTTTTTTGGGTCTCCTTTAGCAAGCTGTTGACTTGTTTTCCATGATTTTCTTGGAGTGTGGTCTGGCCTCCAGAGGAAGAAACAGCTGAGGTGCAGCAGCCATTGTCATCTGGATGCTTCAGAACTCCTCTCCTGCAGATAGTAGGGGACCAAGCAACCGCTCTGAGGGGTAACTGCTCTTGCTTTAACCTGCTTGGATCTGGATTGCTGTCTAGGGTGGAGGTCCTAGGGTGCAATGCGAGGTGCCAGAGCCAGTGGAGGCTTCTGAGAGGACACTAATAGGTGCAGCAGCTGTGAAAACCGCAGTGGTTTGGGACAAAGCTCTCCTTTCTGGAAGCAGAGTTCTACTGTGGCAAAAATCTCAAAAGTCAAGTAATTGAGTGACAACATTAGTAAGCAAGGGAAGCAAAACAAGGACATCAGTCCCACTTTGGATTCCTTTTTTGGGGACAAAAATCATCAAAGCATGGAACAGGAGGAAGACAATGAAGTCAGAACTCCTGCACCAAAAGCTTCCAAGAAAAAATGTCAGTTGGTTACAAGCCATAGAGGAGCTTAAGAAGGATTTTGAAAATCAAATAAGAGAAGTATAGGAAAAACTGGGAAGGAAATTAGAATGATGCAAGAAAATAATGAAAAGTGAGTCAACAAGCTGACTGAGGAAGATAAAACCTTATAATACAGACTAACTCATATGGCAAAAGAGGCTCAAAAAGGCAATGAGGTGAAGAATGCCTTAAAAAGCCAAATTTGCCAGATGGAAAAAAGAATCTCAACCAGTTACCGAAGAAAATCATTCCTTCAGAATTAGATTGAAGCAAATGGAAGCTAGTTACTATGAGAAATCAAGATACTTTTAAACAGATCCAAACAAATGAAAAAAAAAATAGAAGACAATGTGAAATATGTCATTGGAAAAACCACTGACCTGGAAAATAGATCCAGGAGAGATAATTTAAAAATCATTGCACTACCTGAAAGCCATGATCAGAAAAAGGACCTATAAATCATCCTTCAAGAAATTCTCAAGGAATATCACCCTGATGTTTTAGAACCAGAAGGCAAAATAGGGGTTGAAAGAACCCACCAATCACCTCCTAAAAAAGATCCCCAAAAGAAAACTCCTAGGAATATTATAGCCAAGTTCCAGAATTCCTAGATTAAGAAGAAAATATTATAAGCAACCAATAATATTGTGGAAACACAATGAGGATAACAGAGGATCTAGCAGCTTCTGCATTAAGGGAATTAAAGAGCTTGGAATATGATATTCCAGAGGTCAAAGGAGCTGGGATTAAAACCAAGAATCACCTACCCAGAAAAATTGGTTATCATGTTTCAGGGGAAAATATGGTTATTCAATTAAATAGAGAAATTTTTAGCATTCTTTATGAAAAAGAAAAAAATACCGAACTGAACAGAGTTTTGGATATTCAGATACAAGGAGCAAGAGAAAGTAAACAGGAAAAAGTAATCATAAATTACTTATCAAAGTCAAACTATTTACATTCCTACATGGAAAAACAATAATTGTAATTGATGAAACTTTTCTCAGTATGAAAATAGTTGAAAGCAATATAAATGTGTGTATGAATATGTATATGTATATGCATACATACATATGTCTATATAGGAGGGTATATGGGCATATGAATATATATATATATATACATATATATATATATATATATATATATATATATATATATATGAGTGTATAGTTATAAATAGACAGAGGGCACAAGACGAATTGAATAGGAAAGGATGATACTTAAAATTTGAAATTGAGGAGAGAGAAGAACATAATGACAGTAGTTGGGGAGAGACAGAATGGGGCAAATTATCTCATATAGAAGAGGCAAGTGAAAACTGTTACAATGGAGGGGAAGAACAGGAAGGCAAAAGGGAATGAGTCAATCTTACTCTCATTGAATTTGGCTTAGGGAGGAAATTACATACACACTAAATAGGGTATCTTGTCCTACAGGAGAGTAGGGGGGGATATTATCATGGGAGGGGATGATGGAAGGGAGGGCAAGCTTGGGGGGAGGGAAGTTGGAAGCACACACTTTTTTTTAATTGCAAGTTCTTTTCTTTATTTTCATTAGAATTTTAAGTTGCTTTATTAGCACTTATTGACATTTGAACAGGTTTCACTTTGCAGTTTTCATTTCAACCCAAGTCCTGGCTAAACTAATCAGAATTGGATGTAAAAAATGATTCTGTTATCTTTCTGGGTTTTTTTGGTTTTTTGTTTTTTCATTTTTTGTTTTTTTGCCTTTTGGAGGGCAATTGGGGTTAAGTAACTTGCCCAAGGTCACACAGCTAGGTTTTTGTTTATGTGTGCGTTAAGTGTCTGAGGCTGGATATGAACTCAGGTCCTTCTGACTCCAGGGCAGACACTCTACTCACTGCTCCACCTAGCCGCCCCTCTGTTATCTTTCTGAGCATTTTTGATCGAACTACTTTTGATTTTACAACTTCTTATCTAGTCAAAATCACAAATAAATTAAGAATGAACTAATACATTTTCTTATAAAACTAATAGTGTATAGATTTACTTGAAACTAATTGTATCTAGTTCTTTCTTTCTTTGTTATTAATTTGTTTGTTTATTTTTAGTTTACAGTATTTAATTCCATAGTTCCTTTAGTTTCAAATTTCCCTTCCCTCCCTCCCCCCTCCCCCCACGATGGCATATAGTCCTGTATAGGATCTGCAAATACTTTCACATTAGACATTAGTCAGTTTACAAAGGCATATTGTACTAGATGGAATGTAAAATAGTAAAGAGGAAATAAAACCAAACAATGAAAAGAAAAAGATCAAGTAGTTTGGGAAGCACACACTTTTGTAAAGGTCAAAGTAGAGAATAGAACGAGGTGGTGGTGGATATGACAGAGGGAAATATAGTCAATCTTTCACAATATATCCACTATGGAAATGCTTTGTGTAGCTACACATGTACAGCCTATATTGAATTGCTTATCATCACAGAAAGAGTGAGTGACAAGGGATGAAGGGAAAGAATATGGAATTTTAAGTTTTAAAATCAAATGTTTAATATATATATATATATATATATATATATATATATATATATATATACACACATACGTACGTACATACATACACACATACAATTTTACATGAAAGTAGGAAATAAGATCTACAGGTAATGGGGTATAGAGATCCATCTTGCCCTACTGGAAAATTGGAGGGGTGATGTGGAGGTTATAGGAGAATGCAGATTGGGGGAGGGTATATACAGTGGGATCACTATTTTGGGGTGGTGGGTAGGGGAAAGATGGTAGAAAATTTGTAACTCAAAATCTTGTGGACATGAGTGATGTAAACTGAAAATAAACATAAAATGTTATTAAAAAAAAAGAAAAACCACTCTCATTTCTCTTCCTAATTTTCCTCTAATTTTCTTATTTGATTTTCAAAATCCTTTATAAGAATTTCTGTGGCCTGAACCAGTTCATATTTTTCTTGGAGGCTTTGGATGTAGGAGCTTTGACTTTGTTGTCTTCTTCTAATTTATCATTTGTATATTGGTTGAATATCTGGTTGCATATTTACAATCTTCTTTGTCACCAAAGTATGATTCTATATTCTATTTATTACTTTATTTGCTCATTTTCCAAGTCAATTATTTGACTATTTAACTCTTTGTTAAATTAGGAGTCTGCTTCCAGTGTGGAGGGTATACTATCCCAAGTTTCAAGGGTTTTGTTCAGCTGTTTTCAAAGATGCTTTTAGGGACCTGTAAATATTCATTTTTTTCCAAGGTGGTATGATCAAAAGAGGTGTTTACTCTGCTTCTTCTAGCCTGTGCTCTGCTCATTGTGTGACCACATGCTCTCTTTTCTGCCTTGGAGCTGTGAGGAGGATTCCCTCTCCAGTGCTGCCTCAAGCTCTGCTACACCAGCACTCCTCCTCACCCCAGAACCACCACCCAGTTCTTGTACTCAGGCACAGGCCCAGGTAAAGTAAGAAAAGCCTGCCTCATTGCCAGTCAAGAGATCCCTGCAATCCCCCTCTGATCAGCTACTAGATTCTTCCACCATCTGTGTGCCAAGAGGTTCTGATGTAGCTGCTACTGTTGCTACCACCTTCCCCTCCCTAGGGCTGGGGCCTGACTGTACTCCTCTCTCACCCAGCTGATGTACCTTTCCTTCTAAGTTGTCTTTGGCTTTTGTGATTTGAAAAAAATCTGTAAACTACCACAGCTGCCAGTGATTTAGTCAACCTGTTCCAGGTTTGTTGGGGCACAGCCTGTGCTGGCATGGCCCACACTAGACTGTGCTTCTTTCTCAGACTGGTGCAACAGAACTTTCCTGTTGACTTGCCAGGTTGTCTTGGGCAAGAAATTTGTTTTACTCTGTCATTTTGTTGGTTCTGCTGCTCTAGAATTTGTTTAGAGTAATTTTTACAAGTATTTGGAGGAGTTTGGAGGAGAGTTCAAGCAAGTCCCTACTTTTACTCTGCCATCTTGGCTTCACCCCCGACATACTGGAAAATATCTTGAGGGGTGCAAGGAGGGTGGTAAAGATACATAAAACAAGATCTGTGAAGAGAGGCATAGAAACTAAAGTTGTTTTGTCCTTAGAAGAGAATTTTTTAATGAAAATGATATAGTCCCTGATGCAGACAGGAGGTATGATTGTCTTCAGGACTGCTCTGTGGAAGAAAGATTAAAGATGTTATCCTTGCATCTAAAGTACAGAACCAGGAACATGGGGAGGAGGTTTCAGGAAGAAATATTTAAGCGCAATAAAGGGGAAAAACAAAAACAACAAGAACTTACGAACGTAGTTATCCAAAAGTTGAAGAGGCTGCCCTATAAGACTATGGATTTTCCTTCATTAGAGGTCTTCAGAAACAAGATTTGGGGGATTCTGGAGAGAGGGTGCTTGATTCCCTTTCCATATGGATTGAAAAAGATGTCCTTTAAGTTTCTTTTATCCTGAGTATATTGCCTAGGTCTTTATTTCATTAAAGCAAGTATGGACCTAGTCAAAACTAAATGGTTAAATTGTTCTCATCATGACTTGACAAGAGCAAATACGCAAGGTATGTAAAATCAGACATGGGTCTGTATACTTTTAGAAATGACAAGCCAAGCTGTCATTGATTCTCTAATTAAATGTTTCTGGTGACTCTGAATACATTTTACCATTTGTCATGCCCACTTTCAAACACTTTTTACTTCCTTCTATGCCTGAACACAAAGTCTGGCTATCATGGTGCTCTGATGAATATGGGATGGTCTTCTCCATTCACCAACTCCTGTTGGGCTAGTTGTTGCCATAGTCAACCACATTCTAGACCAAGATTTGGGAAGAATGACCTGTCAACAGAATTCAGGAAATCAGGAATGGGACCATGTTTTGGAGTTCAGCATTAAACATCTTGCTTTTTAGGCTGATTATATGACATCTAAATAGCAGTATCCAACAGGCTTAGGACCAGAGCTTAAAAATAACGTCATGACTAGAGATTTGGGAATCATCTTAATAGATATGAACTTTGAGGCTTTGAAACTAAGTATTAACTCCAACACATAATATAAGACAGTGAAACAGAGGCTAAATCTTGGGGGATTCTCACATTTAGGGGATGGAAGGAAGTGTATGAAGGTAATAGAAGTAGAGAAGATAAAAGCAGGGAGACAGGAAACTTAGGCATTACAAGAGGAGACCTAGAATTGAAAAGTGAATCTGGCATGTCTCTTGGTAGGCATTTTTAATATAGCTGCTGTTAATTAGAGGAACTGATTGCATTAGGGCAATTAGGACATGAGCAAGGGTCTGTTAGAAATTTCTCAATGCCTGAGAGATAGGGCAGGCAGGAACAAGAAATGAGTGCTTTGTGGTCTCTAAAAGCTGAGGCAGCTGAAAGCAAGCAATGGAAGAGAGAGGATGTCTGTCAGAATTCAGGTAGGAAGATACTTAAGATGATGTAATATCAAAGAGTCAAAAGGTGGAGGACAGGCAATAGTTTTGTTTAGGAGGGAGAGATTGATGAAAGTAAGTATAAGGAATTTGTGCACACCAGGTGAAGTTTGAAAATTGCTTTCTTTTCCTATTTCTGTGCCTTCCTTTGAACTTGAGTGAACTTTGAACCTTTGTCATCAACAAATCTATACACATTAATTAAGCACCTACTATGTGCCATTCACTGAACAAGGCAGTGGGAATGCAAATGGAAAATAATGAAAAAGAATTTTCACACAGAATTTATATTCCTTGAAAACAAAGATATAGAGTAGTTAATATAAAGTGGTTTATGAGGGAGGATACTAGCTACTGTCGAGGGTCAACACAGGCTTCATATAGTGTTTATATTGAACTGTATCTTGAGTGAAAAGCGGCATTTTATGAGTTGGAGAGAAAGAGGGAGTACATTCTAGAAATGGTGGACAGTACAAAGGCACAAAGATGGGAAACATTTTGTCCTGTGTGGGGAACAGAAATATTTAAGATAATACCAATTAATGATTATTTATTAAGTATTCATTATGTGCCAAATATTCTGATTAAAAAAAAAAAGAAAATACATCTTCGCTCAAACAGTTTACATTCTGGGAGGGGCAAGGAACAATCATTATTAGGTACATGGTCATTCCAGTCACTATGCTAAACATTTTACAGAAATTTTTAAAGGCAAGCACAGAAGTAGTTCACACCTTATTCCACCTATTGAATTAACACCTTGTTTCAGTTCAAGATTCTTTTCAGTCTTGTATCAAGTCTATTAACAAACAGAATGTGTGAACCCCACAACTTATGAACTCTAGAACTTATGAACTCCTGCAAAAGGAAGGGGAGGAACTAATGGCCATAGATCAGGAAAGGGTAAGCTAAAGACAGCAGAACTGAGAAGAGAACTTTTGTGGTAAGAGTCAAGAAGGAGAAAGCCTGTGGTATCCCGGGTGTGTTTGTCCGCTCTGTCTGTATTGATGTTTGTTTGTGATACTTTGTATAGAAGCCCTAGGAACTAACGAAACCTTAAAAGAGGATTTTCTGGTTGTATGTTCGCAGAAGTCCTGGAGGAGGGTTTTGGAGGTCCTGGGACTTTACTGATGATTTGTGATGACCTCTTGGACTTTGTTTGTGGGTCTGAGTTGATTTCACAGGCAGATAGTTAATTGATGATAGTACCAGCAATGTGCATGAATATTATTGTGGCTCTGTCAAGCTCTGTCTTCCTAGAAACAGGAACTATGAAGGACTTGAGGTGGACTGGACACTGTGAACTTAAATGTGGAACGGGAACTGGACAAGGAACTTTAGAAGGTAAGGATGTAACAGCTGAGCACCACTTATCTATTATCTATACTGTGCCTCCTCTCCCTGCTGGTTGAAGATAAAGAGAACATCATTGGGTAGGTTTAAATAGGCTAGAGAGACAGAATTCCAGGAGCCAGTGAGAGGATTGTATTGAAAGATTAGATGGAACACAGGAGTGAAACCTGCACACTTCTTTCTCTTGTAGCACCCCTTCTAGGTGTAGTCTCCCCAGTCCCCCACTTTAACTCTGTACCTAAGATGGACAATTTCCAGGATCCATGGTGGTAAATGTGTGTGGGTAGATATATCTACAATTGTAGCTCATGAGTTCCCATAAATTTGCTTCCCATTAAAAAAAAAAAACTGCCATTAGATTAATTGACTTAGCAAAAGTATTTGCTAATCTAGTATAGTAGGCAGAATTGGTACAAATTATTCCCTCCATGCATGCTTATAAAAACACATATAACATCCAGAGGAGGCTGAAACTTAGATTACAATGATAATCTAATTGGTGTGGCAAAAGGGTCATTTGTCTCCTGATGCTGCAAATCTCATCTGTCTGTGTAGAGTATAGTATTCATGCTGCTATACTTAAAGTAGACTATATCCTGGTTCTGAGGATCTGGAGGGCATATTTTCTGGGCAGGCCACTCGTCAGGACTCTGAGGATCTAGTGTTTCTTGATCCCATAATTGGCACCTGTCTCTATTCTGAGGGGTTGCACTCCTTGAAGCTGTTCCATTCTTGTATGACAGTCTCTGATTCAAACTGTCAGTGTATCTCTTCTTCTGGCTAGATGAATTTTCACCTACTGATATACATTCCCTATAGGTTTAGGTCATTCACCCTCTCTTGCCCTCTAGTAGAGGCAAAATTCTTTGCTTCCATAAAGCATTCTCAACCTTTCTTAGAAGGTTCCACTATTTGATAACTTTTTTAAATTCCTTGGTCTTTTAAATGCCTAAATAAGCCATGGTTAGGTTGCTTGTTTAGCTAATATTTTTGTTCTTTTCTTTACCTGATCAAAAAGATCCACATCTCATAAAGGGATCACAGGTTCTATAAAATAGTTTATGCACTTAAATTTTTATTTTGTGTGAATACATTCTGTAATTACACTAGATAAGCTGTGTGTGGGGATATGAATTAATTCAATATTCCACCTTTTATATACTGATATGGGATAAAATGAGAAGTAGAATATCTTAGGTTGACCCATTATATTTTGGAGTTGCAAAGGTGGTGCTGGGAATTCATTCTTCCTGTCAATCTTCTAGAAGAGGAAAGGACTGACTTGAGAGGTAGCAGAATCAACCCATAACTAGAGCCCTCCTGTGTAGTTAGGATGATCAGTTATTCAAGTGTGTATAGGAAATTCTGATAGAACTATGAAATGAACTAGATGAACTCTGAGGTCCCTTTCAGCTCTGAGATCTTGTGATTTCATTAAATTTGGTTTTGGAAAGAAGGGCCTGTGATCATTGTGCGTTTTAGATTCACTTTTAGCAGGATAGTTTAAGGAGAGTATTAAAAGCACATAGAAACTTTTGTTGAAACCTGGATACTCTGTGTTAAATGTGGTGCCTGACCACTAAAATAACTCCATTCTGATTTTTAAAAAGGAACACTAAGAAGGCACTGGAGACTCATTAGTGAGATTACTTTGGATTTTCTGGTTTCTTTTTTGTTTATTTCCCCCTGGCCCATTTTTCTCATCTTTGTGGTAGTCATTGTGCTGCATTTCTACATGGAGAAGGTCATAACTGGGAGGATATTGTTCAGACATGGGGCATAATATTTCAGAATTAGATGTGGTTCAACAGACTAAAAGCTTCCTCATTTGACAGCCCCAGCCCTAGTCCAGCTAGTTCTGTCAATGTAAACAAAATTGCCCCCAGTCTACTCACTTCCCCATCATCTTAATGTAATAACCTATGTGGCATGAAAGTAGACTATTTTTGCTCATCCAAATTTATATATATATATATATGTTTGAGAAAGAAACAGGTAAGGGGATTTCATGAAACTTTTTTCCCCACCAAAGCAGATGCAATAACAGATGAGACTAACTACACAGGACAATTCACAATGATAATTGAGCCAGAGGGAAATGAATATCTAATGAGATGTGAATTTACAAGGGGAAGAAGAATATTCTGTGATCATTTTAAAGTTTTCTGTTTTAGTCTTTAACATTTGCAAAAACAGTATATCACAAGTTGCGATGGAGGGGTTTTGTCTAATTAAAGAGGGACCAATATTTCTTTATTACAGTGATATTTCTTTCTTCCTTAGAAAGAAATATCACTGAAAAAAATAGTCACATGTAGCAGGCACTCTGTTAATCAGGCTACTGGGATTTTTAAAAGAAATATAATATCAGGGTTTCAGCTTGGTTCATATTACAACTTTGCCAATTCCCCACCCCCACACCTCAAGCATATCCATTTTAAGGAGTGTTGCTATCATTTGCTCGAGTAATGGCAGTGAGATATGCACCTCTCACTAAAAGTAAATTCTTTTAGTCATCAGACAGATCCTGTGAACAACAGGTTTATTATCTAGAATGTCATTAGATTCTCATTTCCAGTGAGGACAGGATAGAAGGAAATGACTTTAAGAAAAAAAATGAAAGAAGAAATTGAGAGCAAAGGGGGAAAATTAGCTTAAATGAGAGAATTAGATAAAGGAGGTGATGCTGGTCATAACAAAAAATAAGGCAAAGTCATGGAAAATGAAAACAATCAAAGTCATTTTGGGAAACAAGAAAGCAAGTAAAGATATCTCAGCTTCTTTGGGACAAGGCTTCCTGTCACTGTCTTCTTGGCACAAGGTTAATAAATAAATGTAATTAATAGTTGTCTGTAAGAAAGGGCATAAATCTAGCTGGACAGTGGAGGTGAAGCATCACTGAAATATTGCTTGTTATTGTTGACAAACCTTTTCCACCAAACAGACAAGAAGGTTTGCTCAATGAAAAAAAAATGTTTGGAAAGAATGAATCACAGAGAGAAACTGTCAGTGGGAGACAAATGCCAAGGTGATTTTGGACTAGGTATAAGGATCCTTATATAAAGGCAGACAAAAGAGAAACTCTTCATGTCCTATATTCTCTGGGAAAAATAAAAGATTCACAAATACACACATTTGATCCTATGTCACCCACCTTGGTGAGTGCCCCTTTCTATTTTCAAGGGCAGGAAAGTGGCATAGTGGACATAGTGTTAGACATGGAATCAGTAAGGCCTGAAAATTTGAATCCTTTCTCAGATACTTGCTAGCTGTGTGACCCTGGAGAAGTCACTACCTCCCTCAGATTTAGTTTTCATATCTGTAAACCAAGAATAATAAGTAGTACCTACCTCACAGGACTATTAAGGGGGTCAAATGAAATCATATATGGAAAGTGTCTTGCAAATTTCAGAGCACCACATAAATGTCACCTTTTTTATTGTTTAGTATTTTATTGTTTCAGGAAGTTTTATAAATGAAATTATATACATAACATTAATTGACATATATGTTTATGGTGTATTTGTACACATATATACACACACGTATAAATCTATACCTGCCTATAAATATGCCTGTATGTACATACATATATACATTCATAGATGCATACATATATTAGGAATTTCATAGGGAATGAATCTGTGATTTCAGTTATAATCTGACTATTGTGTGAACTTCTATCAATGAATATTGAAACCTTCTCTGTAACATAGGAACATAGCTAAATGGCTCAGTGGATAGAGCACTGGGCCAGGAATCAGAGAGACCTGAGATCAAATCCAGTATTGGACACTTATTAGCTGTATGATCCTAGGCAAGTCACAACCTCTGTTTGCTTTAATCCAATGGAGAAAAAAATATGTCAAGCCACTCCAATATTTTTGCCAAGAAAACCCCATGGGCAGTATTGGTGTACTTTGGTCCACAGGGGCACAAAGAGTTGGACAAGACTAAAGGACTGACTAGACAATTGTAATTTATAGACTCAAGGAGTTTTCTGGAGTATGGAGAAGGTAAATTATTGACATGTAGTGTGTATGAGAGGCAGAACTTGAACTCAGGTCTTTCTTGGCTCAAGGCTAACTTTCCATCCAGTTTCCTTCAGTAGCAGAAATGTGTACTGTTAGGATTCTTATTTTCAGGAAGATAGGAGTTTGGAGATACTTCATATTGGACTCAAAGATAGTCAGTACTTCTGTGTCTCATGAAATAGTCCATTTCCTTGGAATTCCAGTGGCCTAGGATTTCAGAATTTTGGTCATACTCTGGTGTGATTTAAATGACTTTTGACAAGTCATTTTTCCTCAATTAAGTCCTAATTACCTCATTATATACCATGAGAAATTGGGGCCAAATTATCTCTGATAACTCTTTTTTTGTTTTTGTTTTTTGTTTTTTTTTTGAAGAGGGAGGGTGGGGTAGTTTATGACTGATGAAATAATATTGTGATATAACAAATGATGATCAGGATACTCTCAGAAAAAAAGAAAAAAAACCTGGAAAGACTTACATGGACTAATGCAAAGTGAAGTGAGCAGAATCAGGGAAATATTGTACATATTAACAGCAATATTATATGATGAGCAACTGTGAATGACAGCTATTTTCAGCAATACAGTGATCTAATACAATTTTGAAGGACTTATGAAGAAAAATCTTATCTAGCTCCAGAGAAAGAACTGATGGAATCTTAATGCAGATTGAAGCATACTTTTTAAAAACTCTCTCTCTCTCTCTCTCTCTCTCTCTCTCTCTCTCTCTCTCTCTCTCTCTCTTTCTTTCTTTCTTTTGAAATTTGACTAGGTGATCTCTGATTCCTTCATGTAGTTTTTTATTGAACCAATGAAAGAATCAGTTTTGCTTGACTATGTACACTTATTAAAAGTGAATTTGCTTTCTTTTCTTTTTCCCCTTTTGGGTGGGGGATGGAGAGAGATAAAATAACATTTCTGTTAAATTTAAAAAAATTAAAAATTGAGTCTGTAGAGGTGCTATAAATGAAGAATATCACGTGCACTTTCAGAAGAAATGACTGTATTGTTAATTTTGCCTAATTGTTTTAATTTGTTACAAGAGAACTCTAAAAGAATTGAAATAATATGTAAATATTTGTAATGTAAAAACAAAACACATGAATAAAACTTTACAAAAAAGATACGTTTGTGACTTTTTCTCCAATATTTAATTGCTTTCTAGGTCACTTCTGTATATACTGCACCCCACACCTACCCCCCACCCTCAATAGTTAGGACAAGAAATAAAGTTTCCGACCCTCTTGACTAACTTAAGGAATATTTACTTAAGAAGAGAGCATGCTCATAAACAAAGAAAAAATGTAAGGAGGAAATTAATTTTATTTTCCTTTCTCCCTTGTACTTAAATTGGGCTTAATATTAATAGTCAAATGGTAATTAAACAAACTTATATATGTTGTTATATTTTTTCCAGAAATATTGAACTATTTTTACTCGGAGGGGAGACACCTTTGGAGGAAAACCTTTATATCCCAATTTGTTCATATTCAAACAAAATATGTGCAATGAATCATGTATTCTTTGGCACTTTCCATTGTGTTACTCTAAAGATTTGATATACTATTAAATATCATTTGTAAAAGTCTGTTAGCTCTAATATCTTTATGAAGAATACTTTCAATGTTTATGTAGATTTATTCATATAAAAGTGTTTTGTCATGTATATACATATATGCCAGTAGTTATTGATATTTTCTTAGTCACCTTTTTTTTGATAATGAAAATATTTATGTTTGTCATAAAATGATAAAAAAAAACCTGTTAAAAAAAGCAAAGTTCCTTTTTTTTGCCTGTCCAGCCATCGTGGTGGAAGCTCGTCTGTCATCCCATCATCATGTCCTCTCATAAAACATTTAGAATCAAGAGGTTCCTGGCCAAGAAACAGAAGCAGAATCATCCTATCCCTCAATGGATTCGAATGAAAACCGGTAATAAGATCAGGTACAATTCAAAAAGAAGACACTGGAGAAGGACCAATCTCAGATTATAAAGAATGGCCAGCACAATGAAAGACATTCAGCACCAAGACGTCTCCCCGCCTTTACCATGGCATCCTTCCATTCATCAATCCATTCAATCAATCATTCAGTCACCTCATTGTCCCCGATAAGAAGAAAATGCCACTGTTGCCCTCCATTTGAGAAACCCTCTGCCAAGATGCAGACAAAAAAAGGCCCCAACAAACTATTGAAATTGTCTTGCCCTTAAATGTTTTCATGAATTTCATCCATGCTTTTGGGTATGTTGTGATATAGTTTACATTACTGTTAACTACATCTCTGTAGCATTTGTATGTTTGAGGTTATGCTTAAAAGGCAGAGATCATTATGAAACAAGTTACTCCTGACAAAAAGAACCAAGCTCTAGCCCTGCCTTGAACAAGCCGTCACAATAACCTCTCTGTGTTTTGTTTTGTGTTTTAAGGAGTTATAAGAGAGCACCTACCTCACAGGGTTGTTGTGAGGATCTTAAGATTTGCAAGCCTTCAGTGTAAGCCACCAGTGCTGCTAATCCAGAGCTGTCTCAGCCAGATTATGTGCAGCTGTGTCCAATTATCAAACTCACAGTCAGAGGAGTAACCTGTTGACCCCCTGCTTATTTCATACAATAAGCCGTCTTTGTTCCTTGTTGGGAGGTGGTAAATTTAAGTGTTGGCAACTTCTCAGATGTTGGTTTTTTGTGTGTTCGGGAAAGCCCAACCTTTTGTTAGGAACTAAACCTGGTCCGGGTGAATGGCTTCACAATTTTCTGAAGATGCAATTCTGCTAATAAAGGGCTTCTCAAAAAAAAAAAAGCAAAGTTTTATAAAACCTGTGGAAAGATCCAACTAAGCCATGTCATCTAGAAATTACTTAAGTATAGTGCAAAACAAAAGAAAATTGGAAAGGATTTGTCAAGATTCTAAAATAAATATATTTATCATTAATGACAGTGAAACTGTTACTCTGGACCCTAATATCAAAATTCTAAAGTATTACTTGAGGAAATTGAATTAGCTGACCTTTTAGTTCCTGTCTAGCTTTAACCTTATGATCTTATGATTCTAAATACAAATGACACTAAACTAAACAAAAAATAAGAATAGCCATCCCAGACCAAATGCGTACAAGAGAGATAAAACAAAAATGAGGTATTGAAAGATTAATTCTCAAAATATTTTAAATGATGGAGGAATCAGTATGCTTTTTTTTGAAAAACTTCTCCATCACCCAAGGTTCTTTCCTAAAACATTTTCTATTAAGCTAGGAATACCACAGACTCCCATAGATTCAATGGTCTCTTTCCATATAATTCTCAGACCTATTTGTCAAAGTCTAACCTCATCCTCATGTCTAGCCTCACATCTTCAACTATCCAACTGCTTGCCGAACTTCTTGAAATAGATATGCTGTAACACCTTAAACTCAATGTATCCAAACATGAACTCATTATATTTCCCCAATTCTTGTCAAGTCAAGTTCAGCATTTATTAAACACTGGGGATACAATGAAAGAAAAGCAAAACAAGTAGTGATGATGATGATGATGATGATGATGATGATGATGATGATGATGATGAACAACTTAGTCCTATCTCTCAAGGAGATCATAACCAAATGGAAAACCTAAATGGAAACATTTAAGCAACTATGTACAAAAAATTTATAGATAATGAATTGAGTATACCATAAGAGGGCAAACAAATACTTTTTAAGTACTACTATGTTTCAGCAACCGCTAAGTGATCAAGATACATACTCAAGGAACATATGTTATATCGGAAAAAAAAACTTCTTGTTTTTTACTATATGAATAAGTAATATACAATATGTACAAAATAAACAAAAGGTCATTTCTGTAAGGTATTCACTAGCAACTGACGGAATTAGGAAAAGTTTTCTATAGGAATTGACTTTTGAATTGAGCTCTGAAGGAAGCTAGGGAGTCTAAGGTGTAGAGGTGAGAAGTGAGTATATTTTTGTTGTTCAGCCATTTCACTTGTATCTAACTTCATGATCCTATATGGGGTTTTCTTGAAAGAAATACTGGAGTGATTTGCCATTTACTTTTTCCAGCTCATTTTATAAATGAGGAACTGAGGCAAAGAGTGACTTGTCCAAGGTCACTCAGATTATGAGTGTTTGATGCCAGATTTGAATTCAGGAAGAGGAGTCTTTCTGTCTTCAGGTTTGGCACACTAACCACTGTACTGTCTAACTGCCTGAAAATGAGTTTTGAAGAGAATTTACAATTTTGAAGTATTCTGGATGATGATCATTGTTGTTCAGTTATTTCAGGCATGTCCAATTCTTCATGAACGTATTTGTTGTTGTTGCTGCTGCTGTTTGGCAAAGATATTGGGGTGGCTTGTCATTTCCTTCTCCAGTTCATTTTAGAGATGAAGAGACTGAGGCACAAAAGGTTAAATGACTCAGCTAGGGTCACACAGTTAGTAAGAATCTGAGGCCAGATTTGAAATCAGGAAGATGAGTCTCCCTGACTCCAGGACCAGCACTCTATTCACTGTGCCACCTAGCTGCCTACGTATATTTGATGTCTCTGCAAATGCATGGGAGTAGAAGTTGAAATGTCATGTATGAATAATATGAAAATAGAAATAGGTCTTGATAGAAGGTAGAATGTGTGAAGGATTATAATGTGTGGTAATCCTGGAAAGGGTGGGGGGAGCTAGACTGTGAAGGGATTTAAATGTGGACTAAGGAGTTTTAGTTTTTTCCTATAGGTGATAGGGGGGCTAATGGAACTTTTAAGCAAGGCAAGTTTTTTGAGACTTGTGTTTTAGTGAGCTCATTTTAGTAACTGTTTGGAAGATGACTTGGGGATGGGGAAATTTGAGGGTAGAGACCATGTAGGCAGCTTTTGAAATAGTCCAGAAAAGAGATGATGAAGACAAGAAATAGGGTGGGAGCTGTGTTAGAATTAAGACAAGAACTGATGAAAGAGTTATTATGGAACAGTTTGGCAACTGATAATAGACTGAGGGTAAGGGAGAATAATGAAGAGTCAAGGGTGACTCAGGATGGGAAACCTGGGTAACTGGATGTTGCTTCCCTTAGCAGAAATAAAGTTCAGAAAAGCAGTGTTAGTTTTTTTTTTTTTTTGGAAAGATGAGTTTTGTTTTGGGTGTGGTCATATTGAAATGTCTATAGGAAATTCCCATCTCAAGTTGGAAAAGCTCCCAAAATGTTACAGGGGGTGAAGGTCAGGAAAGAAAAGTTTGTAATTTTTTTTAATGATATAGATTGAAGTGAAAAATTAGGAAAAAGGACCACGATGTAGGAAACACAAAAATATTAATATTCAAGAGAACTAAGAGCAACAAACTTTTTCTGGACTTTGTCTTTAGGAAATATTGGAAGAAAGTTTAAAAGAATTGGTTTAAAAAATCCAACTACATATATGTGTGCATATATATATATATATATATATATATATATGAAATATTCACAGGATATCTACAAAGACTAAACCAAGGCTTATCATCTAAAAATCTCATAGTTAAACTCTAAAATTATCAAGATAAAGAAAAGTAATAGGGGCAGCTAGGTGGCACAGTGAGTAAAGTGTCGGCCCTGGAGTCAGAAGGACCTGAGTTCGGATCCGGCCTCAGACACTTAACCCACACAAACAAAAATCTAGCCATGTGACCTTGGGCAAGTTACTTAACCCCAATTGCCCTAAAGGGGTGGCTAAGTGGTGCAGTGAGTAAGAGCACCGGCCTCAGAGTTGGGATGACCGGAGATCAAATCTGGCCTCAGAAAATGAGCACCCACACATAAATAATGACTAGCCATGTAACCTTGAGCAAGTTATTTAACCACAATTGCTTTAAAAAAGAAAAGAAAAGAAAAGTAATAGCTGTAAGCTGGCATAAGTAGAAAAATATCTTTCAAAAGAAAAACAATTAGAATCTTAATGGATTTACTATGGAATAAAAACAATCACAAAAATTCTAATACATTATTTGGAAAATTAAATACTATGAATTTGGCATATTTTTATTAAGGTTGTTGTATTTATATTTATGTATGTATACATACATATATACATGTGTGAGTATAGTGTGTGTGTCTGTGTGTGTGTGTCTGTGTGTGTGTGTTAAAAAGATAAGTGTTTAAAGCAGTCAGGATAAAAAAAAAATTGCCCACATTCTGGGAATCATCGAGGCATTGTAGAGACAAAACCAATAAAGTTTTTCCAAGAGTGTTTCAGAGAATTGGGGGGAGAGAGAGAGAGAGAGAGAGAGAGAGAGAGAGAGAGAGAGACAGACCGACAGACAGAAAGAGACTGAGATACAGACAGAGACAGAGTGCACAGAAAAGGAATGGGTTAGGGTATTTTCAAAGCAAAGGTCTCATCTTTTAAATCACAGATTTCAAGCTGATAGGTACTTTGGAGAGTGAATGGTGCAAATTCTTCATTTTAAAAATTAGAAAATTAAGTTCAAGAGACATTTTGACTTGACAAAAATTATTTAGGAAGAAAGTGGTACAATATGCTTGTATTGCTTGCGTATGTATATGTATCTATTCCTAGATGTCTGTGACTCTGTCTGTCCATATACACACATATATACATATACACATCAGTAGAGTATAAAGAGAAGTGATATGAAATCAGTTGGGAAAGATAGGATAAAGTCAGATTTTGAAGGGCATTAAGTGCAAAAGCAGAACAATTTTTTTCTTTTATCTAGCTAGTTGGCCCAGTGAATCTAAAGCCCATAAGGCTTATGTTCAAATCCTGCTTCAAGCACACTATGTGACCCTGGGTAAGTCATTTAGTCTTTGCCCCAGTTTCCTCAACTGTAAAATGGGCATAATAGTAGCACAAACTCCCAGAATTGTTGTGAAAGTCAAATATGTAAATGTACTTAGCACAGTGCCTGGAATATAGTAGCAATGATATATACAGTTATTATTGTTTCCCTCCCTCCGTTCATCCTGTCCTTTCTTTCCCTCCCTTTCTCCCTTACTTCCTTTCTTCCATAAGGAGCCAAAAAAAAAAAAAAATTGAGCCAACAAAAGTGGAGGGAATGGGTGGGGGTGGGGAGGGTGAGACTCAAACTGGAAAATACCAGACACCAGAGAAACTTCTCTCACTGCTCCATTTTGCCTGGGGCTGGCCAGATTTGTAAAGACAGTTATAAAAATTCAAACTACATATACAAGTGTAAAAGAGGGAAAATAACACAAATAATGCTTTAGGGGGAAAATGGAGCCATTTGAGAAAGAGGATAATTGTTTCCTTTTTTATTATTTTCTCTAATAAAAAACATTTCAGATTAAAAAAAAAAAACATCATTAAGCATTTTAACCTATTTCTTATCTACTAAGAATTGCCTGTTTTTAAACCAAGTCCATGATAGCTGTCAGCCTAAGGCAATGGATCAAATTTGAAAAAGATCAGTCAGAGGGCTAGAGAGGACCTTAGACACCATTCATTTTACTCTCTCCTCTTTGGGGTCTGAAAAATGGAAACGTTGTAAAGTAGCATGGAAAAGTGAAAAAGATAACTAAACTTAGAGTCAGAGATGGGTTGCAGTCTCTTACTAAAGAGGCTGACTTTTTAGGGAGGGAGTCAACCTACCTAAGTTGGTCTGCTTCTCTGTTGAATGATTATAATAAAACACAGGACCTTAGAATGATAGTGTCAGACCTGAAAAGGACATTAGACGTCATTTAAATCAATTCTCTAGTTTTACACACACGTGTGTGTGCATGTATATATGAATATATATGTATATGCATATATGTGTATGTGTATGACTGAGGTCTAGAGAAGTTACATATGTGGCAGAATTGGGATTCAAACACTAGCCCTCAGCCTCCTATCTCAGTGTTCTTTCCACTACACCATGCTGATGCCCATATACTACTTATGCTAGAGGAGTAACAACAAAAGTACTTTTTAAAAATCATAAAGCCATTATAAATGTTACATGATTAAAGTTTTTGTTCTTTTCATCCTATAATCAATGAAGTTTAGAGAGAAACAGACCAGGAATAGGTCATTATCTTACTATTGTGTTCTGGTTGCTACTGCTGCTATTGTCATTATTGTAAATGTTTTTGTTGTTGTTTAATGTTAGGCAAATTTGGGAGGGAATAAAATTAATATTTTTCATAAAAAGTCTGAGATATAAACTCATATTCTCCCTCAAGTAGGCTCATTGAAGGCATCTTTGGGACAAATTCAGTAGTAGACTGAACAATGGAAATTATATATACTTCATCCTGGCCTTACAGAATTTGTATTTCTTCCACTTTATCTCTCTCTCTCTCTCTTTTTTTATAAAAGGAAGTTTCATTACACATTGGTTGGAGATTACCAGAATTTGTAAAAAATGTTCTTAATTTGTTATGGGTCAATGTTACATCTGGGAGATTTGGAACAATAAATTTTTCTGTGAGGGTGCTCTTGTTCTGACACTGTATACTAGTTACATTCTTAATAATATCTTGGTGTTTCTATTTGAATTGCGGATATCTATCATCTGTGTAGGACTGTGACTTTCTGGTAAATATACCTAGCCACTTTATGATACCATTCAAGGTATTTAGAAGATTTTTTTTTAATTTGCAACTATTTGTTACACAGTAACTTGCAAAAAGCTTTATCAGTGAGTCCAGGATCCTTAAGGATAATACATTTGTATTTTCTTGTAAAAGTCATTGTTTTTCCTTCATTCTCAAAGAGGAACATGACATCAGGAAGGTGATGCCATGACTTGCAAATACATTGGATTTAAGTGACAGAGAGCTGTGCAAAGTCACTGCCCTCGCTCTCTCCTCCAGAGCTATCTGGGTCTAGTGACAAGATATAGATCAGGATGACTGGAGATGACCCTGGATGCAGTGGGTGACCTTGGTCTTTTTAAACTAAGTTCTTTCTCAGGTCTCTGTTTGTCTGAGCCAACCCTCATTCTGCCATTAAGGCTAGGTCAAAATGAGGCAAAGAATGGTCCTCTTTACTTAGTCAAAAAAAATCAATGTGGGAGGGGAAGACTCTCAGGGTTTCTAGCCAAAACATAAACAATTGCTATTTACACTCCCTCTGAGACATCATAGCCCATGGGCTTAGACAGAGATCTACTGTTGGCCAATCAATGCCAGCCATAGTGTTTTGGGTTTAAGAAGTGGTCCTTAAAAAAGAAATCTAGCCTATAAACCATAAATCACAAGATATCTTGAGAGTTTTCAGCAATCAAAATTTATATTCCTTTCGGCAGAGCACCTCAAGGTATGGGTATGATTCCTCTGTGGGCAGAGGAAGAAGAGAAAGTGAGAGGAGGGAGGGAAAGGAGAAGGAATGAGGGAAAGGAAGGTAGGAAAGAAGGAAGAAGGAATGAAGGAAGGAAGGAATGAAGGAAGGAAGGAAGGAAGGAAGGAAGGAAAGAAGGAAGGAAGGAAGGAAGGAAAGAAGGAGCTTGCCGAAGTGGAACTGGATTGTAGGATCCCCAGTGGGGCAACAACTATTCCTACTCACAGATTGTTTTTTATTCTTTGTTCCTGAAGAGGACTATCACAACATGAAGGTGAGTCAAGACTTGCAATTGAATTAGATTTAAGTGATGGAGGACTGTGCAGTCACCAGCCTCACTCTCTCCTCCAGAGACATCAAGGTCCAGGGGCAAAATATAAATCAGGATGACTGGAGAAAGTCTCCTCTTGTAATAGTGACCTGAGCCTGAATTTCTGTCATAAAGCCCTCATTTCCCACAAACAATGGCTTATGGTTCTCATGCAATTCTCTGATATGTCTGGTGTGAAGTAGGCTAAAATCACCCTTGGAAGGCCTATTGGATTGCAATAATTTTATAGGTTCCATCTAGAGCTATGCCATACCAATTTTGTTTACATTTGACAAATCATGTTATTACCTGTTATCACATTTTACCATTGTTTGGTGAAGTTAGGCCTACTAGGATTTTGATTTATTTATTATATGCTCTATGAATGTTTGTAAATTTTCTTCTTCTTCTTCATCTTCATCACCATCATCATCATCATAACCACCACTGAATTGCCCAAAGTCAGAGAAGTATTAGCAAGCTTCAAACTAGAACCTCCATTGCCTCTACTCCCAAACCATCCCCACGTGCTCCTGCTCTTTCCATCCTCTATGTTCTGATTCTTCTCCCATCACTTGTGCTTATATCTTCATGTGCCTTTTGCACTAGATACGAGAATACAATATATTTAGATAAGAATGGAAGATAGAAATATTGGGAATAGAAACAACATGGATGAGGAGTAACAATTCCCTGAGTGTTTCTACAGGAAATAGTCATTTCTAGGGATTATCTACTCCTTCTATCAAGGAATAAACATAATAAAATGCCTTTTTATTTTTTCATATATAAATACAATGTTTAGATGTAAACACTCATTGGAAATGTATTTTAAAAGATGCAATTTTACTAATAACATGATATTTCTGTATAAAAATACCAAAGGATAAAACATTAAGTAATACTCTCCAAAACCCCATAAAATATTCAGATGGCCAGCATCAAGAATTTTGCTAGCTACTAGATTACTAACAGTAAGGAAGTTGATTTTTTTTTAAGTTCAACGTCTTTCTTCCAGATCAGTAAATTCGATAAAGGCTCATTTACACCTTCTACAATCTCTGTTAACTGGAGCTATAAAATTTACAAATGAATAGAACAAACTTTCACCGCATTTCTCACAAAGATTGCTCTTGCTTGACATGTTTAGCATATGCATCTTATTGGAGAATAAAAGTAAGTAAGACTGTAGAATCAGAGTCTTAAATACTAAAAGAGGAGGGGTATTCATCTCTATTTCTGGCTGGGTTTGAAACAATTACTAGAAGACTTTGTCTAGATTTTGCATTTTTTAGAACAGAAGTCAAATCAGTTACTGGCCTGAATTTTGGAATTAGATGAACTTGATCTTTTCCCATTTCTTCTGGTAGGGATTGCAAGGTGAGATGTGAATGCTTACCTGTTTCAGAAACTATATATTCTTTACGATGAACTCTTTTCAAGCTAGCAGTCAGTTGCATAGTTCCTCTTCCTTCCATTCCTCAGGTTCCAAGTACAATGCTTCTGCCTGCTTCTTTTTCTCTGTTTCTCTGTCTTTCTGTCTCTGTCTCTCCATCTCTCTTTTCTCTTTTTCTCTCCCTATACATACATATATGCATGTGTGTATACATGCATATACATGTGCACACCTATGTGTTTATATCTGCATGCATATATGCATGTGTATATGCATATATATGTGTGTATAAATATAGATATATAGATACATATATACAAGAACATACATATAGATATATGTGTCTGTATTTAATCTGTGCAAAAAAGACATTTGAGGCCATCTAGTCAAACCCTAAATACCATCTTTAAAATGAAATAGAGAAAGTTTAAGTGACTTACCTTTCTTCAGGTAAGTAGGAACAGAAATATTATTTGAACTCAGTTCCTCTGACTCTAAAACTGATGCTCTTTTTTTTTTCTTTTTGGAGGGCAATTGGGTTTAAGTAACTTGCCCAAGGTGAAATGGTTATGGGATTTGAAGATCTTCCATGCCCCTTGAACTTGCTGACATACCAGGAAGGGGTGGGGCAAGAGGAAGCCCAGCTGGAGCAAGTGTGGTGACTGGAAGTATGGTGGCAGTGGTAGCAGCAGCAGTGGTATGAACGTTTTTTTTTTTTTTTTTTTGAGCCAGCCAGAATTTCTGCTAAGAACTCCTGGTGAGGACTGCCAGGGATGGGAACTGTGGGGGGTGGGAGCTGCTGGGAGCAAGCTGCATGGACACTGAGCAGTTGCCTGTGAATGAGGAGAGGAGGATTGTTGACTGAAGTAGCCTGTTCTGTTTTGAAGGCTTGAGAATATGGGTGTTTACTGCATTAACGACACGTGCCAACTCTATAGCTACTGTGATGGCTTTGACTTTCTGGTTTTGGAACTCCGTTTTTTGGCATTTGAATAAAGTTTCTAGCTTTGTCCCCGTGTAGAGATTATATTTTGTGATTAAAAACCATATCAGCATATTCATAGTTACTGTAGGCATTGTGAATGTTGCATTGTTGATACAAAAGATCATACAGCCAGTAAGTGTTAAGTGTCTGAGACCAGATTTGAACTCAGGTCCTTCTGATTTCAGGGCTGGTACTCTATTCACTGTACCACCTAGCCAGCCCAATTGATGCTCTTTACACTATATTAATCATCTATTTAATTTGTTCTCCATCCCATCCCCAAATCTCCCCTGGATAATAGACTTTGGCCAGATGCCAGTAAAGATATCTCTAGAAAACATGCAAGCATTTAACATGACATGCACATTTAATGAAGGACCCTTTGCTTCACCCCATAGAACAAATGAAGAAAATGCAAAGTAAAAGCCACAGCTGGTAATGAATTTACATAATTATCTTTCCTGTTTGGTGAATACCTCCATCCCTCTAAGGTTCCATATAGTCCATCGAGTTTATAGTGCCAAAATGTGCTATGAACTCCTTTCAGAAAGGAAATGAACTTAAGGATGTTAGAGATCCAGCTCTGTCCCCTAGCATTCCAGTCCTTGTATGGTTCCCTTCCTGTTCCTAGGTACCTACACAGGTCCTTATGGTACTATCCCTACCCAGGAACGCCCCCTTCTCACTCTAGAACAGAGTTATCAAACTCATAGGCAAAACACAATAGGGCCCCCTGAACCAGATTAAAATGTAATTGTAAAATATTTAGCAAAATAAAAATACAAGATTGACAATGTTAAATTATGGTTTTCTAAAGTAATATGCAACCCACAAAAATCCAGTTCTATTGGAGTTCGACATTATTGCTTTAGAAGACTAGGGACAAAGTTGGCCATATGATTCCCCTCTCTTGGGAGAAACATGTTTGAAAATACGTAACCTTGGCTACTGCCTCCATAAAATAGATTCATGAGCCCTTGCTACTCTATCATAGTCCCAGCCATTGCCATCTTGCCCTTACTAATCCTTATTAACTCTTCAATCTAGTGACACTAGACCTCATACTATTTCTTGAACAAGATAACTTCTAATTTGCATTTTCTCTGTCTGTGCACCTTGCCTCGAATGCTCTCCCTCCTCATCTCTTCCTCCTGGTGTCCCTGGCTTCTTTCATTCCCATATAAAGTCATATATCCAGAAAGTCTTTCCTCATCATCTTTAATGTTAATGTCTTCCCTCTGTTGATGGTTTCCAACTTATTCTGTTTATAGCTTGTTTTTACGTAGTTATTTGCATGATGTCTTTCCAATTGTACTGTGAGCTCCTCGGGATCAGGGATTATTTTTTGGTTTACATATTTTTCTCTCTCTTTTTAATTTTTTTAGTTTACATCATTCATTTCCACAAGATTGTGAGTTACAGATTTTCTCCCCAATTTTCCCTACTCACCACCCCAAAACAGTATTCCCACTGAATATCCCCTCCCCCAGTCTGCTCTCTCCCATATCTTACCCCATTCTCCCTTCAACTTTCCAGTAGGGCATGGTGGATCTCTATGACCCAGTGCCTATATATCTCATTTCCCAGTTACATGTAAAATGATACTACTACTACTACTACTACTACTACTACTAATAATAATACCAATAATAATAATAACAAATTTTAAAATATTTGATTTTAAAATTTTAGATTCCAGATTCTTTCCCTTCCTCCCTCATCACCCACCCTCACTGGGAAGATAAGCAATTCAATATAGGTTTTACATGTGTGGCTATGCAAAAAATTTCCATAGTGGATATATTGTGAAGTACTGACTATATTTCCCTCTATCCTATCCCACCTCCAACTTGTTCTATTCTCTACTTTAATTCTGTCCCTTTTCAAAAAGGGTGCTTCCAACTTCCCTCCCCCCGAGCCTGCCCTCCCTTAAATTATCCACCCTTCTACTCTCCTGTAGGGTGAGATACCCTGTTTAGTGTGTATGTTATTCCCTCCCTAATCCAAATTCAATGAGAATAAGGGTGATTCATTCCCTTTTGCCTTCCTGTTCTTCCACCCCATTGTAACAATTTTCCCTTGCCCCTTCTATATGAGATAATTTACCCCATTCTGTCTCTCCCCATATCCTCTCATTATATTACTCTTTCACCTCTTAATTTCACCTTTTAAGTATCATCCCTTCCTATTCAATTGTCCCTGTTCCTTATGTCTATGTATACCTGTACACATATATACACGTACTCACATATGTATTCATATGCCCATATACCCTCATATATATTTATATGCATATATATATTTATGCATATAAACACATTTACATGCATACCTATATACACATACATATATACATACACACACATGCACACACATATACATTTCTATTCTCTTCAACTATTTTCAACTATTTAAGTTATAATTATCATTTTTCCATGTAGGAATATAAGTATTTCAACTTTGATAAGTTCCTTATGATTCATTTTCCCTGTATGCCTTCTCAAGCTTCTCTTGCTTCTTTTATCTGAATGTCAAATTTTCTTTTCACCGCTGTTTTTTTCATCAAGAATAGAAAGTCCTCTATTCCACTGAATGACCATATTTTCCCCTGGAACATGATACTCAGTTTTGCTGGATAGGTGATTCCTGTTTTTTTTTTTTTTTTTTTTAATTAATTTATTAGTTTAGTTTCAGTTGACAAGATTCAATTCCATAGTTCCTTGATTTTCAAATTTCCTTTACTTCCCTCCCCCCTCCCCTCATGACATCATATAGTACAGTATAGGGTCTGCAAATGCATTCATATTAAACATTATTCCAATTACAAAGGCATATTGTACTAGGTGGGATGAAAGATGGTAAGGAAGAAGTACAACCAAACAATGAGAAGAACAAGATCATTTAGTTTGCTTCCATCAGGATTCAGGCTCAGTTCTTTCTAGTTATATCTCTGGATGGCACATTTCTCACTTTCTTGAGTCATTCGGGATTAACTTATATCACTGCATTGCTGAAAAGAGTCCAGTCTGTCATAGTTGGTCGTCACAGATATGGTATGTCTGTGATTGTATACAAATTTCTTCTGATTCTACTCTTCTCGCTCAGCATCAGTTTGTATAAGTCTCTTCAGGTAATTATGAAATCCGTCACCTCCTCGTTTCTTATAGCACAATAAAATTCCATTACATTCATATACCACAACTTGTTTAGCCATTCCCCAATTGATGGGCACTCCTTTAGTTTCCAATTCTTTGCAACCACAAAAAGGGCTGCTAAAAATATTTTTGTACATATGGTTCTTCCTCCCACTACTATGATCTCTTTGGGATATAACCCTAGGAGTGGTATGGCTGGGTCAAAGGGTATGAAATTATTTATAATCCTTTGGGCATAATTCCAGATTGCTCTCCAGAATGGTTGGATAAGTTCACAACTCCACCAGCAATGTATTAGCGTTCCAATTTGCCCACATCCTCTCCAGCATTTGTCACTTTCTTGTTTTGTCATCTTAGCCAATCTGACTGGAGAGATGTGGTATCTCAGAGTTGTTTTGATTTGCATTTCTCTAATTAATAGTGATTTAGAGCATTTCTTCATATGCTTATAGATATCTTTAATTTCTTTCTCTGAAAACTTCCTGTTCATATCCTTTGACCATTTCTCAATTGGGGAATGACTTGTATTCATATAGATTTGGCTCAATTCTCTATAAATTTTAGAAATGAGTCCTTTATCAGAGACACAGGTTGTAAAAATTCTTTCCCAATTTCCCACCTCCCTCTTGATCTTGGTTACATTGGCTTTGTTTGTGCAGAAGCTTTTCAATTTAATGTAATCAAAATTATCCATTTTGCATTTTATAATGCTCTCTAATTCTTGTTTGGTCCTAAAATCTTCCCCTCTCCACAGATCTGTCAGGTAAACTATTCCTTGCTTTCCCAAATTGCTTACAGTATCATCCTTTACACCTAGATCATGCACCCATTTAGACTTGATTTTGGTATATGGTGTTAGATAATGATCTATGCCCAGTTTCTGCCATACTGTATTCCAGTTTTCCCAGCAGTTTTTGTCAAATAGTGCATTCTTATCCCAAAAACTGGGGTCTTTGGGTTTATCGAACAATAGATTGCTATATTCATTAACTGCTGGGTCTCCTGCACCTAATCTATTCCATTGATCCACTACTCTACACCTCTGCCAGTACCAAGCAGTTTTGATGACTGCTGCTGTATAATACAGATTAAGATCTGGCATAGCTAGTCCACCTTCCCTAGCATTTCTTTTCATTAATTCCCTTGATATTCTAGACCGTTTGTTTTTCCAAATAAATTTTGTTATTATTTTGTCTAACTCTACAAAGTAGTTTTTTGGTAAATTGATTGGAATGGCACTAAATATATAATTTAGTTTGGGTAAAATTGTCATTTTTATTATATTAGCTCGACCCAGCCACGAGCAATTGATATTTTTCCAACTATTTAGATCTGTTTTTATTTGTGTGAGAAGTGTTTTGTAGTTTTGATCATATAGATTCTGGGTTTGTTTTGGCAAGTAGATTCCCAAATATTTTATAATGTCTACAGTGACTTTAAATGGGATTTCTCTTTCTATCTCTTGCTGTTGAGTTTTATTAGAGATGTACAGGAATGCTGAGGATTTATGTGGGTTTATTTTATATCCTGCAACTTTGCCAAATTTATTTATTGTCTCAAGTAATTTTTTACTTGATTCTCTAGGATTCTCTAAGTATATCATCATATCATCTGCAAAGAGTGACAGCTTGGTCACTTCTTTGCCTAATTTGATTCCTTTGATTTCTTTTTCTTCTCTAATTGCTACTGCTAACGTTTCAAGTACCAGATTGAATAAGAGGGGTGATAGTGGACACCCTTGTTTCACTCCTGATCTTATTGGAAAGGCTTCTAGTTTATCCCCATTGCATATAATACTTGTTGATGGTTTTAGATAGATGCTAGCAACTATTTTAAGGAAGGCTCCATTTATTCCTATATTTTCTAGTGTTTTTAATAGGAATGGATGTTGTGCTTTGTCAAAAGCCTTTTCTGCATCTATTGAGATGATCATGTGGTTTTTGCTAGTTTTGTTGTTGATATGCTCAATTATATTGATGGTTTTCCTAATATTAAACCATCCTTGCATTCCTGGAATGAATCCTACCTGATCAGGGTGTATTATTTTGTGATAAGTTGTTGGAGTCTTTTGGCTAATATTTTATTTAGAATTTTTGCGTCTAAATTCATGAGGGAGATTGGTCTATAATTTTCTTTCTCTGTTTTATCTCTTCCTGATTTAGGAATCAGTACCATATTTGTGTCATAGAAAGAGTTTGGTAGGACTCCTTCTTCACTAATTTTCCCAAATAGTTTGTAGAGTATTGGAATCAATTGTTCTTTAAATGTTTGATAGAATTCACTAGTAAACCCATCTGGCCCTGGAGATTTTTTCCTAGGGAGTTCTTTGATGGCTTGTTTGATTTCTTTTTCTGAGATGGGGTTATTTAAGTAATTCACTTCCTCTTCAGTTAATCTGGGCAACTTGTGATTTTGTAAATATTCATCCATTTCACTAAGATTGTCATATTTATGTGCATACAATTGGGAAAATAATTCCTCATTATTATTTTGATTTCCTCTTCATTAGAGGTAGATTCACCCTTTTTATTTTTGATACTCATAATTTGGTTTTCTTCTTTCTTTTTTTATCATATTGACTAAGGGTCTATCAATTTTGTTGATTTTTTCATAAAACCAGCTCTTGGTTTTATTTATTAATTCAATGGTTTTCTTAATTTCAATTTTATTAATCTCACCTTTGGTTTTCAGTATTTCTAATTTAGTACTAAATTGGGGATTTTCAATTTGTTCTTTTTCTAGCTTTTTCAATTGCATGTCCAATTCACTGACCTCCCTTCTCTCTGCTTTAATTAAGTATGCACTCAGGGATATAAAACTTCCCCTGAGAACTGCCTTTAGTGCATCCCACAAATTTTGGTATGTTGTTTCATTATTATCATTCTCTTGAATGAAATTATTGATTGTTTCTATAATTTCTTCTTTGACCCACCAATTTTTTAGGATTAAATTGTTTAGTTTCCAATTAGTTTTTAGTCTATCTTTCCATGGCCCTTTATTGCATATAATTTTTATTGCATCATGATCTGAGAATGATGCGCTTACTATTTCTGCCTTTCTGCACTGGATTGTGAGGTTTTTATGCCCTAGTACATGGTCTATTTTTGAGTATGTACCATGCACTGCTGAGAAGAAAGTAAATTCCTTTTTATCCCCATTCAGTTTTCTCCAGAGATCCATCATATCTAGTCTCTCTAAGATTCTATTCACCTCCTTAACTTCTTTCTTGTTTATTTTGAGGTTAGATTTATCGAGTTCAGAGAGGGGAGATTAAGGTCCCCCACTAGTATAGTTTTGCTATCTATTTCTTCCTCTAATTCCTTTAACTTCTCCTCTAGGAATTTGGATGCTATACCACTTGGTGCATATATATTAAGTAGTGATATTGCTTCATTCTCAATGGTGCCTTTTAGTAGGATATAGTTTCCTTCCTTATCTCTTTTAATTAGATCTATTTTTGCTTTTGCTTTATCTGAGATAAGTATTGCTACCCTGCTTTTTTACTTTAGCTGAGGCATAATAAATTTTACTCCAACCTTTTACCTTTACCCTGTGGGTATCCCTTTGTTTCAAATGTGTTTCTTGAAGACAGCATATTGTAGGATTATGGTTTTTAATCCATTCTGCTATCCGCCTCTGTTTTATGGGAGAGTTCATCCCATTCACATTCACAGTAATGATGACTATCTGTCTCTTCCCTTCCATCCTATTCCCTCCCCTGTTTATGTTTTTGTTTCTTCCTTCTCCCTTCCCCTCCTTGAAGTTTTCCCTTTTGACCACCCCTCCCTCAGTGTTCCCACCCAGTGACCCCCCTTCTTAACCTACCCTCTCCCCTTACTACTATTTCCCTCCCTTATAATCCCTCCCTTTAGTCTCCTCCTTTTCACCCCCCCCTTACCCTCCCACTATCTATAGGACACAACAAATTTTTATACTTATCAGAGTAAATTACTCCCCGTTTGATTCCAAACCAATGAGAGTAAATTTCAAACAATGCTCCTCTCCCTCCCTCCAATTCCTCTATTTAATGAATTTATGTGTCTATTCACGTTAGATTCTTAAACTTCACTGATTAATTTGATCCTTCTTTGAACCAGAACCAGTGAGAATAGTGTTTAAATGATGTTCCTCTCCCTCTTACTTTCCCTTCTTCTATAGTGTGTTTTGATGCCTCTTCAGATGGCATATTTTACCTTTTCCTAGCTCATCCTTTCCTTTTTCCCATTACAGTACCATTGATCCCCTTAATAGTCTTTTTTTTTTTAGACTCCATGTTAGTGCATTCATACCCACACCCTCTAAGTATAACCCTTTTGCAGGTCATGATAATCATAGAGATTTCAAATATTGACAGTTATCAGCTCCACATATAGGGATGTGAACATTTTGCTCTTGTTGCATCCCAAGTAATGAGCTTGTGTTTGTGGGTGTGGGTATGTGCACTTCTGCATGTGTGAGTCTATGTTACCCTTGTTTACCTTTTTATGTTCTTCTGGAGTCTTGTAATTGGAGATCAAATTTTCCATTGAGCTCTGGCTTTTTCATTAGGAAAGTCTGGAAGTCCCTTACTTCATTAAACGTCCATCTCCTTGCCTGAAAGATTATGCTCAGTTTTGCCGGGTAGTTAATCCTTGGTTGTAGTCCTAGCTCTCTTGCCCTACGAAATATCAAATTCCAGTCCCTCCGCTCTTTTAATGTAGAAGCTGCTAGGTCCTGTGTGATCCTAACTGTAGTTCCTCGATATTTGAATTGTTTCTTTTTGGCTGCTTGTAGAATTTTTTCTTTAATCTTATAATTCTGGAATTTGGCTACTATATTTCTTGGAGTTTTCAGTTTGGGATCTCTTTCAGGAGGAGTCCGGTGAATTCTATCAATAGCTATTTTATCTTCTGATTCCAGGACCTCAGGACAGTTTTCTTTGACAATCTCTTGGAGGATGTTGTCTAGACTGCTTTTCTCATCATGGCTTTCTGGTAGACCAATAATTCTTAGGTTGTCTCTCCTGGATCTGTTCTCTAGGTCAGTTATTTTTCCAGTGAGATATTTTACATTTTCTTGCAATTTTTCGATCATCTTGTTTTTTTCGATTGACTCCTGCTGCATCATAGAGTTCTGAGTTTCAGTTTGGTTGTATCTAATTTTTAGTGAATTATGGTCTTCAATAAGTTTTTGAAGTTCCTTTTTTAGGGAGGTATTTTCTTTTTCCAAGTTGGTCATTGCCTCCCTGATTTGGTCTTTAAAATTTTTCTTAAGCTCCTCCAGGAATGCTATTTGGGCTTGAGACCAGATCATGTTTCCTTCTGTGGTCTCTGGTGTGGGCAGAGAGTCTATATTGTCCTGTGTGTTTTGTTGTTCTTGCCCTGCATAGTATGCTCGAATAGACTTTCTTGCCTTCCCCTTCTCCTTTTCAGCTTCCTTCCTTCCCATTGTGACTTCCTGTTTCTTAGTGTCTCAGGCTATGAGTTTGGGGCCTGATCCTTGACTTTGAATACCTCTGGGTGGCTAGTTTATGGCTAAGTCAGGGAAGTCAGTGAGGAATGTAGATGTGTAGGTGGGGTTGAGTCTGACCACTTCAGATTTCTGCCTCTATACCCCTGGGCTATAAGTAGTCTTTTGTTGGTGAGGTGAGGTGGGGCTAGTTGGGTCCCCTCCCTCTCTTCTCTTCAGATTCCTGGCTGTCTCAGTTACACCCTTTCTTGGAGATTCTCAAGCCTGAGGCTATTTCCATTAACTTGGGATTTCAGTCTGGGTGGGAGACTTATCTTTGGGTTTTCTGCTTCATGAAGGAGGGATGGGAGGATCGGAGCAGCTAGAATTTACTTTGCCATTCCAGCCCCTGTATCATACAGGCAGGCAGTTTCTAAATTTCCAGGCTGGGGGCTGAATGCAGCCTGAGAAGCCACTCTCTCCACTGGGGGCCCGATTCTCCTACCTGGCTCCAATGATCCGTTCCCTCTGCGAGATGACTGCGATTCGTCCTTGGTAAGTCTGCAGGCTGGGGCTTTTTCTCTCTCTGGTGTAGTCTGCTTGCCTGCTCTTAGGTCTGAGCTGTGCAGACCCCACGCGCTCTGCGCTTGACCTGTGCGGGCACTCTGGGCAACCTCCTGTGCTGGATTCTGCCACACTCTGTCTTCCACTGGGCTTCGTCACTCCGGAATCTGCTCAGATTTACCCTTTTGGACTTAGTGACAGAGGAGCTCAGCGATGTTACTGCTTCCTTTCCGCCATCTTGGCTCCATCTTGGCCGTGATTCCTGTTTTTAATCCCAGCTCCATTGACCACTGGAATGTAATATACCAGGCCCTTCGATCAATCAATGTAGAAGCTACCAGGTCCTGAGTTATCCTGATTGTGTTTCCTCAATATTCAAATTGTTTCTTCCTGGCTGCTTATAATATTTTCTCCTTGATCTGGAACTCCAGAACCTGGCTATAATATCCCTAGGTGTTTTCTTTTTGGGATAGTTTTCAGGAGGTGATTGGTAGACTCTTTCAACCTCTATTTGGCCCTCTGGTCCTAAAACATCAGGGCAATTTTCCATGAGAATTTCTTGAAGGATTATTTCTAGGTTCTTTTTTATGATAGCTTTCAGGTAGTCCAATAATTTTTAAACTATCTCTCCTGGATCCATTTTCCAGGTCAGTGGTTTTTCCAATGAGACATTTCACATTGCCTTCAATTTTTTTCATTTGTTTGGATCTGTTTTATAGCAACTTGATTTCTCATAAAGTCAGTAGCTTCCATTTGCTCCAGTCTAATTCTGAAGGAATGATTCTCTTCAGTGAGTTTCTGAGATTATTTTTCCATCAGGCAAATTGGAATTTTTAAGGCATTATTCTTCTCATTCCCTTTTTGAGCCGCTTTTGCCATCTGAGTTAGTCTATTTTTAAGGTGCTATTTTCTTCAGTCAGGTTGTTGACTCTCATTTCATAATTTTCTTGCATCATTCTCATTTCTCTTCCCCATTTTTCCTCCACTTCTCTTATTTGATTTTCAAAATCCTTTTTAAGTTCCTCTATGTCCTGTAACCAGCTCATATTTTTCTTGGAATCTTTTGGTGCCAGAGTTCTGACTTAGATGTCTTCCTCCTGTTCCATGAATTTATCCTTTTTGTCCCCAATATAGAAGTGTAAAGTTGGACTGCTGTGCTTCCTTTCCTTCCTTTGCTTGCTCATGTTGCCACTCAATTACTTGACTTTTGAGCCTTTTGCCATGATAGAACTCTGCTACCAGAAATGGGAGCTTTATCCCAAATGCTGAGTTTTTCGAAGCTGCTGAAGTTATTATTTGGGTGCCCTATCTGAAGCCTTCACATGCTCTAGCAGACTGCTGATGCACCCCAG
Organism: Gymnobelideus leadbeateri; assembly: GCA_011680675.1. Classification (NCBI taxonomy): domain Eukaryota; kingdom Metazoa; phylum Chordata; class Mammalia; order Diprotodontia; family Petauridae; genus Gymnobelideus; species Gymnobelideus leadbeateri. The sequence continues at coordinate 529,967 of WOXC01010071.1, forward strand.
GCCCTCCACCATAAACTGCAATCCAGATCCAGGCTGGTTAAAGCAAGAGTGATTACCCGTCAGACTAGTCACTTTGTGCCCCTACAATATGTAGACCACGTGCTGTGAAGCAATCTCAAGGCAGGTGCCTGCATGACCACAGTATCTCAGCCCCTCCTAACCCCAGGGGCAAAAGCCAGGTTGCACTTTGAATTCCCAGGTTCCAAAGTCCAAACTGCACTGACCTCTCTCTTTGTCCTTGGCATCTATGGGTTGATAATTCTGGAAACAGCCACAGCTGGTGGTTATCTGAAGTCCCTCCAGCAGATGGCTGGTTAGGCCCCCCCAAGGCTAAACCTCTGGATTTTTGCCTTCCCAGAGCGCTGGGCTGGTTGCCAGGCTCTCCTCAGCGGGAGTTCAGCTTCTTTGTGTCATTTTGTGGGTTCTGTAGCTCCAATGTTTGTCTAGAGTCATTTTGTACATGAATTGGAGGAAGTGTGAGCCAGAGCTGTGCGAAAGTCCTGTTTTGCCATCATAACTCCACCCCCCCCCCATCTTTTGGCTTTTTTTTAATAACCTATCACTTATCACAGTGCCTGGCACATATAAGCACTTAATAAATTTTTCTTGAACTGACTGGCTATCTGGGCAGTGGGGATGGAGGGTAAGAGTAAGTTATAAAAAGCATAATTGCTCATTAACTTCCTTCCTAAACCAATATTACTTTTTTTGGCATTAGACAGTATTGATCAACTTTCTAAGGGGTCTCTAATTTACCATGTCTACACTGGAACTTATTAGATCCAAATGCCTGTTTATGAAATGTATAATCTAGAAGGACACATTGATGTATGTTATGTGCATCCTACTAGCATTTCAATTATATGTATGAAATATATACATATATGAAAATATATATGTATACGTGTATATGTGTATATATGTATTATACATGTGTGTTCACATTTCATTATGTTTTTTTTTTTTCCAATTGATATCCTCATGGTTGAATATCGCAACATTGAAGCTTATAGAAATGAAGGCTTAAACTATTGGTCTGTTTCTTTTTTTTTTTTTTTTGAGAACTTTGCACTAAGAACTGATTCAGAAGCTGGTATATTTCTTTCCTTTCCTCTTCATTCTACTCATCTTTGTAAATATGCATCCAGGCATTATATCGCTCAGTCATTAGGCAATTTTCAAATAGATTAGTTTATGCAAAGTCTTTGCTTCTGGGTAACATACCTGGAAATTCATATTGTTGATTAAATATCAGATTTGATACTTCCATGCTGGATTATACTTTAATCATGATATAATGAATGCCATTATTACGTGATGCACTTCATCAATTGTGCCAACTGGTGGTTGGATGGATCTATGATCTCATTCAGGTATCTACACCCTTCCTTCCTTTCTCCCTCCCAACAGGCGGATTCATGCTGTTTCATCCTGTGATATTCTTATATATATCCTCCAACAAATCATCCCAAAAAGATTCATCCAAAGTGCTAGAGTATTTGTTATATATCTTGCAACATGGAGTAGATACTTTTGGAGCACACAGATATCCAATGGCATTTATAATTTGACAATCAAGACGTCATTGACAAATTTAAGGAGAAACAATAGTTTGTGTCTTGTAGCAGTTAGAAAGTTGGCTAAAGTATCTGAAAGATCAGGGTTAAGTCCTAAATCTAGCAAATACAGACTGTGTGAACTTTGGCAAGTCACTTGCATTCTCAGTACCTTGAGAAAATCTGTAAGACTGTAAATTGTAGAATGGCTGCTAATCTAACTGCTATAAGGAGTTTCAAGAATGGAATACAAGTGTTCTATAGCGGTACAACTATGTCCTTTTATTTCTAGTTCTGCCCTTAATTGTTGTCATCTTGAACAGGTTCTTTATCCTTTATACCTTGGTGTCCTCATTCAAAAAATAGGAGTAGTCATATTAGTCTAGCTACTTTATAGAATTGTTGTGAGGTAGTGAGTTACCCCTCATTGGAGATCTTTAATTAAAGGCTTACAGCCACTGATTGGCTCTCTCATATAGGAAAATATACATCTTATTAGGTAGTCTCTGAGGTCCCTTTAAACTCTGGGATTCTATGAAATGATACAACATATAGGCATAGGGTTTTGTATGTCCTCATATCTATACAAAGCGTATATAAACAGCAGAGTCAAATGGTATGTCTTGAGAAACACAACCAATAGTCATCTTCGCGTATCCAGTAGGTGGCTTCAAATATATGAAAAACTATGCTTCTAAAAAGCAGTTAGACCTGTTCTGTTTTACTCCAAAAGGAAGAATTAGAGATAATAGTTAGAAGTTCTAGAAAAGCCTTGCCAACTTGACTAAAAAATCTTCTAATTGCCCTCCCTCCTCCTTTGCATATATATGGATTAACAAAAGCGAAACTTTGCATATAATGTCAGATTCTTCTTAATGCATTTGTCAGTTTGGCTGAACTGAAAGTTCCAGAACAAAAATCTATTCTTAAATAATCTTTATTATAAGGGATGATTATCTGTGAGGGAAGAAGGTGGGGGCAATATGGGAATAAATATGAGAGATATAAAAATAAACTAAATACCTATTTTTAAAAATCTTCCTAACTGAGCTGTACTCATAAGGAATATAGTAGTTGCACTATAAATGAAAATTTTCAAGCAAAGGCTGGATGGTCACTTGCTGAGTACATTATAGTCGTGATTCTTAAGGATGTGACCTCTTAGATTCTATAATTTTATATTAAATGTGTTAGACCCTAATTTGTGATTTAGAGTTCAAAACCAAAACCCTAGAAATGGGGTCTCTGTGTCAATTTAAGTCAAATTGCATTATTTCCACCTCTTTATCATATACGTATATGTATGTGTGCATAGGCAGATATGTATGTATGTAGATGCTTACTAGCGGTGTAGCTGGTCAAATCACTTAACCTCTATTTGCTTTAATCGCTAGACAAGGAAATGGCAACTCCAGTATCTTTGCCAAGAATATTCCATGGACATCATGGCCTATGGGGGCCACAAAGAATCAGACACAACTGAATGACTGAACAATAACAACATGTGTATATATGCATATGGATAGATACATGCATGCATATATGCATACTCTGCATATATATGTATATATATATGTATACATTCATGTATATGTACATGTGTTACAACTGAATTCTTACAGCTTTTGAAGAGTATAGCTTTTGGAGCAAATTATGTCATTGTTTCTCACCTCCACAGCTGGGTATGACTTTCCTATTACCTTTGATTAATATTGTCATCCAGTATTGAGTTTTATGTGTTATTGCTTGTCCCAAATCCATTCATTTGTATGTGATCCCTAAGGACCTTTAAAACAACAACAACAACAAAGCATAATGTTAGTTCTCTTGGGGATATTACTGTAAAACTTTTTCAGAAACTAAATAAATTAGTCTAGGGTGCTAATTGCAACCACAAAGTTATGTTAGAGTTACATTTTCTACTGTCTTTGGACTACAAACATCTCTGTGGAAAAACAGTTAGTTGGCCAATAATTTCTTGAAATAGCAGATGCAAATTTTAATTTGGGAAACACACACACACACACACACACACACACACACACACACACACACACACCGAGTAGGGTTTTTAAAGATGAAGGAATTAACTATAAACAGACAGTTTGGATTCAAGGACGATTCCTAGAGAACAGTAAGTTGCTTGGAAAAGGTAAGAAGATTAAGGATAAGGACAAGAGGATTATTAGAGAAAAGGGAAAAATTCTAACATAGCTATATAATCTCCTATCAGGCACTTAGCTGAGCACACATTCATCCTTTTAAAGTATCTCTATTTTTTTTTCTTTAACAAGATCATCTAAACAGTACTCTTACATGGACCAGAGAAGGTCAATCCCCATGCCACAATAATGACAGAAAGAATACAGTTCATTAGGCATTCAAACCATGGGTCACCAAAATCGAAGTCAATTAATCTCTTTGATAATCTATTCTTCTCTCATCTCTGATTCCTATAGATTAATTAGGAAGGACACCCAACACATATCCTTATGATAGAGTCCCAAGTCTGACCTATAATCCAGGAAAAAAATTACTTTTTTTTTTATTTTTGAGGTTAATTCTAGTAGAAGCTTGATGAGAGCTTGACTTTTATACATGCATCTCCAAAATTTCACCTGCAGAATGTTCTGCTCTTTCCATGGAACAAACTTTGCATGGGTACAGAAGAAAAAAATATTTTTAATCTAGTGGTCTTCACAACCTTTTTCTTTTTTATTGCACATACCTATCAATAAAAAATGAGCACACACCCCACTATGTACATATATCCCTTTTTATAAATTCTGCACATATGCTACTATAGAATTAATTATTTATATGAAAAGTGTGGAAAAATAGAAATAAAAAAGTGATGAAATACAGATGAAATAATATGTGATTCTAAAGTTGTTAGGAAGCTATTGGAGATTATTAGGATAGTAACATGACCATATTCTCACTTAAGGATATATTGATGTGGGGAGAAACTGAGGTCAGAGGGATCTACTTAGGAATCTATTGCAACATTCTAGATCAGAAGTGAAGAGGACCTGTACCAATATAGTGGCTATGTAAGTAAACAGAATACATGTAAGAGATGAAGTGGAAGCAGAATTGAGGGGAAAAGATTGAATGTATGGGGAGTAAGAGACAGTGAGGAGTTGAAGTTGACCCTGAAGTAGGAAATGTGGATGATTAGAAAAATATTTGTGCCATTGATGGAAAATGGGAGGCTGGATAGAAGGGTGTTTTTTTTTTTTGGGGGGGGGGAAATATTACTCTGATTAGACAATTGGGTGTTGTAGTTTACAGTGTGCCAGGTCTAAAGTCAGGGGGACTCACCATTGTGAGTTCAAATCTGGTCTCAGATATTTATTAGCAAAATGACCCTGGGCAAATCTCTTAAACCTATTTGCCTCTTTCTTCATCTATAAAATGAACTATAGAAGGCAAATGCTTCCAGGATCTTTGCCAAAAGCAAAGCAAAATAAAACAAATGGGGTCATAGATAATTAGACATGACTGAAATTCCTGAACGACAACCATACAATGATAGTTGGGATGTAGCTCACAGCCCATAAGTGGTTATCTTAGCTAAATGAAAAGTGGGGAGCATGGGGGGAGGGAGAAGGATTCTCACTTAATACTGCCCTGAATCAAAGATTTGACCCTTCAACATCTGACCTGCCACATCTACAATGTGATCTGGTAGCAAGGGGGTAGACCTTCTTCCAGTAAGAAGGGAAGATAATTTTACTCAATCACCCAAGAGTGGCTGCTTCTGTGGGTGCTTTGGCAAGAAGTTTAATAACATATATCAGAAGGAGGGAGGGAATGTAGTGGAGTAGAACCGAGAGAAAAGAGTTGGTGTGGGTATATTGGAGAGAGACACGCCTCACAAGGAAAGTGGGATGCAACTCATTTTCCTATCCTCTCATATTCTCACCCTGCAACTAACTGATCATATACCCTTTGATGTCAAGACATGGCTCCCACTTTGGACACTACTGCTTTAACCTACTATCTAGACCAGATACTGAAGTTAGACATGAATCTGTATGAAGAGAAAGTTGAGTTAACCACATCTTGCAGAATAATTGATAGGTCTATGGCAGAAGTAAATAAGAATGTAATTAAGGAATAATCTAGTACAAAGGATAACTGTCCCCTTATTAACAAATTCAACACCTTCTAAGCCATACTTTAGCCCAATTAGGCATTCTTTGTAGGACTGGCCATATGCATTAGGTGTACGAAGAATATAACTTTCTCCATCTTCATTACAGGTATCTGAAATTCTTCCATTAAAGCCTCCTTACATAAGAGAAATGCCTCTCCAGATGTCTTTTGCTATATAGTAAATTTCTTTGGCTGGCTTGGAAATGAACTTTATTTCATCCATAGTTTAATATGAATTCATTTATAACCTCAAAGTCCAAGGTGAGAGTAGGACAGTCAGAATTAAAACATTAATGTAAAAAGAGAGGGAGACTTTTTTTAATGGAGAGATGACTCTGAGTTCTCAGTATGAGCCTTGGTAAAAACACTGAGTTTAGACTAAGAGATCCAGGATTAAGAGACAAAAAGTATGACTATGACTTTTGCTCTCCACACATGAGTAACCATGGGTATCTGTAGAGAAGAGATGGCAGGTGGTAGAAGAGCATAAGCAAACTAACTTGAGAATTTTACTTGTGTTTGAACCAGTGCTTCTAGAATGTATCAGTGGATTGGACCTATTGAATGAACATTCTACTTATGGACTTTGGGGGGACTTTTAACCGCCCACGCCCACTCTAACACATGAGAACTTAATAAGTACATTTTGATGATTATAATAATGGTAGATTTTGTCAACTTTGTTTTTATGGAGAATAATTAAGGACTTCAGATTAAGTTGAGAATGTAGGGTGAAAGGGGCCTGGGGTTACTCTGATATCTTATGTGTTGAGATCATCAAACAAAAAATTCAATTCAAAAACATGGTTTAGCAAGACTGCAATGTGTCCTGCCAGATGTATGCTAATAAGCTCCAAGGTGAGAATAAATCTATGGAAGTGTTTGCAAAGTGAGAAGTGTGGTTCAGCTCTTTTTGGGGTGGTTATTATTGTTTACAAGTGTGAAAGGAGCCTAGGAGAATCACAGCAACAGCTTCAAAGTATTTTGAAATCCATAACATTGAGTCATCTGTTGTCATGTGCAAAGTAGTTTGCTGTGACTGGAGAGACTTCCAAAAGTGGAGTAAAAGTGACTTATCCCCATGTTCTCTAACTTCACCTGGTCCCTGAACTAAGGACTTGTTACGTATAGGTTTAGAATCATCAGTGATTTGGAGAGAAGAATAAAACAGACTATTATATACAGAGTGAGGCAATATCCAAAACTGACCCTTTTAAGAGAATGCAGTATAATGTGGTAACAACAGCTCCTGTATTTGAAAGTAATTGCTGCATCTTATGGGTATGCTATTGGGCAAAATACTTTTAGCCCTTTTGAACTTCAAATTTGTTTATGTTTTATATCTGTAAGATGGTTCACTGAGATCTCTTTCAACTTCAGCATTTTTGAGTCTCATGTCCAAAGCTAAAAAGGACTTTGAAGGTCATTCAGTCACCATTATTTTATATATTAAGAAATGAAAACCTGGATAGGTAAAGAGACATGCCCAAAGTCACAGAATTAGCAAGTATTTGAGCTAAGATTCAAGTCTTGACCCCTGACTCAAAATCCAGCATTAAGCCTACGAGGATGAATCTACATAGGCTGGAATACTAAAAGTTAAGTAATACTAATATCAAAATAGGATCATGTGGGGTGGCAAGGTGGTGCAGTGAGTAAGAGCGCTAGCCTCGGAGTTGGGATGACCCAAGATTGAATCCAACCTCAGAAAATGAGCACCCACGGGGCAGAGCCAAGATGGCGGAGTAGAAACAGTTCATCCAAGCCACTCTATCCCCAGATTCCCCCCAAACTATGTAAAAGGGGACTCTGAACAACTTCTGGAGCCCCAGCACCCACAGAACGACACAGAGAAGCTAACCTCCCGCTGAGGACAGCCCAGCAGCCCTGCAGGAAGGACCAGCGCAGTGGACTGAGACCTGGCAGTGTGCAGCGCGCAGAGCGCAGGAGCCGAGCCAAGCCCAGGTCCGCATGAGCCGAGGTTTTAGCCCCAGGGCGGCAGGGCCAGCAGCCAGCTGGAGGAACCCCAGAACACCAGTAGCTGTGGCGACTCCAGAATTATCAACATAGACTTGCCTGGGACAAAGTAAGAGGTTAGTGTCCTATGGACTTTGGGACTGGTATTAGGGAATGCGTCTGCTCCCTCCCCTGGGGGCTAGAAGCCACTGAGGAGACACTCCATTTTGTAGTTTTCAGAGGCAAGTCCCGCTCCCAGCCTGCAAATTTGTAGGGAGATCCAGCGATCAGTCTTGGGGGGGTAATCACTCTTGCTTTAACCTCCCTGGATCTGGATTGGGATCTAGGGTGGAAGTCGTGGGCGGGTTTACAGCTTGCCAGAAACGGAAGTTGCCCGCCACACGTTCAGGACGAAAATTCCTCTATCTGGCCCTAAAGCCATAGTGTGGCAACAAGACCAAAAGTCAAGTAATTAAGTGGCAACATGCCAAGGCAAAGGAAACAGAAAAATGCAACCCTAGACTCCTATTTTGGGGGCATAGAGCAGGAAAAGGACTATGAGGTCAGAAATCGTGCTCCAAAAGCCCCAGGGGAAACCATGAGCAGGTTGCAGGCCATAGAGGAACTTAAGAAGGACTTTAAAAATCAAATAAGAGAAGTGGAGGAAAAATTGGAAAGAGAAATGAGAAGGATGCAGGAAAAGTATGAAAGGAGGGTCAACAGCCTGACTGAGGAAAACAACACCTTAAAAAATAGACTAACTCAAATGGCAAAGGAGGCCCAAAAGGGCAATGAGGAGAAGAATGCCTTAAAAAGTCGAATTTGCCAGATGGAAAAAGAATCTCAAAAGTTCACTGAGGAGATTCATTCCTTCAGAGTTAGACTGGAGCAAATGGAAGCTAATGACTTTATGAGAAATCAAGATGCTGTTAAGCAGATCCAAACAAACGAAAGATTAGAAGGCAGTGTGAGGTATCTCATGGGAAAAACCACTGACCTGGAAAATAGATCCAGGAGAGACAATTTAAAAATTATTGGACTACCTGAAAGCCATGATCAAAGAAAGAACCTAGAAATCACCCTTCAAGAAATTCTCAAGGAAAATTGCCCTGATGTTTTAGATCCAGAGGGCAAAATAGAGGTTGAAAGAATCCACAGATCACCTCCTGAAAAAGATCCCAAAAGAAAACTCCCAGGAATATTATAGCCAGGTTCCAGAATCCCCAGATCAAGGAGAAAATACTCCAAGCAGCCAGGAAGAAACAATTTCAATATTGTGGAAACACAATCAGAATAGCCCAGGACCTGGCGGCTTCTACACAGGGATTGAAGGGGATGGAATATGATATTCCAGAGGGCAAAAGAACTGGGAATGAACCCAAGGGTCACCTACCCAGCAAAACTCAGTATTTTGTTTCAGGGGAAAATATGGTCATTCAGTGGAATAGAGGACTTTCAAGCATTCTTGAGGAAAAAACCAGAATTGAATAGAAAATTTGACACCCAGACATAAGAAGGAAGAGATTCCTGAGAAGGTAATCAGGGAAAAGAAATCAAAAAGAACTTATCAAAGTTGAACTATTTACATTCCTATATGGAAAAGCAATAATTGTGACTGATGATATCTTTCTCACTCTGAAAATAATGGAAGAAGGGAGTGTGGTCATATGAATACATATGTGAATGTGTGTGTATATGGTAACAGTTATATATGGATAGAGGGCATAAGTTGAATTTGTTGGGAAGGGAGAATACTCAAGGGATGAAATTATGAGGTGAGAGAGGAAAGTGGCAAGAGTAGATGGGGAGAGACAGGGTAGCGTAAACTATCCCATGCAGAAGAAGCAAGGGGAAGTGGTTGCAAAAGAGGGGGAGAATAAGGAAGGCTAAAAAGGCAAAACCACATTCACATTGAATTTGGTTCAGGGAGAAAATGACGTACAAACTAAATGGGATATCTCAACCTGCAGCAGGATAGGGGGAAGGGGGTTGGGAGGAGGGATGATGGATGGGAGGGCATCCTTGTGGGGAGGGGAGGTTGGAAGTACCTACTATAGAAGAGGGACAGGATCATGTAGGGAATGGACCAGGTGGGGGGTGGGATGAGTGGGAGGGAATTATAAGCAGCCTTGTACAATATATCTACTATGATAATGTTTTGCATAGCTAGACATGTACAACATATACTGAATTACTTATCTCCTCAGAGGGAATGGGTGACAAGGGAGGAAGGAAATGGATCTGAAATTTGAGTCGTAACATTAAATGTTTCAAATATATATAAATACTATTATTAATACTCTTTTGCTTGTAATTGGGAGATAAGATGTGCAGGCATTGTGACACAAAGACTCACCTTCCTCTAATGGAAAAGTCGAAGGGGGTATGGGAGAAGGTGTGGGAGAGAGCAGATTGGAGGAAGCGATATCTTTTGGGACTACTATTCTGGGAGCTTGGGAAGGGGAATAACAGGGGTAAATGATTGTAACTCAAAATCTGGCGGACATGAATGATGTAAAACCTAAGTTAATAAAGAATAAGTATATTCAAAAAAAAAAGAAAACCTATTTAACAAATAATACATGTTTTGATGAGAGCTGCCCATCTTTTCTTTGCTTCCTTGTAATTTTTTTTGTTCTCTTTTCTTCCTTCCTCCTCACCCCATAATGACAAAATTAAATGTGGATAGAAATAGATGTAGATGTGGATATGTATAAGTACATATATATACACCCATACACCTATGTGTTTTTTTTTGTGTGTACATATATGTATATATATATATATATATATGTATAGACATATACAAACATGTGTGTGCCCTTGTATCCATAGAATTGCTCATATATAGATATAGATATAGATACATACATACCTAGGTATCAATAATCATACTCATAAATACACATATACATTCATATGCATCTATGTAAGACCATACTATACTTATTTGTTCTCTGTTTCTCTTAGGGTGTATAACTTATTCTATATCATAAATTCAATTCTTTCCATATTTTTCCAAGTCCATTAAATCATTACTTTCTACACCACACATTACTTTCTAACCTTATATTATCTATTTATTTTTTAAAAAACCCGAAACAACATTCATGGATATGGCTGACATAATGTAGTTTCCCTATTTTTCTCTTCTCATTAAATCTGTTTATCCAAAATAATCATTACCATCCCTGCTCCTTTTTCCCTAACAAATTATGCTCCTGGTCTTTAGTTTGTGTTTTGGTGTATCTCTTATATTCTATCCTCCTTAACTCTTCTGCTTTACTTCTACCTGCTACCTTGCTATTCTATAACTTAATCTATCCCCTCCAAGAATGCTTCCGTTATCCTTCCATTCCCCTTAATCTAAATATACATATATAACCTCTTTTAATCTGTTCTTTCACATTCCCCTTTAAAGATTCTTCTCTTATCCATTCCCTCCCTCACTATTCCCTTAGTATTTTATTTCTTTCTGGATTTGGAAGACTTTTATACATATATACATACATATACCACACACACACACACACACACACACACACACACACACACACACACGTATATATATCTTGAACCCATTCCTGATGAAAGTAGGTTTCCTGAACTTCCAGCCCTCCTCCCCAACTAAATACACTCAACAAGAAGGAAAATAAAAACAATTTAGATGGCAGTGCCACAATTAGAATCACAATAGACCTAGCAGTGGTGACACTAAAAGACCACAGGTCTTGAAACACTATATTGAAGAGGAATAGCACTGGAGTTCTGGCTGAAAATATTACACCCAGCAAAGCTAAGCATAACCCAGAATGAGAAAAAAATGGACATTTAATGAATTGTCAGTTTTTTCCGGATTATAAAACAAACAAACAAAAAAACTAACAAACAACTAAACAACAAAACCTGAATATAAAAGGAAATTTGACATACAAGAGCCAAGAGACGTATAAAGTATATGCCAAAGACTGATTACAAAGGACTCAGCAGGGACGGACTGTTTACACTTTTTGTGAGGAAATGTAAAATATATGTGTAAGATTCTTTTTTAGTAATTGGGTAGTTCATAAGAAAGGCTGGGATAGACCTGAGTATGATATGATTTTAAAAGTAATATAATTTAGGTACAACTAAAACCAGTAATTATCTTGTACAAATGAGGTGTGAGGGGAAGAACCAGCAGAGGGATTAGATGGGGAAGGACGGCTGGTTATTCTGAAAATCTAGATATCAAGAAGAGGAAACATAAGAGAGATTCTATGAACTCCTTGAGCTTGGGGTTTCAGAATTTGACTATGACATTCCTTGGGGGTTTTCCTCATAGAATCTCTTTCAGATGATGATCATTGGATTTTTTTCAATTTCGACTTTCCCTTCTTGTTCTAATGCTTCAGGACAATTTTATTTATTTCTCGTATTATTGTATCAAGATTCTTTTGTGATCATAGCTTTCAGGTAGTCTGATTATTCTTGTTTCCTCTTTTTGGTTTGTTCTTTGGATCGTTTTTTTGCCTTTTGGAGGGTAATTGGGGTTAAGTAACTTGCCCAAGGTTACACAGCTATGTTTTTGTTTGTGTGCGTTAAGTGTCTGAGGCCGGATCCAAACTCAGGTCCATCTGACTCCAGGGCCGACGCTCTACTCACTGCGCCACCTAGCCGCCCCAAGATTTTTTTTTTTAGTTAGATGTTTCACATTCCCTTCTTTTTTTCATTCTTTACCCCTCTCTCACATGAAGATGCCTTAATTCTTACCAAGGTTAACCTCTCTTACTTACTGTGCAAACAAACCCATCTCATTCCCTCTCTTTCAGCAGACTGTTTCTTCTGTTTTCCCTGCTCTATTTCTTATCTGCAGTATCTCCCTACTACTGGACTTTTTTTACTGCCTATAAACATACTCATATTTTCCCCATCTTCAAAGATAACCACCACTGATTCTTTCATCTTCACTATCATCCTGCCCTCTGTGGCAAAACTTCTTCAGAAATCCCTAAACTATGTGTCTACACTGTTTCTCCTCTCAGTATCTTTTTAATGCCTTACTTTCTGATTTCGGACCTCAATATTCCACTAAAATGATTTTCTCCAAAGTTATCATTTACCTAACCATTGTCAAATCCAATGACCTCTTCTCAGTCCTCCTTCTTCATCTCTCTGTCACCTTTGATGTTGGTGAACACCCTCTTCCCTTTGATATTCTCTTTTTTCTAGGATTTTGGGACAATACTCTGCCCTGGTTCTTTTCTTACACATTGACTACTCTTGTTAATTCTCCTTTTGTGGATTCTCACCTAGGTCATGCCCCTAAATGTAACTGTCCTACAGGCCTCTGTCCTAGGCCCTTTTCCCTTCTCCCTCTATACTACTTCACCTGGTGATTTAATCAGCTTCCATGGATCTAATTATGATCTCTATTTTGATTCTCAAATCTACCTATCCTGCCCTGACTTCCTCCAGTCTTACATTTCTAACTTCCTTTCGGATATCTCAAACTAGATTTCCAGTAAAAATTTTAAGCATGATATGTCTACAACTGAATCTATTTTTCTTCTTAACCCCTTCCCCCTCAAACTTTTCTGTTGTTTTCAAAAATACCACTATCCATGGAATCTCCTAGGCTCCCAATATAGGTGCCATCTCTGACTCCTCACTATCTTTCATCCTCCATATCCAATCCCTTGAGAAGTCCTATCAATTTCATCTTTGCAATATTTCTCATATATATTCCCTTTTCTTTCCTGATCCTGCAACCACCCTGGTCCAGGTCCTTATTACCTCATGCATGAATTATTGCCATAGTCTTGTGATGGTTCAACCTCCTTCAAGCCTCTTTCCACTCCAATTCATGCTCTATTCAGCCCAGGTCTAACTATGTGACCTCCCCACCACACATTGTAGCGGCAAGCACCCCAATATCCCCAGGGTGACTGCCAACACAGGTTCTTAGATCTGCTTTTCAAAAGGAAAGCAACTCAAAATGGGTTAACAAGCTTACTTTAATCAAACAAACACACATTACCTAGTTCAGGGGAAAAGGTCAGCACCCCAAACTTCAGAGTTACAGAACTTACAAATCAAACAGACAGGCTTCCAAACTGTCCCAACATTACATACATCAATACCAAATCACAGTTACCAGAGAGGGAAGCATCAACATCTGGGTTTTTCAAAGCCGGGGGGCTCTCAACAACGGCTTCCCAGAGTCTCATCTGGTCAAATCACACAACACTTCTCAAAGTGAGCCCCCAAGCAAAGCCTCTCCTCAGGGCTTATATAGCCTTCTCTTGGCTCAGAGAATGTAACAACCTCCTTGACCCACTGCCCAATCACAAAGTATCAAGGTGTGGGCTTCCCTGAAAAACAAGCCTCCCACCACAGGCTCCAGGTGCACTTAAGCTAGGGGCAGGGAAGATCTTTAAATCTGCATTTCCATTACACACATACACATTCAGTAAACTCCAAGGGCTTCTTATCACTTCCCAGTATCAAATATAAAACTCTATGTTTAGCATTCAAATCCATTCATAACCTATCCCACATTCACTCCTTTTCAGTCTTATACTTAACTCTTCAATCCAGGATCACTGACTTTCTAGCTATTCCACAAATAACACATTCCATCTCTGACTCTGGGTGTTTTCTCTAGCTGTCCTCCATGCCTGCTGTGTTCCCTCTCCTGATCTCCACCTCCTCACGCCTATGCTTTCCTTCAAACCCATCTAAATTCCTACCTTCTACAAGAAGTCATCCCCAACCCCTTTTAATTCTAATGCCTTTCTTCTGTTAATTCTTTCCTATCTTTTCTGTGGGGTATATGAAGTTTTTAGGGTGGACTGTGTGAGGGCTTACCAAAAGCCCTTTTCAGGGCTGCTCATCTACCTTTGATATCCACTTTCACCCATTTCTTACTTGTGCCTCCAAAAGCTATAGCATTCACAGCAGTCACAGCCAGTAAAACCATTTTGACAAATGGGCAAAACCAGGTTGAGGGTAACCAACAGGCCTCAAACCTGTGACTGTGAATGATTTAGGGGTATGTCTACCACAATGATGCAAAGACTCTCCCTGACAGAATAGATGGATGAGAACAATTTGTCCCAATAGGCAAGAAGGGTCTTAGGTCAGACATCAGAGAAGCCAGGGTCATCCACTGCAGCCCTGGCTATTGCAAAGGCATTTGTCTTGCCACTGGACTTTGGTGACTCTGGAAGAGTGAATGAGATCTATGACTATGTGCAACTCTACCTCACTTAAATCCAAATTATAAATAAATCAAGACATAACCTGTCATATCTTTGGTTCTCTTCTAAATGAAAGATGAACATTTTTCTTATATATAATTTGCATGTATGTATTTGTTTGTTTATTGTATACGTCGCTAATTTGTATGTTCCTTAAGGGCAGAGTCTGCCTTTTGTCTCTTTTTGTATTCCCAGCACTTAGCTCAGTTTCTGTCACATAGTAGATGCTTAATTAATGTTTACTGACTGAATTTTACATGAAGCCTTTCCAGATCTCCCCAATTACTAGTACCCTCTATCCTCACTTACCTTTATTTACTCACTTTGTATTAATTCTCTTTAAGAATCCACTTGTATATTCACTTATAATATTTAAGTGAAAATACAAGCATCTTAAATGTAGAGATTGTTTTTATTTTTGTTTTCATACACATAGTGCCTAGAACATATTAGGTACTTAATAAGTGTTTGGTAACTAATTGATTAATCTTGCCATGAACTTGTCTTACCTCACCGTACAACACCCTCTTCTATCTACTGGCAAGCATATGATTTGTAAACTAAGCTCTAAACAGTTGAATTAGTTTGTGATTTTATTTTTTGACTTGAGGGCACTTCTTTGCTGTTTCCCCCCTGGAAGTCTAAATCCTATAACCAGTGCTACTTGAAAACATAATTTAGATGACAATCACTCCATCATAGTCTTTGAATTCTCTTCAATAAAATATAAGCTGAATTGTCTGAAATCATATCATACTGCTATTTCTTCCTCATTCTTAAATAGTTTTTGAGTCTTTCTATATTGTAGAATAAAAAGGCAGAAGTGTCTTTTTATGAATGCAGATTTAGAGCTGAAAAGGACCCTTACCTTCTTCTTGCCAGTCTCTATACCTGTCCCAGACCCAGTCAACTTCCTTGTTCTGGAAACACAATTGATTCAATACACTATCATTGCTCCAATAAAGGATAGGTCAAAATATCCCACAATTACTTCACTAGCTATCTTTATACATTGTCAAATTCAAATAAACCTTCTTGCTTACCACTCTCCTATATATGTGGTTGAGTTCATATCACTGAAACTGGAGCTTGTCAAGGACAAGGACTGTTTTTACTTTTGTTTTTGTTCTCTCAGTACTGAGAACATACTAAGCACTCATTAAATGAACTTCATTTTAGTAACATTTTTATGATAGAAAAATGTGTGATCATGTTTGGGAAATAGCTAAAGAATATGGTATGTTCTTTATGGGATATTGTTGTTCCATAGGAAATGAAGAATGGGAAAAACTCAGAAAAAATGGAAGGACATGAATGGATTAATGCTGAAGGAAATAAGTGGAACTAGGAAAACAAGTTATATGCCATTAATGCAACAATGTAAGTGAACATGAATGAGAACAAGTAAAACTAAGTTGAATATTATATCATTATATTCAGCCAATTACATATATGCACATATGCACACATATTGTATTCATCCAATTGTGTATAATTTTTATGTATGTGTGTAAATAAATGTATAGCCCCAAAAGAGATGAGGAGATGGGCTTCCTTTTGCTGTAGAGGCCAGGGACTATGGTTGTGGAATATTGCCTTTGTTGTAAGATTGTTAATGTATAATTTTTCTCAGCTCTTTCTTTGATACAAAAGAAGGAGACAGTGAAGGGGGTACAACCAAAGATTATTATGATATAAAAATAAAAGACATGCATACATTTTTAAATTGCCTCTCAAAATGTATGCTTCTACTAGAGAAGGATAATTTCTTTATATTTCTTCACAGTGCTCAGGCCAAAAAATGCCGTAGAGATTTCGTTAAATTAGATGGCCTGAGAATGGGATGGATGGCCCAAATATGCACGCTAATACCTGCTCAGCAACAAATATGTTGCATAATTTTTGGTGAGCTTCTTTGTCTCTCCTGAAAAATAGGAGAATGATACTTGACATTCATTCACCTACCTGATAGATGTGCTAGTGAATAATTCCAAGCTACTCTGGAAATCCGAATATATGTTTTGAACTTGCCGACCTCTAAGAATTCAATTACAACCTGCTTTATGACTGTGTGATTCAGACCTTTCTGAAACACCCAATCCAGCTTCTCAAATAGTTCTATTTTCTGGAAACCTCCTGTAAAATCACTTGGCCAGAGAGGCAGAATAAGCCTGCCATGGCCTCACTGACCACCAGCACTCAAAAAATATACCTGTTTTCCATCTCTTTTAGACAGAACTAGATTGTAAGGACTCTGAAAGAAAGGACATAATAAGGAGATTTACATGGTTCACCAGACTCATGGAGAATTTCCTAAACAACTGCACTAAACTGAGTGAAAATGAGTCAATTATAAGGAGGGCAAAGAGATGAACTTTCTGAAGCATAATATTAAACCAAGTGGCAAATAACAGCTGTAAAGCAATCAGTTGGGCCTACAGCAAGGAATTACAGGATAAACCTGGATGAAATAGTGAAATATGAAAGACTTGTCTTGGATGCCTTTGGCTTCACTTTCTCGTGTCCTTCTCGATAGAGCCTAGGACCTTTGTGTTTGTGCCCTCCTCCTCCAAACATTGCTCTTGGGAAGTTATACCCTAATGTGAATTTCAGTAAACCTATATTCTCTTCCTGGACTATTTCACTTTAAATTTAATCTCTGATTGGGAAACCGAAATTCTGATCCCTAATTAAAAGGATTTGTCTTCCAGGAACATTTCAAGTTCTATCACCTCAAATTTCTTACATGTGTGACTTTGGGCAATGACTTCTTTTTTTTTGGGCAATGACTTTTTTAGGAACCTCTCTTGCCTCCTTTGTAGAACAGAGGTGTTGGACTATGTGAATGGTCTCAATGGGATGGCCTATTTTGAGCAGAGGTGTAGACTGCCAGCCTATGGACTGGATAAACGTTGTTACCAATACCAGTAGACTCTCTTAGAAGCTGTATAACATAGTCATTAAAGGGTTAATGATCTTTGGCAAGAATTACCTATTTATGTGCTGTTATTTTATTTTCCTATTTTTCTCTTTTAAAATTCAATTGTTTTGTTTTCAGTTCCATGTTCTCTATCCCCCCTCCTCTCCCTTCCTTACCCATTGAAAAAACCTTTTGTGCTACCCATATTTATTCTGTAGTACTTTAATGTGCTTTCAGGACCTTACATATGTGCCCTACCTGTCCCAAAGAAGATGATAACCCACATTGTCTTTTCAAATTGATTGACTTGTTCATGTATGTCCTCTAGCCTTTCACAGAAGCCTTCCTCTATGTTGATTCTGTTTATTTGTTTTACATTTTGTGACTTGTTTGTTGGTTAACTCCTGTGTTCAACACATTGCTGGAATATCTTTTCTGATGGTCTATGTTCTTAAAATTTTCCCTTATGTCACCCTCTGCAAGATAGTTCATTGTTGCAAATATGCTATTGATGACTTGAGCTCACCATAGGTTCCACCAATGTCCTTTGGGTCAACCACAACTTAGACTCTAATGGTCTATTAAAATATTGGGTCTTTGGGCCATAAAACACCTATGGAAGCTAGGTGGTATAGTAGATACAGCCCTAGACTTGGCATCAAGAAGATATGAATACAAATCCTGCTTCAGATGTCTTGGATGATTTGCTTAATTTATATCTGCTTCAGTTTCCTAAACTATAAAATGCGAGTAATAATAATACTTCCCAGAGTTGTAAGGATCCAATTACACAGTATTTTTTAAGTTTTTAGCACAGTTCTTGGCACATAGTAGACACTTAAGTTAAATCTTTCCTTCCTTCCTTCCTTCGTTCCTTCGTTCCTTCCTTCTTTCCTTCTGTCCTTCCCTCCTTCCTTCCTTTCTTCCATCTATGAAAAATGCTATTGTCAGAATAAATTTTAAATATGATATGAATGTTCAAAGAAACTCATGTGAAATAATGATAAATAATAATGAAATCTAGCATTTATATGGCACCTACTATGTGTTAGGCACTGGGCTAAACACTTTACAGATATTATCTCATTCATTGCTCAAAACCTGGTGATAAAAATGCTATTATTATCCCCATTTTACAGTTAAAGAAAACAAAGCAGTAGTATAGTAATCAGTTACTCATAGTCACATAGCCAATAAGTATCTGGGGATGAATATGAACTGAGGCCTTCCTGATACTAAGCCTAGTCCCCATCCACTATGCCACCTACTATAGGTATATACCATGTGTGTCTACCCATGCCTATTATTATAGTAGCTCACATCTATATAATAATTTCTGGTTAACAGAGCATTCTGTGTGAATTCCTTCATTGTATAAATATTTTCATTTTACAACTAAGAACTGAGAGAGTTTCTGAGAGATTGTAAATACCCCATGGTCTCACAGAGAATGAGTGGCAGAACTGAGATTTGAGCCTGTCTGACTCCAAATCTTTTAGTATTAGACTCAGCCTTAGAAGCCTTGATAATATTGCTACCATTGAAGAGTTATGTAGCCTTGTGTCAATCTCTTCACGTAAGTGGGCCTCCTTAGATAGGAGTGGTTAGAATAGATAAGATATCAAGTACTTATGAGCACTAGTAGTCATTAAATCTATGAATTGCTTAGAAATACACACAAACATACATATAAATATACATATATGCATATAATTGTATGCATGATCCTGTGACCATTTCCCGAAGACATTTCCTAGCTAGAGCTTGGAAAATATATTTTGTAATTCTGGACATTTTAATGCAAAAAATAAAATAAAAAGAAGGGAAAGAAATTTGTTTTTTGTTTTTTTCTACAAACAAAGGAACAGAATACACTTGGATTCAACCTCTTAACATTTTCATCCTTGGAAGCTTAAAAAAAAAGTATGTGACAGTTAAACTTAGAGACATTTTTAATTAAGTTTAAATTGAGTGACCTATAGAGTGGATATGTGAGCATAATTGGATGCTGGGAGATGTTTGCATGCAGAATGACATTGATATTTTCAATGGTGTGATGAATAGCTGAAAGTATGTCCTGACATCCTTAGGCCAGGGCATGATGGATCAGAGGGGAGTGCTCTCGTTTATCAAGTTTCTCTGTTCATGAATGGTTGGTTTGTTTTCTAAATATAATCAAGTTCCAAGATAGGTTTTGCATTCTCTCTTTGATAATGCAGGGCTTTTATTCTTTAGAGTTATTCTAATCCACTGTTCTCTCTAAGCATCAGAGAGACTTAGAACTCTAGTGCTGGACTCTGTTCACTAGTTCAAAGGAAACAAGATGTTTGCCTTTATGTTTTAGAGTACAGTTCAGAAATATTGATTCAAAAAGAGGTAAACATGTTCCAGTGCCTTGTCACTAGTGGTCTTCCCCTCTCCTTCCTGCCACTGTTGAGATTAAGTCTTCTTAGTTCCATTTTAATGTGAAAACAAAATGGGGGTGTTGTTTGTATAGGAATGCTGTTATATTCGTGCCACCTGTTGGCATGAAAAAGTGGAAGCATATGGAGCAGCAGCACTGTGTTAAGACACCAGGAGGGAAAAGTCAGCAGGTCCACAAAATGAACACAACTAGTCTCTCTTGGAAACCCAGCAAAGTGAAGATAAGTTGGTTCTAAATTCACCCCCACAGTGGTTCAGCACCACTCTAGCCCTTCCTTTATTTTTCCTTCTGTATAAAGTAGATAATATAACGCTAATTATTATTTTATTATCATAATCATTAACATTATTATGTATGAGTTTCCTTAAGTGTGTGTGCCATATTCAAAAGGGAAGTACAAAACAAAGTGAATTCAGAATATAAACAAGAATCTAAAATAAGGTCATATAAAGCTTGGTTGAAGAAAAGAGAGATTTGCATTGATTCTTTTGTTTTCATTTCATAGTAATTGGTGAATGTGCCTCTAACCCCTGCAATTTACCCCCTTGGTAAAATACGAAATTATGTTTAAGTAAAAACAGTAGAAACAGTGAAAGTATCTGGTAGTAACTGTGCAGCATTCCTGACTCATATTTCCCTACCTCTCTGTCAGGAGGAGGGAGGTAATTTCCACAATTGATAAGAGTTCAACTTCCCTTTAGGATTCTTTTCATTCGCACGTTGAAGTCAATGTATATATGGTTCTTCAGATTCTCCTTATTTCCCTGTGTTTTGAGGACCAGATAATCATTACTGGTTCTTTATGATTCCTCCTGCTCAGGCCTGGAGATAGTCTCATTTTCTGGGAGGAGAGTTACACTCCCATGTGATGTATAATTGATGCCTGGTTTTTTGACTGGCATCCCAGTCATATCTTCTGAAGTTATTTTTGTGTAGTTCTTTCGTTAGCATTCTTTCTCCTTCCCACTTTCTCTCCTCTCTTTCATCTTAAGTAGAATATAACCTTAAAAAAGTTTAGACTAAAATATTCCCTTCAATTAAGTAGCTCAGGGTGCCTTGACAGAGATAAGGGGCAGGGGGGGGGGGGGAGGAAAAAGTCTTTATGACTTAGAACAAGGTCTCTTGGTTAAAATGAAAATGAATAGGAAAAAATGGTATAGTACAAATCTTTTTCTGTCTCCTTAGGTAAATCACACTAACTAAAAGCAGTTGGTAAAGAAAGCAAACTTTGTAAAAAATGTTTCTTAGTTGAGTGATGACTTAGTTTTTTTTTTGGTCATTGCCAAATTCCCGAAACAAAGGAGTGTTGACATGCAGCTGTGAATTTCAGTTAGCTAGCAATGTAATTATATGCAAAATATAAGTATGGGAGAAGGACGAATGGGCTGTGACAAAAAGGCTGTTTCACAGGGCAAAAGTAAAGATTTTTCTTTAGCTTAATGGAAAAGGAGCAAGAAATCCTGGAGCCTCATCTAGGCGTCAGAAGTAAATCCTAGAGTGAATTTTGTTGAGTCATTTTACTTATTTCTTCATCTATAAGATGAGGGGTCTGACTACCCTGTAAAAGAAAAGCCTTAGGGGAGAACATGCTAGTAGTCTTTAAGTATTTGGGAAGCTGTCAGGAAGAAAAGGTATTAGACTTGTTCTTCTTGGCCCCAGTGACAGAATTTGCAGAGACACATTTCAGACCAGTTTAAGAAAAAAGCTTCCCAAATAGAGTCATCCAAAGATAGAATGGGCTGCCTTGGGAGATTGTGAGTCCCCCTTCTCAGGAAGCCTTTACGTGGAAAATGAGTGTGTGGCCTGTGTGACCATGATGAGCTGTGTGACCCTGGGCAAGACACTTAACCCTTTTGCCTCAAATCAGAGGAGGCAAAACTTTATATGTGTGTGTATGTATCTATGTATACATACACACAGGTGACCAATGTGAAATTTTTTTCTAGGTTATGCATATTTGTTATGAAAGTAGGTTATAATTTAATTTTTAATTTGTTTTCCAATTGGGAAAAGAGAGAGCAAGAGATTATAAATGTTTGCATACATACAGGCATATCTAACTACCTCTCCATCACTATCTCTATTTAATGTATATGTATATCTCTATCTATTATATATGTACACACATATACAATACTAGATATATATATGTATACATATTTATACACATATGTAACTATATCTAGAATACATAGTATATGTGTATACTATATATAGAATATATATTATATATTAGATAGTTATGTACTATAATATATGTGAGATAGATATGCTTATATGTATGCAATTGAAAAATAAATTACATAATAACCAACTTTCATAACAAATATGTGTAGTCTAGAAAAAATTTTCCACATTAGCTACCTCTCTCTCCCTGTCTTTCTCTCTCTCTCTCTTTCTTTTCCTCTCTCCCCTCTTCCCTTCCCTTTACCTCTTCACCTTCCCTATGATTTGTGTGAAAATGTCAGGAGTAACTTTGTATAGACTTGAAGTCAAGAATAGAGGTAGAATGAAGCTCTCTGTACTGGAAACAGCTCTCAGACCTATGGTATTTCTACCATCCCTGGAAGAGCCTTGAGAGTTTTTTACTCTGTTCTCTTTTATCCTTGTGGCTGAATTTAGTCCTTATAACTTTTAGGCCCTTAAGTCAAGCATCCTAATTGTCTATCAGAACTCTTAAAAGTTATAATTTCTAACTGTTTTTCATTTGTAAGCGTGATTAGTGTGTTTGAGTACTTATTAAGATGTTGCATTAGTCCCATAATTATCCATGCAAAGAATTTGGAGTATTGATATATTTTTGGATTAAAATATCTTTAATGCATTGACATTTGTCTTAATTCTTTGTGCCAAATAAACACATTCCTTCTTCACATCCCTTTAAGAATAAAAATGAAATCTGAATATGTTTAATTGAGCCGTAAATTTTGTAAACTGTGATATCACAAAAAAAAAACAAAACATCAGTGTTATAAGAAAATGACTTAAAATGGCAAATATTTGGCACAGTGGATAGGGTACTGGGCCTAGAGTCAGGAAGCTCATCTTCCTAAATTGAAATCTGACCTCAGACACTTAATAGCTGTGTGACCCTGGGCAAGTCACTTAACTCTTTTGCCTCAGTTTCTTCATCTGTAAAATGAACTAGAGAAGGAAGTGGCAAACCAGCTCAGTGTGTTTGCCAAGAAAACCCCACATAAGATCAGTAAGAATTAAATGTGACTGAAAATGATTGAACTAATTTAAAGTTTCCGAAAAAATGTAAATAATGTCTTTCTAGGTTTTGTTTTTCAAAAGGGAAATACAAAGCAGTAAATATAGAAGAATATTAGCAGGAAACTAAAGTAATGTCATACAAAGTTTAATTGAAGAAATTGGGAGTATTTTCATTGGGAAATGAATGATGTAGGAGGTATACAGTTTAATTGCAAAGGTATAACATTTAAAAGCCATTAGACTTAGTCTGTATAGGGCCATGCAGAAGAGTTAGGGCCAAATGTCAGTCACAGGAAAATAAATTTTGGCTCAGGATGAATAAGAACTTCTTAATAATTTGAACTATATTACTTATTAAATAATGAGTTCCTTATCGGTAGAAGTGTCCAAATGCATCACAGGTGTTATCGAAGGGATTTCTACATAGGATATGAGGATAAACTAGATAAATCCTAAATTATTTCCCATATAAATCAATTATTTTAACCAAATAATTATTATTCCTATCATGTTTCAGGCATTGGGCTAGGCATTGTGGATACAAAGACAAAAAAGAAAAAAAAGGAAAGAAAAAGAATTAGTCCCTGCCTTCATGTACTTACTTGCTATTTGGGGAACAACACATACAAATATAAGTAAATACAAAATATTAGTAATAGAAGCAAGGTAAATTCACAGCTGGGTGTAAGGTAGCAGTCGACCTGAACTTTTGGGGTGGGGGAAGAGATTATAAGATAGTTTTGAGGCAGAATTTAATTCTAGCTATGGGGCACAATTTCCACAAGGATATGGGGATGAAAGATGGAATTCCATGTGTAAAGACAGTAAGAAGGTCATTTTGACTGTAATGTAGAGGAACATCATCAAAAGTCTCGAAAGGTAGCATTACACGTCTTTGTGAAAGGCTTTAAATGTGCAATCATGGGGAATCATTCACTTTCACTTCTTTTTTTTTTGGGGGGGGTGGCAGGGCAATTGGGGTTAAGTGACCTGCCCAAAGTCACAGGGCTAGTAAGTGTTAAGTGCCTGAGGCTGGATTTGAACTCAGATCCTTTTGACTCCTGGGCTGGTACTCTATTCACTGCTCCATCTAGCCACCCCAACCATGGGGAATCATTTGAACTCTCTGAACCTAAATTGACATGGTCAGACCTGTATTTCTGGAATATCACTTTGTCAGTTATGTTGAGGCAATTAGGCAACAAAATGGAGTGTTGTGCTTAGAGTCAGGAAGACCTGAGTTCAAATCCAGCCTCAGACACTTAATAGCTGTCTGACCCCAGATGAGTTGCTTACTCTTCTCCAGCCTCAGTTTCTTCATCTATGAAATTGGGATATTAAAAATAATGACCTCCAAAGATTTCCGTGAAGATACAATAAGATACTATTTGTTGAGTATTTTGCAAATCCTTAATCAGGGCAATAAGGGGGGTATGTTGTTTCTCTCATATCACTCCCCTCACTGGCAGTGGCCTATCCCTTAGTAGGTGGTTGCCTATCCCTCCGTAAGCCTTGGCCCAGTCCTTTCTAGGGTCATAAATATGACTCTAACAACACTTTTGCATAAGTGTATTATGGTGTAGGAATAATAATACAGAGTTATTTTGGAGATTAATTAGTTAACATTTGTCATATTCTCTGGTGATGAGGTGCTAAG
Source organism: Gymnobelideus leadbeateri (assembly GCA_011680675.1). Classification (NCBI taxonomy): domain Eukaryota; kingdom Metazoa; phylum Chordata; class Mammalia; order Diprotodontia; family Petauridae; genus Gymnobelideus; species Gymnobelideus leadbeateri. Next base: position 555,099 of record WOXC01010071.1, read on the forward strand.
TAAAATCAGCATTGAATACATTATATTGTATTGCATACTGCAAGTGTTCCAATTTAAAATAAAAATGTGGTCTTCAGTAGGAAGATATAATTATTAATGTTTTACACCAATTATAGGTTGTGGGTTTGATATGGAGTTTACACTTGAAATACAGACAGAACATCTGTCCTTTCCATACTTTTTAATTTTTCTTTTCCCTTCTTATTAAAGATTTGCCTGTTCTCTAGAAGGCCACTTTGATCAAATCCCCACTTTTTTATTTTAGAGTCTAATGACCTCATTAGTTTTCATAAGCTTACCCACATCCAGGCCAAACACACATTTTCTCAGCTGCTCCATGAACCAACTGATATATCACAAACTTAATTCTTTCCATGGATAGTATTATATTTGCCATTACTTGTAACCTTGGCTTTTTAAAAATTGCGAAGTTATATAATTTCTTCTGAGATGTTAAGTTATCACTAGATGGCTGGACTATAAGATTTATGCATTTATGATTTGAACAGAAAATTTTTCTAGGTATGAGTCATATATTATATATGCAATTTCAGCAAGTTATTGGTTAAAGCAGAAGTCAGAGATGACTCCTTATAGATTGTGAATCTGAGAAATTGGAAAGATAATGGTTCCTTCAACCACAATTTGGACTTTTGAAGGAAGGGAATGTTAACGGAGAAACTAATGAATTATTTTGATGGTTGTTGTGGGGAAATGTGGGGTGGGGGAACATTAAGTTTGAGTTGCTACCAGAATATACAATAATCCAGCATGTATCTGGTAATGTGGGAAAAGATTTCATAGAAGACCATGAGCTGGTATACAACTTTTCAAGTGAGCCCATTTCCAGTGGCTTACCATAGGTGAAGGATATCCCCCTCCTCCTTACACACACTTGTAATGCATGGCAGAGTAGCATTTCTAGGAATTGTTGACTACAGAAGCATCTAGCCATCTTCCAGAGTTTTACCTGAGGAGCTGGCATGTAAAATTAACTCTTCTGAGTAGAGCATAAAGGAGGCTTATATTGTGAGTGCTTGTGTTCTGTCTGTTTGCTACAAAAATTAAAAAGGCATGTGCCTTGTAGTCGTCAGATCTTCTCCCTCTTCAAGTAAGAAATTCAACTTTAAAAAAGTGAACAAAATATTCTCAGTAACTTCACTGAGTAATACACATGTGTGTTTCTTCTTGGTTATCAGTTCAATACTGTTTAGTGTTGTATGTATGGATGAATGTTTTTTGGTACCAACATGAATAAACAGTACACAGCTTCCCTTCTTGAATCATCCTTGGCAGAACAATGAACACCCCAGGCAAAAGATTTTAGCCCTCAATCACACACACACACACACACACACACACACACACACACACACACACACTTTATACTAAAGGTTCAAAGGAGATGACCAGATCATTATATCTTTTTTTTTCTTTCCTTTTCAATATCATACAGAATTTGAGCTAAGCCCTAAAGGGTAAAACTGGTCAAAGGGAAAGTTACTGTACTCCTTATAATATTTTTAATTCATCCTTCCAGAACCAGGAACTTAATTGAATTTCACAACAAAACACTGGTCTTTGGTGATTTCCACTTTGCCTTTTCTGACATAGATGATTCAGATAATTTCCTGGATGCTCATGTAAATTTCATGCAAATGACTGAATTTCCTCTGTTGAAGCAGCTAAACTCAGGATAAAAACCCAAGCACTGGTATCATTAACCACTCAATTCTCTAGCCTGTTTCTAGGAATGTCAGCTACATTAATCAATAAGCATTTGTTAAATCCCTACTATGTGCCTGACCCTGTGCTAGATATAGGGGACACAAAAACAATAAATGAAATAGTCATTTCCTTAAAGAAGTTTACATTATTTCGAGGGAGAAAGCATGTACATTCAGAAGCATGTAAACAATACATAGAAAATAAAAATAAACCTTTTTTTGGTGGAGAGGGGATACTAGTAGGTGGAGGATCAAGAAAGGCTTAATGTAAAGTTTGTCTCTCCAGCAGAACTTTGCAGGAAATTGTAAGAAGTAAACACATTAAGGGAGAATATCCTAGGTATGGGGACAGTTAATGCAAAGAAACAGAAATAGGAAATGAAGTAGTATGTGAGATTCAGTAAGGAAGTCAGTTTTGCCTGTCCATAAAATGTGGAAGAAGATTAAGGTATAAAGGAAGTTAGGTAGTTTGGGGTCACATCAAGAACAAAGGGACTGAGAATAGTACTGAGATTACAAACTTGCATTGTGCTAGAAAGATGTTGGGGCCCTTGAGAGAAAAATGAGGTTTAGAAAAGGGGTTGCTTTGAAGGAAAAAATGATGAACTTTGTTTTGGGTGAGTTGTTTAAGATACATATAGGAGACAGAACCCAAAAAATGACACAGAGAAGCTAACCTCCCACAGAGGACAGCCTGGGAAGCCAACAGGAATTTGCCAGCACAGCAATCTGGAAGCTGAGCCCAGCATTAGCCAGAGGTTTTAGCCCCATGGGGTGGCAGACCAACCACCAGCTAGAGGGACTCCATATCACCAGCAGCTGTGGCAGTTTCCAGAATTATAAACACATAGATGCTAAGGACAAAGTAAGAGGTCAGTGTAGTGTGGACTTTGGGATCCAGTGTTTGGGAGTGTGCTTGGCCTTTGCCCTGGGGTGAGAAGCCACTGAGGAGCCCTGGCTTTGCAGCCATCACTGCATGGCAGCTTCAGCTCCTTGCCTGCAGACTGTGGGGGTGGGGGGCAAGCAACTGGTATTGATCTTCCTTTAATTTCCTTGGATCTGGATTGCAGTCTAGGATGGAGGTCCTGGGGTGTGTGACCAGCTTGCCAGAGCATGGGGAGGCTTCAGAGAGGGCACCCAACTGATACCTCCAGCAGCTGAGAAAACCCCAGCATTTGGTACACAGCTCCCCCATCTGGTGACAGAGTCCTACTGTGGCAAGAAGCCCAGGGTTCAAGTTATTGAGTGGCAACATGAACAGACAGTGGAAGAAAAATAAACAGAGCAACCCAACTTTACACTCCTATTTTGGCAACAAAAGGGATCAAAGCATGGAACAGGAGGAAGACAGTGAAGTCAGAACTCCTGCACCAAAAGCTTCAAAGAAAAATACAAGCTGGTTACAGAGGATCTTCAGAAGCAAAAAAGAGAAGTGGTGGGAAAATTGTTTTCTTGTTGTTGTTTTTTTTGGAGGGCAATTGGGGTTAAGTAACTTGCCCAAGGTCACATGGCTAGGTTTTTGTTTCTGTGGATTAAGTGTCTGAGGCTGGATCCAAACCCAGGTCCTTCTGACTCCAGGGCCGGCACTCTACTCACTGCGCCACCTAGCCGCTCCTTGGAGGGAAAATTGGGAAGAGAAATGAGAATGATGCCAGAAAATTGTGAAATGAGAGTCAACAACTTGACTGAGGAAAATAACACATTAAAAAAGAGACTAACTCAAAAGGCAAAAGAGGCTCAAAAAGGCAATGAGGAGAAGAAGGCCTTAAAAAGCCGAATTTGCCAGATGGAAAAAGAATCTCAAAAGCTCACTGAAGAAAGTCATTCCTTAGAATTAGATTGGAGTAAATGGAAGCTAGTGACGTTATGAGAAATCAAGATGCTGTTACAGAGATCCAAACAAATGAAAGAATAGAAGGCAATGTGGAATATCTCATTGGAAAAACCACTGACCTGGAAAATAGATCTTGGAGAGATAATTTAAAAATTATTGGTCTACCTGAAAGCCACTATCAAAGAAAGAACCTAAAAATCATCCTTCAAGAATTTCTCAAGGAAAATTGCCCTGATATTTTAAAACCAGAGGGCAAAATAGAGGTTGAAAGAATCCACCAGTCACCTCCTGAAAAAGATCCCCAAAAAGAAAACTCCTAGGAATATTACAGCCTTGTTCTCAAATTCCCAGATGAAGGAGAGAATATTATGAGCAGCCAGGAAGAAACAATTAGAATATTGTGGAAACATGATGAGGATAACACAGGATCTGGCAGCTTCTACACTGAGGGACTGAACATCTTGGAATATGATATTCTAGAGATCAAAAGAGCTAGGATTAAAACCAAGAATCACCTACTCAGCAAACTTAGTATCATGTTTCAGGGAAAATATGATCACTCAGTGGAATAGAGAACTTTCCACCATTCTTGATGAAAAAGCCAGAATTGAATGGAAAATTTGACATTCAGATACAAGAAGCAAGAACAATAAGGAGGTAAACAGGAAAAAGAAATCATAAGGAAATTATCAAAGCTGAACTATTTACTTTCCTACATGGAAAAACAATAATTGTAACTTATGAAACTTTTTCTCAGTATGAAAATAGTTGAAGTGAATATGAATATATATGTCTATATAGGAGGGTATATGGGCATATGAATACATATGTGAATGTGTGTATATATGTTTACAGGTATACATAAATAGAGGTCACAGGACCAATTTAATAAGGAGGGATGATACTTAAAAGGTGAAATTGAGGGGTGAGAGAGAAAAATAATGTGAGGAGATGGGAAGAGACAAAATGGGGTAAACTATCTCTTATAGAAAAGACAAGGGAAAATGGTTATAATGGAGGGGTAGAACAGGAAAGAAAAAGGGAATGGGTAAACCTTATGATCATTGAATTTGGCTCAGGAAGGGAATGACATACATACTAAATAGGGTATCTCAGCCTACAAGAGAGTAGGGGGAAGGGGATTAAATGGGGGATAATGGAAGGAAGGGCAGGCTTGTGGGGAGGGAAGTTTTACGCGGTGACTTTTGAAAAGGGGCAGGAACAAAATAGAGAATAGAACAAGTGGGAAGTGGGATAGGAGGGAGGGAAATATAGTCAGTCTTTTACAATATATCTACTATGGTAATGTTTTCCATAGCTACACATGTACAATATATACTGAATTGCTTATCTTCCCAGTAAGGGTGGATGAAAAGGGAGGAAGGGAATGAACCTGGAATTCAAAGTTTTAAAATCAAATGTTTAATAAATGTGTGTATATATATATATGTATATATATATATATATATATATATATTCACAGACACATACACACACACATATATATTATATATGTATATATGGTACATAATAGTATATATACTATATATGTATATATATATACATGATAGTATATATACTATATATGTAAAGATACATAATAGTATATATACTATATATGTAAATATATATATATATATATTATTAATACTACTTTACTTATAATTGGGAAATAAGATATACAGGCACTAGGGCATAGAGATCCACAATGACCTACTAGAAAAGTCTAAGGGTCTATGAGAGAAGATTTTGGAGATTGCAGATTGGAGCAGGGAATATCCTGTGGGACTGCTATTTTGGGGTGGTGGGTAGGGGAAAAATGGGGAGAAAATTTGTAACTCAAAATTTGGCCGAAATGAAGTAAACCAGAAATTAGTAAAGCATTTAAAAAAGGATACATATAGGATAGGTAGTATAGAATATCTAGAGCTTTAATTCATCCTGACAAAATTTCCCTAAGCCTTAGTCATATTTATATTGACATCCTTGTCTCTCCTCTATGATGTCATTACTTTCTACTGTGCCCCATAAAAACTCAGAGGTTTTGGTATCTGTTTTCAAAGATAAAATCCGAAGTAAATATATTTTTTTATTAAATCAAAAGGTGAAATAAAGCAGAGAAAATGTTTACTTTGTGTAAACTTTTTTTTCCAGATGTTCTAGCATGATAAAGGGGGACATGATACATCTTGAAGGATTTCTTCTCTGATTTCTTCCCTTTACCCAGATAATAAGTAAATTCCTGATGGACACTAGCCATTACATTATCACCAACCCACTTTGTTAGCTTCAGCAAGATATATATATATACACACACACATATACACACACACACACACATATATATATACACATATGCACACACACACACACACACACATATATATACACACACACATATATACACACACACACATATATATATATACACATATGCACACACACACACACACACACACACACATATATATATACACACACACATATATACACACACACACACACATATATATACACATATGCACACACACACACACACACACACACACACACACACACACACACACATATATATATATATATACCTGTTGCTCCGGAAGGGTGATGTGGCTGGGGGTACCAGAGCTCTCACTATGTCTGCCATTTTCAACTTTCAGAGCCTACTGACAGTAATCTTGCTGATTATATGTACCTGTGCGTATATCTGATCCTTGACTCCTAGCGTCTTGGACAAAAATAAATCTGGACTGTTGGGTATTTTTTGGAAGTGTGCCAGAATCGGTGAACGAAAGAGTCCCTATGTAGCAGTATGCTGTATAGTAATGGCTTTCAGCATCTTGTTCATCCAGTAGCTGGAAAATGCCAGAATTTAATTGGTGTCAGATGTCTATAGATAAAGGACTTGCCTACAGAAAACAATGGGAAGAGTGATTACTTTCAGCTGTGTACCTTGACTGAAAGACTCTTGGCTGCTGTTCTCAGTTATATGTTAATGGACCAAGGTTCTTCTCTATAAATAACTTAGATGCAACTGTTAATGCCAGAATGGATTGATATCTGCTTAATGAGCGACCTTATTTATAATTCTGCCACTACAATGGCATTCTGTAAATGTCATTCTTTCATGTCACCTGTTGATCTACAGGAGGTATTTCTGTTGCGTACAGTAGAAAGCAATCTTGGTAAATGATTGCTCAAGTTCCTTTCTATATGATTCAGGGGGAAATTATATCCTTATATGAGAACATTTCTATAATGAACATATTTTTGAGAAAAATGGTTGGATATTACACAAGGATTCCTAAAAATTGCATTTGTATCTAATAATGGTTTAAGCATATTTTCCCTGGCCAACTCAATTTGTACTGAGTTTTATCTGTAGCTTGCTATATTTTCCAGCTTTATGAAGTTAGTCTATATAGTACACATACAGAAAAATTACTAAGATTGTATGTAAAAGTGTTACAAGAACAGTATTGTTTTCAGATCCCATTACAAAAAACCATGAATTCTTATTGATTTTCTCAGTTAAAGCAAAGAACTATAAAGAAAGTTTACTAGGGCGTTTCCCTTTGAAATCTAGATCTACATATGTCTTAAGCTTCTATTCAAATACCTGCTGCTAAACAAAAAACATTTTAAAGATGAAGTGAACTAATTAGAACAATTCTGAAATGATGGTTCCTATGTTTCGTTGATTTGGATCTCAAGTCTTTAATAAATGAAACAGTTATTTTCATTGCCAGAAATTTAAACTGTTTTTTTTAACAAGACCTTGAAAATACATTAATTGACCTATACAAATGTTTGTTTTTTTGTTGATTTTTGTTTTTGTTTTGACAGCTTGATCTGGTGTCTTTTAGATGTCTTAAGATATGTAACTGGTATATGCAGGTATTGAGCTGTATCAGATCCACTAATTTAGTTGTCTCTATTCTTAAAAAAAATATTTGATACAGATCAACCTCAGATTGAACAAAAAAGAATAACATCAGTAACTTCTAAAACTCTTAAAATTATAAAAGTGCAATTTATGTACTACTCAAGAATATGTATGTACTATTTTTATGAGTCTTTAAGGAAAAAGCAGAAAAGGTAATTTTCATGATGGGGCACACTTAATTTCTTTGTTTCAGCTGAAATTCAGTGAGTTTCAAAGTAGAGTTCAAAATGTGAAATATTTAATTATTTTAAGTGGGTTCCCTGTGTTGGCAGGTTGTAGACCAACTTAATAAAATTCTTGCTCAAATATAGTTGTGAACATATGTATAAATGTATTCATTGGGCATTAATTAGTTTCCATTGTTTGAGACCTTTGTTGCCCAGTTGTTTGGTCTAGATCTTACTGTTTGTCAAATGAAATAATAAATCTCAAATCTGAGAAGGGCCGTAGAAAGCATTTAAAGTACATCCTTTCTTAATTTTACTTTGAAAATTGTGTCAGAATACTTCTACTAAATTAAAAATTGTCCTCTGAAGAAAATTTTAGTCACACTTTTCAGCCATTCTACTCAACAAAAGGTGAAAAAACTTGTATGGTTTTTATATATATCCAGAAAAGGTCTGAAAAGTTATCATTTATAGAACATTATTTTCTTTTGTTTTCCATTTTTAAAGTTAATTTTCAAGAGGGAAGAAAGTCATGGAAATAAAATCTTTTTTTTTTTTTTAAAGCAATTGGGGTTAAGTAACTTGCTCAAGGTTACATGGCTAGTCATTATTTATGCGTGGGTCCTCATTTTCTGAGGCCGGATCTGATCTCGGGTCATCCCAACTCCGAGGCCGGCGCTCTTACTCACTGTGCCACCTAGCCGCCCCTTTAGGGCAATTGGGGTTAAGTAACTTGCCCAAGGTTACACGGCTAGGTTTTTGTTTGTGTGGATTAAGTGTGGGAGGCCGGCTCCAAACTCAGGTCCTTCTGACTCCAGGGCCGGCGCTCTATTCACTGCGCCACCTAGCCACCCCGAAATAAAATCTTTTATAAAAACTTAAAAATATATATATATATATATATATATATATATATATATATGCCCCTTCATTTTTAGGTCAACTAAAGTCATGCAGACTAAATCTAATCTTTCTTTTGAAAATAACCTTTTAAATATGTGAAAGTCACAATCCTTTCCCTTCTATACGTGAAATCTTCTCTTCCCCCATCCTTAAACATCAAAATTCCTTCAAGTAATTCAATTCAATAAGCAAATGCTTACAAAACCTTTATTATGAATATTCTTGCTCTGTTGCCTCTTTATGTTATGTAGGTTATCTTGGATTCTTGAATACTAAGCAAAAAGTTCATAAGCTCTGACAGGTTCTGCCACTCAAAAAATGTTTTCAACATAGCCCAGTCACAACAGAGTTTCTTTTCCAATGTCCAACCTAATTAACTATAGAAAAACACATCAACACATAGCTAGTTGATTGGTGATTATTATCACTTTTTTGGCCATGGTAATCCATGAAATAAATGATTTTTTTAAAAAAAAATTCAGTTATGCAGAATGATTCTCTAGTGACAATGGCAGAGTGGGTGGAAATGGATGGAAGGTATTATGAATCCCACTTTTTAAATCATTAACAAACTGTAATTGACTATTGACTATTTAGCTATGCGAAGTCCTTGTCCAATGACTAATGAATGACTTTATTGCTAGAGGAATTGAGTTATGTCAATCTTGACATTCTTTCTATAGATGAAAACCAAAGAAAGGAAGAAGCTGCATCTGATTCCTTTCGGATCATCATCCCTTTTGGATGACTGGAATACTCCTTGAGAGACAAAGAAAGGAATTTTTATTAGTTTTTATCATATACCCAAAGGCCACAATTAATATTATTTAATACTAAATATATTTTTCTTCAGATAATTCACAACTAATTACAAGTATTTCCAAAATTACCACCATGAAAATAATTGCAGCTTACTCATAAATAGTGGTTTCTGAGGGTGAAGTAGGTAAAAAAAATCCTACTTACAATTTGATAATACCCACTAATTTCAATCAACAAATCCTATGATGTATGACATCTTTAATTCAGAGGAAATAAATGGTTCAGATGGATAAAAATAAATAGAAAGGTTTGGTTCAGCAGGAAGGACTGAGAAAGGGTAAATCTGAAGATTATGCAGAAACTTCATTCCTTCATATCAGAAACACTCTCTTTGAGAAAAAGAATCAGTAGGTGACAGACATGGTGAGCACTAAATAATAGTTTAAAGGATGAAATAGATTGTACTTTTTTTAAAGCAATTGGGGTTAAGTAACTTGCTCAAGGTTACACGGCTAGTCATTATTTATGTGTGGGTGCTCATTTTTTGAGGCTGGATTCGATCCCGGGTCATCCCAACTTCGAGGCCAGGGCTCTTACTCACTGCGCCACCTAGCCACCCCTAAATAGATTGTATTTTAACAGAGTGGGGAAAATATTTTATTGACATGAGACTTCTCCCTGAGTCTGATTATTGTTTATCAAGTATGTGCTTTGTGTCAGGCACTGTGCTAAGTTTAGGGAATAGAAAAAAAGATAAAAGACAATTCCTACTCTTAAAGAGCTTACAATATTATGGGGAGACAAAATGCAACCAAGTACCTATAAACAAGCTATGTATCAGAAGGTAGAGAGAAGGTAGGCACTATACCAGAGAAATGCTAAAAGACTTCTTGTAGAAAAGTATGACTTTAGCTGAGACTTGAAGAAATGAGGGAAACTAAGTCAGAGATAAAGAGGGAGAAAGTTACAGGCATGGGTCAAGTGAAAAACCTGGTCAGGAGATGGTGTTTCATTCAAGAAATAGCAAGAAAGTCAATATCATTGATAACTGTAGTAGGTTAGTTGAAGGATATGGTGCCAGTGCAATATTTGCTGCACCAACAGTGATTATCAAAATTCCCATATAGTTCTTGATCACAATATATAACAGACTCTCCATATATAGGTCAGAAACAAAACATTTATTTAGACACAAGAAAACCAAATCCCTGATTCCATCATAGTAGCAAAGAAGCTATTAAACCATAACATCACAGAGAGCCACAGCATTCTTTAGCCTTTCCACAAAGCAATATAAGATCAATATTTACTCATACACCTCTCTGTTTCCTTGCCTGAGCTCCTCTCTCTCCCACCATCTCTCTAGCTCTGACTCCTAGCTTCTTGTGGGTTCTACTTCACTCTTTAGCAAACTCCTCCCAAAACAACCTCCATTTGACTACATTCAGCCTATTAGGGAATAGATTTTACTTTCAAAGTAGGAAAGGTCTTCAAATTCCCCTCTAGGCCTTTAAGAGGCAAGGGAGGTCTTCAAATTCCCATTCCCATCAAAAAGGGGTGTTTTATATGGAATCACAATATTGGAGTTCAAATTCTTGGTCTGCCACTAATTTGCTATATGACTTTGGGAAAGTCAGTTAACTTTTTTAGCCTCAAGTCTCTCATTTATAAAGTAAGGGTATTGAACTAGATGACTTCTACTGTCTCTTCCAGCTCTAAATCTGTGTTCCTATGATCCTTCTCTCTTGGCCTTCAAGGAATTTAACATCTAATAGTAAGGTCATGTGTTATTCTCACATTGGAGTTTACTGTCCAATTGTGATGATAGCACATGTACAAATTAAGTATCATAATCATTTTATGAGGGAAAATTCTAAATTCATGTGATCAAACTTCAACATTAACAAAGGATTCCTTTAAGTCCTATCTAATTGACTTTCTCTCAGCATCTATGAAAAAATATTTGGAGAGAAGTAAGTTACAAGAAGACTGGGAAGGCAAAAATTGACCAGGTTATGAAGTGTCAGGGTAGAAAGAGAGAGGGGAGAGAAAGGTTTAGAGAAAGACCTGTACAAAAGTTTGTAAGTAGAGATCACTTTCAGCTGATAGGGTCACCGAAGGATTTGTAGTAGAAGGCATCAGGATGGGTCTTGACAAAAAGAGAGGGATTTCAAGAGTTAGAAAAGTAGTAATATCTGAATGTCATGGTTTTGAGTTTATTTAACATTAGGTTACTTTCCTTAATATGAACCAATATGTACTGCAACTGCTATAAAAGTTAATGTAACTGGAGGATGAATTAGTATAAATATGGCACTAAAAGTCAAGGAGGTAGTAATTTCACTGTATTTGGGACTGGACTGTCTATACCAGGTATGTCAAATTTGTTTTGGGGCACCACACTATTCGTAGGGACAATGAAAAAAAAAACCAGTGTATTTTCAGAGATGAACATCTAATATGCTTAATAGATTTTTAACTTTAAACATTTAATTGTATTGTAATTTTTTGAAAATTAGAAATATCTATTTGAGATGTATGGTAACTCTATACTAATTGGGCTTGTTTACTAAATAAAACACTCCTCTCTCTGACTATGCCAGATAGCAGTGTTATTTCATTTTGCATATATAATTGGTGTTTTATTGATTTTTAAAGTTTTATACTTAGGTTTGAATCTTAAGTGTAGGAAAGCACATTATTATGTGGAAGGAAATGATCACTTATTATTCCTAAGGAGAAATCTCCCTGCCATTAACCATCAATCAGAACATGAAGCTAATGCTCTATGTAAATAGGCTGATTTGGGAAACAAATGAGCCGATTAACTGAATAAGACTATCTTTAGTAATAATTAATATAGTACTTAATAAGAATATGTGAAGTTTAGAAAATAAACACATTGGATACGAAGGATGCCATGGAAACTGTAATCTTATTAGAAACATACTCACTGTTTAAAGGTGCAGCATCCTATAATGTCATGTAGGAGACTGATTACACTACTCTGCTTAGACACAGGAGGTAGAACTAGAAATGAATAGGTGAAAATTACAGAGAGGAAGATTTTGTTTTGTTTTGTTTTGTTTTCATGCAGCAGAAAGAACTTCCTAATATCAATAGATGTTCAAAAAAGGGGCAGCCTACCTTGTGAGGCAGTGAGTGCATGGTTCATGCAAATAATTAGAGAAGGGATAGTTAGTTGTCAGTGGACACAGAATCATAGAATTTAAAACAGGAAAAAACTGTCAAGAATTAAAGGTACAACCCCCAGACTTTATAACTGAGAAAATCAAGACCCCAGAAAAGAAAAAAAATTACTTGCCCAAGGTCATACAGGTAATAAGTATCTGAACTGGGATTTTAATTCAGATCAATTAGATGTTGAAGAGAGGATTCTAGCTTTATGGGAGATTGGAGAACTAAGCATTAGTCACTTCTAGCTCTAGACTTCTATGATGCTATCATCCTGATAGTAACTAAATAGTTATTATCTGTGAATGACTCTTGGATGTCTTCAAGAGATACCCCTCACTTAATTCAGGAATCACTACAAAATGAATTTCTCTTCTGAAAATTTTCCTTCTTTATTTTTCGATCCCCCTTTTAGTTAAGTGAACATTTCCCACTATGCTTGTGACAGAAATAGGAACTGACATAATTGATCCCCTGACAACAGTCTTCCTCAGGCCTGAATTACTTCTTTTGACTTTACTTAAAGGGGAAAAGTAAAGTATAATGAAGAAACTTCCTAAGACCTTTATGTTTCTTTTTGGTTTAATTTCTACCCACTGGAATTCCATACATTTCATATGCTTCCTGAGGTTGTTTGTGTTATCAATGGTCATTTTAAAAGTACAAACCAACAAAACAGAGAGTGGTGTTTCTGGCCTAGAGACCCATACAGCACAAAGCAAAAAAATCCTCAGAGAAAAAGGAAGGGACCTATGATGATTCGGTGAATTTTGGTGAGAAAAGATGCATTTTCTAATGACATTCTGCTTCAGTGTGCACCACTATCTTTGACTCTCATTAAAAAAAAAAAAAAACTTTCTTGGATATTATTTTGCTGCTTTATTTTTTAAAAATCATTGTAATTTCAATATCCCTTTCTTCTCCCCTCATTGAGCCAAGCCCAATAATAAACATTTCACAAGAACCGGAAAAAGAAGATGTTTAGCAAAAGCAAACCACATATAAACTGTCTAAGAAAATATGCAATATTTCACAACCTTAGTTACCCACCTCTTCAGAGTAGAGAGGGGGTGCATTTTTAAATTTCTCTATTTTTTTGGCATTTTCAGATTAGTCACATTGTGAAGAAGAATTAGAACCAGTGGGAGAAACAATGAAGAAGAAGAAGAAGAAGAAGAAGAAGAAGAAGAAGAAGAAGAAGAAGAAGAAGAAGAAGAAGAAGAAAGAAGAAGAAGAAGAAGAAGAAGAAGAAGAAGAAGAAGAAGAAGAAGAAGAGACAGAAAGACACAGAGAGAGTGAGCAAACAATATGCTTTGAAATGCATTCAGCCTCCATAATTCTTTTTCTGGATATGGATAACATTTTCCATCATTAGTCTTTTTAGTTGTCTAATATAATTGTATTGCTTAAAAGAGCTAAATCTATCAAAGTTAGTTATCACGCGATGTTGCTGTTACTATGTAAAATGTTCTCCTGGTTCTCCTCACATTACTCAGGATTATTTCATGTAAGTCTTTCCAAGTTTTTCTGAAGTCTGTCTGTTCATCATTATTATATTCCATTATATTCACACACCACAATTTGTTCAGTCATGCTACAATTCATGGACATTCCCTCAATTTCCTATTCTTGGTCACCACAAGAAGCTGCTATAAATATTTTTGTACATGTGGGTAATTTTCCCATTTTTATAATGTCTTTAGGATATAGACTTAGAAGTGTTATTACTGGGCCAATTAATTTTTCTTGGATCCAGATTGGTATGATACCCTTTGAACAAGAAGTCAATACAATTGACTCTAGATCAGTGACAGGAATTGCTCACCTTTTGAAAATATGAGAAGCTATAAAATATACGGAATCTCTAGCTATTTAATCTATTATTTTCTAAATTTTCTACCATACCAAAACATTGTCCTATTAGTAATACAATAATGAATCTGGGGGGCAGAGCCAAGATGGCAGAGTAGAAACAGCATTTCCAATGTGCTCTGCCCCACACAAATATCAAACAATGTGAAAGGGGACTCCGAACAACTTCTGGAGCCCCAGCACCCACAGAACGGCACAGAGAAGCTAACCTCCTGCTGAGGACAGCCCAGAAGCCCTGAAGGTAGCAGCCAGCACAGCACTCTGAGAGCAGTCAGCACAGCACCCTGGGAACAGACAGCACAGCGCGCAGAGCCGAGCCCAGGTCCGCTGTTTTATCCCCAGGGTGGCCGGGCCTTCAGCCGGCTGGAGAGACCCCAGAACACCAGCATTGGTGGCGATTCCAGAATTATCAGCACAGATATGCCTAGGACGAAGTGAGAGGTTAGTGCCCTATGGACGTTGGGACCAGTATTTAGGGAACGTGCGACTGCCTCCCCTGGGGGCCAAAAGCTGCTGAAGAAACAGCAGCACAGAAGCCATTTTTCAGCGTCAGTAGTGGCTCTAGCTCCTGGTCTGCAAATTGTAGGGAGATCCAGCAATCAGTCTGGGGGTTTATCGCTCTTGCTTTAAACTGCCTGGATCTGGATTGTGGTCTGGGGGGGGGGGAGTTTGGGGTGGGTTTCCAACTTGCCAGAGTGGGTGGAGACTTTACAGGGGCCACACAGCTGGTGGAAGTTGTGAAGACCCCACGTTTGGGCAGAAGCTCCCCTGTCTGGTGGCAGAGTCCTACTGTGGCAACAAGCCCCCAAATCAAGTAATTAAGTGGCAACATGCCTAGGCAAATGAAACAAAATAAACAGAAAAGTTCAACATTGGACTCCTATTTTAGGGGCAAAGAGGCTCAAAGCATGGAGGAGGACTGTGAGGTCAGAACTCCTGCACGAATAGCCCCAAATGAAAATACAAGCTGGCAACAGGTCATAGAGGACCTAAAGATGCAGATAAGAGAAGTGGGGGGAAATTTGGGAAGAGAAATGAAAAAAGATGCAAGAAAAGTATGAAATGACAGTCAACAGCCTGAGGAAAATAACACCTTAAAAAAAGACTAACTCAAATGTCAAAAGAGGCTCAGAAAGGTAATGAGGAGAAGAATGCCTTAAAAAGTCGAATTTGCCAGATGGAAAAAGAATCTCAAAAGTTCACTGAGGAGATTCATTCCTTCAGAGTTAGACTGGAGCAAATGGAAGCTAATGACTTTATGAGAAATCAAGTTGCTGTTAAGCAGATCCAAACAAATGAAAGATTAGAAGGCAATGTGAAATATCCCATGGGAAAAACCATTGGCCTGGAAAACAGATCCAGGAGAGACAATTTAAAAATTATTGGACTACCTGAAAGCCATGATCAAAGAAAGAACCTAGAAACCATCCTTCAAGAAATTCTCAAGGAAAATTGCCCTGATGTTTTAGACCCAGAGGGCAAAATAGAGGTTGAAAGAATCCACAGATCACCTCCTGAAAAAGATCCCAAAAAGAAAACTCCCAGGAATATTATAGCCAGGTTCCAGAATCCCCAGATCAAGGAGAAAATACTACAAGCAGCCAGGAAGAAACAATTTCAATATTGTGGAAATACAATCAGAATAGCCCAGGACCTGGCAGCTTCTACACTGTGGGATTGAAGAGCGTGGAACATGATATTCCAGAGGGCAAAAGAGCTGGGATTGAAGCCAAGGGTCACCTACCCAGCAAAACTGAGTGTCTTGTTTCAGGGGAAAATATGGTCATTCAGTGGAATAGAGGAGTTTCAAGCATTCTTGATGAAAAAACCAGAGTTGAATAGAAAAGTTGATATTCAGACACAAGAAGCAAGAGATGCTTGAGAAGGTAATCAAGGAAAAGAAATCAAAAGGAACTTATCAAGGTTGGACTATTTACATTCCTACATGGAAAAACAATAACTGTGTTTGATGAAACCTTTATCATTATGAAAATAATCGAAGAAGGGTACCTGGCATATGTTCACAGGTATACATGGATAGAGGGCACAGGTTGAATTTGATGGGAAGGGATGCTTCTTTTTTTTGGAGGGCAATTGGGTTTGGGTGACTTGCCCGGGGTCACATGGCTGGGTTTTTGTTTGTGTCTTGGGTGTCTGGGGCCGGATCTGAGCTCGGGTCCTTATGGCTCTGGGGCTGGTGCTCTGCTCGCTGTGCCACCTAGCTGCCCCAAGGAAGGGATGATTCTTAAGGGGTGAAGTCAAGAGGTGAGAGAGGAAAGTGACAAGAGGAGATGGAGAGAGAGAAGGTAGGGTAAAGTATCTCATGTAGAAGAGGCAAGGGGAAGTAGTTGCAGAGGAGGGGAAGAACAGGAAGGCAAAAAGGCAAAAGCATATTCTCATTGAAGTTGGCTCAAGGAGAGAATCACATATATACTAAATGGAATATCTTACCCTCATTCACTCTCCTGAGTAGGGGAAAGGGGGATGAGAGGGGGGATGATGGAGGGGACAACATTCTGGGGGGAGGGGAGGTTGGAAGTACCCACTATTAAAGAGGGACAGGATCAAAGTAGGGAATGGACCAGGTGGGAGGTGAGACGGGTGGGAGGGAAATATAAGCAGTCTTTTACAATATACCTACTATGGTAATGTTTTGCATAGCTATACATGTACAACATATACTGAATTGCTTATCTTCTGAGAGGGAGTGTGTGAAAAGGGAGGAAGGGAATGGATATGAAAATCGAAGTTTTAAAATTAAATGTTTCATAAGATGTCCAGGCATTGGGGCTCAGAGATTCACCTTGCCCTAATGGCAAAGTCGAAGGGGATATGGGAGAAGATATGGGAGAGAGCAGATTGGATGATGGGATATCTAGTGAGACTTCTATTCTGCGGTGGTGGGTAGGGAAAAATGGGGGAAAAATGTAACTCATAATCTGGTGGAAATGAATGATGTAAACCAGAAGTTAATAAAGCATTTGTTTAATTAAAAAAAGAAAAAAATAATGAATCTGAATCAGGGAAAACACATTACAAAATGAATGTTGATCAGGTTTTCAAACATATTTTTCTAGTATACCATTAAATGCTCTCAAGTTTACTGTCCTACAAATTCAAACTCTTTTTTAAAAATGTACATTGAATTTTAATTTCCTAGACCAAAAATAGTAATATTCATGTCATATCGGCGGCAATGGAAATGATTAGTGAAAAATGGAAACCAAAGATAAACAAGTATTTGAGAACACTGATACCTACATATCCCTACTATGAGTTCAAGTCTTTAGCATGGGTGAAATTTTGTATTTCATGGTATTGACATGACTTATGGATATGATTATTGAACCTTTATTAATGAGTTAAGAAGTCATGGAGAAGAATTTTGCAACTATAGGAAGAGATACAAGTAAATATTTTTGGATAGTGTGAGATGGTATTTTTTTCTGAGTTTCACCCATAGTGCATGACTGATTATTAATTAAATCTTTAGTACATTATTAAAGCATTTGTAAGCACTTATCAAGGACAGCAATGATTTGTAAAAGCTAGCATAATTTCATTAGAAATAAGCCATGCCAGACTAAACATGTTTCCTTTTTTGACAGGGTTATGAGATTGATAGATCAGGGCAGTGCTATCAATAGAATAGAGCTTGATTGCAGTGAAGAACTTGACACATTCTTTCACAGTAGCCTTGTGGATAAATTAAGAGATATGTATCACCACAGGTTCATTTTAAAATATTTTGATCACTGACCCTAAAGAATATTGATTCATTGATTAATGCCAACATGAAAAGGGTAGTTGTAGTAGATTGTCCCAAGGGCCTATCCCATGCTTACAAAGTTTTAAAGAATTAGAATTGAGGGGGGTGGAGTGAAGATGGCAGAGTAGAAATAGCACTTCTGCGGTGCTCTGGCCAATAACACTCCAAATTTATGTAAAAGGGGTCTCTGAACAACCTCTGGAGCTACAGAACCCAAAAAATAACACAGAGATGCTAAACCCCTGCTGAGGACAGCCCAGCAGCCCAGCATGGAGCAGCTAGTGCAGTGCTCTGGGAGCCGAGCCCAGGCCCACATGAGTCTGAGGTTTTGGCTCCAGGGTGGCCAGACCAGCCACCTGCTGGAGGGACTCCACAACACCAACAGCTGTGGCATTTCCAGAATTACCAACACATAGATGCCTAGGACAAAGTGAGAGGTCAGTGTCCTATGGGCTTTGGGAGTGGTTGGGAGAGTACATAGGCCTCTTTCCCTGGGGTCAAGAAGCCACTGATTAGCCACTCCCTAGCTGCCATGTTGCAGCTTCAGCTCCTGGCCTGCTAACTGTAGGAGTATCTGGAGATCAGTCTGGGGGGTAAGCACTCTTGCTTTAACCTTCCTGGATCTGGATTGCAGTGTGGGGTGGAGGTCTTGGGGTGTGTGACCAGCTTGCCAGAGTGTATGGAGGCTTCAGAGAGTCCACCCAACTGCTACCTCCAGTGTTACCAACTAAATCCCAGCTTTTGGCACAGAAGCTCCCCTGACTGGTGGCAGAGTCCTACTGTGGCAACAAGCCCAAAAGTCAAGTAATTGAGTGGCAACATGCCTAGGCAAAGGAAACAAAATAAACAGAAAAGTTCAACAGTAGACTCCTATTTTGGGGCAAAGAGGATAGAAGCATGGAACAGGAGGAAGACTGGGAGGTCAGGACTCCTGCACCAAAAGCCCAAAATGAAAATAAAAGCTGGTTACAGGCCATAGAGTACCTTAAGAAGAAGATAAGAGAAGTGGAGGAAAAATTGGGAAGAGAAATGAGAAGGATGTAAAAAAATTATGAAATGAGAGTCAACAGCCTGACTGAGGAAAATAACACCTTAAAAATACACTAACATTTTGTCATGTTAGTCAGTCTGATAGGTGTTAGTGATGTTGTGTCTCAAAGTTGTTGTAATTCACATTTCTCAGATCAATAGTGATTTAGAGCATTTTTTCCATTTGATTATAGGTAGCTTTAATTTCTTAATCTAAAAAGTGCCTGTTCATTTCATTTAACCATTTATCAATTACTGAATTACTTGTATTCTTATAAATTGGTCTTATTTCTCTATATATTTTAGAAATGAAGCCTTTATCAGAGACATTTCTTGTAAAAGTTTTTATTTTTTCCCCAACTTTCTGCTTCCCTTCTAATCTTGGTTGCATTGCTTTTGTTTGTGCAAACCTTTTAATTTAAGCAATCAAATTCATCCATTTTGTATTTCATAATGTTCTCTATTATTTGGTCAGAAATTCTACTGTTCCCCATAAATGTGATAAGTGAACTAATTTTTGCTCTCCCAGTTTCCTTATAGTATCAGCCCTTATATCTAAATCATGTACACATTTTTACTTTGTTTTGGTATACACTGTAAGATGTTGTTCTATGCCTAGTTTCTGCCATACTATTATCCAGTTTTCTCAGCAGTTTTTGTTAAATAGTGTGTTCTTATCCCAGAAATTGGAATCTTTGTGTGTATCAAAGAGTAGATTACTATATTTATGGACTACTGTGTATTATGTACCTAACTATTCCACTGATCCATCACTCTATGTCTTATCCAGTATCAAGTAGTTTTCATGATTGCTGCTTTATAATACAGTTTTGTATCTAGTAAGATAAGGTCACCCTCCCTTGCATTTCTTTTCATTAATTTCCTTGATATTCTGGACCTTCTGCCCTTCCAGATGAATTTTTAAATTAATTTTTCTAACTCAAGAAAATAATTTTGATAGCCTTAATGATATGGCCCTGAATAAATATTTTATGTAGAATTGTTATTTTTATTACATGAGCTCATCCTATTCATGAGTAATTAATATATTTCCAATTTTTTAGATCTGACTTTATTTGTGTGGAAAATGTTTTGTAATTGTGTTCATATAGTTCCTGGGTTTATCTTGGCAGGTAGACTCCCAAATATTTTATATTGTCTACAGTTACTTTAAACCAACTAGTACATCTAGATTAAATTCCAAAACCAATAAATTGGATTAAAACCTCAGAGAAAAGCAATAAAACCTTTTAACCATTAAAACTGTCCAAAAGTACAATCTTCATCCTGAAGAGGTAGTGGATTCTCCATAATTATATTAATTAAAGACTGAATGACTATTTCCTGGGATCTTGTAGATGACATTCCTTTTCAGGCACAGGTTAAAGTAAATGAACATCATGGTAGATAACAGTTATAGTGTAGCCTATGAATTATCCTGAAAGCCACAAATCCTATGTTAATACTAATACCTTTTGATCATCACATATCAACAATTATTTAATTTTATGTTTTTTTGGAATTGCTTTCTCCTAGTTCTTGTCTTTCCTTTTAATGTTGCCTGTTAATGTAACTTATATGACAGGTTTATATAGCTTATAATCACAGCCACCCCTCTCCTTTTATTCCCAGATATTCTGTTTAAGGCTAGTTGGGGAAGATAGATAAACCACAAGTCCATAATCTAGGCCCATTTGTTTTCTTCTACCTGTGGGATATAGCCTCAATTGAAATTAAAACTGAAAATAAGAAAAAAAAAAACATCCAAACAAACAAAATCAGCACTTTTAACTAGCTAAGAATGTTATCAGAGACAGCATGGTACAGTGGACAGCCTGATAAATTTTAATAATGGTAGAAATTGAAGTCGAGCTAGACAACATACTTTATCTGGAAGAACTATGTTCAAATCCTACTTTTCATGCTCACTAGCTGTACATCAATGAGCAACATATTAATTTCTCTGCCTGAGTTTCCTCAACTCTAAAATGAGATAGTTAGATTGATGAACTCTACTGTGCCTTCCAGCTTTTAATCAATGATTTTGAAACCTTCCTTGTGGCCTCTAGGTGGTATGGTAGATAGAGCACTGGGCCTAAAATCACTAAAACTCATCTTCATGAATTTAAATCTGGTCTCAGTATATTTCTGAAATAGCCACTTAATCCTGTTTGCCTCAGTTTCCTCATCTATAATATGAGCTGGAGAAAGAAACTGCAAAGACTCCAATATCTTTGCTAAGAAAAACCCAGATGGGGTCATGATTAGTCAGACATGCCTGAACTGGCTGAGCAATAATAACATGACCTTTGATAAGGGTTTCTTTTGTGTTCCTCAGTATTTGGTGAAGTAGTCCTTACTGCCTCTATTAATTCCTTGTTGTTCATTGATTAGGCCCTAATAGTCAAATATCTGAAGTTCAGTGCGAAACAAACTTTTTCAGAGCACTGGCCCCGGGCTTATAGAGGACTATCTCACTGTCGATGGGGTTGTTTGTTTGACAATAGTTCCTGAATGTCCTTGTAATAAATTTCATGTCAATCAATAACTGCAAATCCTAAAGGACTCATTTCCTAAACTTCTTAATTTAATAGAGCCCTGATTGCCTTCTCTTCCAAATGAATAAAACTTCCAGGTCTCTTCCAGCAGTGAAAGTTTATGACTTCTAGATTTGATAACAACGCTTCCTATAGCTCTAATGTCCAAGGACTATAATCACTTTAAATTCCAAAATGTAAAAGCATGGAAGATTTTGGAGTACAGTATAGAATCTTATTGTGATGTTTGCAAATATAATTGCATATTGCTTTTTGAGTTCCTTAAATTAATTACATTTCTACACTTCTATTTATAGCATTTTGAGAATTTTGGAGCTCAAAGTGCCCTTATCATCTATCCATCCATTCAACAAATACTTATGAATGCCCATTTTCTAAAAAGCACTATGACAAGTACAGAAGGGAATACACAAATGAATAAGACATGAGAGTAAGGCCTGCCCTCATGGAATTTACAGTATATCCTGTGTGAATAAATGTGCAATCTACAAAATAATAAAAGGGTGTGTTCTACAATAATTCTCTCAGTTAGAACATTACGTTATTGAGAGGAAGATTATAGGTTTAGCCCAACCATCTTACATGGTCTAGGGTGAAAGTCAGGCCTAGAGATGTTAATCCACTTACCTGAGATCAGCCAGGTAGAAGAGTGGAGATAGCATTCAAATTCTGGTTCTTTGACTAGAAATCTAAGAACCTCTGTGTCACATTGTTTCCTGTGTGCTAAAATTGTATTCCAACAACTCCATGAGGAAAACTCCCCAAGGGAAGGAACTGTCTTTTTACTTCTTTTGTTATATCCATAGCTTCAGCACAGAGCCTGGCACATACTAGATGCTAATACATGTTTATTGATTGATTGGTTGTGGCTCCCCCATGTAATTTGCAGTTACCTGTCTTGGATTCTAATCCTGCCTCTGCTACTTAAAATGTATCAATGGTATGATTTTGGGCAAGTTATTTCTCATTTCTTAAGCTCAATTTTTTTATCTATAAAACAGGGGCTTTAGGTTTGATGACACTAGGTGTATTTCTATGAATCAACATGAAAATCACATGATTTACTACAACATTTTTTTTGCTTTTTTTTTTGGAGGGTAATTGGGGTTAAGGAACTTGCCCAAGGTCACACAGCTAGGTTTTTTGTTTGTGTGCGTTAAGTGTCTGAGGCTGGATCCGAACTCAGGTCCTTCTGACTCCAGGGCCGGTGCTCTACTCACTGTGCCACCTAGCCGCCCCTACTACAACATTTTAAAAAGACAAGTTAGCAAAATGCAGAACAATTAATGATACCAGGGATATAGAGATGTGTATTGGGATTTCTGCTCTCCCAATCCTTCTAAAGTATTTTGCTTTGCATGAGAAAATTGCACAATATAAATAATAGATATTTTAATGGAAAATGGAGTTACTATTTCCAAATTCAGAAGTCAGTACTTGGTAGGTCACAAATTTGGTAAAAATATGTATGGATATATATATATATATATATATATGTATATATATATATTCCTCATCCTTTATTTTCCTCACATTATTCTGTAATTACTTACTCTGGGTTTTATCATAATAATAATAATAATATTTATCTCCAAGTGATACTAGCTAACTGATAAAATCCCTAGAAGAAGACAATTCATATGGATACATCATATGTCAAGGTGGAAATCTATCTGACCCCTCTTTTTTTGCTCTTTCTTTCATTACATCCATGCTTCTGTGGTACTATATTGCAGATACACTCTTCATCCCTCTTACTGTCTATGCTACATGCAATGAGATATACATAGGGCCCCTCATTAATGGAGTTCAGTCTCTCCCTTCTGAGTAATTAAAAATGATTAAAAATGTGAGACTTGAAGGGACCCAAACCAGTTTTTTTTCAATTAGTGTGAATGCCATGTCACAAAGGATGAAATAGTTTTAATTGGAAGAATAATTATACAACTAAATGGTAGATCTAATTTTACATATGGATGCCAGTTATGGTATCCCATGTCTATAGTCTATACTGCTATAGAAGCTAATCTTGATAGATTGCTTAAGATAGAGAATTCTGTTCTATAGCAGGGCTAAAAATAACTAGGTGGTCAAACTAAGCCCAGCACCACTATAGTGAGTCCCCAGGAACAGGGGAACACCAGGAAGCCTGATAAGTAGAATAAACAAAAGCTAAGAACAATAATAAAACCCAAACAGAGGCTTCAATTGAGCTTGAGCACACACTATAATTGTCCTCTTCAGAGTAGATGGACATGAAGATAACACATTGGGAGAAGAAAAGAAGGCAAATACATTAAAAGTGATACAATGATGAAAATAATTAATGTAATAATTGCACGTGAAATGAAGATTTAGAAAAAAAACTTTTCAAATTAGATATATTTAAAAAAACAATCTTATATAAGCATTCATGAGTATTTATATATATATATATGTACATATACATGCATATACACACATACATATGAGATACACATATTCATGAAAAACGGGAAATGTATTGCTCATTGTTAGCAGTCACAAGTTCAACAGTATTTCAGTGTCTCACTCACTGTCACCAGAGAAAAGCAAAAAGGAACAAGGACTGTTCCTTTGAAAGCCAGGATAAAGAAAGAGAAGAAAGTCATCATGAGCCACCATAGGAAGTTCTATTCATGATTTCTCTTCTTGAGATGAGTAACATTCTGTCATTTATTACTTTGCCCTCTCGAGAGGTGAAGTCAACATTTGAATTTCTGAATTATAAGTTCCATGTCACTTATGAAAGTCAATGGGTCTTACCTGTAAAAGGGCAGTGAGTTTTACATTAAATGGATCCTATCCTATTAACTAACAGAAATCTATCTCTTTAATCCATTCAGCATGACTCATTGGGGCCCAATATTGTTCTGTCTAAAGTCAAATATGGAAGGCATGATTCATTATTCATTCTAAATAGATAGAATATATTTGTTGCAATGTCATTCATTGTCAAGTATGGCTAATCAGCAAAGATCCAGAGACCTTTATGAAATTTCTACTATAGGTCAAATACCATACAAGTTTCTGTGGATGCAATGACAAATCCTTACTTTACTTGGGAGTTGCCAGCAATTTCTACTCTCAAGAAACTATCTAATAGTAAGAAGATCAAGATGGATGCACAAGAGCTTTCAATGTTTCAAGTAATACCAAATATGAGAAAAGATATGAATGAACTAAAACTATAACTTTATTCCTCAAAAGTATAGTATTAATTTAAGAAGAGAAAAGATAAAAATCCATGTTTTATCTTAACATTCCAAAGAGGGTGAATTTTTCTTTATCCTCTATTTTATATTTTCTTCCAAGAGAGAGAAGAGTCCTTGCTACTATTTTGTAGGAGACATCCCCACACATGAGGAGAAACGATCATATCTTGTATTTCTTTTGGTGGATCCATTTTACCTGATGTTAAACTTTAACAACTAGCAACACTGATGTGATTCTTTTAATAAAGATTTTTTTAATTTATTAAAAACAATGTCTCTGTAAAATTGGCACCAGATTAGCACTTTGGTCATATGATAACTGAGACTTTTTCTCAGTTTCCTTAACTGTAAAATGATGACAATAGTGATACCTACTTCACAATGTTGTTGCATGACTCAAATGAGATAATATTCTTAATGTGCTTAGAACAGCCTGATGCATAGTAGGCACTATATAAATGCTCATTCCCCTCCTTGTGCTTCCCACCCCCATAAAAATTGACAGAATAGGATTATTCCCTTCTAGTAAATAATTCAAGAGGTAGAGATACTGAAAGGTGGAGATAAGGAACAAGAAATTTCTAGGCATAAAGAATAGCTTGTGGAAAATTATGGAGATGGGAAATTGTATGTCATGCATGTTTCTTCAGTTATTTCAGTCATGTCTGACTCTTCGTGACCCTATTTGAGTCTTTCTTGGCAAATATAATGGAATGGATAGCCATTTCTTTCTCTAGGTCATTTTCCAGATGAGGAAATGGAGGTAAACAGGGTTGACTTGATCAGGATCCCATGAACTAAAGAGTGTCTAAATTTGGTTTTGAACTCAGGTCCTTCTGACTCCAGACCTGGCACTCTTTCTATTTGTATCACTTACCTGCCCTATGTCATTCATGGAGAACAGTAAACAAACTAGTTTGATTGAAATTTAGAGTCTGTGAGAGGGATTAATATGAAATCACTCTATAAAGCTAGATTAGAGTCAGACACTGAAGGATTTTTAATGTCAAAGAGAGAAAAGCGTCTATGATGCTAGTTACAATCAAGTATCCATTGCCCTGCCTCTAAAGGTTTATATAGAGAAGGCTCAGTGGGTTGGGAAAATAAGATCATAGGATCATAGGTTTAGTAATTTGTTGTAAAACGTAAGTATTTTCTTAGCCTTCTTTAATTTCATGAAGTTTTTTTAATATTAATCTCCTTTTTTTCCAAATTTCTACAGAGTTGACCCATATCACAAACTTTACTCCCTAATAATATAGTAATGGAAAGGAAAGAGGATGTGAAGTCAGTAAGGGGTTTTTCTTTTCAGCTCCATTATTTGCCCTCCTCTTTGATTTAGCACAAGTCATTTAACCTGAGGTTCAATTTATTTAGCTATAAGATGGGGTTAACATTACTTATAGTACTTACTCAAGGGACTATTAGGAGGATCAAATGAGAAAATTTATGCAAAGTACTTCAAAACCTTTAAAGGACTATATAATTGTTGGCTATTATTATTAGTTAATATCACATTTTCTTTATTATTTTCAGAATCCCTTGAATCCTAGGTTCCCTTTCTGCACAAGCTAAAGACTGCAGTGGTCCCCATTGTGTTAATGTGACTGTTAAGGCTATCCTTCCTTATGCTTCCCCACCTCCACCCAGCAACTGATATAAATATTAATGTTTCTGCATTTATTAATAGTATTGCTATTTTTTTAAATCCACCTAAAATTTTTGGGTCTACCTAAGCTTAGCATTTCCAACTCTAATAGTGTTCTGTTTCAAAGTACATTATTCCTAGCTTATCCCTTGCTGGAATCTATAAATTATGCAAAAAAATATATGAAGTAGCAGACAGTAGCACTGTGTTAATGATAAGATAAGGTGAGGGGTTAATTCCTAATTTAAGATCTAAAATACCAGCCTATAGATAATCAATGTATCACTTAAGTGTACTGCAAAAGGTCCATTGGCAACTGAACTCCTCCATGTAAGGAAGTGGAATATTAATGTCCCTGCCTAAAGATTCTAACTAATTACTTTCCCCAAACATTACTCTTTAGTATCCTATTGGGATGTGAATTTCTTTTCCAAAGGGGGGAAAAACCCAAGCCAAATACCATTATTACATATTACTAGAAATCCAACACTACTAGAAATCTCTGTATAATAAAAGCCGTTTTCAAGCTACCAACAATGTGTTATACACAAGAAAATTCTGTAACAGTTGAATAAGGATTTATTTATTTATATTATGGTTTGCTATAATAACCTGCTACCTGTATACAAAATAATTTTTAAAAAGTTCTTTTCCTTAACTGTAGCATCCATCTGGATGGGAAACTAGCATAGCTAAATTGAAGAGCGTCTGAGGTTAGATTCTTCTCAGCATAATTGGTAATATGCTTATATATGGTCTGAGATATTATAGGATATTTCCTACAAGGGGTCCTACTGGAAGGAAGGGTGAGACAAAAGTGATCTGTTGCCTATGGCTATTTTTTCTCTTCGTCGGGCATCATGGGGTTTTCTTATATATTTTGGGAGATTCTGCAATGCATGTTATAAAACTACATAGGAAAACATAAAGGGAAGAAGTTTGTATTTTTATATGTTTGGTGGGATATTCCCCCATGATTTATTCTTTGACTTTGATAGTGGAGCTAATTTCTGGACTCCTAAAAATTAAGGAACTGATGATACCTGGTTAAGAAGTTAGTGCTACATACTTAAAGTCCTTGCTGATTGATCACTTCTGATGTATCTCCCTGAATCTGGAATACAAGTTCACTAACATTTAGAGTTCCTTACCCATATTCTCAGGCTATATTTTAATACACAGGGAATTGCCTCTGGGCTCTATGCATAATGACTCATTAATAATTAATAATCTCATAGTACACATTCAATTGCTTATAAATGAAATAAAAGATATGTGCTTGGACAGAAAAAGAACCAATTTCATATTGATATCTGTGAGTTTCAAGAAGGACCTCAAAGTTAAAATTGTAAACTCAGAATCTATTCTCTTCCCTGGGAAGTGATTCTAAAATTGG
This sequence comes from Gymnobelideus leadbeateri, assembly GCA_011680675.1. NCBI lineage: Eukaryota > Metazoa > Chordata > Mammalia > Diprotodontia > Petauridae > Gymnobelideus > Gymnobelideus leadbeateri. Next base: position 583,135 of record WOXC01010071.1, read on the forward strand.
GATCTTTCTTTTAGTATCAAGAAAAATAAGAGAATTGGATTAGGTTCTTGGAAAGATCGAAGAGCTTTCCCTTACCCATCCCCCTCACCAAAAACAAACAAACAAACAAAAACCCACTGAGGATAATTGTAAGCATCAGTAGGTATGATTCACAGAGCTGTGCAAAATGTTTTCCTAAATCTCATAAATGGACTTTTACAATATACCCTTTTATTTCCCTTCTTGCTTCTCTGACAGGTCTCAAATAGTTAGTGTGGCTTTTGAACTGTGATGATAGCTACAGGAAATGCCACCATTTATAAAGCTCTTGTAGTTCCAGAAATCGCTCCCGGATTATTACATTTATTGACTGATTGAGCTATGAATTTTCAAGATTAATGTTTGCCAAGGTATTTCTTCCAGTGCTTTGTATGGGAACTATATACAATCTTCAAATTTAAGAATATTAGCTTTAGTATCTGGGCAGCCAATTATTGGAGAACATCCTTTTGCAATTTAACAGATTTGTTGATTCAATATTATTCACAGGTAAATTTGATCCCCCGTATATGGGTGTATTAGTTTCTTGGCACACAAAATGCATTTTTTCCCCTTCTCCCTAGATACAGATTTAGTCTGCTAAGGACAAGCCACTACCTTGAGCTGCACATATTCCTATCGACCGGTAGGTGGCACTTTCAACCAGAGATCAATGATAGCTCTGAAAAGACCTATATAAAATGAGCTCTGCCCTAGTAGCCTTGTCCTTGGAAGACCAGAGCTAAAATCAGATTGATTTGAAATACTCACTTGGCCTTTCACCATAAATCTCAAAGTACATCAGTGGTCAGAGAAATAACGACTAAGTTAATATGGCATTATCTTACTCAACACTTTACACAGAACACCAAGGATTTAGCTACCTCGACACCTTTTCCACCCCTCCCAGCAACCAGGATCAGGGAAGTTACTGAAGATTTAAATGGGTGTTCTGTGGCATTCACTTTGTCTCTGACTCATACTGACTTGTGCTGCACAATGCTTTCCTTATTTTTTTCTTTGAAATGATGATAACAAGATAACCCTGGTAATGATATGAAAGAAAAATAAATCCATCTAGTTTTTAATCCATGAAGAAGGAAACAAAGTTGTAAGGACAGGACTGTTCTTTTGATCAGAATTTGAGGCAGATATGGCATTTCTTCATCTAGGAATAATCACCCCTTTCACACTTAGTAGTAGATAAATTTCAGAGAATAGCCATGAATTTGAAATGACTGTCAGGACCTTAGAACAAATGGCTAGCAGAAGTAATCAATGCCAGGGTTTGTTTTTTGTTTTGTTTTTCTGAATTCAAATCAAGCAGGTTACATAATACTTTAAAAAAAATTTAACTTCATTAAATTTATTATTATTTTATCTTTACTATGCCAAGTTTGCTAAATGTACATGACCATAAGAGCACATTTATGGAAATTATCTTGACAAGTAAGCGAGGACTTAATTTTTAAATTTTGGGGGGGTCAACTGTGCTTCCACCTGAAGTTGAGTTTCTAAATTCAAAATTGGATTTGAAATTAAATTGCAATCTCTAAAGCTAGTTCCTTTTGCTTAGGAATGGGACTGTGTCAGTCAGGCAACTAGCAATGACTAAATATCTACTATATATCAGGCACTGTGATAAGGGCTAAGGAGAAGTAAGAAAAGAAAAGAAAGAAAATGAAAACGAAAAGGAAACTCCCTGCTTTCAAGGAGCTCACAGTCTAATGCGGGAAGACAGCATGTACATGGAAAGACCTATATGGAAACAAAATAAGATAGATGCAGGTTAAATTGAGGGTACTCTGAGAAGGAAGGTGTAAAGATTAGAGTTTAGGAAAGGCTTCTTTTTACAACATTTTTAAAAATAATATTTTACTGTTCCCAATTACATGCAAAAGTATTTTTAACATTTGTGTTTTTTTAATTTTGAGTTCCAAATTCTGTCCTAATATTCCTCCCCTTCTCCCTCCCTGAGACAATAAGCAATTTGATGTAGATTATACATGTTCACCATGCAAAACATATTTACATGTTAATCATATTATGAAAGAAAACAGAACAAGGCAAAAACAAAAACCATGAAAATATAAAGTTAAGAATAGTGTGCTTCAATGTGAATTCAGTTCTTTCTCTGGAGTAGGAGGATAGCATTTTTCATCATAAAGCCTTTGGAACTGTACTGGATCACTGTATTGTTGAGAATAAGAAAGCTATTAACAATTGATCATCCTGCAATATTGCTGTTACTGCGTACAGTATTTTCCTGGTTCTGCTTGTTTCATTTTCCATCAGCTCATGAAAGTTTTTGAGCTTTTTCTGAAATAATCTTGCTTGTCATTTCTTATTGCAGAGTGGTATTAGTACAATCCCATACCATAATTATCAGCTGTTACTCAATGAAGAACATCCTCTCAATTCTCAATTCTTGGCCACCACAAAAAGAGCTGCTCTAAATATTTTTGTTCAAATATGCCCTTCTCCCATCTTCATTTTTACCTTGTTAGTATGCAGTCCTAGTGGTGACATGGCTGGATCAACTAATATACACAGTTGGAATAGGCTTCTTGAAAAACAAAGGATTTAAACTGACACAAACAGAGCTGGGGAAGGGAGGAGGTAGCCATGAGAAAGCTTGAAATTGGACCAAATAAGGGGCTTTTGAGAGTGGAGGAGTGTAATGGGAATGGAAATTTGAAGATCTTCCCTGCCACTTAATAGACCTAGGGGGGATTTTAAAGACATCTCCTGCTTTGAATGTAATCTCTGCCCCCTAATAGGCTGAATGTAATCAGAGGAAGCCTGTAATGGAGGGGGTTTGCTGAAGAATAGAGCAGAACCCTCAGGAAGCTGGTCAGAGCTAGTGGGATGATGGGGTAGAGAGGATACTCATTAAGGAGATAGAGAGGTTTGTGAGTAAATATTGATCTTGTATTGGTTTGTTGGAAGGCTGAAGGATGCTGTGGCTCTCAATGATTATGACTCCTGAATATCTTTTGTACTATGATGGAATAGAGTCACTGATTTTGAGATTTGGATTTCTGGTGTCAAATTAAATGATTCAGTTCTATCCTCTATCTGGAAAGTTTGATATATTTTGTGATTAAATGTCATGTGATACTTATAGTCATGGTCTGTATTGTGATTGTGGGCACTCATAAAATTATCACAAAATTCACAAATTATAAATAATATAAAATATTACATTGTTGTTACAAGGAGACATACATTTTTTGTTAGTAGATGGAATAATTAAATATTAGTGAGACAGTAAGGAGAATAGAGGAGGCAACATATTGCAAAAGATAGGATGAAGTGGGATCACTTGTACATTTAAATGAGTTGACATCAGTTAAGAGAATGGTCATCTTTTATGTAAAATAGGGTAATGAGAAGTTAGTGAGAGAAGGCATAAGAGTAATGTGGAATGAAGAACAGGGGAGAGAAGGAGGTATCTGCAAATGGCCTCAGGTTTTTTTTTTTTCAGTTAAGTATGAGGCAAGGCTCTCAACTGAGTTTATAGGATGAAGTAGAACTGTGGGAGACTAGAAATGAGACAAAAAAGTTGTGGAAAAGCAGCTGGGTTATATGGGATAGTGAACCAATTAAGGAGGAGTAAAAGAATTACCTTGTGATAGCAAGGACACATCTGAGTTTATGTACTATAAACTTGTAGTGGACCTTCTCAGCATGGTTTCATGAGTTGCTCCAGCTTCATCCACAAACATATCAGTAAGGAAGAAGAAAGTAGACATTAGAAGTAATCCAATAATGTGGTTTTGAAGAGCAAATTCTCCTACATAAAATATAAGGGTCAAGACACCTTAGGGAAGATGACAGTGTGAAATTGAACTCTTTACCAGGGGCTCAACATAGGGAAGGGAAAAGAGTGAAACCAGTGCAGGGTTGATAGAGTAAGAAAGAACTGAGTGGGGGCAGGGATTGGAGATCATAGTCAAAGAAAAGTGTGCAGGATTGCAAGATAGAAAGAAAGGTGGAATGACAATATATTATGATTAAATGAAAAAAAATTTCAACATTCACTAATATGGGTGTGAAGCATTTTGGGATGATGGCAAGATAAAGGGTATATGACCTTCTCTGTGTATGAGGTAGAGAAGTAGGTCATGGGAAATGAATAAACTGAGGGATTAAAAAAGGTTAAGACATTTCATAGACTATCAGTATGTATCTATTTATGTTGAAGTCCTCTGGAATGAGGGTAGGAAAAGAGAAAGACCATAAGTTGGGTACTGAACTCATTGAGGAAGGCAAGAGAGTATTCTAGAGATCTGTACACAACAGCTACTAAAACTATGACTGGGGTGATAAATATGTAGTGAATGTACCTCAAAAAAGAGAGGCTACTGAATGATAGTGATAGAAGGAGTGCCTGGGAATGGCAATGGGGAATAATTCTAACTCTCCTACCAAGACTAATGTGTCTGGATGAATGAATGAAAACTAAAACAGTGCTTGAAATGGTAGTCAGGCAAACTATGTCATCAGGAAAGCTCCAGGTCTTGTTGAGTACAAAAATATGGAGTTAACAAGTAAGGAAAAGGTTAAAATGAAATCTAGTTTATTGCCTTTGGAGAAGACATTCCAGAGAGCACAATGGAAGAATCCGATAGCTTTAGAATATGCATGTGTGTGTGTGTGTGTGTGTGTGTGTGTGTGTATGTGTGTGTGTGTAGGGTTGGGGCAGGGGTTGAAAATGAGTAGAATAAGATAACATTCAGTGGAGGATGGAGAACAGGGTTTGAAGAATGATAACTAGATATTCTGCATACAAGGATGGGGAATGAGGGAATAGATGTATGGTAATTATTGAGGAATCAGTCAAATTAGGTTATCAGTGGCCATAGGATTTCCTTCTCAGGTAGAGTTATACTGGGGCATCAGGTAGCTATGTGTAGGAGGAAAGAAGAGGGGAAGAATGCTTTATGGATGGTTATTGGAAGGAGCAAGGCAGGCTTATGTGATGTGGATAGTCCTACATGACACCCTTCTGCAACTTGATGGAAAGGCTTGCTTGGAAGATATAGTAGGTATATCCATGTACATTTATTGAAGGCAATCACACCTTAAGTTAAACTCCAAACCCTAAACTAGAATTGGGAGTATATTGGGATCATTACACCTAGTTCCTTTTACTTAGGGTTGGGGCTTCACATATATAACTGACATATATATATATATATATATATATATATATATATATATAGTAGTAGGAGGAAATAACAGAATAAAAATCATGGTTAAGGAGTGGAAGGAAAAAGAACAATCTTCTAGTTTTCAAACTTATGATTCCTTGTGGAGCAAAGCTAGTGGTTTCTAAAACAGATTTATGTAAAAAAAAAAAACTGTATTGGGTTAGGGGCAAGAAAGTTGCCATAGATCATAGATGTGTCTAAATTTAGAGGTGGACAGGCTCTTACAATTTATTTATTTCAACCTCTTTCCTAAAGTGAGAAAGTCCCCCCCCCCGCCAAAAAAAAGTAACAAAATACCATTCCCTTCCTCTTTCCAGAAACTTAGAGTTGCTTAATATCAGCAACAACTCTATCTTCTATTTAAACCGAAAGAATAAAGCATAATACTTTCAGAAAAAAAAAGAAATTAAAAAGAACTAAGGACTTACTACTCTCCTCAAAGAAGAATACATCCTCCCACCTGACCCCTTATGTCTATTTCTATTTCACTTACACATTTTTATGATCATTGGTTAGGGTTTAGAAGAGATAAGTATCCTTGAAGGAAGACACTTCGGACTATGATAATAGTTTCATAGTACATTTGTTGAACAAATGGAAATTCTTTCAAAACTCTATCTGAACTTTAATGAAACTCCAGTGGTAATAAATAAAAATAGAAAACAAAAATGGAGGAGGTATAATATTGGCAACCATTTAGGAATCACATTTTTGATGTGCTTATATAATACGGTTGTCTAAATAGTAGAAATAGGGGTATTACCACGTTGCACAAAACATCAATTAATTTAATTTTAAATGTGTGTAAATCCTTACATATAATTTCATTAATGTGAGGAGAGCTCATTCTGGTTGGCAATTCCTCTCTCCATATATTATTAGAGAATTTTCTGTGGCTCCAAGTGATTAATCATCCAATCACTATGTATCAGAGGTAGGGCATTCAAGTCTTTCTGACTATAAGGCCTGGACCTTATCCAGTACATAATGATAACTCTTAGTAATAATTTCAAAAGATAGACTAAAGCATAATACTTCCAGGCAAAGAAACTAAAGAAAACAAATATCACTACCTTCTCCAAAAAAGGATATAGCATATATCCTTTTCTCCATCCCCAAATTGCCACATCTATTGCACTTGGAAATCTTTATGGTAGTGGTAGAAAAGATCAGTGTACTTGAAAGGGAAATCCTTGGGACTCTGACAGCCATTTCAAAGTTAACAAGTATTTGTTGAACAAATGGGAATTCTTTCAAATCTCTGTCTGGATTTTAATGAAAGTACAGTGGTAATAAATCCAAATTTTTAAAAATAGAAAATATTGGCAACCTCTTGCAATCACATTTTGGATGTGATTTTGGAACCTTTATACTATTGTAAAGTAATAATTTCCTTTAAAATGATTATTTTTGAGTTAATAGAATGTACTCAAAATGTGTCTTTGTGGTTAATATACACCTAAGTCTTGGGTGGTGGGAGGAATAAGGTGTTTCCCTCTAGAAAGAAGAGGAAGGAGGATGAAGGAAAAGAACAGAAAACTCCAAAATACGATTTAAGATAAAAATTCTAGTGTGTATTAGAAAAGATATATAATATCTGTTCTCCATTTCCTTGAATGCCTGAAAATATAAAAAGCATTAATTTAACAGAAGAGGACAATGGTGTGCACAAGAAATGCAGTAAGAAGTGGCAGCCAGGCTGGTTGAATGGAAATCCAATGTTATTATCTGATGAGGAAACTTTAGCTAAAGAGATTTAATTTGGGGACAGCTAGATGGCATAGTGAATAACAGCACCAGCCCTAGAGTCAGGGGGACCTGAGTACAAATCCAGCCTCAGACACTTGAGACATTTACTAGCTGTGTAACCTTGGGCAAGTCACTTAACCCCAATTGCCTTGCCTTGCCCCCCGTCCAAAAAAAGAGAGAGAGAGAGAGAGAGAGAGAGAGAGAGAGAGAGAGAGAGAGAGATTAAATTTATTTTTTTTAATTTTTTTATTTTATTTTTTTAAATTAATTTATTAGTTTAGTTTCAGTTAACAAGATTCAATTCCATAGTTCCTTGATTTTCAAATTTCCTTTACTTCCCTCCCCCCTCCCCACACAACAGCATATAGTCCAATATAGGATCTGCAAATGCATTCATATTAGGCATTATTCCAATTACAAATGTGTATTGTACTAGGTGGGATGAAAGATGGTAAGGAAGAAATAAAACCAAACGATGAAAAGAACAAGATCATTTAGTTTGTTTCCATCGGGATTCAGGCTCAGTTCTTTCTAGTTATATCTCTGGATGGCGCATTTCTCACTTTCTTGAGTCTTTCGGGATTAACTTATATCACTACATTGCTGAAAAGAGTCCAGTCTGTCATAGTTCGTCATCACAGATATGGTATGTCTGTGATTGTATACAAATTTCTTCTGATTCTACTCTTCTCGCTCAGCATCAGTTTGTATAAGTCTCTCCAGGTAATTATGAAATCCATCACCTCCTCGTTTCTTATAGCACAATAAAATTCCATTACATTCATAAACCACAACTTGTTTAGCCATTCCCCAATTGATGGGCACCCCTTTAGTTTCCAATTCTTTGCAACCACAAAAGGGCTGCTAAAAATATTTTTGTACATATGGGTCTTCCTCCCACTTCTATGATCTCTTTGGGATATAACCCTAGAAGTGGTATGGCTGGGTCAAAGGGTATGAAATTATTTATAATCCTTTGGGCATAATTCCAGATTGCTCTCCAGAATGGTTGGATAAGTTCACAACTCCACCAGCAATGTATTAGTGTTCCAATTTGTCCACATCCTCTCCAGCATTTGTCACTTACTTGTTTTGTCATCTTAGCCAATCTGACTGGAGAGATGTGGTATCTCAGAGTTGTTTTGATTTGCATTTCTCTAATTAATAGTGATTTAGAGCATTTCTTCATATGCTTATAGATATCTTTAATTTCTTTCTCTGAAAACTGCCTGTTCATATCCTTTGACCTTTTATCAATTGGGGAATGACTTGTATTCATATAGATTTGGCTCAATTCTCTATAAATTTTAGAGATGAGTCCTTTATCAGAGACACAAGTTGTAAAAATTCTTTCCCAATTTCCCACCTCCCTCTTGATCTTGGTTACATTGGCTTTGTTTGTACAGAAGCTTTTCAATTTAATGTAATCAAAATTATCCATTTTGCATTTTATAATGGTCTCTAACTCTTGTTTGATCCTAAGCCTTCCCCTCTCCACAGATCTGTCAGGTAAACTATTCCTTGCTTTCCCAAATTGCTTACAGTATCATCCTTTACACCTAGATCATGCACCCATTTGGACTTGATTTTGGTATATGGTGTTAGATAATGGTCTATGCCCAGTTTCTGCCATACTGTATTCCAGTTTTCCTAGCAGTTTTTGTCAAATAGTGCATTCTTATCCCAAAGACTGGGGTCTTTGGTTTGGTTTATTGAACAATAGATTGTTATATTCATTAACTGCTGGATCTCCTGCACCTAATCTATTCCATTGATCTGCTACTCTATATCTCTGCCAGTACCAAGCAGTTTTGATGACTGCTGCTGTATATACAGATTAAGATCTGGCATAGCTAGTCCACCTTCCCTAGCATTTCTTTTCATTAATTCCCTTGATATTCTAGACCATTTGTTTTTCCAGATAAATTTTGTTATTATTTTGTCTAACTCTACAAAGTAGTTTTTTGGTAAATTGATTGGTATGGAACTAAATATATAGTTTAGTTTGGGTAAAATTGTCATTTTTATTATATTAGCTCTACCCAGCCATGAGCAATTGATATTTTTCCAACTATTTAGATCTGCTTTTATTTGTGTGAGAAGTGTTTTGTAGTTGTGATCATATAGATTCTGGGTTTGTTTTGGCAAGTAGATTCCCAAATATTTTATAATGTCTACAGTGACTTTAAATGGGATTTCTCTTTCTATCTCTTGCTGTTGAGTTTCATTAGAGATGTACAGGAATGCTGAGGATTTATGTGGGTTTATTTTATATCCTGGAACTTTGCCAAATTTATTTATTGTCTCTAGTAGTCTTTTACTTGATTCTCTAGGATTCTCTAAGTATATCATCATATCATCTGCGAAGAGTGATAGCTTGGTCACTTCTTTACCTAATTTGATTCCTTTGATTTCTTTTTCTTCTCTAATTGCTACTGCTAGTGCTTCTAGTACCAGATTGAATAAGAGGGGTGATAGTGGACACCCTTGTTTCACTCCTGATCTTATTGGGAAGGCTTCTAGTTTATCCCCATTGCATATAATACTTGCTGATGGTTTTAAATAGATGCTATCAACTATTTTGAGCAAGGCTCTATTTATTCCTATACTTTCTAGTGTTTTTAATAGGAATGGGTGTTGTACTTTGTCAAAAGCCTTTTCTGCATCTATTGAGATGATCATGTGGTTTCTGCTAGTTTTATTGTTGATGTGCTCAATTATACTGATGGTTTTCCTAATATTAAACCATCCTTGCATTCCTGGAATGAATCCTATCTGATCAGGGTGTATTATTTTTGTGATAAGTTGTTGGAGTCTTTTGGCTAATATTTTATTTAGAATTTTTGCATCTAAATCCATGAGGGAAATTGGTCTATAATTTTCTTTCTCTGTTTTATCTCTTCCTGATTTAGGAATCAGTACCATATTTGTGTCATAGAAAGAGTTTGGTAGGACTCCTTCTTCACTAATTTTCCCAAATATTTTGTAGAATATTGGAATAAATTGTTCTTTAAATGTTTGATAGAATTCACTAGTAAACCCATCTGGCCCTGGAGATTTTTTCCTAGGGAGTTCTTTGATGGCTTGTTTGATTTCTTTTTCTGAGATGGGGTTATTTAGGTAATTCACTTCCTCTTCAGTTAATCTGGGAAACTTGTGATTTTGTAAATATTCATCCATTTCACTAAGATTGTCATGTTTATGTGCATACAATTGGGAAAAATAATTCCTCATTATTTTTTTGATTTCCTCTTCATTGCAGGTAGATTCACCCTTTTTATTTTTGATACTCATAATTTGGTTTTCTTCTTTCTTTTTTTTTTATCATATTGACTAAGGGTCTATCAATTTTGATTTTTTCATAAAACCAGCTCTTAGTTTTATTTATTAATTCAATGATTTTCTTAATTTCAATTTTATTAATCTCACCTTTGATTTTCAATATTTCTAATTTAGTACTAAACTGGGGATTTTCAATTTGTTCTTTTTCTAGCTTTTTCAATTGCATGTCCAATTCATTGACCTCCCTTCTCTCTGCTTCAATTAAGTATGCACTCAGGGATATAAAACTTCCCCTGAGAACTGCCTTTAGTGCATCCCACAAATTTTGGTATGTTGTTTCAGTATTATCATTCTCTTGAATGAAATTGTTGATTGTTTCTATAATTTCTTGTTTGACCCACCAATTTTTTAGGATTGAATTGTTTAATTTCCAATTAGTTTTTAGTCTATCTTTCCATGGCCCTTTATTGCATATAATTTTTATTGCATCATGATCTGAGAATGATACACTTAAGATTTCTGCCTTTCTGCACTGGATTGTGAGGTTTTATGCCCTAGTACATGGTCTGTTTTTGAGTATGTACCATGCACTGCTGAGAAGAAAGTAAATTCCTTTTTATTCCCATTCAGTTTTCTCCAGAGATCCATCATATCTAGTCTCTCTAAGATTCTATTCACCTCCTTAACTTCGTTCTTGTTTATTTTGAGGTTAGATTTATCGAGTTCAGAGAGGGGGAGATTAAGGTCCCCCACTAGTATAGTTTTGCTATCTATTTCTTCCTCTAATTCCTTTAACATCTCCTCTAGGAATTTGGATGCTATACCACTTGGTGCATATATATTAAGTAGTGATATTGCTTCATTCTCGATGGTGCCTTTTAGTAGGATATAGTTTCCTTCCTTATCTCTTTTAATTAGATCTATTTTTGCTTTTGCTTTATCTGAGATAAGTATTGCTACCCCTGCTTTTTTTACTTTAGCTGAGGCATAATAAATTTTACTCCAACCTTTTACCCTTACCCTGTGGGTATCCCTTTGTTTCAAATGTGTTTCTTGTAGACAGCATATTGTAGGATTATGGTTTTTAATCCACTCTGCTATCCACTTCTGTTTTATGGAGAGTTCATCCCATTCACATTCACAGTAATAATGAGTATCTGTCTCTTCCCCTCCATCCTATTCCCTCCCCTGTTTATGTTTTTGTTTCTTCCTTCTCCCTTACCCTCCTTGAAGTTTTCCCTTTTGACCACCCCCTCCCTCAGTGTTCCCACCTAGTGAACCCTCTTCTTAACCTACCCTCTCCCCTTATTACTGTTTCCCTCCCTTCTAATCCCCCCTTTAGTCTCTTCTTTTTCACCCCCCCTTACCCTTTTGCTTTCTATAGGACGAAATAAGTTTTTATACTTATCAGAGTGAATTACTCCCTGTTTGATTCCAAACCAATTAGAGTAAATTTCAAACATTGCTCCTCTCCCTCCCTCCTTTTCCTCTATTTAAGGAATTTATGTGTCTATTCACATTAAAATCTTAAACTTCACTGATTTAAGTTGATCCCTCTTTGAACCAGAACCAGTGAGAATAGTGTTTAAATGATGTTCCTCTCCCTCTTTCTTTCCCCTCTTCTATAGTGTGTTTTAATGTCTCTTCAGATGGCATATTTTATCTTTTCCTATCTAATCCTTTCCTTTTTCCCATTACAGTCTCTTTGATCCCCTTAATGGTTTTTTTTTTTTTTTAGACATCAGGTTAGTGCATTCATACCCACACTCTCTATCTAGGTATGACCCTTTTGAAGGTCATGATAATCATAAAAATTTTGAATATTGACAGTTATCAGCTCCACATATAGGGATGTGAACATTTCGCTTTTGTTGCATCCCATGTAATGAGCGTGTGTTTGTGGGTGTGGTGTGTGCACTTATGCATGTGTGAGTCTGTGTTTCTCTTGTTTACCTTTTTATGTCTTTCTTGAGTCTTGTAATTGGAGATCAGATTTTCCACTGAGCTCTGGCTTTTTCATCAGGAACATCTGGAAGTCCCTTATTTCATTAAACGTCCATCTCCTTGCCTGGAAGATTATGCTCAGTTTTGCCGGGTCGTTAATCCTTGGTTGTAGTCCTAGCTCTCTTGCCCTACAAAATGTCAAATTCCAGTCCCTCTGCTCTTTTAATGTAGAAGCTGCTAGGTCCTGTGTGATCCTAACTGTAGTTCCTCAATATTTGAATTGTTTCTTTTTGTCTACTTATAGAATTTTTTTCTTTAATCTTGTAATTCTGGAATTTGGCTACTATATTTCTTGGAGTTTTCAGTTTGGGATCTCTCTCAGGAGGAGTCCGGGGAATTCTGTCGATAGTTATTTTATCTTCTGGTTCCAGGACCTCAGGACAGTTTTCTTTGACAATCTCTTTGAGGATGTTGTCTAGGCTGCTTTTTTCATCATGGCTTTCCGGTAGACCAATGATTCTTAGGTTATCTCTCCTGGATCTGTTCTCTAGGTCAGTTATTTTTCCAGTGAGATATTTTACATTTTCTTGCAATTTTTCGATCGTCTTGTTTTGTTTGATTGACTCTTGCTGCATCATAGAGTTCTGAGCTTCAATTTGATTGTTCCTAATTTTTATCGAATTACAGTCTTCAGTTATTTTTTGAAGTTCCATTTTTAGGGAGGTATTTTCTCCAATTACTTCACTGAGATGTTTTTCCAAGTTGGTTACTGCCTCCCTGATTTGGTCTTTAAAATTTTTCTTAAGCTCCTCCAGGAATGCTATTTGGGCTTGAGACCAGATCATGTTTCTTTCTGTGGGCTCAGCTGTGGGTAGAGAGTCTATATTGTCTTGTGTATTTTGTTGTTCTTGCCCTGCATAGTATGCTCGAATAGACTTTTTTGCCTTCCCCTTCTCCTTCTCAGCTTCTTTTTTTTCCCATTGTGACTTCCTGTTTCTTAGTTTCTCAGGCTATGAGTTTAGGGCCTGATCCTTGACTTCGAATACCTCTGGGTGGCTTGTTTATGGCTAAGTCAGGAAAGTCAATGAGGGATATAAATGAGTAGGTATGGGTGCCTCTGACCACTTCAGATTTCTGCCTTTATACCCCTGGGCTATAAGTAGGCTTTTGTTGGGACCCCACCCTCTCTTCTCTTCAGACTCCTGGCTGTCTCAGTTACACCCCTTCTTGGAGACTCTCAAGCCTGGGGCTATTTCCATTAACTTGGGATTTTAATCTGGGTGGGAGACTTATCTTTGGGTTTTCTGCTTCATGAAGGAGGGATGGGAGGATCAGAGCAGCTAGAATTTACTTTGCCATTTCAACCCCTGTATTATACAGGCAGGCAGTTTCTAAACTTCCAGGCTGGGGGCTGAATGCAGCCAGAGAAGCCCCTCTTTCCACTGAGGGCCCAACTCTCCTACCTGACTCCAATGATCCTACCTGTCTGAGAGATGACTGTGATTCATCCTCAGTAAGTCTGCAGGCAGGGGTTTTTGCTCTCTCTGGTGTAGTCTGCTTGTCTGCTCTTAGGTCTGGGCTGTGCAGACCCTATGCGCTTGACCAGTCTGGACACACTGGGCAACCTCCTGGGCTGGACTCTGCCACACTTCGTCTTCCAGTGGGCTCTGTCACTCTGGATTCCACTCAGATTCCTCTTCAGGCTCTATTGTCTCATGGGGGAATGAGACTTTATGGAACTGACTCTTACTGGGTGTGGTGGCTCATGCTTGTAATCCCAATAATTTGAGATGTTGAGCCTAGCTAATCTCTTCAGCTCCAGAGCTCTGAGCTAAGAGAGATTAAATTTAAATATTAAAAAGAACTTTCTTAGAGCTAAAAGTTGGAGGAAACAAGATCATTTAATGAGGGTTTGTGGGATGGTTTGCTATATAAAGGAGTTTTATTTTCAGCTACCTATAGAGGTTTGTTTGTTTGTTTGTTTTTTCTACAGTTCCTTTAAAGAGCAGTAACATAGACCTGGAAGGAGGTCAGTTTGGAAGGAAGATAACAGATTTTGTTAAATGCAAATCTCTTTTTATCATATACATGCTAGAAATGGGGAAAATGTTTGTAAACTAGCCATATTATTTATCAAATCGCTGTAAGGTGTTTAGCATTGTATTTAACTGTAGAATACTTCCAGTTCTAAATTCATCTCATCCTGTAAAGAAGCATTTACAAGCATTTTCTTCATAAATCTTTCTAAAGGAGGAGTTTTCCTAGCATCTTACACTTTATAGATAAACAAACTGAGTCCCAGAGAGATTAAATTATTTGCCCATGATCAAAGAGGTACAAAATATCAGGGCTAAGACTCACAGAGCTTCTGATTCTAAAACTTCAGATTCTTTCTGTTATTTTATCTGTCTCTATCCTATTGAAAACCAAATAATCCTATGGTTTATATAAAACAAGAATGCTTTGAAAATTCAATTATAATACCAATGAAGTTAACTAAACAGAAAGTAGACTATGTAATAAAATGTGCTATGCTCTTTTCCATCTTAGTCTACTAGCCATTGAATTTTCCACAGACAATGTGATATTCTGGAAAGGGCTTCAGATGGGGAAACAAAAGAAGCCAAACTCTGCTAGTTAAAAATTCTATGAACAGAGAAAAAGCCATTGATCTGTATTTTAGTTTCCTTAGCTTTTCATTGGTTGTTGCTCACATTTGGAATGTATTTTCTCTTCCTCCCCACACCCCCATTAGTATCATTGGTTTCCTTCAGCATTAACAGCTCAAGCCCCACTTTCTACATGAAATCTTTCTTGGTGTCCATAGATGCTTCAGTCTGCTCCTTACCCTCACTTTCTATTAACTTGTATTTACCTTATATATGATATATGTCTCTGTGTGTACCTATATATGTATAGGTTTGTCCTGACAGAACATAACCTCATTATAGTTGGGGACAATATTGTTGTATTTTTATCCCCATTTTCTAGAACACTGCCTGGGACATAGTAGGCTCTTAATAAATATTTGCTATTTGCTGTGTTGCCTATAAAATTGAAATGTAAATACTTACACAACCTCATTCATAGTGATTTTGAAGCCAGAATGCTATAATGCACATAAAGTCCTTTGGAGTTAGCTTGAAAGTACTATGTAAATATAAGCCATTATTTCTTTAATGGCAACATGGAAAGAATCTTGGCATTCTTGTATTTTTTGTGGCTCATCATTAAAACAACAATAATAACATAAGTTTCATATTTTGTTATAAGAAGATATAGGAACCATAGGAAGGCCTGCATTATATAAAGGACTCTTTTGGGGATAGGGTGGTTTAGATGAAAAAGAGATACTCACAACCCAGTAAAACATAGAGAAATTATAATTTGCAGATAAAATAAGAAAGAATTCAAAGGATCAGAGATTTGGAGCTTCAAGGATGCTTTTTGTTGTTTCTCCTTCATTTTTAAAAAGAACCAATGATATTATGGAGTGATGTCTTGACTTGTAAGTGAATTGATTTGAAGTGAGTCAGAGTTGCACAGTTATCAACCTCACTCTGTCTTCCAAAGTCATCAAAGTCTAGTGGCAAGACAAAAGTCTAGATGACTAATGATGGTCCAAGAAGCAGTGGGTGACTTTGCTATATTTGATGTCTGACCAAACTTTAAGCACCCCACAGTGCCTACGTCACCCACTTTCATGGCTTTTGGAATAAATTGCTCTCATTCACAAATTTCATCAGGAGAAATCTAGGAAGTTTAGGGCTCATCTAGATTAGCATCTTTCCTCCAGATGATGTGCCTAAACCCACACAGCTAATAAGTTGAAGTGTTAGGATATGGTCTTGGGTCCTATTCTTTCTATGAGTTGGTGTTTATGTATGTTTGTGTGTATATATACATATATTTTTATATATGGGTATATGCATATATGTGCAACTGTGTACACACTCACACACACACACACACACACACACACACACACACAAGAAAACGGATGAGAGATGAAACATACAGGACACAGAGACAAAGAAATATTTTTCTCTCCTGGAAGAGAAGAGATTTCTATTCTTTAATCTTTATGTTTCTTAGTTATATTTTACAAACCTACATTTGAATGTATATTCTGCTAATACTAATCCAAATGTTAGCTATTGATTTGAAAATTAAATCATATAGACATAGAAAGAACCTCTGAGACCATCTAGTCTAACCCCTTAATTTTATAGATGAGGAAACCAAAATCTAGCAAAGTTAAGTAATTTGACCAAGATAAATAACTTGACAATAGTAAGTACTTAATATTTATTGAATTGAATATCAAGTGAAGGTAGGATCCTTGACTAGGGGAGCCAAATAATGCTTTTATGCTGCTCATGAACATTTCTAGTTACCAGTAACCATTCCTGAACTAAACCTTGCATACTGAGTCCTTAAGGGAATTATTTCTAAAGCACTGATAAATATAAGTAGCATGGTACAGTTGAAAGGGAACTGGGCCAGGAGTCAGTGGAATCAACTGTTGGCTCTGGCCTTAGATCCACATA
Organism: Gymnobelideus leadbeateri; assembly: GCA_011680675.1. NCBI lineage: Eukaryota > Metazoa > Chordata > Mammalia > Diprotodontia > Petauridae > Gymnobelideus > Gymnobelideus leadbeateri. The sequence goes on from WOXC01010071.1 coordinate 599,894, forward strand.
ATATGGAGCAAACCACTTCAAATCTCTGGGTCTCAGGTTTTTTCTGAAAGTCTTGGGCTACATGATCTCCAGATTTCCTTCTTACTCTTAAATCCTGCCATTCTCCACCTTTTATCTTATATGTAGTAGAGTAGCATGCCAAATTTGGAATCAGGAAGATCTTTCCCATCTCCTTACAGATAGCATGATGTGATGCTAAGATCTCTGACCTTAGGATCTGAAGACATGGATTTCTTTCCCAGTTCTGATACTTGACTCTTTGAATCCTGGGTAAGTGATTTAATTCCTCAGCCTAAATTCCTTTGTCTATCAAATTGAAGATTATAATAGTCCCTACTTCCCGTGTTATAAAAATCAAACGAGATAAAATATTTATAAAGTGCCTTATAATACTATATGTCTTAGTTGTTATTACTGATGTAATATAGGTCAATGAGTATTTATTACCTACTATGTATAAAGTGCTGGGGTTACAAAAAACCACATGGTAAAGGAGCCCTTTTCAAGAAGTATGCAGTTTAATAGAGGAGACAGCTTGCAAACAACTATGTACACAATGTAACTAGTACAGTTATACACAGGATAAAGTGTAAATAATTAACAGAGGGAAGACACTAGAGTAGAGATGGATCAGAGAAAACTTGTTGTAGAGCATGGGATTTAATATGTGGAATTTGGATGAAGCCAAGGAAGTCAGCAGACATGCTTGAGGAGGTATCCAGAAAAAAAAAAATATATATGCACTGACTCAGTAGTTGGAATGACTTGTTTTTGGAACAGCAAGGAGTCCGGTGACACTGGAATGCAGAGTATGTATATTGGGGATCAGGGTACAGGGGCGAGGGGAAGCATAGGAGCTGGTATACTATGTAAGAGGACTAGAAAAGCAAGACTTGTAATTAGGAATTTTGAGGTGCCTGTTGGGAGATCTGGTTCAGATGTGAAAGAAATCGCTTAAACCTCTTTTAGCCAATGGGAGATTTTAATTTTACATGGAGAAAACATTACAGACATCCCTGGCAAGATAGCTAAATGAGACCCTGATATTTGTGGGAGTTATAGTTATATGGAGATGTTCAGGACGATAATGTATTTTTAAGGTTTCTTATGGGGGTTGGAGATTTAGGGACAGTATAACTACAAACAAGGTGAAGAAGGTGGTTGCTTGCAAGATAAGGAAAAGTTGTCATGACACAGGATGAGGAAGATGAATGACAAGATAGGGAACACAGCATAAGGGGGACAGAAGTAATTCTTCTTTTGGTACAAGTTGTACAGTATTTGAAGATAAGGGGGGAAAGAGCATTAAGGCACCCTCAAGAGGGACAGCTAGGTGGTGTAGTGAATAGAGCACCGGTCCTGGAGTCAGGAGGACCTGAGTTCAAATTTGACCTTAGACACTTAACACACACAAAAAAATTAGCCATGTGAACTTGGGCAAGTCACTTAATCCCAATTGCCCTACCTTCCCTACCCCCAAAAATAAAAAAGACGCCCTCAAGTTATAGGATGGGCTACAGAATGAGCCTCAAACCTCCTCCACAGTCCTAGGAAAGTAATCCTTATTATTAACTCTTAGGGCACCGTTTGTATCCACATCAGGAAGACCTAAGTTAAAACCTTGCTTGTGAAACATATTTTTGTTGTTGTTGAGTTGTTTCAGTCATGTCTGACTCTGTGACCCCATTTGGAGTTTTGTTGGCAAAGATACTAGAGGAGTTTGTCATTTTCTTCTCCAGGAACTTTTACAGATGAAGAAACTGAGGCAGAGTTAAATGACTTGCCCAGGTCCACACAGCTAGTAAGTCTCTGAGGTTGGATTTGAACTCAAGAAAATGAGTCTTCCTGATTCTAGGTCTGGTACTTTATTTACTGTGGTCACCTAGTTGTCCAGGAAAAATAATAGATGTATGAATAAAAGCATTTCATCTTACCCCTTAGATCCCAAGCATTTCTTGAAAATCTATTGACATCATTTAAGGGATCTTAAATAAAGGGATCCGACTAGGAGATCTTCTTTTACTTATAATCACAGGTCTACATTCCCCTTATTCTCCCTACACTCCTCAAGAAAAAAAAAAAGAATCTCATTAATGTTTTATAACAATGAGGCAGGGAGGGAATGTTTCTGAGTAGTGTTCTAGGAAGATTAATTTATCAAGGTCCAGAATTGGGTGGTAAGAATGCAAAGGAAAAGAAAAGGATTAGGAAAACAGAATGAAGCAAGAAAAGCTAACATTATTTGAGAGACTAGGTGTTCACCAAAAGAAAAAGGGTCAACCTCAATTCTAAATGCTTTATTGGATTGAATTGAAATATGATTACTCTAATAATGATGGAAAACATTAGTTTCTTTCCAATACTCTGAGAACATCTTGAAATAAACAATTCAAATTATGTGGCCTCATCTGTGCCCTAAATATGTAAAGAATTGTGTACAGAAGAATCCTTTTAGATTATATTAGTTGAATTTTATTTTCAAGACTGAGCTGGCATAGGCATTGTTTTCTTTGAGAAAGTCAAAACCTCTAACTCCAGGATTTATGTCTGCTTGAACTTTCTTCGCTCTTTCTCACTCTGCTTTTTTGTTTGTTTGTTTGTTTGTTTCTGGCCTCCTCTTTATCCAGGTTGCTTTATTTTATCTGTCTTGGTGGAAAATTCAGAACCTGAGGAAACCATAAACAATCACTTTTACTAAGCCATAGTACAAATAAGGACAACTATGCCATCACCCATCAAAGTACACTTGTATGACTTCCAAATAAAAGCAGCATCCAGAGAAGTTCATTGGGGCCTGAGAAGACCAATATTTAGTATATAAAAAATTATCCTCATATATACTATCCTTGCATTAGGTCTCACACATGGGTTTCAGGTCAAACCATCAGGACAAGGACAATAAACTCAAGTTGGTGAGGTCTACATCATGTACAGTGACCTAGTGTATAACTCCCATGATAGATTATAAACTCCTTCAGGGCAGAAATCAAGTCCTCCTCAATTCACTTCTATACAACAAACATTATTAATTACATATATGTAATGGAAATGCAAATTTAAAGATCTTCCCTGCCCTTAGGCCCTTTGATTGGCTTGAGAGACTCTGAGAGCCTTTCTCCATTTGAAAATATACTCTGCCCCCTAATAGGCTGAAAGTGGTCACACAGAGCCTGTGGCAGGAGGCTTGGTTTTCAGGAATGCCCACACCTTGTTTCTTTGTGTTTGGACAGTGGGTCAAGAGGGCTATGACATTCTCTGAGCCAGGAGAAGGCTATATAATCCCTGATGTGAGCCTTTGCTTTGGGGATCACTTTGAGAAGTGTTGTGTGATTTGACCAAATGAGAGCCCCCCTTCTTTGAAAACCCAGATGTTGATGCTTTCCTCTCTGGTAACTATGATTTGATATTGAGGTAATGGTTGGGCAGTTTGGAAGCCTGTCTGCTTGATCTGTTTGTTTCTCTGTCTTGTAAGTTCTGTCTATATACTTTGAAGTTTGGGATGCTGAACTTATTCCCCTGAATTAGGAAAATGATACATGTTTTATTGAATAAAGTAAGCTTTTTAACCCATTTTGAGTTGTTTTCCTTTAAAAAAGCAGATCTAAGAACCTGTGTTGGCAGCCACCCTGGGGATGCTGGGGTGCTTGCTTGCTGCTACAATATATAGGCAATGTAGTTTAATGGAATTGATAGAAACTGAGGATGATGTTAAAATTATACACACACACGTGTGTGTGTATGTTTTCCCCTACCACATTATAGCATAAAAACTATAACAAATTACCCTTTATAGGGGAATTATGCTCAAATTATTTTTTTAAATAAGGTTTTACCTCTTATATTCAATGCTAACAATTGGTGCCTGAGATAGTAAAGTTCCCATATCTTTAAATAACCTGAGAAGTGGAGGGGTAGAGAGGAGGGGAGATGCAGGGGGATAAATAACAAGCCTTGGGTGGGTTTATGCAGATTTTGTTGCTATTTACTACATCTGAAAATAATGTATATGCAAAGAATTGAGACATGAAAAAAGCATTGGTTCAACACTAATAATGAATGTGTAAGAATTAGGATTTGGGGAACATGAATAAGATTCCCTAGATATTTAAGACATTTGAAACAGCAAACCAATATTTTGATAAAATCCCTTTAATACTAGTCTTCAGTAAGACTTTCCCCCATTATTTATAATCCCAACCTCTGGCTCAGGGGTTTCTTATATATAAAACACAGGTAAAAGGGTCACTTGTTGTTCAGTCATTCAGACTCTTTGTGACCCCATTGACCATAGAATGTCAGACCCTGAACCTTAACCTCAGAAGCAGCAATTGACAAATACTCTCAGTGTTGTTGTCAAGAATATAGTGCAGCAAAAAAAAGGAGGGAGAAGCAGGGGCAATAAATACTTCATGCAGTGGGATAGTTCCACTCAACACCAGACTTAACTCTGAGTGAGCAACAAGCAGGCAACTTTCAAAAGGAGTAAAATTACTGATGGGTAGCATTTGCTATACTCCTTCCCAAAGATCACCAGGAGGGCAATATTTGTTTCCTGAGCCAAATCTGGAAGTAGAATCTAATCTCTTCCCTCCCTCTACCAAACAGGCCACACCTCAAAGAGGAAAAAGCAAAGAAACAAACAGAAAAAAACGATCTGTTGCCTAATTGGGGGGGGTGGGGTGTGAAGAATATCTCCTGGTTAACAGTGGTGTATACCACTCCCCTCAAAAACAAACAAAATCCCCCAAACTCAACACCATCCCTCCCCTGAAAATGCAATACCACCCCTCCCCCAAACAACAACAACAAACTAAAGAGTCATAGATTACTTACCAGGTTGGCACCAAGGAGAATCTTTGATAATTTTGAACAAAAATTAGCCTTTTACAGAGTCGTTGCAAGTATACTTTGTTTTTTAAACAAACAACAAGATAGAAACAGTAAACAAGCAAAAAAAAGCTAGTCCTGATCATTTTCCTGCACATTTGATAACTCAAAATTAACTAGCATTTTAACTGAGTTGAGAGGGAGACTGGGGGCCCTGATAGTCCTTATCTCATCCTAAGAGTGTGTGGGTGTATGTAGGACATTAGTGATTATTACAAAGAAAAATGTTAATTTCTCTTTAGTTTAATTTAAACATCGCCCCTAGGATGATGCAGATACCAGCTTTGCTGAGGAGACTCAGGAAGGGTCATTCATAACAGCCCACACCTGTGCCTATTCTTCCATCTCCAAAGCTCCAGGTTTGCCTCTATGGCCTATTCAAATATATTGTTTAGCCTTTGCGTGAGAGCACAGAACATTTCACGTACTTGAAGGTCTACAGGTCTTGGTTCAGCTTTTTGGCAGTCTTTGGAGAGATGAGCTTCTGTTTATTCTGGGCAAGTTTCTCAATAGTAGAACAGTCATCTCTGAGATCAATCTGGCTCCCAACAAGCAAGAAAGCAGTCTTTGGACAGTAATAACTAACCTCTAGTACCCCTTTTTCTTTCACATTTTCAAATGAGGATGGGGATAACATGAAAAAATAGAGAAGTGCATCTGTCTGTGGATAACTGAAGTTGCATGATTTTTCCTAAATTTCCCATTCTTCAATATGAAACAGGCCAAAAATACATGGTTGTAGACAAATTACAACTGTGACTTCATAGTTAAATACTTTTGGAATGCATTTTTATGGAAATAGTTCTGTTTTATATGAAATCAGAAGACACATCTTACCAAGAGCATCATTACCCATAGTAACACACTTAATAGTATGCATAACTGAAGTCTTTTTGTATCCACTTTCAGTATTTCAAATCCAAAGTAATCTCAGCAGCTCCACAGGAGTGTTGGCAGCACTGTGAAGGGTCTCCTTCACTCAGGGGTAGGGCCATGCTACTGATGTCAGCATGAAAGGACCCTGTGCAAAGTGCAAGCTGAAATATGGGCAAATAGAAAAATGATATAAAATATAATCCAATAATATTCAAGAGATAAAAATGTTTGTTTACATTATGGAAATGATGTATTTACATACTCAGCCCATGTGCTCTACTGGAATATTTATATCACATGGGTAAGGCCTTTGCAGAAAGTTTAGGGGAGTCCCTGGATGACAGTTAGACAAGAGAAATACAGAAAGATGGTTTATCTGCTTCACTGCTGGAAATAACAGCACTGATGAAATTGTCAATTCATTAGATTACTGGAGTATTACAATATCCTTCACTAAGCATTGCACCTAGTAGGGATTCAATTAATGACTGTAAAATTGAATAGAAAAAGGTCTCAAATAAATGTGATTTTATTCATCTTGTACATAGAAAAAGGTCTTCCTTTTTAGTGGATACTATTAATCTAATGAAAAGAAAAAAATAAAAAATCAGCCTAAACTTGGGCTTTGTAATTACTGCATTTAGACAATTTGGACTTCTATTTTGGTCCTCCAGTGAATTCTATGGGGTATTAAGAAATAATTATTCAATACTTGATACCTGGGTAAACTCTCAGAAGTGGATAAAAATAAACTTGCTCCCAAATACATGTTCTAGTATTTTCTTAAACACTAAATAGCAGTTAGTATTTGTCAGGCATGTCTCACTAATGACAGTGATGAAAAATGACAAAATGGAAAATCTTTTAAAGAATACTTAATGCCACTCAAAATTCATATACTTAGGACTAGAACATAAGTGTTATTAGCTCTAGTCTATACAAATATACTTTGTAAATGTGGTAGTATTATATTTTTATGGACAATTGGTGTGCAATTTGATTTTCAATGCTTTTTTCACTAAAATATATAAGGGAACAGTCTGAGAATATGATATTTCCCTGTATAAAATGTACTTAAAATGTTTAGCAAATAGCTATTGAATGAAATATATGCTATATTGTTTCTAAGTGAATAATTCCTAATATAGAAAGTTTAACCTTTTCAATTGAATATGACTATACTCATGACTCATGGTGGATCCTTAGGGAGCTCAGGCAAAACCTCTGTCAGAATTTTAGGATAGCCCAAGAGATGCCAGTGACCTTCTGAAAAGACTTTCTTTCACCAAATATATCCCTCCATTGAGCCTTGAAATTTTATCATTAATTCATCAATTAGCAAATACATTAGGCTGAATTAAGGACAATGTAGTATCTAGAGAAAAAAATAAGTGGTAGGTCCACTCTAGTGTTCACCACACTATACCTGGAGAATTGTTTTCATTGCTGAGCATCACATTTTAGGAGTTGGACAGCTTCCAGAGAAGACTGACTATGATAGTGAAGGGCTTTAAACCCAAGTCATAGGAGGATTGGTTGAAAGAATTGAGCATATTTAAGTAAGAGAAAAGAAGATATAAATGGGAAAGTTAGGGAATTTGTGAGATATTATGGATCAGAGAAAATGTCAACAAAATGGAGTCAAGGAAAATCTAAGTTTAAATAACTCCTTTGATACTAATTAGGTTTGTACTCTTAGCAAAAACACAACTATTCTTGGTCTCATCTTCCTCACCTATAAAATGGGATTAATAATACCTGTAGAAAATTGAAATAAATATGAGCTATTTTCTAAAAAACTAGAGTAAAAAATGCAAGTACTATTCTTAAAGTAAGCATAAAGATGTTAAATACATTTTTGGGGCAAGCTCTTTTTCAGGTGGCAAGTAAAGAATCAATCTGAGGCAGACTAGGACTTGACTAGCTAAAACATAAAACAAAATTCTTTAGTTTTAAGTATTCAAGAAGGAACTCAGACTTTGTGTGTGTAGAAAGTTTCACACTTAAAAAAAATCTAAACTATGCAAACTTAATAAAATATTTAGAAATTTCAATTTTCCTCTGTGTTAATCCTCAGCCCTGGAAGGCCAAAGTGTAAGGGAGGGTGGGGTACATCAGGAACCTGTGAGCTACCTTCAGATATCTAAGGAGCTCTTGTTTAAGTCAGATCAATCTTATTTTGCTCGATCCTGAAGGTCCATAAGTTGGAAACAACAGGGAAGTCAATTTCAATTCAACATAAGGAAAAGTTTCTTAATAGTTGAAATTGTCCAAAAGTGGAATCACATCCCTTGGGAGGAAGAGAGCACCTTGTGCCCTGAAGTCATCAAAAAAGAGTCTAGATGATTATTGGTCCTTGGTGCTTTTGTAGGAATTTATCCTCATCCTAAGGATTGTACTAGACTTCTTAGATTTCTTTCAAGTCTATGAATCTAAGAAATATGTATTATTAGCTGGAAGTTACAGAAATACTTTATGACAGTTTCTTGCTCTAGGAAATTTATTGTTCATTTGGTGAAACAAAACTAACATAGGAGAAAAAAGAAAAGAATTATTAGCACAAAACCGAAATTTCTGATTATATTAGGAATTCTGAGAATGGAGAAGGTCATTACGGATAAGAGTAGAGAATTAAAAACTGTCAAAGCTACCAGAGGCCTCAGAGACCATCAAGTCCAGGAGTTTTTAACCTTTGTGTGTCATGGCCCCTCTTTGGCACTCTGGTGAAGACTTTGAACCCCTTCTCAGAATAATTCTTTTTAAAAGTATAAAATAAAACAGGATAACAAAAATCCTAAAACAATCATATTGAAATAGTTATAAAAACATATACAAACAAGTTAATGGATGTCAGATTAAGAACCTTTGATTCTACCCTAATTTATCGAAATAGGAATCTCATTTAAAACAACTTATAAGTGCCCATACATGTGCTATTAAAGACTTTCAGTAATAGAGAACTCATTACTTTACTTAGGACTCTTATTATGCTTTCAAACTACTCTTAAACTTGAAATCTCTGCAACTTAAATTCATTATTTCTATCCAGCTGTCAGGAACTAATTAAAACATATAATTCCTTTGTAAAAATAATTATAATAATAGCTACCATGCACATAGTTTGCAAAGTTCTTTACAGATATCATCTCATTTTATCTTTATAACAACATTAGGATGGGGGGAGAGTAAGTGCAATTATTCACCACATTTTACAGATGAAAATGAAGCAAAGAGAAGTTAATTGACTTGCCCAGAGTCACATAAATCTTCAACTTCTTGAAGACAGTTATTGTCTTATACCATCTCCCTTACCTAAGCCTTTTCTTCTCCAAGCTAAAAATTCCTAGTTCCTTCAAATCTTACCTGAATGGAATGATTTTTTTTATTTTCTTCTGTTCTATGAATGAGCTCCATCTTGTTAATATCCTTTTGCAAATGTCTTCCCTCAAATATGTTGTGCAGATATGAATACCTCTGATGTGGATCACTTCTTAACCTTTTGGATAAGAGCAATTGTTTGTTTGTTTTTTTACCTGATACATTATTTATTTGGGTCATTGGAATGAGTTTCATAGAAGAGTAGGGGTTCTCTTGTTTTAATCATTATTATCCTTATTATTTTCCCAGCAGCTTTTGAAAATAGTTTTTTGAAAATAGATAATAGCTTAAATGAGTATAGTAGTTTAAGGTTTCAAATCATCTTCATAATGTGTGAAGGTTTTGGGTCTCAGATCTTGCTGACCTTTGCCTGTCTTCAAGAGACTGTAGTGTCCTCTTGGAACATTGCCCTTGGCCTCAAGATTTTCTTTTTCTACTGTCTCTTAAACTTTCCTGATCTTTGAAACAAAATTCGACTAGAGTCTTCCTTAGTTCCTTAGGAGCAGAAAACTTCCCAGCCCTTTAGCTAACTACCATTCTTTCATCTTTTGCCATTGCTTTTATGAATGACAGTGCCTAATATCTGTCCCCTCTTAACTTTCTTATCTGTTAGGTATGTGGTAGCATACACGTGTATGCACTCACACACACACACAAGTTGATTTTTTTTTTAGGATTTATTACCATGAAAAAAGAAAATATGGAAAATACGAAACTCTAAAACAAGGTACGGTAACTGAAGTTCTTATAAATGTTAATGATACTCTCATCTCCTTCTGCTAGAGCAAGACTGGCTACATCTTCCCATCAGGGTTCTAAGGGTGGCAGCTAGATTCCACACTGTAGAGAATATAGACATTGAATCAGCAAAAATTCAAATAAAAATCCAGTTTCAGACACTTACTAGTTGTGTGGCCCTGGAAAAATCACTTAACACCTGTCTTGGTTTCCTCAATTGTAAAATGGGAACAATAATTGCAGCTACGTCCCAGGGCTATGGCAAGGATGAAATTAAATGACACATGTTAAGCACTTCACAAACTTGATCACGACATTTCCTCATCTGCCTTATCTTCATTTTCCTTGAGGCATTGGGCTCTCTTTCTCCTCTTATGTCATCACCATCCCTATACATCTGCCAGTGATTAGTGCCCCAATTACTTTCAATAAATTAACATCAATTAGCTTTTATAGAGGGATATTTACTCTGAAGGTGTGGCAAGAAGAGAAATGTAAATATCTGCCCCAAACACCTAGTGGTATGGTCTTTTCTACACCACCCTAGACCTTGGAAGTACTGGCTCAGACTTAAGCCTTTCTACATAACATTTGCCCCAAGTTCACTTCCAAATGTGGTATAATGGATAAATGGATGAGCCTGCATTTCTTCTAGAATAAACTGAATAGAACATTCAAGATTTTATTTCTCAGTATCTAGCTTTAGGCACATATTGGTGTGGACTAAACTCATGGATTTCTAGTGGTTTGCTCATCTGACATTTTGAAGCTTACAAGGTAATAGCCCTTTCTAATCTCCTTTGTTTAAAATAGGAAGGAATAAACTCAGAGGCAAAGAATAGAGGTGTATATTAAAAGGTTACATGTTGGCATCAGATAACAAGGGTCTGAGACATCTCCGTTTACAGCATCATCTTCCTCAATAAAACATAGACAGACCAGACAAATATCAACCAAGAGAAAGGGCCTGGCTAATTAGTGCTTTTTGAAGTAAACCAAGTTCTGGCTCCATAGCCAATTGAAACGATTTGTCTTCTGCACATGGTTTGTTGTCCAGTTGTGCCCAAATCTTCATGACTTCATTTCGGGTTTTCTTGGCAAAGACCCTCAAGTGCTTTGCTATTCCCATCTCCAGCTCGAGGAAACAGGCAAACAGGATTGAATGACGTTCTCAGTGTCATATATTTGAGGCCACATTTGAACTCAGGTCTTCCTCATTCCCAGGGGTGGTGCTCTATCTACTCAACACCTGGTTTTCCCATGGTTAATATACAAGGAGTAGTAATAGAATGTCTGTTCATTCTCCAAAGTTCAAAAGTGAATTATATCATCTGAGCACTTTGTACATGATTGTAATTTCTGGGCCTTTTGACCAGTACCTTTGTACAAAACAAACAAACAAATGACAAAACCACAGTCATTCCTTGACCAATTATGATCTATACTATTAGAAGTAGTCAGAAAGTTCCTGAGACCTAGATTTTTTTTTCATTACAATCTCTTAAATATAAATCCACTCCATGACATCTAATTCCTTTAGGGCTCCTAAGAAGGAAGGAAGGGAACAAGCATTTAGTAAATGTCTACTATGTGCCACGTACTGCCCTAAGCACTTTTTTTTTGGTGAGGATGAGGAGAAGGCAAGGTAGCTGAGGTTAAGTGACTTGTGCAAGGTCCCACAGCTAGTAAGCATCACGCATCTGAGGTCCAATTTGAACCCTTGTCCTGACTCCAGGACTGGTGCTCTATACACTCTGCCCCCTAGCTACCCTGCTGTGCTGTAATTTTTAACAAATATTAATCTCATCTGAACCTCAAAACAATTCTGCAATTAAGTACTACTATCATCTCCATTTTACATTTTACTAAACTGAGGTAGACAGAAATTTGTAATATTCCCAAGATCATATTGATAGTAAGTATCTAAGGCCATATTTGAACTCAGATCTTCCTAACTCTAGGCTCAGATCTTCACCCGCAGTTCTCCAAGCTACATCTAGAATGACTTTTTTCATCCAAGACCACTTGCACTTGTTGCTACCTTTTATACTAAGAAATGTGAAGGTCTTTCTGCTACATAGAGAGCATCCTCTTGGGGCAACTACCATAGCTGAAGAGCACCTGGTGTCTCATTAATTTATATAGCTGTATCATTTCAAACTTTGTTAACTAGACCAGAGCAAGTATGTCTCCTAAAACATTGACATATCACTAGCCACACTTGCTGCTAATCTTACTCAAACTCTCTACAAACTCTGAGGGACCAGAGAAAGAGGAGAGGTAATTTCACCAACTCAAGTGATGCTTACCAACCTTCAAGCCACATTCTGACTTACCTTATCTAGTGAAGCAGACACCTCAGCATAGCTATAAGGTCCATATTCTCTCATATGAAACCACAATATACTGTGTTTAATCTCTGCATTTTTTTCTTCCTGAAAACTGTCTATAATAGACCAATACTTACACTATTGTCTCTGAGAATAAATTATAGGTTTAAGAAACTTGAAAATGTTCAAATGAGGTTAAGTGACTTGGTCAAGGCCATACAGATAGCAAACATCAGAGGTAGGATTTGAACCTTAGGTCATAAGTATATAGATTTAGAGGAGAAACCATCTAGTTCAGCCCCTTTGCTTTATGGTTGAGGATGCTAAAGCCTAGGGAAGTCTGGTTAACCTACTTGACCAAGAGTATATAGAAAAAAGCATTCCAGTCCAATCCTTTAAACATTTATTAAGCACCTACTATGTTTTAGTTAGGGGCAACTAGATGGTACAGTGGATAGAGCATCATATTTGGAATCAGGAAGATCTGAGTTCAAATTTCACTTCAGATACTTAATAGTCATATGAACCTGAGCAAGTAACTTAACCCCTATTTTCCTCAGTTCTTCATCTAAAGGAAGGAAGGGAAGGAGGAAGGAAGGAAGGAAGGAAGGAAGGAAGGAAGGAAGGAAGGAAGGAAGGAAGGAAGGAAGGACACACTGGGGAAGGAAATGGCAAACTAATATCTTTGCCAAGAAAACTTCATGGAAGGGGGCGGCTAGGTGGCACAGTGAGTAAGAGAGCTGGCCTCGGAGTTGGGATGACCCGGGATCGGATCCGGCCTCAGAAAATGAGCACCCACACATAAATAATGACTGGCCATGTATGCTTGAGCAAGTTACTTAACCCCAATTGCTTTAAAAAAAAAAAACAAAAAAAAAACTTCATGGAAGATTGTAGAGTATAAGCAGGAAATTGCTTAAGCTCCTGTACCAACCACCTCCAATACGTGTAAAATATGACTTTAAACAAATTTTAGAGCTACAGAACACATAAAATGTCACAGAAAAACATACCTCCTGCTGAAGGCCACCTGGCAGGCTGCCAGGAAGGGTATATCACATCAATCTGGGGGCTAAGCAGTCTCAAGTGAGCTATACTGGCCAAGACCCAGGACAGCCCTGACCAGCAGCACAGGCTGACTGATGTAGACTTCTGGAGAGTGACTCATCAGCAGTTGTGGCAGTTTCCAGACTTCTCAACCCATAAAGACCAAAGAGAAAGTAAAAGGTCAGTAGAAAATTGTTGGAATGTGGAGACAGAAGAGCAAGGTCTAGCCCCTATCCCTTGGGGCAAGAGGTGGTAGAGGCGTGGGGCCTGTAGCCGCTGCCTCCTGGTTGCCTCTATGTAAACCAGTGACTTTGACCTAAATTCCTAATGAGATTCTAAAATGTGTTAACACATATTTCATTTTTCTTTTTAATCCTAGTATCTAACATAATGTCTGAGACATAGTAGGTTTTTAATAAATAATTGATACTTGATTGATGGATTAAATGTATCTTTTGTTAACATATAGAAAGGAAGGTAATGATCTCAGCACCAGCCTAGATTGATTAAGAATATGTGAAGTTATTTCCATTTATTTTTTGACAGTTACTAGGACCTTGCTGATTAGGGGAAACTGAAGAAATAGTAAATTTCAGCAGCATGTTTGACACAGAATTTTATTTTATCCTTTTAGAGAAGAAGAAGAAGGGATATGAGCTACACAATAACATATTTCTAATTGAAATCAGAATATGTTAGAAGATCTAACTAAAGAGTAGTGATTTATGGACTAATATAAATATGAACATAGATTTCTAGTGGTACACCACAAGGATCCGTTCTTGGCCCTGTACTATTGAACGTTTTTATCAAGGACTTGGATAAAATAATAGATGGCTTGAATATTAAATATTGAAATGATACAAAGCTCCTTAGCATGTTAAAGGATACAATCAGAGGCAAAAAGTTCCTATTGGCTAATACGCCCCTACACATACTCAAAGGATGACAATGTAGGGAGCCAGGGACCTTCTTTTTAATCCTTGCAAAATTCTAATGAAAGAAAATAATTCTTTAATGTGCTAAATCCATTTATAGATAAAGAAGAATCTGTAGGTATTATTTAGTTGTCTTTTCTTAAATGTCTTTTCAAGAATTTCTTATAAAAAGACCTTTGGATTTAGGATGTATTTTTGCCATATATTATAAATTTCCTATTTTCTAAAGCTTTCATTTCAAATATAAACGATATTTTGGATACAATTTTGTACATGTATATTAATGAATACTGGACCTCAGTTTCCTTGATTATAAATTAAGGAGTTTTTGTAGATGATTCTGTAATGTCTCTTCCAGCCCTAATAATCCATGTTTCTCTACCCTGGATTGGAAACTATGCCTGTGTAATTGCTGAAATTACAATGAAAGATTATGCTTTCTTTATTAACATAATTATAATTTAGTAAGAACTTACCTGCCTGTTGACTAGCAAAACATTAAAAGTTAATGTTTTATATTAGATATTTAAAGAAAAAAATAATGTAATTTTGGAGAGGCATTTTTAAGGCTTAAACATGTGAGTAGCTGCACATGTCCTACAAGATTTTAATTTTACATTTATAAATTCAGAATTAATGGGTTCTTCTGTAATGTTATTTCTTGTGTGTGTGTGTGTGTGTGTGTGTGTGTGTGTGTGTGTGTATTCATTTATGTAGGGAAATGTAAGGAAATGGTGTAGGGACATTTGTAGTAGGAAAAAGGAAATGAAGCTAGATGACCATTTGAATTATTTCCCATAGTGAGGTTTGTTTAAAATCCCCACATTATATTAGCAATATTTAAAAAATACCTCTAAGACACTTAACAGTTAAATGTCTTAGGCTTTCTATCTGTAAACCAGTAATCACAAGAGGTATTATGAGTATTAATGTGATAATGACTTTGAGGCACTCTAAGATCCTTGAACAAAAGGCATTATTTAAGTGCCAGCTGTGATTTCCTTTGGTGACTGGTTATTTTCCTCTAAGAGGTGGTAGCATTTTTGTGGTTGACACGGGTGCCTGACTGCATAGGTTTGCAATATGTTTTGTAGTTGTTATATATGATCCCCAGAATCTCCACACATGGGCCATTAAAGTAATACCTGTAAACCTTTCAAAGTAGGAAGCCTAGACTTCTTGGTGGAATGTAAATCACCTCTCTTTCTCATTCCTGTGTTATTTCCTTGCTTTCTACTTAGCTCTAGGGCTGCAATTTGGGAGTTTCCTGAAACTTCCTCTTAGGGCTAGAAAAAAGTCCTGGCTGATGGTCATTAACTATAAAAGAGTGAACACTGAAAAGTGACAAGGTGCAAAGGTTGGCAAGCATTGCTTTCATTCCAGCACCTGAATCCTTTAAAATAAAGGAGAGACTCTCGGTTTTGCTCTTTGTAAACCAATCATGCCCTCACTTTGACAGACCTTTGAACAAGTGAACAATTTTCCCTAAGAACTTAGAAAGAATATCTTAGCAAGCAGCTGGAGATATGGAGACTAAGAGGATTTTTCTTATCATTAATAAAGTGGTGAGAAGAAAGAAAGTGCACAAGATACCTCTTTGACTATGGCATGCACTTTACTATTATGGGCTTTTGAATGGTTGACAAAAATTGAATGTTCCTTAGCTTTTCTCTTTCTAATTATATGGTTATTGAAATGTAACAAATGGTTGTTTTTATCCTTCACATTTAGTAGTAATTGTTTATCTGAAGAACTTTTGGGAGAAAAAAAAAACAGCTATGAGTAAGTTAAGATCCGCAGATCAATCCCTTTTCAACAAAAAAGGCATGACTACTATTCTACGAACTCTCATGATTTGTGACTTCATAGGAGTTCAGGAACATTTTCAGAAAGCCTTACCCTCAGATAACCTCTTTTCTAACCGGTTTGACACTATCTGGCCACCCTTCCCTTTGATGTCCCCATCACTAGTTCTGGAACCATGATAAAAATCGACCCTTCTCTTGTTTTGGAATGATGTATAATTACTATATAATTCCCATTGCCCTAATCACCATTCCCTAAACTTTCAGGCTCAAAGTGCCCCTCCCTGAAAGCCTCTGAAGAAGGTCCCTCAGCCAAGTTAAAGAAGTTTTCAGTGACTCCTATTTCTCACCTGACAAAAGGAAATACTCTATATTTAATTTCATTCCTTCATTCAACAAGCACTTATTAAGCACCTCCTATTGCCAGAATCTAGAGGTACAATTTACTTTGTACCCCAATTGTGCCCCTGGCTCTAATACCTACTAGCTATATGACAAGGATGAATCCATATACCATCTGGAACATTAAAATCTATAAAATGGGGATGATAATATTTGACTTACCTTTCTCTTATGGTTTTTATGAGGAAAGTAAATGTCTTATAAGCTTTAAAGTGCTATAGAAGTCAGCTTTTGAGATTACCTCTTTTCATAGAAAAAATGGGATATAAGTGCCCCTCCCTGGTTACTATTTCCCTTCTCTGATGTTTTTATCCCCCCCCCCCCATTAAAATGTAAACTTCTTGAGGGCCAGGTCAGTATTTGCATTTGTTTCTGTATCTTTAGCACTTAATGTTAAGGCACTTAAATTCTTTTGCTCTCCCTCATTTACTCATTCATCCAATAAGACTTTTTAGTTCATGTTGCTGACTAAAAGCTAATATTTGGTTAGAACTTAAAGATTATCAAAATAGTTTTCATATTATGTCATTTGGTCTTTGCAAAAACCTTCTGAATTAAATGCAGTCACATTAAACCCCAGTTTTCAGATAAGGAAATCAATACTGAAAAGTTACATTATTTGGCCAGGATCACCCTGCTATAGGGTCAGGGGCCTGAATAAGAATTATAAACTACATTTCCTAGATTTCCAGCCCGGCACTCTATCCACTTTGTATAACCATCTAAATGTGCATCCAAAATGGAACAGTGAGAGCAAGAAGGAAAAAGGGTGAGGAAAACATAGGGAAAGAGAGTCTTAATGAGGTTGACTTGGAGTTTGAGGAGAGTGGAAGAGCTGGGTAGAACGCACTGAAGAAATACTTCTTTTATTCCACATTTTTGCTTAGTAATTAATAATAATAATAATTCACTCCTGTGTAGTATTTTAAGGTTTGTTAAATGCTTTGTTCAAGACAACCCTATGATGTAGGTAGTGAAATTATTCTTATATACATAGTAAAACCAAGGCACTGACAGATGAAACAACTTATCAACATTCACACAGTTAGGAAATGTCTGAGGTAGGATTATCTCATGACTGTCTTCTAAGTTAACACTTTCCATTATAACACTGCTTTTAGAGCTCTCTTAGAGATGACAACTTAAAACCTTGAAGAGACTTAGGTACTGATTCATTGTTTGTGAATACTTAAAGTTCTTTAGAGCAAGATGCTTTTTAGATACCAGGAATATCTTCATTAGCAAAAAAATTGTGGTACCTGGCTCTGTAATCTACTGGGTTAATAAATTTTTTTTAGACTGACCAGATGTTGAGTCAAAAAGTGCCTACTCAAAACTATGTAAAAGGGGACTGTGAGCAATGTCTGGAGCACCAGCACCCAAAGAATGACACAGAGAAACTAACCTCCTGCTGAGGACAGCCCAGCAGCCCTGCAGGAAGGGCCAGCACAGCACTCTGGGAGCTGGCAGTGCAGTGGGCAGAGAGCTGAACCCAGGTCCCTGTGAGCTGTGGTTTTAGCCCCAGGGCAGCCCGGGCCAGCAGCCCACAGGAGGGACCCCAGAACACCAGCAGCTGTAGCGATTCCAGAATGGTCAACACAGACACGCCTAGGACAAAGTGAGAGGTTAGTGCCCTATGGACTTTGGGAATAGTATTTGGGGAACGCTTCGGCTTCCTCCCCTGGGGGCTAGAAGCCACTGAGGAGAAATGCCATTTTGTAGTTTTCAGAGGCAGCTTCAGATCCTGGCCTGCAAACTGTAGGGAGATCCAGTGATCAATCTCGGGGGGGGGGGGAGGATTGCTCTTGCTTTAACCTCCCTGGATCTGGATTGTGGTCTGGGGGGGGAGGTAGTGGGGTGGGTTTCCAGCTTGCCAGAAATGGAAGTTGTCCCCCCACATGTTCGGGATGAAGCTTCCCAGTCTGGTGGCAGAGTCCTACTGTGGCAACAAGCCCAAAAGTCAAGTAATTAAGTGGCAACATGCCAAGGCAAAGGAAACAAAATAAACAGAAAAATGAATCATTAGACTCCTATTTGGGGGGCAAAGAGGATTGAAGCATGGAACAAGAGAAGGACTGTGAGGTCCAAAATCCAGCACCAAAAGCCCCAAAGGAAAATGTGAGTGGGTTACAGGCCATAGGGGACCTTAAGAAGGACTTTAAAAATCAAATATAAGAAGTGGAGGAAAAATTGGAACGAGAAATGAGAAGGATGCAGGAAAAGTATGAAATGAGGGTCAACAGCCTGACTGAGGAAAACAACACCTTGAAAAATAGACTAACTCAAATGGCAAAGGAGGCCCAAAAGGGCAATGAGGTGAAGAATGCCTTACAAAGCCAAATTTGCCAGATGGAAAAAGAATCTCAAAAGCTCACTGAGGAGATTCATTCCTTCAGAGTTAGACTGGAGCAAATGGAAGCTAATGACTTTATGAGAAATCAAGATGCTGTTAAACAGATCCAAACAAATGAAAGATTAGAAGGCAATGTGAAATATCTCATGGGAAAAACCACTGACCTGGAAAATAGATCCAGGAGAGATAATTTAAAAATTATTGGACTACCTGAAACCCATGATCAAAGAAAGAACCTAGAAACTGCCCTTCAAGAAATTCTCAAGGAAAATTGCCCTGATGTTTTAAACCCAGAGGGCAAAAGAGAGGTTGAAAGAATCTACTGATCACCTCCTGAAAAAGATCCCAAAAAGAAAACTCCCAGGAATATCATAGCCAAGTTCCAGAAACCCCAGATCAAGGAGAAAATACTATAAGCACCCAGGAAGAAACAATTTCAATATTGTGGAAACACAATCAGAATAGCACAGGACCTGGCAGCTTCTACACTGAGGGATCAAAGGGTATGGAATATGATATTCCAAAGGGCAAAAGAGCTGGGACTGAACCAAAGGGTCACCTACCCAGCAAAACTGAGTATTTTGTTTCAGGGGAAAATATGGTCATTCAGTGGAATAGAGGACTTTCAAGAATTCTTGAGGAAAAAACCAGAGTTGAATAGAAATTTTGACATCCAGACACAAGAAGCAAGAGATACCTGAGAAGTTAATCAGGGAAAAGAAATCAAAAGAAACTTATCAAAGTTAACCTATTTACATTCCTACATGGAAAAACAATAATTGTGACTGATGAAAATTTTCTCAGCATGAAAATAATGGAAGAAGGATATATGATCACATGAATACATACATATATATATATATATGTGTGTGTGTGTGTGTGTGTATACATATATATATATATATATATATATATATGTTTACAGTTATACATGGATAGAGGGCATAGGTTGAATTTATTGGGAAGTGATGATACCTAAGGGGTGAAATTATGAGGTGAGAGAGGAAAATGGCAAGAGGAGATGGGGAGAGACAGGGTAGTGTAAACTATCTCATGTAGAAGAAGCAAGGGGAAGTGGCTACAGAGGAGGTGAAGAATAGGAAGGCAAAAAGGCAAAACCACATTCTCATTTAATTTGGTTCAGGGAGAGAATGAAATACATACTAAATGGGATATCTCAACATGCAGCAGAATAGGGGGAAGGGAGATGAGAGGAGGGATGATGGATGGGAGGGCATTCTTGCGGGGAGGGTGAGGTTGGAAGTACCCACTATAGAAGAGGGACAGGATCAAGTACGGAATGGAGCAGGTGGGGTGTGGGATGGATGGGAAGGAATTATAAGCAGCCTTGTACAATATATCTACTATGGTAATATTTTGCATAGCTATACATGTATAGCACATACTGAATTACTTATCTTCCCAGAGGGAATGGGTGACAAGGGAGGAACAGAATGGATCTGAAATTCGAGGATTCAAAATTAAATGTTTCAAATATATATAAATACTATTATTAATACTCTTTTGCATGTAATTGGGAGATAAGATGTACAGGCATCAGGGCACAGAGATTCACCTTGCTCTAATGGAGAAGTCGAAGGGGGTAAGGGAGAAGATATGGGAGAGAGCAGGAGGGAGGAAGCGATATCTTGTGGGACTGCTAATCTGGGAGGGTGGGTAGGGGAAAAACGGGGAAAAAATTGTAACTCAAAGTCTGGCAGAAATGAATGATGTAAAACAGGAGTTAATAAAGCATTTGTTTAAATAAAAATTTTAAAAAGTGCCTTCTCTGCTCCAATATTTCCCATGAACTTAAATGTCCTTAGCTTCTGTATCTAAAACAAAGTTTCAATGAATAACATTTTCTTGGTTTTAACTTGCCTTATTTCTACCTCCTCTTTCCTAGAGGGTTCAGGGCTGGCAGTTTATAACTCAAAGAATATAATATTCTATGCCTGAAGAAGGGAGTGGGCAGTCCTACAGTTCTGGTTTTTAGAAGAGTCTTATTTGATTGACCAAAGCACACTTATGTATGTGCATATGTACATATACATATACATATGCATATACATATACATACACATATACATATATATGTGTGTGTAGGAGATCCACCAATGAATTTTGTAAAACCTCATGTGTGGGTGCTATAGAGTAGAGTTCTATAGGTTCCCAGTGTAGCACTCCTCTATACCTTTGTAAGAGGTTTATTGAATTCAATCAACCATATGTAACTTGCAAAACATTGGTCATTGTTCATTTCTGATCAAATGGATGAGTCCAGCACCTCCATCTCCAGTCAAATCGATGGAACAAAGGGAGCAACTAGTGATTGGCTGATGGTAGAGTCAACAATTCTTCCTAGTGATCAGTAGAAATTCTGTTTGTATTCTATGAATCTACTTTTGAATATTCAATATTCTCCTTTTTCCCTTGTGTTTTCTTTCAAAGTACAAAAAGGAGAGCATGGAGAAAATTTGGGGTTACATTCAGATGTCTTGAGCTAGAGATAGAAGATATAGATAGAGGTAGATTTATAGATACAGAACCCCTGTCCCCAATTCTGGAACTCTCTCACCATTGGTGCAAATAACTGCCCTACCTTGCCTGAGAGGTGAACTAGTGAGAGCCAAGATATAATGACAGCTCTTGCCAAATGGCAAGAGCTAACATGTCCATCCCCCACCTTGTTAGACAATTATTGACTGGAAGTGTCATAGAAGTAGTGTTCTACTAGCTTTGTTCTAGAAATAGGTCACTGGAAACACCTGGAAGGACTGGTAATAACTCTTCACTGAACTCAGAAAACCTCTGAAGAAGGTCCCTCACTCAAGTTAAAGAAATTTTCTTTGACCCCTATTGTTAGGGTTCCGAGGGTCTCGAACCTACAAGAACATGTTTACCTTTTCCCAGTCTTCAGACGTCTCCGACTTCTAGACTTTCTAGGAGAACTACACACGCAGAACACCCTTCTGTTTAAGGAGAACTCTCTTTATTTTTCTCTGATCAGAACATACAAGCAAACTCAGCCAGCAGCGCCCCCGCCCCGTCAGGCAGCCTCCTTTTATCCAACCTCCAGTTCCAGGTGTTTAACACCGCCTTCCCCGCCACTGCGAGCCAATCACGTACTGCCCCGAGAGTGAGGGGTGGTAACCTGCTGCCCACATGGACACATCAGCTCATTGGGCTAAGAGGTTTCCGGTGTAGCAGACCAGGAAGTCTCCTAACCAGGAAGTCTCTCTACTGCCACGTCAACTCTTATGATTGTTTTGCTGACTGTCCTTTTGGCCTTCCGGGTTCCTCCTGTAGCCTGTTATTGATAGGCCAGGGACCCTCCTGCCACTCCCAGGCTGTCGCGCTGTACCCCAGTTGGCTAAGGACTCCTCACCCTATCTCTCACCTGACAAAAGGAGAGACTCTCTATTCAATTTCATTCCTTCATTCAAAAGCACTTATTAAGCACTTCCTATTGCCAGAATCTAGAGGTACAATTTACCTTGTACCCCATTTTTCTATGAAAAGAGATAACCTCAAAAGCTGATTTATATAGCGCTTTAAAGCTTAAGAGACAATTACTTTCCTCATAAAAACCATAAGAGAATGGTAAGTCAAAGATTATCATCCCCATTTTATACATTTTAATGTTCCAGATGGTATATGGATTCATCCTTGTCATAGAGCTAGTAGGTATTAGAGCTAGTCTTCAAACATAGGACTCCTAATTAGAAATCCAGGACTCTCCATTTTACCAGACTTGCTAAATTCTCTCTACATACTCCCCTCCCCCCTTCATCCTCTAATGATGTTTTATCTTGAATTTTAACATTTCCCAGAGATGCCAAAGTTAGATAGGTCACCTATTATGAAACCCAGCTAGGGGATTAGTGATGCCTTAGGAATATTTTTGCTCTTTGGAAGCAGTAACTTCTGATTATCCAAGTTCTGAAAGCACACTTTATAAATATCAAAAGCTCTTTCAGCTGAACAGTGTGCAGTATTATAATTTTACCCTTTTGATGGAGTTTGGGGAACTGGACTTGGAATCTTCTGCTACTTCCTCAGGTGGAAAGCACTGTCACTTGTGAAATGAGGCAGAAAGGAGTCTGGGAGGTGTTGAAACAGGCTGGGTGTGTGAGGAGCTGAACAGTGCGGGAGCCCTTCTTGTCACTGCACATCCCTGTGAACAAATCTTTGAAGCTCTCCCTTTGTCTTCAGTTCTGCAAGCATGACTGTGCTCCCTAGCAATGGGAGAGCTGGGCCATGTTCCTCAGGCATTTAGGCAGAGAAGCAGTGTGTCAGGGCTGAGGTGATTAGTGTCACAGCAGCTGCAGGCTAATGAAATGGATGCCTCTGTGGTTTGTTGGCTTAATTGATGGGAAAGGGGTCATGGTTGAGCCTATGTCTCTGCTGCTATTTGTCTCCATTCTGGAAACCTAGGACCAATGGGAACTGATTGGTGTCAGAACATTCTCTTTTGGCTTGATGCTCATGGTAGCGCTCCACTTCTCAGGAAGTTAATGTACTAATCCAGCCTTATTCACAAACTGATCTGTGTGGGGAATGTGGTGTCAGGAGCAATGAGAGCAGCCCCTTCTCATGGGGCATCTTTCTTAGAGATGTCATAGACATTAACCCCCTGCTCTTCACATTACAGGCCTGTCACCTGAAAATCAGGGCAGCTGTTGTTACCTCTGACAGTTTGATAGGGAAACTGTGGTAAAAATGTTGTGTCCTAGCGAGGTCTTTATGCTGGTGATAGACTGAAAAGTATTTTGTATTTCTTTGTTTTAGTTCCCAGCTCTAATATTTCCACGTTTCTTTGACACTTTCTTCTTTCTCTTTCCATGACATCGCTTTCTCCTAGTTCTCCTCCCACCTGCTGCACCACTCATTTTCTCTCTCCTCTGATGGATCTTTTTCACTTAGCATAGTGCCTGCCACATAGTAAATATTTAATAAATGTTTATTGATTGTTTCATCTACCTTCCACCTGCTAATAGTGAAGAGAGTCCACGAAGTCGCTTTCCTGGGCCCTCTTCTCTTCTTCATTTGTGCTGTTTCACATGGTGATCTCATCAGCTTGCATGGATTCAATAATCCTTTCCATGCTGATGCTGCTCAGACCTGCTTGTCCAGCCCTAAACCTTTATCCCAATCTGCTGTCTTGCATCTCTGACTGTCTTTTAGATATGGTAAAATGGATCTCCCACAGACACCTTAAATGCAATATACCCAAAGATGAAATCATCATACCCCCTCCCCCAACCAAACACTCCCCTCTTCCTAACTACGTCATTACTGTGTGGTTATAACCTTCCTCCCAGACATCCAAGCTTACAACCTCCATATCATCCTTTGCTCCTCACTCTCTCCCCACTCCCTATATAATTGATGGCCAAGTCTTGTTCTTTCTACCTTCATAACATCCATGAAATACCTGTTTCTCTCCTCCAACATTGCAACCTCCCTTATCAAATCATGCCTGGATTACAGCATTAGGCTGCAGGTTGGTTTTTTTGCCTAAAGTCTTCCCCAACTCTACTCCTTTCTCCTATTAAATATGCTCCAGTAACTCCCTGTTACTGTCTAGGATCAAATGGAAAACCTTCTATTTGGCCTTCAAAGTCCTTCATAACTTTCCACCCACCCTCTGCTAAGCACATACCTTTACAATTGCCTTATACCTTATTTCCTTACACATTTACTCTGTGACCTAGTGACAGTGTCCTTCTTGCTGTTATTTGCACACTCCTCCCAACTCTGGGAATTTTCATTGTCTTTCCCCAGTGCCTAGTACATTCTCCTTCCTCATTTCTGCCTCCTGGCTTCCCTGGATTACTTCGAGTTTCACTTAAAGGCCTGATTTCTCCAAGAAGCCTTTTCCAGTCCTCCTTAATCTTAGTGCCTTTTCTCTGATTTATCATGTAGATATATGATAGATAGATTATATCTATATGTATAAGATTTATCTATGAATCTATGTAGGATATCTCTAGATCTATGTATGTGTCTATCCATATATATGAATATATGTGACTATATGTATATTATAATATATATGTGTGTGTAACATATATACATATATAAATAATCTTATTTATACAAAGTTGTTTGTGTGTTGCCTTTCCATTAGATTGTGATTTCCTTGAAAGCAAGGACATTTTATTTCCTGCCTTCCTTTCTCTCCCTAGAACTTAAAATAATGGCTTGTTACATTGTAGGTACTTAACAGAGCCTAGTTGATTACCTGACTTAGTGAGCACTAAATAAATGATTGTTGAATTGAATGATTTCCCTAAATAATGGCACTTAAAGTGGATTATCAGTTATCAGTATTAGGATATTACTTCCACCGTTATAGAATTATAGATCTAGAAGGAAGATGGAGAGATTACATAGTCCAATTTATTTGTCTACAACAGTCTATACCATTTTAGAGATGTCATTTTTTTTTTCTTTAATATAGGCCCATACCAGCAGACCTAGGTTAGGGTGATAAATTTCATGTGTACTTTGTACTTTTTAAAAAATATTCAACCATATGAAATCATCAGGTATTAAGAACTCAATCACACCAATCACCTCCTGAAAAAGATCCCAAAAAGAAAACTCCCAGGAATATTATAGCCAGGTTCCAGAATCCCAAGATCAAGGAGAAAATACTACAAGCAGCCAGAAAAAAACAATTTCAATACTGTGGAAACACAATCAGAATAGCACATGACCTGGCAGCTTCTACACCGAGGGATGAAGGGCATGGGATACGATATTCCAGAGGTCAAAAGAGCTGAGAATGAACCCAAGGGTCACCTACCCAGCAAACCTGAGTATTTTGTTTCAGGGGAAAATATGGTCATTCAGTGGAATAGAGGACTTTCAAGCATTGTTGAGGAAAAAACCAGAATTGAATAGAAAATTTGACATCCAGATGCAAGAAGCAAGAGATGCCTGAGAAGGTAAATCAGGGAAAAGAAATCAAAAGGAACTTGTCAAAGTTGAACTACTTACATTCCTATATGGAAAAACAGTATGAAAATAATGGAAGAAGGGTGTATGGTCATATGAATACATATGTGAATGTGTGTATATATGTTTACAGTTACACATGGATAGAGGGCACAGGTTGAATTTGTTGGGAAGGGATGATACCTAAGGGGTGAAATTATAAGGTGAGAGAGGAAAGTGGCAAGAGGAGATGGGGAGAGACAGGGTAGGGCAAACTATCTCATGTAGAAGAAGCAAGGGGAAGTGGTTGAAAGAGGGGGTGAGGATTAGGAAGGCAAAACCACATTCTCATTAAATTTGGTTCAGGGAGAGAATGACATCATATTAAATGGGATATCTCAACCTGCAGCAGAATAGGAGGAAGGGGGATGAGAGGAGGGATGATGGATGGGAGGGCATCCTTGGGGGAAGGGGAGGTTGGAAGTACCCACTATAGAAGAGGGACAGGATCAAGTAGGGAATGGACCCGGTGGGGGGGGGTGGGATGAGTGGGAGGGAATTATAAGCTGCCTTGTACAATATATGTACTATGATGATGTTTTGCATAGATAGACATGTACAACATATACTGAATTACTTATCTTCCCAGAGGGAATGGGTGACAAGAGAGGAAGGAAATGGATCTGAAATTCGAGGTTTTAAGACTAAATGTTTCAAATATATATAAATACTATTATTAATACTCTTTTGTTTGTAATTGGGAGATAAGATGTGCAGGCATCGGGACACAAAGATTCACCTTCCTCTAATGGAAAAGTCGAAGGGGGTAAAGGAGAAGATATGGGAGAGAGCAGATTGGAGGAAGCGATATCGGCTCCCCGCGCACTGCATGCTGCCGGCTCCCAGACTGCTGCGCTGGTCGTTCCTGCAGGGCTGCTGGGCTGTCCTCAGTGGGAAGTTAGCTTCTCTGTGTCATTCTGTGGGTGCTGGGGCTCCAGATGTTGTTCAGAGTCCCCTTTTACATAATTTGGAGGAAATCTGGGGGCAGAGTGTCTTGGATGAACTGTTTCTACCAAGGTTGGCCATTTCTAAATCCATAACCATATGATCCTATGTGTAACCTTGGGCAAGTCATTTAACTTCTCTGGGCCTCAAATTTCTTACTTGTAAAATTAAAGTATTGGACTATTTGGCTTCTGAGGTCCCTTCCTGGAGTATCTTTAATTCTATGATATGTGGATAGTGACAGAATGGGACGAGCATTAGACTATGGAGCATAGAGAACATGTGTTCTGTGTCTAATCAAATTTGTGACTTGTACAAATCATTTATTCTTTTTTTGATTCAGTATTATCACCTATCACATGGGAATAATGAATGTTTCCAGGAAGGAAAAAATGAGACAATTTTTACGTCTCCCTAGTCCTCTTGGGTGTTCTTTGTGGCTCCCTTTTTTATTTATTATATTCAGCTTTATATTGTAGTTATTTTGGTCCTCCTCTTATCATTCTATTCATTTTGGCAACCTATTTTATCATGTTTCTGTTTGTGTGTGTGTGTGTGTGTGTGTGTGTGTGTGTGTGTGTGTGTGTTCCACTACCTGCTTTCCCACTTTCCACCTCTTCCTTTGGGAATTAAAATCAAGTCAAAACTTTATACTGCATATTAGCTTGAGTTTATTTCTTGTTTTATATATATATATATATATATATATATATATATATATACATATATATATATATACACACACACACACACATATATGAATGTATGTATTCTAAAGCTTCAACCTGACACCACTTATTATAAATTAAACCCTACCTGCTTCCCCTTAAACTATTATTAATTAAATCAAATTCAGTATATATTTAATTATAAATAGGTTGTGAGACACTATGGTGAGTACTGAATACATAAAGATAAGAAGCAATACCACCTGCCTCCAGGGAACTTACATTCTACTCATTGAAGATGTGTCACTTAGTGTATCTTGAGTCACCTATATTTTAGTCCTGAACCAAACCTGGGAGAAATGATATTCATCTGCTTTTTAACTGTTGCAAGGGTGGGGACCTGTAGCCTCAAGGCCACATGTACCCTCCCAGGTCCTTGGGTGAGGCCTTTTAACTGATTCCAGGTTTTATAGAACAAATCCTTTTATTTTATTTTATTTTATTTATTTATTTTACTTTTTGGAGGGCAATTGCAGTTAAGTAACTTGCCGAAGGTCACATGGCTAGGTTTTTGTTTGTGTGTGTTAAGTGTCTGAGGCAGGATCCGAACTCAGGTCCTTCTGACTCCAGGGCCGGGCCTCTACTCACTGCACCACCTAGCCACCCCCACAAATCCTTTTATTAAAAGGATTTGTTCTGTAAAGTTTAGATTCAGGCAAAGGGCCACACTTGTGGACTTAGAGGACCACATGTGGCCTCAAGGTCACAGTTTCCCCATCCCTGGTAGGGATTAATTTTATTTGTCCTAAATCTACCTTCTTCAAATTTTGGAAAATCTAAGGTCTCATAGAGAATTTTCTCTTTGCTTTTCAGCAAGTTTAATGTAAATAAGTCACATATAGCTATCGGTCCTTTTGGTGGTTAGGAGATAGGAATAAAGGGCTTGTATTTCCTTTTGTTTTTTCAACTAGGAAGGTTAATGGCAACTTGATTTACCTGCTAGGCTTCACACCCTTTTATGATATATGATGGGGGAGGGAGGAAACTGCTGATCATAGAGAACTGATAGAGCAGATTTGGGTTTAGCTGAATTTTCATATTTAGCCACAGATTGCTAATAATAGAATATAGGAACATTCTTTTTGTGTGCACTCCTTGCAGTCATTCATGGCTCAGAACAGTGAAGGCAAGCAGACATAGCCCTGGGCTTTGGTGTTCCCAGGATTTACTCTGGCTGTCATAGAGCCTGGCATTGCTCTTACTTAAGATAATGCCAAACCTGGGAATGCAACTTGCTGAGACTCTAGCCCAAAATGTTAACCACTAGCTGCAACATATCCTCTTGTGAGCTATGGGAATGTTTTATCTTTGAAAACTGCTCATCATAATTTTCATTGAATACTCAAGTTCATAATCATTTTAGAACAGAGACATGTTACTTTGGGGATTCTCTACCTTTTTTAATTTAGGACAAGCACAATATTATTACTCCTTCCCATTGGTAGAGAGGCTTGACTTGGAGTAATTTCAAGTGTCTTGTTTTGAAAAGAGAATCAGGAAGAGAAAAAGAAATACATAATTCTTCAATAGGTCAACAATTTCATCTGTATCTGTCTACGTGTATATGTATGTGTGTGTGTATGTGTGCGACAAAAAAGGGGGGAAGAAAGAGTGAGATGGAGGGAGGGAAAGTGAGAGAGAGAGAGAGAGAGAGAGAGAGAGAGAGAGACAGAGAGACAGAGAGACAGAGAGACAGAGAGAGACAGAGACAGAGAGAGAGACAGAGACAGAGAGACAGAGAGAGAGACAGAGAGAGAGACACACAGAGAGAGAGAGAGAGAGAGAGAGAGAGAGAGACAGAGAGACAGAGAGATATTTGATTTGATTTAAATTCAAGTTCCTTTCAGCTCTAAAATTGTTCCATAGGTGCTTCTAGGTGTAATGGTAATGTTAATCTGAGTATCTTCCCTGCCCCTTAATAGATCAAAGGAAATTTGAAGACCTTCCCTGCCCTTAATAAGAATAATGTAATCACATGGAGCCCATGGTTGGAGGAGCTTGCTGAAGGGTGGAACAGAAAGGTGCAACTCGGAAGGAGCAGAGCTGAGGAGCTGGGTGCAGGCAGCTTGGAGGCAGAGCAGCCAGCCTGAATGAGGGAGGGGAATTTTTGCTTAAGGTGGCCTCCTTTGTTTTGAAGGCCTGATGGAAGGAATGCTTGGAGATACTAGTCCTCACTGCATTGGTTGTGTGTACCAACTTCTTGGTTGCTTGAATGGTTGAATAGTTGCTTCAATGGTGCTTGCTAGGATGGATTTGGTTTTCTGGTGTTGGGTTTCGGCTTTCTGGTTTTTGGTTCTGTCTTCCATGTCAAGAGTCTATTACACTTTGTGATTCAGAACTACACCAGCAAATTTATACCTGCAATAGGTGTTGTGAATATTGCATTGGTGTTTTACTAGGTAGAAACTAATTTGTTTTATGCAGATTATCAACATCTCTGATTTTTAATTTTCTTATCGGTAAAATGGGGATAATAAGCCCTTTCCTCACTTTACTAGTTCAAGATTGTTATCCTTATAACAATCAAAGACTATTAGTTACTCTCCTCCTGAGTTCTCTCCAATTTATCAATATTCTTCCAAAAGTTTGGCACCCAACAATTAGATAAGATCTTATTAAGGCAGAAGACCAGGGGAATAGTGGGATTTCCCTAGTCCTGGTTCCTAATATAATGACTTAGGAACCAATATAGTAACTTAATATAGCCTTCATGTTTTCTAGTGTTATTCTGGCTGCCAAATCACAATGTTGAAATCACAATGTGAAAGCTCTTAGGGAATATTGCAGTCTTAACACCTAATTGTTAATGGCAAGCTTCCTTCTACTGATGTAAATTATTTACCTTTGGAGAAACTAGAGTCCTTAAACTTTAAGGGAGCCCTTATGTAAGTCACTTGCTTCATGATGAGCCCAAACCAGGAACTTTATGAATGAAAACTAGCATCAAGCATTTCACTGATCTTCAGTAATTAAAATCCTACTCATTGTTTCTACCTCTTTTTGGACATCCTTAAATTCTTCTTGGTTGCTAAGTGTGTGATCTCTCATATGCAATATATTATGGGGTTATAGAACTAGAACAAGAAGGAACCTAGGAAGCCATATAGATCAACTCCTTTATTTTCTCATTTAAATTAAAATCTTAAATTATTAGAGTTGAAAGGGGCTTTTGACAGCATCAAGCCCAAGTCACTCTTTATCCCTTTATTTTATAGAAGAGAGCACTGAAACACAGAAAGGGGATTTTCCAAATTCACACAATGGCAGATCCTAATTTAGTATCCTGCCACTCTATTTCCTTGCCTTTAAAAGCATTTACACCAAAAAGCCCCTTTTGGGGATATTCAGAGAATGAAATTAGTTTGTGAAAAAGTATTCCCAATTTCAGGGAGGTATTTCAATGAACTTTCTTCTTCTTATCCCAGTTAGTGATTATATAATTAAGGTTTCAGGTTGCCAAGGCTTTTCAGTACCACTACAGTCAGCACAGCTGACATTCTTGTAAGATTTAGATACAGAAACTTGGAGTATCCCTGGTAGATGTAATTGAGGTTCTCATCCAATATTTCAAATTGAGAAGACAAAGCAGATTTTGAAGACAAAGCCCTTTCGTTTTCTCGCTTACTTGAGACCACTAGCATTCACTTGATATCCTGATTGCAATGTAGATGGCTGCTACTGTCAGCCTTTCTCTTTTATAAAGAGAAGACTGTCAGTACCAGTGAAAATTTCACAGGAGGCTAGGAAAATATAGTAAGAGGTCAACACACTTTGCAACAAAAGACATTTATCAGGTTTGGACACTGATGTGATGTGAGGAAAATTTTTGTGTTCCTCATGAGAAGGAATCTCTCCTGACCATAAAGCCTAGGGAGAGAATTGTTATTCCCAATACTGGTTGAATCCCAATAGAAAGTTACTATTGAAAAAAATGCCATTTGCCTATATGGGAATGTACAATGTTGCAATTCAGCAGACAGAGAAAATTCCAGTGCTTTATCACAAAATTACTGGAAATAAAGATGGAAAAGACCATTTAGGGCTTATAAAAGTAGACTCTTCTGCATATTTTACATTGCTTTGTTTTTGTGAATGATTTTACTATCAGAAAATCATTCCTGGTATTTGCCCAACAATGTTTTTGTTTGTTTGTTTGTTTGTTTGTTTCTAATGCCAATGTATTTTCACTTACAATTTTTGATTTGCATTTTCTCAAATGCGTCTGTTGTTTAATTGAAAATTGCCATTTCAATTATTAAAAGGAAGAAATATCTCCTTCTCCTGATTATTTTACCTATTGCTGAAACTGCTATCATATGAAAATTGATTAATTTCTGATCAAAGTAATCCCTCCCTACTCAAGTTTGTTATAGTTCTTTGTCTAAATTTCTCATTTACCTTATTCCATTTTATCTTACATTATATTATTTATCTGTCTTAATGAATTATCCTTGTCAAGGTTGTGAAGGTTGTGAAGCTTATGAGGGAAGCATGTATGTGTGTGTAAATACACACATGCATATACACGTATATTTATTGTATATATATTTATATGTGTACATATATACACATATTATACATAAATATATCACTGTATACATAAACATATATGTGCATTACTATATATATGTACACAGCACATGCATATACACAGAGAATAAATATAAAGTGAATAAATACACATATATGCAAAATAGTTAAATACAAATCACTTCATGGGGGAGGCCACTAGCATTTGAGGGGATAAGAAATGATTACATGAAGAAGATGGGTCCTGAGGTGCATCTAAAAAGAAAAGAGAGACTATATGAGATAGAAGGGAAAGGGAATTGGGAATAAGCATTTATATAGCACCTACTATATACCAGGCACTGTGCTAAATATTTTTACACATTTCATTTGATCCTTACAACAATGATTATTATCCCCATTTTATAATGGAGGAGACCAAAACAAACATTTAAATTACTTACCCAGGGTTACATAGCTAGTAGGTGTCTAAGGCTGAACTTAAAGCAAGGTCCTCCTTTCTCCAGGCTCAATATACTATTCACTGTGCCATCAGATACCTCAGAGAGAGGTAAGGAGGGAGTGCATTCCAGGTATTGGGATATTCAGTGTAAAGACACAGAGATAAGAGGTAGAATATCAGAAGTGAGGGGTAGAGAGGAGGCTAATTTGACTAGATTTCATACTACCAGATGGAAAATAATATCCCATGAGCTTGGAAAGATAGGTTGGGGTGAGTTTATATAGGTCTTTAAAAGCTAAAGAGAGACATTTATATTTTATTCTAGAGGTGATATAAAGGCTATTGATTAAGTGGAAGAATCATATCATCAGATCTGCTTGTAGGAAATCACTCTAGCAACAGTGTAGAGGATACATAAGAGTAAGGAAATTTGAATCAGAGAGATCACTCATGAAACTACTGCAGTAATCTACACGAGAGAAAGTGAGGGTCTGAACTAAGGTTATAGCTATGTGAGATGATGGCTCAGATATAAGAGCTGTCAAAAAGTAGTAATGGCAAAATTTGGAAGTGAATTGGATGTGTGGGGTGAGAGAAAGTAAGTATTCCAAGATAATTACAAGATTACAAGCCTGAGGTAATACTGAAAAGTTTGGAAGGGGGTTAAGATTTAAGGGAATCTCACATGATTATAGTATGGATCAATATATGAAGTATTTGGTAGTAAAAAGTATTATCCAAAATGATGTTTAATTTCTATCATGTTCCTCCTCATCATCACATGTACTAGAAAATATTTTCTTAATGGAGTTGATGGAACCAAATCTGGCTTAAGGGGAAAAAATAAAGTCTTTTGGTAATGTCTTAGAAATGACTCTATCCAGAGTAAACATGACTTTAACATTGGTGACTTTTCCATTTTTCCATCGTATAAATTATAAGCTTCTTGAGTAGTGTGGTGTACTACTTTCAATTATAATTTGAGTAACTCTCAGTCCATAGATAGATATGAATGGGACATGTTGGATAGCATGAATACTTAACATTACTTGTGCTAGAACTGGTGAGAACCTTAAAAATAATCTGTTCTCGGTTTATTCTTGTAGAGATGAAGAGGTTTAACTGGTAGCTCCAACTATACCACTAATTCATTTCGTGTTCTTGGATGAGTCATGTAATTTCTCTGTCTGAAGAAAGATGAGGAAAGAAAGCAATATTTTTTCTTTATTCACAAGCTTTGCCCTCTGGCACCTCCAGCATCATACACATGCAATTACTTCAGCCTGCCTTATTCTTCTCTATCATCTCTATTGTATTTTATTTTCCATTAATAGCCTGTCCTAAATCAAAATAGTAAAGAGAACTCCTTCCTTTTATGAAGTCATTCCAGACCTACCCAACAAGATTTTAGCTATCCCAGTAGTATTGTGTTAATCTTTGTATAGTTTAATGCAGTTAGACATTTTATAGCAAAAGACCACATTCTTGCTCATATTTTCTGCTTAAAAGAAAGATAATTAGGAATTTCATGTATTGTGCTTTTGTGTCATCTAAAGGATGACTACGTGAAGGGCTTCTACCAAGACTAACATAGTAAGTATATTTCCATTCTTATATGGGCCTAAAAAGTGGAAGATGTCTGACATTTAAATAAACATATTTCTATTTAATAATCAAAAGTTGAAATTTTGAGATATAAAAAAAAATAAACTCAGAACAGTTGGGAAATAACAGCATGACTTTTGACCTTGCTAATTGCTTTTCCATTGGTATTTTGTTGTAGTTATTGTTGTTCAGTCATTTCAGTCATGTCCAACCCCTTCTCCTATTGGGACTTTTCTTGTCAAAAATATTGGAAGGGTTTGCCATTTCCTTCTCTAGCTGATTTTACAGATGAGAAAACTGAGGCAAATAATGTTAAGTGACTTTCCCAGGGTCACACAGTAAGTAAGTGTGTAAAGCTGGATCTGAAAACAGGTCTTTCTGACTCCAGGAATAGCAGTGTATCCAGTGTGCCACCTACTTGCCCATGTGCTTTTATCATGTGTTTCTATTTACACACAGGGAGACATACACACAAAACACCACCCCCCTAAAAACCCCCCAAAACAGAAAACTCCTGATGACAAAATTTGGTATAGATCGTAACTCTGTAGAAGTATTATTTTGTACCCAGAAAACAGTAGAGTCACTAAAGCTTTTTTTTTTTTAATTTTTATATATTTTTATTTTTTTTAAACAAATGCTGTATTAACTTCTGTTTTACATCATTCATTTCCACCAGATTTTGAGTTACAATCATTCCCCCCCTGTTTTTCCCCTACCTACCCTCCCAGAATAGCAGTCCCACAAGATATCGCTTCCTCAAATCTGCTCTCTCCCATACTTTCCCCCATACTCCCTTGTACTTTTCCATTAGAGGAAGGTGAATCTTTGTGTCCCAATGCCTGCACATCTTATCTCCCAATTACAAGCAAAAGAGTATTAATATGTAGTATTTATATATATTTGAAACATTTAGTGTTAAGACCTCGAATTTCAGATCCATTTCCGTCCTCCCTTGTCACCCATTCCCTCTGGGAAGATAAGTAATTCAGTATATGTGGCACATGTCTAGCTATACAAAACAGCATAATAGTAGATATATTGTACAAGACGGCTTATAGTTCCCTCCCACTCATCCCACCCCCCACCTGGTCCATTCCCTACATGATCCTGTCTCTCTTCTGTAGTGGGTACTTCCAACCTCCCCTTCCCCCAAGGATGCACTCCCATGCATCACCCCTCCTCTCATCCCCCTTCCCCCTATTCTTCTGTAGGTTGAGATATCCCATTTAGTATGTATGTCATTCTCTCCCTGAGCCAAATTCAATGAGAATGTGGTTTTGCCTTTTTGCCTTCCTATTCTCCCCCTCCCTTGCAACCACTTCCCCTTGCTTCTTCTACATGAGATAGTTTACCCTACCCTGTCTCTCCCCATCTCCTCTTGCCACTTTCCTCTTGCACCTCATAATTTCATCCCTTGAGTATTCTCCCTTCCCAACAAATTCAACCTATGCCCTCTATCCATATGTAACTGTAACCATATACACATTGACATATGTATTCATATGATTACACACCCTTCTTCCATTATTTTCATAGTGAGAAAGATTTCATCAGTCACAGTTATTGTTTTTCCATATAGGAATGTAAATAGTTCAACTTTGATAGTTTCCTTTTGATTTCTTTTCCCTGGTTAACTTCTCAGGCATCTCGTGCTTCTTGTGTCTGGATGGCAAATTTTCTGTTCAATTCTGGTTTTTTCCTCAAGAATGCTTGAAAGTCCACTATTCCACTGAATGACCATATGTTCCCCTGAAACAAAATACTCAGTTTTGCTGGGTAAGTGACCCTTGGGTTCATTCCCAGCTCTTTTTTTTTTAATTTTTAACAGATGCTTTATTAACTTCTGTTTTACATCATTCATTTCCGCCAGATTTTGAGTTACAATCATTTTCCCCCCATTATTCCCCTACCCAACCTCCCAGAATAGTAATCCCACAAGATATCACTTCCTCCAGTCTGCTCTCTCCTATACCTTCTCCCATACCCCCATCGACTTTTCCATTAGAGGAAGGTGAGTCTTTGTATCCCAATGCCTGCACATCTTATTTCCCTATTACAAGCAAAAGAGTATTAATAATAGCATTTATATATATTTGAAACATTTACTGTTTCGACCTCAAATTTCAGATCCATTTCCTTCCTCCCTTGTCACCCATTCCCTCTGGGGAGATAAGTAATTCAGTATATGTTGTACATGTCTAGCTATGCAAAACATTATCATAGTAGATATATTGTACAAGGCTGCTTATAATTCCCTCCTACTCATCCCACCCCCCACCTGGTCCATTCCCTACATGATCCTGTCCCTCTTCTATAGTGGGTACTTCCAGCCTCCCCTCACCCCAAGGATGCCCTCCCATCCATCATCCCTCCTCTCATCTCCCTTCCCCCTATCCTGCTGCAGGTTGAGATATCCCATTTAGTATGTATGTCATTTTCTCCCTGAACCAAATTCAATGTGAATGTGGTTTTTCCTTTTTAGGCTTCCTTATTCTCCCCCTCCTTTGCAACCACTTCCCCTACATGAGATAGTTTACCCTACCATGTCTCTCCCCATCTCCTCTTGCCACTTTCCTCTCTCACCTCATAATTTCATCCCTTGAGTACTCTCCCTTCCCAACAAAATCAACCTATGCCCTCTATCCGTATATAACTGTAACCATATACACACACATTCACATATGTATTCATATGACCACACCCCCTTCTTCCATTACTTTCATAGTGAGAAAGATATCATCAGTCACAGTTATTGCTTTTCCATATAGGAATGTAAATAGTTCAACTTTGATAAGTTCCTTTTGATTTCTTTCCCTGATTACCTTCTCAGGCATCTCTTCCTTCTTGTGTCTGGGTGTCAAATTTTCTATTCAATTCTTGTTTTTTCCTCAAGAATGCTTGAAAGTCCTCTATTCCACTGAATGACCATATTTTCCCTGAAACAAAATACTCAGTTTTTCTGGGTAGGTGACCCTTGGGTTCATTCTCAGTTCTTTTGCCCTCTGGAATATCATATTCCATGCCCTTTGATCCCTCAGTGTAGAAGCTGCCAGGTCCTGGGCTATTCTGATTGTGTTTCCACAATATTGAAATTGTTTCTTCCTGGCTGCTTGTAGTATTTTCTCCTTGATCTGGAGATTCTGGAACATGGCTATAATATTCCTGGGAGTTTTCTTTTTGGGGTCTTTTTCAGGAGGTGATCGGTGGATTCTTTCAACCTCTATTTTGCCCTCTGGATCTAAAACATCAGGGCAATTTTCCTTGAGAATTTCTTGAAGGGTGATTTCTAGGTTCTTTCTTTGATCATGGCTTTCAGGTAGTCCAATAATTTTTTAAATTGTCTCTCCTGGATCTATTTTCCAGGTCAGTGGTTTTTCCCATGAGATATTTCACATTGCCTTCTAATCTTTCATTTGTTTGGATCTTCGGGTTTCAGGCCATAGAGGCCCTTAAGAAGGACTTTAGAAATCAAATAAGAGAAGTGGAGGAAAAATTGGAAAGAGAAATGAGAAGGATGCAGGAAAAGTATGAAATGAAGGTCAACAGCCTGACTGAGGAAAACAACACCTTAGAAAATAGACTAACTCAAATGGCAAAGGAGACCCAAAAGGGCAGTGAGGAGAAGAATGCCTTAAAAAGTCGAATTTGCCAGATGGAAAAAGAATCTCAAAAGTTCACAGAGGAGATTCATTCCTTCAGAGTTAGACTGGAGCACATGGAAGCTAATGACTTTATGAGAAATCAAGATGCTGTTAAACAGATCCAAACAAATGAAAGATTAGAAGGCAAAGTGAAATATCTCATGGGAAAAATCACTGACCTATTATAGCCAGGTTCCAGAATCCCCAGATCAAGGAGAAAATACTACAAGCAGCCAGGAAAAAACAATTTCAATATTGTGGAAACACAATCAGAATAGCCCAGGACTTGGCAGCTTCTACACTGAGGGATGAAGGGCATGGGATACGATATTTGAGAGGGCAAAAGAGCTGAGAATGAACCCAAGGGTCACCTACCCAGCAAACCTGAGTATTTTGTTTCAGGGGAAAATATGGTCATTCAGTGGAATAGAGGACTTTCAAGCATTGTTCAGGAAAAAAACAGAATTGGATAGTAAATTTGCCACCCAGAAGCAAGAAGCAAGAGATGCCTGAGAAGGTAATCAGGGAAAAGAAATCAAAAGGAACTTATCAAAGTTGAACTATTTACATTCCTATATGGAAAAACAATAACTGTGACTGATGAAATCTTTCTCACTATGAAAATAATGGAAGAAGGGTGTATTGTCATATGAATACATATGTGAATGTGTGTGTAGATGGTTACAGTTATGTATGCATAGAGGGCATAGGTTGAATTTGTTGGGAAGGGACGATACTCAAGAGGTGACACTATGAGGTGAGAGAGGAAAGTGGCAAGAGGAGATGGGGAGAGACATGGTAGGGTAAACTATCTCATGTAGAAGAAGCAAGGAGAAGTGGTTGCAAGGGAGGGGAAGTATAGGAAGGCAAAAACGCAAAACCACATTCTCATTGAATTTGGTTCAGGGAGAGAATGACATCCATACTAAATGGGATATCTCAACCTACAGCAGAATAGGGGGAAGGGGGATGAGAGGAGGGATGATGGATGGGAGGGCTTCCCTGGGGGGAGGGGAGGTTGGAAGTACCCACTATAGAAGAAGGACAGGATCAAGTAGGGAATGGACCAGGTGGGGGGTGGGATGAATGGGAGGAAATTATAAGTAGCCTTGTACAATATAGCTACTACGATAATGTTCTGCACAACTAGACATGTACAACATATACTGAATTACTTATCTCCCCAGAGGGAATGGGTGACAAGGGAGGAAAGAAATGGATCTGAAATTCAAGGTCTTAAGATTAAATGTTTCAAATATATATAAGTACTCTTATTAATACTCTTTTGCTTGTAATTGGGAGATAAGATGTGCAGGCATTGGGACACAAAGATTCACCTTCCTCTAATGGAAAAGTTGAAAGGGGTATGGGAGAAGATATGGGAGAAAACATATTGGAGGAAGTGATATCTTTTGGGACTGCTATTCTGGGAGGGTGGGTAGTGGAAAAACCGGCGGGGGGGGAGGAATGATGGTAACTCAAAATCTGGCGGAAATGAATGATGTAAAACAGAAGTTAATAAAGCATTTGTTTAAATAAAAAAAGAAATATCTTGGAATTCTGAGTGTTTATGTGGGTTTATTTTATATCCTGCAACTTTGATAAATTTATTTATTATCTTAAGTAGTTTTTTACTTGATTCTCTAAATATATCTTCATATCATATGCAAAGAGTGACAGCTTAGTCTCATCTTTGCCTAATTTGTTACCTTCAAGTTCTCATATATTATTGTGTCAATTCAAAGGCACTGATTTTTGATGTTCCCCTCTTTGTTTCCCTTACCCCAGAATTTTAGGCCATATTGAGATAAACGGAAGAGTTTTACATTCAAGATTTTTTAAAATTGTCATTCTGGTGAGTAATCCCATCTATAATGGATCAATTTTGGTGGGGTGTAGATCATAGATGTTGTTCTTGATGTGACATTCTAAGCCTTCTCAGTGGGAGAGTCCCTATCATTTTCATTGAAGCTGTAAGTAAGTGTGTGTGGTCAGCATGACACTATTGTGAAGGTTGTATGTACAAGATTTGGACTTTGAGTAAAGACACCTGACTCTCAGCAGGGGAGAACAGATTGACTTTGCTGTCATAGTTGTGTAATGGTGACAGACATTCAGGAGTTAGGGGGACTGACTGGGTACAAATATCTGTGAGAAGAGGAAAAAAAGTCATAAAGGTTTAACTGATATCTCTTGATTCCCCTATAAGAAACTGTGTCCTACCTATATCTCAAAGCAAAGCAGGCACAATTTGCTGCAGTTGAATTCCTACTACCCCATCTTTCTTTTGCACCCAGCTCTGAACTCTTAACCTCAACTACCTTTTCAGAAACTCTGCATCCAATATATAGAATTACTGAGAGGAACTACCTATGTAAATATTTAACTAGTAAATGAACTCATCCATCATTCTTTTCTGTGGGCTACCCACTAACTAGTATGCATGGTATTCCAAAAATGACATTTTCTTGCTTCCCCAAGCTTTTCTTTTTTTCCTGTTTTTTATCTTGCTTATTTTCCTCCTAGGATTTTCTTTTCCCTCCCCTCATTCTTTATTGTACCTACACATCTTCTGGAATATCATACCATTGAGATGCTGTCCCTATAGTCCTCCAATTTCTTTAGGGGTCTGGATTTTGTGATAGTCAAGAGGCTAGTTCAAAGTCCCAAAACATTCCCTTGTTGTGGAACTGAGGGTATTCTGTCATTATAAGTATCTAAAAAGTCACTTCCTTCTATACAGCAATTCAGGGATTGCCATTTCTCTGAATAGTCTTTGAATAATAAAACGACCTCATATTTATATACAGCTTTGTAGTCTGTGAAGATCTCTGCATAAATTTTCTCATTTAAGCCTTACAACAATCTTGTGAACTAGGTGTTGTTATTAACCCATTTTACAGAAGAGGAAACCTGGTTTCAGAGAGATTAAAGCCTTACCCAGGCTCCCACAGCAAATAAGTATCTAAGGATATGTTTCACCTTAGGTCCTGCTCACTTGTATTCCCACACCTTGGCTATTACACAACCTCTTTCTCACTTTGAAGAGACATGGTGCATCATGCGGTAAATAAGTGGCAATTTGAAGGTAAAACACCTGAGTATGTTACTAAATAGAGTGGTTTGGATCAATTTATTAAACACCTGCCTTTGCCCCAGTGTTCTTCATCTGTTCCCCTATGCAACAATTTTCCCCTTGCTCATGTTCATTTTCCAGACTTCCTTCAAGTTCCAGCTAAAAATCTTACCTTCTACAAGAAGCCTTAAACAATCACCCTTGATTTTAGTACTTTCTCTGTTATTTTTTTCCAATTTCTCCTGTATGGATTTTTCTACACAGTTGTTTCTATGTTGTTTCCTTCATTAGATTATGAGTTCCTTGAAAGTAGGGACTACTTCCTTTCTTTATGACTGCATTAATCAGAAAAGTGCCAGACACATAGTGAGTGTTTACCAAGTGCTTATTGACAAAGTGATTGATCTGCAAAATGAAACTAATGATAACAGAAGTGAAAGTATCTTTCCAAGTGAAAGTGATGTGGCATTTTGCCTGATCCTCTTATTAGTTCTTTTCCTCCTACGTTCTTGTGCTATAATTAATTATATACAACTCTTTGGGAACAGGATATATAATAGTAGTAGCCAGCCTTTATAAAATGCTCTGAAGTTTGCAAAGTGTATTTGCATGTGTTAAATTATTTGATTGTCAAATCAACTTTGTGAAGGTAGGTGATATCATTAGCCCCCTTTTGCAGATAAGGAAACTGAGGTAGATAAAGCTTAAGTGACTGATAGCTAGGGAACATTTGAGGAAGGATTTCAACTCAGATCTCCCTGATTCCAAGTCTATCCACTGTACCACCTAACTACCCATAAGCATTGTGAGAAGTAGAATAGAGTAAGAGATGGGGCATTGAACTAGAAGTTAGGAAAATCTAAGTACATATTCCTTCTTAGATACTTACTGTCTTTGAGGCCCTATAATAGTCATCTAATATTACTGGGCCTCAGCTTTCTCATATGTACAATGAGGGGTTTGAGCTTGGTAGTCTTTTTGCTCCATTCCATCTCTAAATCTATGAACTTATAATGCAAATCGATGTGTCTCTATCGACTAACTCATTTTAAATGCTTAATAAAAGTTTCCTGAGGGAATCAATTATGTTGGGATGATCTAAAAATAACCTAAGGGGTTAGAAAATGGAATGAGCTGAGTGAAAATAGAAGGAAGAATGGGCAAGATTATTTCACATAAAAGAGGCACACAAAGAAGAACTTTAAAAATGGAAGGAAAATGGTGGGGTGCAGTGAGAAACATTTGAACATTGCTCTAATCAGAATTAGTTAAAAATGGAAGAACGTGTGCGTGTGCGCGCACACACACACACACACACACACACACACACACACACACACACAGAGGAAATCTATCTTACCCAACAAGGAAGAAGGAGAAAAGAAGCCTAAGAGAAAGAGTTGGGAAAGCTGAAAAATGAAAGGTGGAACAAGGAAGGTGAGCAGACTTTAGAGGGGGAACAGGTGAAGGAGAGAGTAGGGATAAATAGAAGAGAATAGGATAGAGGGAAATGCAGTTAATAATCATAACTATTAATATGAATGGCATGAAGTCACATATAAAACAGAAATAGATAAAAATGGATTGGAGAACAGAATCCAATAATATGCTATTTATAAGAAAAACACTTGCAAAAGAAAAAATAGTTAAAATAAGGGGCTGGAGCAGATCCTATTGTGCTTTAGCTGAAGTAAAAAAGGTGGATGTAGCAATCATATACTTGGGCAAAGCAAAAGCAAAACTAGTCTAAATTAAAAGAGATAATCAAGAAAACTACATGTTTCTAAAATATAACAGACAATGAAGTAACATGAATATGAAATAGAGGCACCAAATAGTGAAACATTCAAATTCTTTTTTTTCCAAATGCTTTATTAACTTCTGGTTAAGATCATTCATTTCCGCGAGATTTTGAGTTACAATTTTTCCCTATTTTTTCCCTACCCAACACCCCAGAATACCAGTCAGACAGGATATCCCATCATCCAATCTGCTCTCTTCCATATCTTCTCACATATCTCCTTCCTCATTTGCTTTAGGGCAAGGTGAATCTCTGTGCCCCAATACCTGAACACCCCATCTTCCAATTACATGCAAAATAATATTAATAATGGTATTTATATATATTTGAAACATTTACTTTTAAAACTGCAAATTCCAGATCCATTCCCTTTGTACCTTGTCACCCTCTCCCACTGGGAAGATAAGCATTTCAGTATATATTGTACATATATAGCTATTCAAAACATTACCATAGTAGATATATTGTAAAAGACTGACTATATTTCCTTCCCGCCCATCCCACCCCCTACCTGGTCCATTCTCTACTTTGATCCTGTCCCTCTTCAAAAGTGGGTGCCTCCAACTCCCCCCACCAGCATGGCCTCCCCTCTATAACTCCCCCTCTCATCCCACTCCTGCCTACTCTCCTGCAGGATGAGATATCCCATTTAGTATGTATGCCATTCTCTCCCTGAGCCAAACTCAATGAGAATATGGTTTTGCCTTTTTGCCTTCCTGTTCTTCCCCTTCCCTGAAAGTACTTCTCCTTGCCTCTTCTACATGAGATAGTTTACCCCTCCCCCATTTCTCCTCATATACTCTTGACACTTTCCTCTCTCACCTCTTAACTTCACCCCTTAAGTATCATCCCTTCCCACCAAATTCAACCTGTGCCCTCTATCCATGTATGCCTGTAAACATATATACACATATTCACATATGTATTCATATGCCCATATACCCTTATTCTATTATTTTCATACTGAGAAAGGTTTCATCAGTCACAATTATTTTTTTTCCATGTAGGAATGTTAATAGTTCAACTTTGATAAGTTCCTTTTGATTTCTTTACCCTGAGTACCTTCTCAAGTATCTCTTGCTTCTTGTGTCTGAATGTCAGATTTTCTATTCAACTCTCGTTTTTTTTCCTTGAGAATGCTTGAAAGTCCTCTATTCCACTGAATGACCATATTTTTCCCTGAACCAAGATACTCAGTTTTGCTGGGTAGGTAATTCTTTGTTTTAATACCAGGTCCTTTGCCCTGTGGATTATCATATTCCATGCCCTTCAATCCCTCAATGTAGAAGCTGCCAGGTCCTGTGCTATTCTGATTGTGTTTCCACAATATTGAAATTTTTTCTTCCTGGCTGCTGGTAGGATTTTCTCCTTGATCTGGGAATTCTGGAACCTGGCTATAATATTCCTAAGAATTTTATTTTTGGGATCATTTCAGGAGGCAATCTG
Organism: Gymnobelideus leadbeateri; assembly: GCA_011680675.1. NCBI lineage: Eukaryota > Metazoa > Chordata > Mammalia > Diprotodontia > Petauridae > Gymnobelideus > Gymnobelideus leadbeateri. The sequence continues at coordinate 643,870 of WOXC01010071.1, forward strand.
TGGATTATTTCAACCTCTATTTCACCCTCTGGGTCTAAAACATCAGGGAAATTTTCCTTGAGAATTTCTTGAAGGATGATTTCTAGATTCTTTCTTTGATCATGGCTTTCATGTAGTTGAATAATTTTTAAATTATCTCTCCTGGATCTATTTTCCAGGTCAGTGGTTTTTCCTATGAAGTATTTCTCATTGCCTTCTATTCTTTCAATTGCTTGGATCTGTTTAACAGCATCTTGATTCCTCAAAAAGTCAATAGCTTCCATTTGCTCCAGTCTAATTCTGAAAGAATGATTTTCCTCCATGAGCTTTTGAGATTCTTTTTTCCATCTGGCAAAGTTGGCTTTTTAAGGCATCCTTCTCCTTATTGCCTTTTTGACCCTCTTTTGCCACTTTGTAATGGAAATGCAAATTTAAAGATCTTCCCTGCCCCTAGCTTAAGTGCACCTGGAGCTTGTGGTGGGAGGCTTGTTTTTCAGGAAAGCCCATACCTTGATACTTTGTGATTGGGCAGTGGGTCAAGGAGGTTGTTACAATCTTTGAGCCAGGAGAAGGCTATATAAACTCTGATGAGAGGCTTTGCTTTGGGGCTCACTTTGAGAAGTGTTTTGTGATTTGACCAGATGAGACTCTGGGAAACCGTTGTTGAGAGCCCACCCCCCCCACCCCCCCGGCTTTGAAAACCCAGATGTTGATGCTTCCCTCTCTGGTAACTGTGATTTTGGTATTGATAATGGTTGGACGGTTAGGAAGCCTGTCTGTTTGATCTGTAAATTCTGTAACTCTGAAGTTCAGGGTGCTGACCTTTTTCCCCTGAACTAGGTAATGTGTGTTTGTTTGATTAAAGTAAGCTTGTTAACCTATTTTGAGTTGCTTTCCTTTTGAAAAGCAGATCTAAGAACCTGTGTTGGCAGTCACCCTGGGGATGTTGGGGTGCTTGCTGCTACAAAATGGCAACGAGGGATGGGATCTGCTGAGTAAAAGGAAAGTATGGGGGCTGGGATAATTGTTTGTTTCCCAGTTGTGGTAGCTGTGATTCTGTGGAGCCATGGAGCAGGAGAGAAGAATGGCCTGAATGCTGACTTCACTGAGCTAAGAGCAGGAATGGTGAGCTGCCTGAATGGAGACCTGTGGAGAAGCCTGGAGCTGCTGACTTCTGCTGGAGGAGAAGGAACCCAGGAGTTTGGAGTTCAGCCACAGGACAAGATAAGGACTGTGTGGCAAAGCAGGGGCGTTGAATTTGTTTCCTTGTTGCATCCCACAGTTTGGGACCCAGGGGGAGGATGGACTTGTGACTGTGGTGGGTGGGGTGAAGTGCCATGGACCCCAAGGACCCCACTTTGGTTTTGTTGCTCAGCCCCCTCTCTGGACATGGAAGCAGGGGCTGGAGCAGTGTTTTGGGAAGGACACCCCCCTCCTCCCAAGGGATATTGCGGTGCTTGCTGCTACACACATGTGTTAGTCTGTTTTGTAAGGTGTTATTTTCCTCAGTCAGGCTGTTGACTCTCATTTCATACTTTTCCTGCATCATTCTCATTTCTCTTCCTAATTTTTCCTCCACTTCTCTTATTTGGTTTTGCTTTTTGCTTTTTGGAGGGCAATTGGGATTAAGTAACTTGCCCAAGGTTACACAGCTAGGTTTTTGTCTTATTTGGTTTTTAAAACCCTTCTTAAGGTACTCTGTGGCCTGTAACCCACCCGTATTTTTATTTGGGGCTTTTGGTGCAGGATTTCTGACCTTGCAGCCCTCTTCCTGTTCCATGCTTTGATCCTCTTTGCCCCCAAAATAGGAGTCTAATGTTGATTTTTTCTGTTTATTTTGTTTCCTTTGCCTAGGCATGTTGCCACTTAATTACTTGATTTTGGGCTTGTTGTCACAGTAGGACTCTGCCACCAGACAGGGGAGCTTCTGTCTCAAATGTTGGGATATTCTCAACTGCCTAAGGTATTAGTTGGGTGCCTTCCCTGAAGCCCCCACACATTCTGGCAAGGTAGACACACACCCCAAGACCTCTACCCCAGACCGCAATCCACATCCAGGTAGGTTAAAGCAAGTGTGATTCCCCCCCAGACTGATTGCCAGATCCCCCTACAATTTGCAGGCCAGGAGCTGAAGCTGCAACTGAAGCTGCAAAATGGTGGCTGTCCCGCAGCACCTGAGTGGCTTCTCACCCCCAGGGGAAGAAGCTGATGTGTTCCCAAATACTGGTCCCAAAGTACATAGGGCACTAACCTTTCACCTTGTCCTAGGCATCTATATTTTGATAATTCTGGAAACCCTATAGTTGCTCGTGTTCTGGGGTCCCTTCAGCTGGCTGCTGATCTGGCCACCCTGGGGCTAAAACCTCTGCCTCGTGTTGTCCTGGGTTTGTCTCCCAGGGTGCTGTGGTGGCCATTCCCTGCCGGGCTGCCTGGCTGTCCTCAGCAGGAGTATACCTTCTCTGTGTCATTCTGTGGGTTCCAGCACTCCAGAGGATTTTCAGAGACCCCCTTTTATATAATTTTGAAGTGGTGGGGGCTGGAGCACCATGGAAGTGCTGTTTCTTCTCCGCCATCTTGACTCTGCCCCCCAAAACATTCAAATTCTTTTTTTTTTTTTTTGCTTTTTTTTTTTTTTTTTTGGAGGGCAATTGGGGTTAAGTAACTTGCCCAAGGTCACACGACTAGGTTTTTTTTTGTTTGTGTGTGTTAAGTGTCTGAGGCTGGATCTGAACTCGGGTCCTTCTGACTCCAGGGCCAGTGCTCTACTCACTGCGCCACCTAGCCGCCCCAACATTCAAATTCTTACAGGAAAAGTTAAATCAGTTATAGGAGAAAATACGCTGTAATACTACTGTATTAGTAGGATACCTCAAATTTATTCTCTTAGAAGCAGATAAATCTAAAGATTTATAGAAGATAACTACATAAGAATGGATTTAAGGAAATGAATAATAGAAGATAAATCTATAAGAATGGAATCAAGGAAATGAATAATATTTTTAAAATGTAGATTTGAAATACCTCTGGAAAAAAATGAAAGGGAACAGAAATAAGTATAATTTTTCCACTACAATATCTTCACAAAAATTGATTATGTATTAGAACATAGAAACCTCACAAAAATATGAAAAAAAAGGAGACATGTTAAATGCCCTTTTTTTTCAAACTATAATAAAATTTTATTTAATAAAGGGCCTTGGGAGTATATGTTTGAAATTTATTGCAAACTAAGCAGTCTAATCCTAAAGAATGAGTGGCTCAATGAACAAATCATAGAATAATGAATAATTTCATTAAAGAGAATCACAACAATAGCATAACACATCAAAATTTATAGGATAAAGCCAGAGAAGTACTCAGGGGACATTTATATAACTAAATACACAGATCAATAAAGCAGAAAAACAGCAGATCAATAAATTGGGTGTGAAATTTAAAAAGTGGATAAAATAAATAAAAATCAACAATTAAACACCAAATTGGAAATCCTAAAAATCAAAAGAGACTATTAAAATTGAAAGGATATAAAAATTGAAATTTTGATTTGAAAACAGATCTAAAAAATTAGAAACTCACTTATGAAAAAAATCTATAAAAGGATAAACTATTGCTAAATTTGATTCAAAAAGGGAAGAAAATTAATTTGCCAGTATCAAACATGAAAATGATGAATTTGCCACAAATGAAGAGGAAATTAAAGATATAATTAGGAGCTATTTTCCCCAATTATACATCAAGAAAACTGACAATCCCAGTGAAATGGGTGGAAGTTTACAAGAGCATAAATTGCCTAGAATAATAGAAGAAGAAATAAAACAATTTGGGGTGGCTAGGTGACACAGTGAGTAGAGCGTCAGCCCTGGAGTCAGAGGGACCTTTGTTCGGTTCCAGCCTCAGACACTTAACACACACACACAAATAAAAACCTAGCCATGTGGCCTTGGGCAAGTTACTTAACCCCAATTGCCCTCCAAAAACCAAAAAAAAAAAAAAAAAAAAAAAAGAAATAAAACAATTTAATCCTAGCTTAGAAAAAGAAATTGAACAAGTCATAAATGAGCTCCCTGAGAAAAAAATCTCTAGTACCAGATGGATTTATAAGTTAGTTCTACCAAACATTTAAAGAATAATTATCTGAGATACTAAATAAGCTATTTGCAAAAATAGTTAGTCTTACCAAATTTCGACTCAAATTTAGTTTTAATGCCTATACCAGGGAGAGGAAAAGAAGAGAAAGAAAACTGTAAACCAATTTCCCTAATGAATATTAAGCAAAACATTTAAATAAAATATTAGCAATAATTATAGCAATATATCGTAAATATTATACACCACGGCCAGGTAGAATTTATACCAAGGGTGCAGAACTAGTTCAATATTGGGAAAAATAAAAATTATAATTGACCATATCAGTAGCAAAAACAATAAAAATCATATGATTTATCTCAATAGATGCTGAAAAATCACTTGAAAATATAGAACACCCATTACCATTAAAAACACTTGAAAGCATAGAAATAAATGGATAATTAGTATTTATCTAAAATCAAAAGCAGGTATAATATGTTACAGGCATAAACTAGAAGTCTTCCAGTAAGATCAGTGGCAAAAGAAGGATGATCTTTATCACAAATATTATTCAGTATTGTGCTATAAATGCTAGCTATTTCAATAAAAAAATAAATTGAAGGAATAAAAACAGGCAATGAGTAAATAAAACTATCATTTTTTGGTAGATGATACAATGGTAAAATTATAGAATTCTAGAAAATAAACTAAAAACTAGTTGAAACAATTAACAATTTTGGCAAAATTGCAGGATTAAAAAAGACCTCTTTAAATCATGAACATTTCTATATATTGCCAACAAAACCCAGCAGGAACGAATAGAAAGAGAAATTCCTTTTAAAATGATTGAAGAAAGGGTAAAATACTTGGGGGATCTACCTGCCAAGACAAACCTAGGAAATATTTTAACACAGTTACACATTTTTTTCACAAAATAAAGTCAGAGATAAGCAAATGGAGAAATATGAATTGTTGAGTCAATATAATAAAAATGCCCATTCTACCTAAATTAATTTATATATTTACTGCCATGCCTATCAAACTATCAAATAATTCTTTTGTAAAGGTAGAAAAAGTAACAACAAAATTCATCTTGAAGGGGAAAAAAGGTCAAGAATATCATGGTTATCAATTAAAAAAAAAGGAAAGAAAAGTAGCTTACCAGTAAAATATTTCAAATTAAGTTGCAAAGTGGTAACCTTGACAACAATCTGATAATGGTTAACAACTAGAGTTCTGGGTCAAAGGAATATATTAGGTACACTGTACCCAGTACTAAATGACCACAGAAAGAGCGAAACTTTTGGGAGAACTTACTATTTAACAAAGAATTCCTCAGAAAAATGGAAAGCACTTTGACAGAAAGTAGGCATAGACCAGTATCTCACACTGTATTCCAAAATAAGGTTAAAATGGATAAATAATTTAGACATAAGGGCTGACATCATAAGTTAATTAGGGCAGCATCAAAATTTTTACCTTGGAACGGAGTAAAATGGCAGAGAAAATGAAGGGACTTGCCTGAACTCTCCAAATTTCCCTTTCGGGCAAATTTAAATAATACCTGAAAGCAATTCTGGAGCAAGAGAACCATGGAAAGGGTGGTGTGAAACTATTTTCCAGCCTAAAACCACTTAGAAGTTTAGCAAGAAAGGAGTATCAACCCACAGTGAGAGTAAGAGTGAAATTAATTGCACCAGTACAGGCCTTGCCCCAGCAAGCAACAGCAGGCCTTTGGAGTGACTCAATCAAACATGGCAGCAGCAGTTTTTGGAGCTCTGAGGCTACAGACAGTAAGAGTATTGGACTACTTGTAAAAAAGATATTACAAAGGTTTCTTTGATGCCACTGGATGCAGGCCTCTGTTGCACTGTCCATGGTCTGACCTGGATCACATCCTGAGTTGCAGTTTGAGGGGGAGGAGGAGTACAAGCATATCAAAGTTGCAGCCCCAAGGGAGAAGGGAACACTTGTCACAATTCTAAGGTAGAAAAGTGTGCTTGTTGTCGCTCACACACCACAGCATGGATATTTGAAAGCTTAAAGAACCCCAGGAATAGCTATACAAAAAACCCCTGAAGGTTAGAACACTATCCACTTCAATCTGGGAATAGAATCCAGCTATAATGTAAAGTTAAATGTCAAGGAAAAGGAAAGTAAAGTGAACAAACAACAACAGCAAATGATCTTGATTGTAGAAAGTAATTATGGAGATATGAAAGATCAAAATGCAAGCTAGAAAAAGACAATAAGTTAAAAACTGGAAAATCCAAAGCCTAAAAGAAAAGAGTTTATTGCTCTTGGACACCCCCCAAAAAATCTGGAAGAGATAAAAAAGGTTTTTAAAAGCAAATAAAAGAGGTAGAGGATAAATGGGGAAAAGAAAATATAGTACTGAAAGGAAACCATGAAAAAAGTCAACAGTTTTGGGCATAGACCATTATCTAACACCATATACCAAAATCAAGTCTAAATGGGTGCACGATGTAGGTATAAAAGATGATACTGTAAGCAATCTGGGAAAGCAAGGAATAGTTTACCTGTCAGATTTGTGGAGAGGGAAAGACTTTAGGACCAAACAAGAATTAGAGAGCATTATAAAATGCAAAGTGGATAAGTTTGATTACATTAAATTGAAAAGCTTCTGTACAAACAAAGCCAATGTAACCAAGATCAAGAAGGAGGTGGGAAATGGGGAAAGAATTTTTACAACCCATGTCTCTGATAAAGGACTCATTTATAAAATATACAGAGAATTGAGTCAAATCTATAAGAATACAAGTCATTCCCCAATTAATAAATGGTCAAACGATTTGAACAGGCAATTTTCAGAGAAAGAAATTAAAGATATCTATAAGCATATGAAGAAATGCTCTAAATCACTATTGATTAAAGAAATGCAAATCAAAACAACTCTGAGGTACCACATCTCACCAGTCAGATTGGCTAAGATGACAAAACAGGAAAATGACAAATGATGGAGAGGATGTGGGCAATTTGGAATTCTAATGCATTGCTGGTGGAGTTGTAAACTGATCCAACCATTCTGGAGAGCAATCTGGAATTATGTGCAAAGGGCTATAAATAATTTCATGCCCTTTGACCCAGCAATACCACTGCTAGTGTTATATACCAAAGAGATCATAGAAGTGGGAGGAAGACCCATACATACAAAAATATTTATAACAGCTCTTTTTGTGGTTGCTAAGAATTGGAAATTAAGGGGATACCCATTAATTGGGGAATGGCTAACCACGTTGTGGTATATGCATGTAATGGAATATAATTGTGCTATAAGAAATGAGAAGCAGACAAATTTCATATTTACCTGGAGAGGCTTATACAAACTGATGCTAAGTGAGAAGAGTAGAAACAGGAGAAACTTGTAAACAATCACAGACACAACATATGTGTGATGACCAACTATGACAGACTGGACTCTTCTCAACAGTGCAGTGATATAAGCCAATCCCAAAAGACTCGTGATGGAGAGAGATGCCTACATCGAGAGAAAGAACTTGAAAACTACTTGATCTGTTTCTTTTCATTGTTTGGTTTTATTTCTTCTTTACCATTTTTCATTCCATCTAGTACAATTGCCCTTTGACTAATGTCTAATGTGAAAGTATTTGCAGATCCTATACTGGAGTATATGCCAATCGTGGGGGTGGGGGGAGGGAGGGAAGTAAAATTTGAAACTCAAGGAACTATGGAATTGAATCTTGAAAACTAAAAGTGGTATAGCATCCTAATTCCTAGAGGAGACGTTAAAGGAATTAGAGGGAAAAATAGATAGCAAAACTATACTAGTGGGGGACCTTAATCTCCCCCCCTCTGAACTTGATAAATCTAACCTCAAAATAAACAAGAAAAAGTTAAGGAGGTGAATAGAATCTTAGAGAGACTAGATATGATGGATCTCTGGAGAAAACTGAATGGAGATAAAAAGGAATTTACTTTCTTCTCAGCAGTGCATGGAACATACTCAAAAATAGACCATGTACTAGGGCATAAAAACCTCACATTCCAGTGCAGAAAGGCAGAAATATTAAATGCATCATTCTCAGATCATGATGCAATAAAAATTATATGCAATAAAGGGCCATGGGAAGATAGACTAAAAACTAATTGGAAATTAAACAACGGAATCCTAAAGAATGGATGGGTCAAACAAGAAGTTATAGAAACAATTAATAATTTCATCCAAGAGAATGATAATTATGAGACAACATACCAAAATTTGTGGGATGCCCTAAAGGCAGTTATTAGGGGAAGTTTTATATCCCTGAGTGCATACTTAATTAAAGCAAAGAGAAGGGAGTTCAATGAATTGGACATGCAATTGAAAAAGCTAGAAAAAGAACAAATTGAAAATCCCCAATTTAGTAGTAAATTAGAAATATTGAAAACCAAAGGAGAGTTTAATAAAATTGAAATTAAGAAAACTATTGAATTAATAAATAAAACTAAGAGCTGGTTTTATGAAAAATAAATAAAATTGATAGACCCTTAGACAATATGATAAAAAAAGAAAGAAAAAAAACAAATTATGAATATCAAAAAAGAAAAGGGTGAATCTACCTCCAATGAAGAGGGAAAAAAATGATGAGGAATTATATTTCCCAATTGTATGCACATAAATATGACAATCTTAGTGAAATGGATGAATATTTACAAAATTACAAGTTGCCCAGATTAACTGAAGAGGAATTGAGTTACCGAGATAAACCCTTCTCAGAAAAAGAAATCAAACAAGCCATCAATGAAATCCCTAGGAAAAAATCTCCAGGGCCAGATTTGTTTATTAGTGAATTCTAACAAACATTTAAAGAACAATAGATTCCAATACTCTACAAAGTATTTGGGAAAATTACTGGAGAAGGAGTCCTACCAAATTCTTTCTATGACACAAATATGGTACTGATTCCTAAGATAAAACAGAGAAAGAAAATTATAGACCAATTTCCCTCATGAATTTAGATGCAAATTTTTTAAATAAAATATTAGCCAAAAGACTCCAACAACTTCTCACAAAAATAATACACTCTGATCAGGTTGGGTTTATTCCAGGAATGCAAGGATGGTTTAATATTAGGAAAGCCATCAGTATAATTGAGCATATCAACAATAAAACTAGCAAAAACCACATGATCATCTCAATAGATGCAGAAAAGGCTTTTGACAAAGTACAACATCCATTCTTATTAAAAACACTAGAAAGTATAGGAGTAATTGGAGCCTTCCTTAAAATAGTTGATAGCATCTATTTAAAACCATCAGCAATTAGTATATGCAACGTGGATAAACTAGAAGCTTTTCCAATAAGACCAGGAGTGAAACAAGGGTGTCCACTATCACCCCTCTTATTCAAACTGGTACTAGAAACATTAGCAGTAGCAATTAGAGAAGGAAAAGAAATCAAAGGAATCAAAATAGGCAAAGAAGTGATCAAACTATCACTCTTTGCATATAATATGATGATAGAGAATCCTAGAGAATCAAGTAAAAAACTACTTGAGACAATAAATAAATTTGGCAAAGTTTCATGATATAAAATAAACCCACATAAATCCTCAGCATTCCTGTACATCTCTAATGAAACTCAACAGCAAGAGATAGAAAGAGAAATCCCATTTAAAGTCACTATAGACATTATAAAATATTTGGGAATCTACCTGCCAAAACAAACCCAGAATCTATATGATAGCAACTACAAAATAATTGGAAAAATATCAATTGCTCATGGCTGGGTCATGCTAATATAATACAAATGACAATTTTCCCCAAACTAAACTATATATTTAGTGCCATCCCAATCAATTTATAAAAAAAACTACTTTTCAGAGTTAGACAAAATAGTAACACAATTTATTTGGAAAAACAAATGGTCTAGAATACCAAGGAAATTAATGAAAAGAAATGCTATTAAAGGTGGACTAGCTATGCCAGATCTCAATCTGTATTAAACAGCAGCAGTCATCAAAACTGCTTGGTACTGGCAGAGGTGTAGAATAGTGGATCAATGGAATAGATTGGGTGCAGGAGACCCAGCAGTTAATGAATATAGAAATCTATTGTTCGATAAAGCCAAAGACCCCAGTTTTTGGGATATGAATGCACTATTTGACAAAAATTGCTGGGAAAACTGGAATACATACTGGGAAAAGATCATTATCTAACAACATATACAAAAATCAGGTCTAAATGGGTGCATGATCTAGGTGTAAAGGATGATATTGTAAGCAATCTTGAAAAGCAAGGAATAGTTTACCTGTCAGATTTGTGGAGAGGGGAAGACTTTAGGACCAAACAAGAATTAGAGAGCATTATAAAATGCAAAATGGATCATTTTTATTACATTAAATTATAAAGCTTCTGTACAATCAAAGCCACTGTAACGAAGATCAAGAGGGAGGTGGGAAATTGGGAAAGAATTTTTACAACTTATGTCTCTGATAGAGGACTCATTTCTAAAATTTATAGAGAACTGAGTCAAATCTATATGAATACAAGTCATTCCCCAATTGATAAAAGGTCAAAGGATATGAACAGGCAGTTTTCAGAGAAAGAAATTAAAGATATTTATAAGCATATGAAGAAATGCTCTAAATCGCTATTGATTAGAGAAATGCAAATCAAAACAACTCTGAGATACCACATCTCTCCAGTCAGATTGGCTAAGATGACAAAACAAGAAAGTGACAAATGCTAGAGAGGATGTGGACAAATTGGAACAGTAATGCATTGCTGGTGGAGTTGTGAACTTATCCAACCATTCTGGAGAGCAATCTGGAATTATGTCCAAAGGATTATAAATAATTTCCTACCCTTTGACCCAGCAATACCACTTCTAGGGTTATATCCTAAATAGATAATAAAAATGGAAGGGAGACCCAAATGTACCAAAATATTTATAGCAGCTCTTTTTGTGGTTGCAAAGAATTGGAAACTGAATGGCTGTCCATCAATTGGGGAATGGCTAAACAAGTTGTGGTATATGAATATAATGGAATATTATTGTGCTATAAGAAATGAGTAGGAGACGGATTTCATATTTACCTGGAGAGGCTAATACAGACTGGTTTTGAGCGAGAAGAGTAGAATCAAAAGGAATTTGTATAAAATCACAGACACTTAATATGTGTGATGGCCAACTTGGACAGACTGGACTCTTCTCAGCAATGCAGTGATATAAGTCAATCCTGAAAGTCTCATGAAAGAGAGAAATGCAACATCCAAAGATATAAATAGAAAGAACTGAGCTTGAATCCTGATGGAAGCAAACGAATTGATGTTTTTCTTTTCATTTTTTGGTTTTATTTCTTCTTTACCATCTTTCGTCCCACCTAGTACAATACACCTTTGTAATTGGACTGTCTAATATGAATGTATTTGCAGATCTTATACTGGACTATATGCTGTCGTGTGGGGTGGGGGGAGGGAAGGAAAGAAAATTTGAAAATCAAGGAACTATGGAATTGAATCTTGTTAACTTAAAATAACTAATGAATTAATTAAAAAAAAGTTGAATTCACAAAATGGAAAAGGAGGAACAAGAGATAACTGAATAAAATGATTTCTTAAAAATTATAATTGGGCAAATGAAAGCTAAAGACTCCATGGAACATCAAGAAGTAAAGAAACAGGGCCTGAGTCAAGATGGCAGAGTAGAAACAGCACTTCCCTGGAGTTCCAGCCCACAACATTTCAAAATTATGTAAAAGGGGGTCTCTCGATGACCTCTGGAGCTCTAGAACCAACACAAAAGTGACAGAGAGAACCTAACCTCCTGCTGATGACAGTCTGGCAGCCCAGAAGGGAGTGGCCAGGCCAGTGCTCTGGGAGCCAAGCCCAAGACCACATGATTTGGAGGTTTTAGCCCAAGGGCAGCAGGACCAGCAGCTGGCTGGAGGGTCTCCAGAAAACTAGCAGCTGTGGCATTTCCAGAATAGTCAACACATAGATGCCCACTAGAAAGTGAGAGGTCAGTGCACTATGGACTTTGGGACTGGTTGGGCAACTGCATCAACTTCTTCCCCTGGGGGTGAGAAGCCACTGAGGAGCCAGTGCAGTTTGCCACATCACCACATTGCAGCTTCAGTTCCTGGCCTGTAAACTGTAGGGGGATCTGGCAATCAGTCTGGGGGATAATCTCTCTTGCTTTACCCTTCTTGGATCTGGATTGCAGTCTGGGGAGGAGGTATTGGGGTGAGTGACCAGCTTGTCAGAGTTTATGGAGGCTTAAGAGAGGCCACCCGGGCGGAGCCAAGATGGCAGAGTAGAAACAGCTCATCCAAGCCACTCTGCCCCCACATTCCCCCCAAACGATGTAAAAGGAGACTCTGAAGAACTTCTGGAACCCCAGCACCCACAGAACGACACAGAGAAGCTAAACTCCCGCTGAGGACAGCCCAGCAGCCCTGCAGGAAGGACCAGCGCAGTGGTCTGGGACCTGGCAGTGTGCAACGCGCAGAGCGCAGGAGCCGAGCCAAGCCCAGGTCCACATGAGCTGAGGTTTTAGCCCCAGGGTGGCAGGGCCAGCAGCCATCTGGAGGAACTCCAGAACACCAGGAGCTGTGGCAACTCCAGAACTATCAACACAGACTTGCCTGGGACAAAGTAAGAGGTTAGTGTCCTATGGACTTTGGGACTGGTATTAGGGAATGCGTCGGCTCCCTCCCCTGGGGGCTAGAAGCCTCTGAGGACAAACGCCATTTTGTAGTTTTCAGAGGCAGCTCCCTCTCCCAGCCTGCAAATTTGTAGGGAGATCCAGCGATCAGTCTTGGGGGGTAATCGCTCTTGCTTTAACATCCCTGGATCTGGATTGTGATCTAGGGTGGAAGTCGTGAGAGGGTTTACAGCTTGCCAGAAACGGAAGTTGCCCCCCACACGTTCGGGACGAAAATTCCTCTATCTGGCCTTAAAGCCATAGTGTGGCAACAAGCCCAAAAGTCAAGTAATTAAGTGGCAACATGCCAAGGCAAAGGAAACAGAAAAATGCAACCTAGACTCCTATTTTGGGGGCATAGAGCAGGAAAAGGACTGTGAGGTCAGAAGTCCTGCTCCAAAAGCCCCAGGGGAAAACATGAGCGGGTTGCAGGCCATAGAGGACCTTAAGAAGGACTTTAAAAATCAAATAAGAGAAGTGGAGGAAAAATTGGGAAGAGAAATGAGAAGGATGCAGGAAAAGTATGAAATGAGGGTCAACAGCCTGACTGAGAAAACAACACCTTAAAAAATAGACTAACTCAAATGGCAAAGGAGGCCCAAAAGGGCAATGAGGAGAAGAATGCCTTAAAAAGTCAAATTTGCCAGATGGTAAAAGAATCTCAAAAGCTCACTGAGGAGATTCATTCCTTCAGAGTTAGACTGGGGCAAATGGAAGCTAGTGACTTTATGAGAAATCAAGATGCTGTTAAGCAGATCCAAACAAACGAAAGATTAGAAGGCAATGTGAAATATCTCATAGGAAAAACCACTGACCTGGAGAATAGATCCAGGAGAGACAATTTAAAAATTATTGGACTACCTGAAATCCATGATCAAGGAAAGAACCTAGAAATCACCTTTCAAGAAATTCTCAAGGAAAACTGCCCTGATGTTTTAGATCCAGAGGGCAAAATAGAGGTTGAAAGAATCCACCAATCACCTCCTGAAAAAAGACCCCAAAAAGAAAACTCCCAGGAATATTATAGCCAGGTTCCAGAATCCCCAGATGAAGGAGAAAATACTACAAGCAGCCAGGAAGAAACAATTTCAATATTGTGGAAACACAATCAGAATAGCCAGGACCTGGCAGCTTCTACACTGAGGGATCGAAGGGCATGGAATATGATATTCCAGAGGGCAAAAGAGCTGGGAATGAACCCAAGGGTCACCTACCCAGCAAAACTGAGTATTTTGTTTCAGGGAAAATATGGTCATTCAGTGGAATAGAGGACTTTCAAGCATTCTTAAGGAAAAAACCAGAGTTGAATAGAAAATTTGACATCCAGACACAAGAAGGAAGAGATGCCTGAGAAGGTAATCAGGGAAAAGAAATCAAAAGGAACTTATCAAAGTTGAACTATTTTTCCTATATGGAAAAGCAATAACTGTGACTGATGATATCTTTCTCACTATGAAAATAATGGAAGAAGGGTGTGTGGTCATATGAATACATATGTGAATGTGTGTGTATATGGTTACCGTTATATATGGATAGAGGGCATAAGTTGAATTTGTTGGGAAGGGAGAATACTCAAGGGATGAAATTATGAGGTGAGAGAGGAAAGTGGCAACAGGAGATGGGGAGAGACAGGGTAGTGTAAACTATCCCATGCAGAAGAAGCAAGGGGAAGTGGTTACAAAAGAGGGGGAGAATAAGGAAGGCTAAAAAGGCAAAACCACATTCAAACTGAATTTGGTTCAGGGAGAAAATGACATACATAGTAAATGGGATATCTCAACCTGCAGAAGGATAGGGGGAAGGGGGATGGGAGGAGGGATGATGGATGGGAGGGCATCCTTGGGGTGAGGGGAGGTTGGAAGTACCCACTATAGAAGAGGGACAGGATCATGTAGGGAATGGACCAGGTGGGGGTGGGATGAGTGGGAGGGAATTATAAGCATCCTTGTACAATATATCTACTATGATAATGTTTTGCATAGCTAGACATGTACAACATATACTGAAGTACTTATCTCCCAAGAGGGAATGGGTGACAAGGGAGGAAGGAAATGGATTTGAAATTTGAGGTCATAACATTAAATGTTTCAAATATATATATAAATACTATTATTAATGCTTTTTTTGCTGGTAATAGGGAGATAAGATGTGCAGGCATTGGGATGCAAAGACTCACCTTCCTCTAATGGAAAAGTCGATGGGGGTATGGGAGAAGGTATGGGAGAGAGCAGACTGGAGGAAGAGATATCTTGTGGGATTACTGTTCTGGGAGGTTGGGTAGGGGAATAATGGGGGGAAAATGATTGTAACTCAAAATCTGGTGGAAATGAATGATGTAAAACAGAAGTTAATAAAGCATTTGTTTAAAAAAATAAAAAAAGAGAGGCCACCCAATTAATAACTCCAGAAGTTGAGAAAAACCCAAGTTTGTTATGGAAGCTCCCCTGCCTAGTGGCAGAGTACTACTGTGGCAAAAGCCCAAAAGTCAAGTAATTGAGTGGCAACATGTCTAAGCAAAGGAAACAAAATAAGCAGAAAAATTCAACATTAGACATTTATTTGGGGGGCAAAGAAGATCAAAGCATGGAACAGGAGGACTGTGAGGTCAGAAATCCTGCAGCAAAAGCCCCAAAGGAAAATATGAGTGGGTTACATGCAATAGAAGACCTCAAGAAGCAGATAAGAGAAGTGGGGGAAAATTCGGAAGAGAAATGAGAAAGATGAAATAACGAGTCAACAGCCTGACTGAGGAAAATAACAACTTAAAAAATAGACTAACTCAAATGGAAAAAGAGGCTCAAAAAGCCAATGAGGAGAAGAATGACTTAAAAAGCCAAATTTGCCAGTTGGAAAAAGAATCTCAAAAGCTCATTGAAGAGAATCATTCCTTCAGAATTAGACTGGAGCAAATGGAAGCTAGTTACTTTTTGAGAAATCAAGATGCTGTTAAACAGATCCAAGCAATTGAAAGAAGAGAAGGCAATGTGAAATACCTCATGGGAAAAACCAGTGACCTGGAAAATAGATCCAGGAGAGATAAAATGAAAATTATTGGACTACCTGAAAACCATTTTCAAAGAAAGAATCTAGAAATCATCCTTCAAGAAATTCTCAAGTAAAACTGCTCTGATGTTTTAGATCCAGAGGGCAAAATAGAGGTTGAAAGAATCCACCAATCACCTCCTGAAAAAGATCCTCAAAAGAAAACTCCTAGGAATATTGTAGCCAGGTTCCAGAATTCCCAGATCAAGGAGAGAATATTACAAGCAGCCAGGAAGAACAATTTCAATATAGTGGAAACACAATCAGAATAGCCCAGGACCTGGCAGCTTCGACATTGAGGGATAGAAGGGCATGGGATATGATATTCCAGAGGGCAAAAGAGCTGGGAATGAACCCAAGGGTCACCTACCCAGCAAAACTGAGTATTTTGTTTCAGGGGAAAATATGATCATTCAGTGGAATAGATGACTTTCAAGCATTCTTGAGGAAAAAAAAACATAATTGAATAGACAATTTGACATCCAGATGCAAGAAGCAAGAGATACCAGAGAAGGTAATCAGGGAAAAGAAATCAAAAGGAACTTATCAAAGTTGAACTATTTACACTCCTACATGGAAAAACGATATCTGTAACTGATTAAACCTTTCTCATTATGAAAAAAGCTGAAGTAGAGTATATGGGCATAAGAATATATATGTGAATGTATGTATATATGTTTACAGGTATACATAGATAGAGGGCAGAGGTTGAATTTAATGGAAAGGAATGAAACTTTAGGGTTGAGATTGAGAGGTGAGAGAGAAACATAACAAGAGGAGATGGGGAGAGACAAAATGGGGTAACCTATCTTATGTAGAAGAGACAATTGAAAGTGTTTACAGGGGAGGGGAAGAACAGGGAGGCAAAACCACAAAACCTCATTCTCATTTAATTTGGCTCAGGGAGTGAATGACGCACATACTATATGGGATATCTCACCCTTCAGGGGAGTGGGGGGTAGAGGGATGGGGGTGCGGAATGATGGAAGGCAGGGCAGGCTTGGGGGGGAGGGAAGTTGGAGGCACCCACTTTTGAAAAGCGACAAGATCAAAGTGGGGAGTGGATCAGGTGGGATTTGGGATAAGAGGGAGGGAAATATAGTCAGTCTTTTACAATATATGTACTATGGTAATGTTTTGCATAAGTAAACATGTACAACATATAATGAATTGCTTATCTTTCCAGTAAGGGTGGGGTACAAGGGAGGAAGCGAATTAATATGGAATTCAAAGTTTTACAATCAAATCCTTATACTATTATGAACACTATGTAAATATAATTGGGAGATAAGATGTACAGGCATAGGGGCAGGGGGATTCACCTTGCCCTACTGGAAAAGTCAAAGGGGGTATGTGAAAAGAGATGGGAGAGAGTATATTGGATGAGGGAATATCCTGTGGGACTGCTATTTTAAGGTTGTGAGTAGGGGAAAGATAGGAAAAAATGTAACTCAAAATCTGATGGAAATGAATAATGTAAACTAGAAATTAGTAAAGCATTTAAAAAAAGAAAAAAGAAAAAAAGAAGTAATGAAACAAAATTAAAAGGATGGGGGGGGGGGTGTAGATTAATATTGGAATCACTGAGAAATTGGAAAAACAATTGACCTGTAAAATTGATCAGGGAGAGAAATGTTATAATTATTGAACTACCCAAAAGCCATGATAAAAAAGAGAAATTAGAAATTCCCTTTTAAGCAATTATATAGTAAAACTGCACTAATATTCTAGCACCAGACAGTAATATAGAAATTGAAAAAATCTGCTAATCACCTCCAGAAAGAGATGCCAAAATGAAAACTCCCATGAAATTTATAGCCAAAATCTATAGTTCCCAGGTCAAAGAGAACATATTACAAACAGCCATGATAAAACAACTCAAATACCTTGGAGCCACAGTCAGGATGAAATAAGATTCAGCATCTTCTATATTACAAGATATGTTAATTCAATGGGCAAAGGAGCTAGGATTACCACCATGGATTACGTATGCAGAAAAACTGAATATAAAATTAAGAGGGAAAAAAGGATATTCAATGAAATAGAGGACTTTCAAGTATTCCTGATGAAAAGACCAGAACTAAATAGATAATTTGACTGTCAAATATGAGACCAAAAAGAAGCATTAAAAGGTAAACAGAAAAGAGAAATCATAAAATATTCAATAAATGTAAGCTATTTGTATTCCTACATGTTAAGATGATACTTGTAAATCCTAAGAACTTTCTCAATATTAGGACAGTTAGAAGGAGTATACATTGAAAGGAGGCAAGGTATGTGTTGAATATGATGGAAAGATTATTTAATAAAAAGTCTGAGGAAGAGTAAATAACTGGGAGAAGGGGAAACAGAGAGGTAGAATAGGGTAAAATATCTCACATAAAAGATGTGTAAAATATTTTTTTTTACATTGGAAGGGTAAGACGGAAGAGATGGCGGGCATGTGGATTTTGCTTTCATTGGAATGAGATCAAAGAGGGCCTAACACACTCAGTCTGATATGGAAAGCTCTTTTGCTGTACAGGAAGTAAAATGGATAACTTTATGTGAAATTAAACATTTTCCCCAAAGAAAATCCATACAGCCAAACATGGAAGGAAAGCAAGAATTGAGAAAAAAACAGCAGGTATCTCTGAGAATGTTTCATTTCTCAAATATATAGGGAAATGAGTCATATTTTTAAAATCATAACCATTCCATAACTAAAAATAGTCAAGGTATATAAACAGGCATGTTTCAGAGGAGGAAATTAAAGCTACCTATACTCATAAGGAACAAGGCTCTAAATCAGTATTGATTAGGGAATGCAAATTAAAACAACTCTGAGGTAACATTTCACACCTATTACATTAGCTAATTATCAGAAAAGGTAATGACAAATAAATACTAAAGGGCATGTGGCAGAATAGAGAAACTAATGCACTGCAGTTACATGGAGTTGTAAATTTGTCCAACCATTCTGGAGAACAATTTAGAGCTATGCCCAAAGGGCTATAAAGCTACCAATACTCTTTGTTCCTGTAATACCACTACTGGGTATATATCCCACCTCAAAAATGAAATAGGACATAGAGGAGCTTAAGAAGGACTTTGAAAACCAAATAACAGAAGTGGAGGAAAAATTGGGAAGAGAAATGAGAATGATGCAAGAAAATCATGAAAAGAGAGTTAACAACCTGACTGAAGAAAATAACACAGCTGCTGCTCATCCACTCTCTCAAAGTCCCTCCAGCTGCAGCTGGTTGTGGCCACCCTGAGGCTAAAACCATGGGCTTATGCTGGGCTGGGCTCTTCTGCCAGCATGCTGCAATGGACCCTTCCTGCTGGGCTGCTGGGCTCCCTTCGGTGGAAGATTTGTTTCTCTCTGTCACTTTGTGGCTTTTGTAGCTCTAAAGTTTGTTTAGTCATGTTTTATAGGTATTTGAGGTGGTTCTGGGGGGGAGGGGGCTCATGGAGTTTTGATGCTTCGTTTTAAACTGCCATTTGGCTCCATCCCTGCTTTCCATCTCTAGAAAGAGATCTCTGATTTCAAATTGAAGTGTACTTTTCCCCTTCTTTATTTTGTCTTGGTTTTTTGTAACATGACTGATATGGAAATACTATTTTGCATGATCTCATATATATAAATTATATCATGTTACTTGCTTTTTCAAGGGGTGGGTTAGGGAATGGAAAGGTGAAGAGACCTTGGAATTCAAAATTTTAAAAATGAAATAATATGATTTTAAATGTTTCTTGACTGAAACTGAACTGATGCTTGCCCTGCATACTTTACCAAATTTTGAGTATGAAAGGGGATTTCGAGAGTTGGAACCAAAATGGCAGAATAAAAGCAGGGACTTGCTTGAGCTCTCTCCCAAACTCCTCCAAATTTATGCAAAAAAATACTCAAAATAAATTCTAGAGCTACAGAACCCAGAAACAACAGAGTAAAACTCATTTCTAGCCCAAGACAGCCTGGAAGGCAACAGGAAGGGTTTATCATAAAACAGAAATTGAAAGAATCTACAAATCACCTCCTGAAAAAAGATGCCAAAAAGACAACTCATAGGAATATTATAATTAAATTCCAGAGTTTCCAGGTCAAGAGAAAATATCACAAACAGCCAGAAAAAAATTGAGTATTGTGGAAATCCAATCAGGATAACACAAAATCTCATAACTTCTACATTAAGGGATCACAGGGCTTGGAATAGGACATCTGGGAGGTCAGAGGGGCTAAGATTAAAACCAAGAATCATCTACCCAGAAAAACTAAGTATAATACTTTAGGGGAAAATGGACTTTGAATGAAATAGAGGATTTTCAAACATTCTTGTTGAAAAGATTAAAACTAAACAGAAAATTTGACTTTCAAATACAGGAATCAAGAGAAGCATGAAAAGGTAAACCAGAAAAAGGAATCATAATGGACTTAATAAAGTTAAACTCTTTACATTCCTAAATGGAAAGATGATATTTATAACTCATGGAACTTCCCTCAATATTAACATAATTGAAGGGAATATATATATATATATATATATATATATATATATATATATATATATATATACACACACACACACACACACACACACACACACACACATAAAAATAAATAAATAAATTATTATTAAGAAAGAAAGAAAGAGAAAGAAAGAACAAAAGAAAGGGGATTTCCTATGGGCAGTACACACTAAGAAAACATTGGGACCACTATAGAGAAAAATAGGTTTTTTGCTATTACAGATAGTATAAAAGACAAGAAAATTAGAAAGTTGAAATTAATTTGGATTCAACAATTATTAAGCCTTTGGAATACAAGGCAGAATGAGTCTCTCTGTCCTCATGAAGCTTGAATTCTGCTTATGAAATAATACAAATAAAATTAAATACAAATGGTAGGCAATATAAACACAAAGATATGTGAGTGTTAGGTGGTCAACACTAACAACTAGGAAAGTGGTGGGGAGGGATCAAGAAATGCTTCCTGCAGAATGTGGACCTTGTGTCAGTCTTAAAGACATCTGGCTATTACAAGAGATGGAGCTTATGAGAAAGAGCATTACTAAGGGGAGATAGGGGGCACATGTTATGTCTCCCACAGTTTAACACTAACAAATGATGGTTCTTCAATCTTTTCCCACATTGTTTTCGCAGCCCTCCCTCATATGTAGGGTCATTTCCTTCCTCCAACACATACTCTTATTTAATATTTAAATATTTTTTATAAACTTGCCCCAATTTTCTCAGAATAATTACAGTGAATGTAGTACAGTGTATAAAGTCTTGAAATCAAGAATACCTTGGTCAAGTACAACTTCTGACACATTTTGACTATGAGATGTTGGGCAAATCATTAATTTTCAGTGATTTAAGGAGATCTCCAAGGTTATATATTGAAGCAATAAAAATGGAAAGGTGCCAACCTATTTTTGTAACAGAAGTTTCATCACTTGGGACACAAGTTGATAAAATCATAAATCCAGTCACTATCTTATCCCTTCATTCCTTGCATTCTCTCTCCACCCTCCCCAAAGCATTCCATATTCCAGCTAAACTGGCTTACTTGTTTCTGGTACATGACTTTCTACCTATCTTGTTCCCTTGCCCAAGTTATGAAGAATTTGGAATACTAAATAGGAGTTTGAAGAACCAACATCAGTTGGTGCTCACCTATAGGCAATGGGGCATGCTGAGCCTCTCCCACTCCCATACCTTTTACCAGGAACTTGGTGAGTATCAATGGTTAACTGAAAATATGAACCTGGAAGAAGTGGGAAAATAAGGAAAATTGAAGAAATGATATGAATGAGGAAGGCAGATTAAAAGAGAAAGGATGGGAAATGAAAGAGTTAAATATATGTAGGTATTTTTTTTTCTTTTTCTCCTCTTCTGTAACATCTGCAGGAATAAAGGAGGACAATAGATGAGAAAAGAAAAGAATATTGATGTAACATATAGGAAAGAAAGGAGAATGGATGGACCCCACCTCCAGGGGAAGGTTAGTTTGAGGATCAACTATTCGAGCAATGAGAGCAGCTTCTCAGCAAGTGAATTTGGGATAGTTCCATGAACTTTTGTGATGTAGACTACGATTATTAATTCTTGGGGTGAGGTACAGGGTCATTTTTAAATAAATCAAATCCTCATAAATCAGGAAATTGATACAAGTTTCATCTCCACCAAGAAATTAGGTTTGATTTGGAGTCTGTTAAGGAAAGAATTGGAACTCTTGAAAAAACCCAGGTTGTGATTCAATACATGTATGGACTTTACATATCATTCAGTACAGATGAGGAAACAGACCTAGAAGATGAAGTGACTCGTTCAAGATTTGTGGCAGGTCCTTTGACCCCAAACCCAAGTCTTCCATAGGAAAATCTGCTGTTGCAGATGTTCCATTTTTTCTATTGAAGTATGAAATAGGACTAAAAACTCCTTTTCCTGTTACATCAGAGAAAAGTTTTAGCTGATTAAAGAGTAGTCAAAGATCTGAAGTAGGTTTGATTAAAGGAAACATCTGAATATAATATGATGTAAAGGAAAAAAAAAGATAATATGCAGCTTTCGGTATGGGTATAGTTGGGCCCTCTATTAAAAAGTACATTATGTTTGTAATGAAATTGGCTAGGTCTGTGTAAATTGCCCAAAAGTCTATCAAAAGAAAAGGGAGGAACTCATGACTTAGTCAGTTGTAATGACCTGCAAATGAAAACACAGTTTCAGTAAATATGGGCAGCTAGGTCATTCAGTGTATAGAGCATTGGGCTTAGAATCCAAAAGACTCATCCTCATGAGTTCAAATCCTGCCTAAACTCTATTCACTGTGCCACGTAGCTGCCCCTAGCAAATAAGCATCTTAAGGCCAAATATGAACTTCAGATCTTCATGATTCCGATCCTAGTGCTCTCTCAACCATGCCTTCATCTACTTGCCCCAGAGAACAATTGGGGCTTTAGAGGAATAGGTATAAAGGTGGCAGTTACCTAAAGAAAGGAGTATAAACAATGTGGATATCTGGTTGTACTAAATAATGGAAATATTCAGGTGGTAGATTTATGGGACTAGAGATCAGTAGAAAAATGGCTGAATTTGTAAATATGGAAGCCATATTCAAAGAGATGATCTTTAAACCATGGAAGCTTATAAGATGTCTGAGAATGAGATGAGGTGCCAGAACAAAACCTTTGGTAACAACACGACATGACATAATGCAGTGATGGTTGGAGATGGGGAATCATTTAGATAGGTATGATTTGTACTAGAAGAGGTAGGTCATAGAAATTCAGGGAGAAAAAAGTACCCAAGATAAGATAGTTAACCATGTTTGATGCTCCTAAGAGATCAAGAAGTTTACAGAGTGAAAAAGTCCATTATGTTTAACAATTAATAAAAATTTGCTGATGATAAAGATAGTAGTTTCAGATGACTAATAGCATCAAAAGTCAAATTAGAAATGACTTGAGAAATGTCGGAGGTGAGGAAGTAGAGAAAACTATAAAGATAACTTTTTCCAACAGTATGACCCTGAAAGGGAGGAGAGATAAGAGAATATAGAGGGTCAAGTAATGATTTTTTTTAATTTTCATTTTTTTGGAGGAGGGAAGTCAGGGCAGTTTGGGGTTAAGTAACTTGCCCAAGGTCTCACAGGTAACAAGTGTTAGGTGTTTGAGGCCATATTTGAACTCAGATACTCATGACTCCAGGGCTGATGCTCTATTCACTGTGCCGCCTAGCTGCCCCTCAAGTAATGATTTGTAAGGCAGGAAAAGATCATGGTTTCTTGTAGGCATAAGGAATTAATCAACAGTTATGTGTTTATCACATCCTATGTGCCAGGTATTGTCTAGGAACTGGAACTACAAATATTAAATAGGACAGTTTCTACATTCGTGGAGTTTACACTCCACTGGAAAGGAGCCAGAAGATAATAAAGAATTTAAAATTATAGAGAGGAGACAATTGAACAGGAAAAGATACCTAAGAAATAGTAGAGAATTTAACCATTGGCATGATAAAGATGTATTGGGCTTGGTAGAGGCTCACCTTATCCTTTCAGAATAGAGCCAAAAAAATGAAAAGAAGATAATATATAGAAGATTTGAGGGGGGGTGGCTAGGTGATACAGTGAATAGAGCACCAGCCCTGGAGTCAGGAGAACCTGAGTTCAAATCTGGCCTCAGACACTTGACACACTTACTAGCTGTTTGATTTTGGGCAAGTCACTTAACCCTAATTGTCCTCCAAAAAGAAAAGGAGAAGGAGGAGGAGGAGGAGGAGGAGGAGAAGAAGAAGAAGAAGAAGAAGAAGAAGAAGAAGAAGAAGAAGAAGAAGAAGAAGAAGAAGAAGAAGAAGAAAGAAGAAGGAGGGAGGAGGGAGGAGGAGGAGGAGGAGGAGGAGAAGGAGGAGGAGGAGGAGGAGGAGGAGGAGGAGGAGGAGGGAGGAGGAGGAGGAGGAGGAGGAGGAGGAGAAGGAGAAGAAGAAGAAGATTTGAGGTATAGAATTTGAGATCTTGAATTAGGCAATGAATGCTCTCATTTTCTTTTTCTGGCACAAAATAAATTGAGGACCTCTATTAAAGTAGTTACAAAATGATTTGAGGAGAGAAGTTTTTCCTTCACTGTGTTACATTTGTCAAAATTATACAAAATTCCATGAAAGATGTATTAACAGTTATAAGTTTCTCTAATGACTAATCATTTTCAAATAAGGTAGGAAAAAAAGAGACATGCTCAGTAAAGGCATTTTTTACTGTCATAAATGAATGAATAAATGAATGAAAATAATTCAATCAATACTACTTGCAAGTCACTAACTATGTTATAAGAAAGCAACTATGAAAGCAAAATGGTCCCTGCCCTCAAGGAGTTGACCCTCTAAAGAGGAAACAATACCTCTAGAGGAGTAACGAGGTCTGGGAAGTCCGATGGCCATTGGAACTGAAGAACAATCATTTGACACGCCTTTTCAAAAAAATAATGGCGATGGTAATATAGTTTCTGGAACAAGAGGTGGGAAGTGGGTTATGGTACAGTTGTGGTATAGATGATAGCAACAAGATGATTTTTAGGAAGCATGTTCTGGTGTCCTAGACCAGCTTAAAATAAAAAAAAGTAGACACTCCCCAATCAGATCAGCACAACCTGATTGAGTCTAATTCTGACAGCAGCAGTTGGATAGCAAGGCAGAAAGATTGTGAAGGGGAAGCATGGCCTTGTGACCTTTAGATTTAGTGGGCTCGCAATAATCAGGAAAACATGGCCCCAAAATTTTAAGACACTTTCTATCAAGGGATTTCAAATAAATGCTGCGGTATTCCATATTAATCTTTTTGCAGAAAACATTAATCTAATTAAAACAAATCAGGGAAAGGCTATAAGCACATATTAAGTGCCAAGCTTTACGCTAGTTCTGGGAATACAAATATAAGCATAAAGACAACACTTTCCCTAAATGAACTTACATTTTAATGGGGAAAACAATACATAAAAGAAAGCTGGAAAAGCATGCAGAGTTGGTCATGAAAGTACCCAAGAGAACTGTAGAAAAATTCTAGGGGAAGAATCAGGGATATAGACTGGAAAGAAATAAAAGCATCAGTGGCCTGATCATCCTCCTTAAAATAGAGGTTCTAGAAGAAACCAAATAATAAAAATTTGGAGTTACAAGGGTGTAGGATACTTCAAACAGACCTCAGAACACTGTAGAGCCTTCTAAATGAGATTCACAATCACTCAAAGGAATCTCAAAAGTTTCACGTTGACAAGCCACACAAGAAAGACCATGTGGATTAAGAAAACCTTTATCCAGACTATAATATAAAGTGAAATGGACTTTATATGGTCTTTCATAGAAGTGGTCCATTAAATTGAGTGGATACCCATCAACTGGGAAATGGCTGAACAAGTTGTGGTGTATGATTCTGATGGACTGTGAGTGTGGTATAAGACATGATGAGCAGGATGGTTTCAGAAAAACCTGGAAAGACTTACATGACTTGATGCAAAGTGAACAGAACCAAAATACTGCACACAGTAGCAATATCATATGGATTAACAACTATGAAAGACAATTATTCTGATCAAGATGGTGAATCAAGAAAATTCCAAAGGACCTATGACGAAAAATGTTATCGACCTCCACAGTGAGAATTGATGAACTCTGGATGTGGATTAAAACATACTTTTTTTCCCCTTGGTTTTGTGTACTTTTTTTTTACATGGAAATATGTTTTGCAGGACTTCACACTAATAATCAGTATCATATATTCTTTGCTTTTTAAGGAATAGAGGAGGGGTGGGGAGAGAGAGAAAACTAGAACTCAATTTTCAAAAATGAATGTATTTTAAAATATAATTTGGAAATATTTAAAAAAAACAAAAAATGGAAATATATTTAAAATCCATTATTAAATAATAATTATAAATTAAATATTATTATAATTATAAACAATATAATTACAATAATTCATTATAATATAAATTATATTATAATAATTTATAATATTATAATTCTAAATAATATTAATTAAATAATGGTCCATTATTAAAGATATCTTGGAGATATATTGCAAATGAACTATGACATAGGCCCAGAATTGAACAGAAGGAGGGTAGCAAATGAAATATTTTTGAGTATATATAGTCCTTTTTATTAATCTAAGCTTCTTTGTGAAAGCAATGCTCTTTTTAAAAGCATCAATATTCTTTTTTTAAGCATCAGTATTTTTCTGATAATCTGGTGATACTATAGGACTGCAAATCATGGAATCTAACAGTTACTAAACAACAAAAGTTAAGAGTGAACCATAAGGCAATCGTGAGTCATACGATTGACTGTATAGACTATATATAACCAATCAAGATTAGTGCAAGTAAAATAGTGTAAAGAATTTCAAAAAAGAGATGATTGGTCAGAAAAGAAGCTGAAACAGACGTGTGGAAAGAGAAAGAGATAATTAGTTACCAGCCCACCTGTTCCATTGGCACATATCTGATGTCAAGAGTGTTAGAAGGCCCTATTTTAATGAGTGCATTTCCTTCTGGAGATTAATGGAAGGATATGACAAGGGTATAATCTATAAGAAAAAAAAGAAAATCACATGAAGCAGTTGAAAAACAAATTTGTTCAGCAAATAAGTTTGTTTAATAGACTTTCAGAAATTTTAAGAACATAAGAAGGAAAAAAATCACATAAAGAATTTTGAAAACTTCCTCTTAAAGATTGCTTTTGCTGAGATTTCTTACATTCTTGGGTCACAAGCTGAAAACCAATGCCATTTCTTTTTGCTTTAGACTTTAAAATCCAATTGTCCTAATCCTACTCAAGCTCTTTTCACTACATCCACATTCTTTGTGGTTTCTATTGGCAATGGAATATGGCACAGATAAACCCACATATCTAACTCATTAGGATAATTTTAACACTCCTAAATCCCCAGACTAAAGAGATTGACTGGTTGAGGATTCTGGCTATTCACATTCAAATGTCATGTACCTTGTTTGACTTTAGAATTCCTATATTAAGCAATGTCACCAAGAGTCCCACTTTGCTTCAAGAATTATTTGTTGTGACAGATGAGATACTGTATAATATGAAGGGAAGGGAGGCAAGTACTGTATTCATTTGCATGGCAAAACCCCCAAAGCAATTCTTTCTCATTTTCTGTTGACAGGAATTGTCTTTCCAATGATAGTGAGCTGAAAACCTTATGCATTGCATTGCTTTCTCTAAATGCCTTGCCTTCATATCACATGCAGATTCAAAACTTCATAAGATAGCCTCCTTTTGAGTATATATATATATATATTACACAAATAGTATTAATTAAGGCCTGTACTGGGATTTTCTATTCTATGATGGGGGTCTGACATAAAGAGAAAAGAATCTCTTGGCCTTTCATTTCATTATTGTTAATTTCATTTGAAAACTTAGAAGAAGCCAGGGAAACCTGGAAACTTGCCCACTTATTTCATACTCATAGAACCCCTGAGAAAATCGACTAGCTATATGAAAAAGTTCTTCCATGGAGAAACTTTTTTTTATTTTTTTTAAATGAAACTTAACCTGTGAACAATGAATTTTACAATCTAAGATTCCTTAACAGAAAAATCTGCCTACCTGACAATTTCTGTGTCGGTGGGTGGACAGATAGGAAGGGATCTGAGGCATGTCACACGTGTGAAGATAAAAATAAAGTCAATAACACTGACTGTTGTCTTGTAAAAAATATCTTAGTAACATTAGAGTTGTGCCAAATTCAGCATCAGGAATGACATTACAAAAAAAAAGTTCACAAAAGGAGTGGAAAATTCAAAAGGATGGGAAGAGAGGGGACACTTTGGTCATAGGGTGACTTTTACATTTATTCTGGCAACATGGGACTTTCATTCTGTCAGCCAAAATGTTTACAATTAAGAAAAAAAACAAAAAACTATAACTAAACTTACATAAATTATTGATTCAACTATTTTTAATTAAGAATTAACTCTGGGGTGGCTAGGTAATACAGTGAATAGAACACCAGCCCTGCAGTCAGAAGGACCTGAGTTCAAATTTGGACTCAGATACTTGACACAAAACTAGTCTTGTGACCTTGGGCAACTCACTTAACCCCAATTGCCCTACCTTCCACTCAGCAAAAAAAAAAAAAAAAAAAAGAATTAACTCCAGTTAACATACTGTACTAAGTGAAGCAAAAGGAAAATGTAGATGTGATCAGTATTTATAAAGGCAATACTTGCATGTTGCATAAAGAGCTGGCCTTCAAGTCAGGAAGACATGACGTTGAGTTACACTTCTGTTGTTCTTTGACTTTGTGACCCAGGGGAAGTCAATTGACTTTTCAAAGTCACAGGTAATTCTCTTTTTTTTTCTAATTAAATTTTATTTTTTTTTAGTTTACATCATTCATTTCCACAACATTTTGAGTTACAAATTTTCTCCCCATTTTCCCCTACCCACCACCCCAAAAGAGTGATCCAAATGAACACCCCCTTCCCCAATCAGCTCTCTCCTATATCCTCCCCATTACCCCACTGACTTTCCAGTAGGGTGAGATGGATCTCTATGCCCCACTGCCTATATATCTTATTTCCCAGTTGCATGTAAAAATAATAATAATATTTTTAGACATTTAATTTTAAAACTTTGAGTTCCAGATTCTTTCCCTTCTTCTGTTGTCACCCACCATTACTTGGAAGATAAGCAATTCAATATATGTTGTACAAGTGTACCTATGAGAAACATTTTCATAGTAGATATATTGTGAAAGACTTACTGTATTTCCCTCCATCTTATCCCGCCCCCCAATTGTTCTGTTCTCCACTTTGACCCTGTCCATTTTCAAAAGTATGTGCTTCCAACTTCCCTCCACCCCAACCTGCCCTTCCCTCCATCATCCCCCCTCTCATTCCCTTCCTCCCTATTCTCCTGTAGGGTGAGATATTTAGTGTGCATGTCATTCCCTCCCTAAACAAAATTCAATGAGAGTAAGATTGATTCATTCCCTTTTGTTTTCCTGTTCTTCCACTCCATTGTAACAGTTTTCCCTTGCCTCTTCTATATGAGATAATTTACCCCATTCTGTCTCTCCCCATCTTCTCTCATTCTATTCCTCTCTCACCTCTCAATTTCACATTTTAAATATCATCCCTTTCTATTCAATTGGTCCTGTGTCCTCTGTCTATGTATACTCACATATGTATTCATATGCCCATATAACTTGGAAAAGAAAGGGAAAAAATGACTGAAGAAAACAACTCCTTAAAAAAATACAATTGTCCAAACAGAAAAAGAAAATACATTGGAAAAAACAACTCCAAATAAAGTAGAATTGGCCAAATATAAAAGGAGGTACAAAGGCTAACTGAAGAAAACAATTCCTTAAAAATTAAAAATGGGCAAGTGGAAACTAATGAGTCTATAAGACATCAAGAATCAGTCCAATAAAATCAAAAGACTAAAAAAATAGAAGATGTAAAATATCTTATTGGAAAAACAACTGACCTGTCAAACAGATCCAGGAGAGATAATTTGAGAATTATTGCATTACCTAAAAATCACACACAAAAAAAACTGGATGGCATTTTTCAAGAAATTAAAAAGGAAAACTGCACTGACTTTCTAGACCCAGAAGGTAAAATAATCAATGAAAGAATCTACCAATCACTTCAAAGAGACCGAAAAATGAAAACTCCGAGTTATGCTGTAACCAAATTACAGAACTCCCAGGTAAAGGAGAAAATTTAGCAATTAGCCAGAAAGAAAAAGTTAAAATATCAAAGAGCCACAGTGAAGTTTTCACAGAACTTAGCAGTTTCTACATTAAAGGAAATTAAAGAAATAATAAGGAGCTATTTTGCCCTACTGTGTGCCAATAAATCTGACAATCTAAGTGAAATGGATAAAAATTTATAAAAAGACAAATTGTCCAAATTAGCAGAAAAGGAAACAAAACATTTTAAAACATTATTTAAAAAAAGAAATTGAACAAGTCATCAATGAACTCCCTCAGAAAAAAAAATTCTTCAGGGACAGATGGATTTAAAGGTGAATTCTGCCAAACATTTAAAGAACAATTAACTCTAATACTATATTAACTATTTAGGAAATAAGGGGAGTTCTACCGAATACTTTTCATGATGCAAATATGCTGCTGAGAAATATGCTCTTTCTGGTTTAGGCCAGAAAGAGCCAAAACAGAGAAAGAAAATTGTAGACCAATTTTCTTAATGAATATTAATGCAAAAATGTTAATAAAATATTAGCAGAGATTACAGCTATTTATCACAAGGATAATATTTTATGACCAGGTGGGATTTATACCAGGAATGTAGGACTGGTTCAATATTAGGAAAACTATCAGCAAATTTGGCTATATCAATAACAAAAAAGAAGGGTATTTATCCCGTCTAGAAAAAAAAAAAAGTTAAGCCTCCTGATATCCAATCTAGTATTATTTCGAATAAAATATGTAATTTAAAAAAAAATCCTTAAAAGGAATGCATATCATATATATCCTGTCTAGATGTTATCAATAACAAACAAAAATCTTATGATAATCTCAATAGATTTGGGAAAAGCTTTTGACAAAATACAGCACCCATTCCTATTTTTTAAAAAAAAGTATAAGAGTAAATGGAATTTTGCTTCAAATGATAAGTACCTATCTAAAATCATTAGGCAGTATTATATGTAATAAGAATAAGCTTTAAGCTTTACAAATAAATTTAGGAGCGAAACAACAATGCACATTATCACCACTGTTATTCAATATTATACTAGAAATGTTAGCTTTAGAAATGAGAAGAAAAAAGAAATTGAAGGAATTAGAATAGACAATGAGGAAACTAAATTATCATTCTTTGCAAATGATATGATGGTATGCTTAGAGAATCCTAGAAAATCAACTTTTAAAAAAGCTACTTAAAACAAGGAACAACTTTAGCAAAGTTACAGAATGTAAAATAAACCCCACATAATTCATCAGCATTTCTATATATTAACAACAAATTCCAGCAGCAAGATAATAGAGAAATTCCATTTAAAATAGCTCTAGATAATATAAAATATTTGGGTGTTCACCTAACAACCCAGGAACTATATATATGAAATCAATTACAAAACTCTTTTCATACAAATAAAGTCATATTAAATAATTGGAAAAAATATCAGTTGCTTATAGTTATGCAGAACTAATACAATAAAAATGATCATTCTACCTCAAGTAATTTACTTATTCAGTGCCATACCAATCAAGCTGCCAAAAATATTTTTAGAACTAGAAAAAAAATTTAAAACTCCTCTGGAAGAACAACAGGTCAATAATATCAAGGGAAGGGGAAGCTAGGTGGTGCAGTGAATAGAGCGCTGGCCCTGGAGTCAGGAGGCCCTGAGTTCAAATTTGGCCTCAGACACTTAACACAAACACAAATCTAACCATGTGACCTTGGGCAAGTCACTTAACTCCAGCTGCCCTACCTTCCTCCCTCCAAAAAAAAAAAAAAAGGCAAAAAAAAAAAATCAAAGAAATAAATGAAAAAAAATGCAAAGAAGGTAGCCTATAGTTCTAAAACTATATTATAAAGCAGCAATTATCAAAACTATTTAGTACTGGCTAAGTAATAAAGTGGTGGATCAGTGGAATAGGTTAGGTACACAAGACACAGTAGTCAATGAGTATAGTGATCTACTATTTGATAAGCCCAAGGACTCCTGGGATAAGAACTCATTTTTTGGCAAAAACTGCTGGAAAAAATGGAAAAAAAAATATATGGCAGAAAGTAGGCATAGGCCAACATCTCATATTGGGTATCATACTATTATGTAGTATATTGGCATATTATGAGCATACTAGCAGAGTATTCTCACTTTATATTTCAGGGTTTTTTTTCTCATGTTTTATTTCGCTTTTGTTCCCATTCTTTTTCACAACATGACTAATATAGAAATATGTTTAACATGATCATAATGTATAACCTATATCGGATTGCTTGCTTTCTTGGGGAGGGGAGAGGAAAAGGAATAGGGGAGAAAAATGTGGGACTCAAGTCTTAAAGAAAGGAATATTGACGTGGGGTGGGGAGGATATTCCAGGCATGGAAAATGGGCTTTTATGTTCCTTATATTATATCCTTACTGATGTTTTGATCCTCCTTAAGGATAAGAAGGAATAGGGCTATCCATAGCCAGCAGGTGTTGGATATTTTTATGGATATAATCTAATCTAAAAATGGCATGTTCTAACTTGCTGTATATGCCTGTTCTATGTCAAAACTTATATTGTGACTCTGGATATCTTTATTGGACCTTTTTTTCTGACTTTGCAAATAAGTAACACTGCTGTTCAGTCTCTCTGATTGGTCTGCATTACTTTCCTTTCTCAATTTGTATTCCATTTGTTTTGGCAACTCTCTTTGCTGTTCCTCATATGCCTGCTTCCTTCATTACAGTTGGCATCATTGGGTTCTTATGTATTTTAGCTGACAACAAATACACATATTAGATATAAGTTTGCCATATACAAAGTAATGATGATAGCTTATATGTCTATAATGCTTTAAGGCTTACAAAGTGCTATATAAATATCCTATTTTATCCTCAAAACAACCCTGGGATGTAGACACTATCATCATTCTTATTTTACAGTTTAGGGATTGATTGTGAGTGAATAAATTAAGAACAAGTAGAAAATAGATCAAATTATATTGCAAGCATTCATTTTTAGGATTTTTCTGAGAAATTATACATTTTATTAGAAAAGACTACTAGAGTAGAAGTCAGGAGGCTTAATTTTTTTCTAGGCACTGCAACTTGCTTGTTTGTGATTTTGAGCAACCCTTTTGCATTTTCGCATCTCATTTCTTCATTTATGAAATGGCAGGATAAATGGAGGATGTACAAAAGTCTTAGACCAGGAGAAACAAAGAGTAAGTAATCTATATAATGTTCAAATGAAGTAGTAATGTAGACACAAGAAAACACAGTAGTTATATTTTAAGTTGTATGGAGCATTTGGCCAGAAGTCATGAAAAGACTTAAAATAGGGACTTCTTAGGTGAAGGAGAAAAAGATTCGTGTAAATATTGATGAAGTAGGTATTATTTTGCTTAAATTAATGACAAGACACATAATTGGTACATAGGAAATTTTATTCCTTTAATTCATAGTGGGCAGTGTGGAATAAGTTGAAAGAACACTGGGCTTTAGGGGAAGGGACTGATTTTCAATAATTGTTGCCATACTTTTTTAGCCATTTGATAGCTAAGACACAATCTATCTGAGTCTCGGTTCCCTTTCTTTTAAATTGTGAATAATATTTCTGAGTTATTTCATCATTTAAGGTATTTAAACTATGGGCTAACATCTCGATAAAGTTATATGATTTCAAATCTCAGAGGAAAGACATCATGTTCTTTGTGTGTTCCTTTCCGACCATCTGTGCCTGGGATGCCCTAATTGCATAGTGGGATTCACCTGGTGGGAGCTTCCTGAGGTGCAGGCCCAGTACCTAAGAGAAATTTAAAAGCCTCTCTGAGAACAGCTGTGCCTATAATCACTTTTCAATAAAAGAAATAAAAATCAACTCAACAAATATTTACTGCATGCCTCATATAAACAAGACATTTTATTTGAAAAGATGGGGTCTATAAAGAAGAGTAAGATATAATTTATATCTTTGGGATATATTTCCTGTGTATAACCTGCTTTGACTCCAGCCACCCACAGTCAAGAAACAGACACGTAAGCATTTAAATTACACTGGAATATTTAAATATTATTTATTTAGATATTGTTACATAATATTTATGTATATATTAAATGATTCAAATTTTATTTTATTTTTTTGCTTTTTGGAAGGGGGAAGGCAGGGCAATTGGGGTTGACACCCAAGGTCACATGGCTAGTAAGTGTTAAGTGTCTGAGGTCGGATTTAAACTCAGGTCCTCCTGACTGCAGGGCCAGTGCTCTGTTCACTGTGCCACCTAGCCACGTCAAATGACACAATTAAAAAAAATATATATTAAAGAATTTTTTTTTTTTTTAAAGCAATTGGGGTTAAGTAACTTGCTCAAGGTTACACGGCTAGTCGTTATTTATTCGTGGGTGCTCATTTTCTGAGGCCGGATCTGATCTCGGGTCATCCAAACTCCGAGGCCGGCACTCTTACTCACTGCTCCACCTAGTCGCCCCTTTAGGGCAATTGGGGTTAAGTAACTTGCCCAAGGTTACACGGCTAGGTTTTTGTTTGTGCGGATTAAGTGTTGGAGGCCGGCTCCGAACTCAGGTCCTTCTGATTCCAGGGCCGGCGCTCTATTCACTGCGCCACCTAGCCGCCCCAAAGAATTTTTTAAAAAGTAGATTCCCAGGGGGCTCTTCGTAATTTTTTTCTTTTAGTAAAGGGGGCAATAGGCCAAATAACTTTGCCTCATTGTCAGCTCATTGCACAGGTATTGATATAAGTACTAAGATCCCCTCACATTAAAGTAGGTCCCTCCCATTAGGGGCAGGTCTCTGGCACATGTATACTTGTTTTCGAGCTGTTTTCCTCACTTTTGAAATTAAACTTCTTTTTTTCACCTGACTCTAACCTGCTTTGTTTTGCTCCAGTCACCCACAGGTCAGAGGTCTATTCCAGTCTGGTTAACACCCTGTAATTTCAAGTGCTAGTGCTCCTTTTAACCCTGGAACTATGACCCAGAACTGTGTATGGTCATTGCTTTCCTACCATTTCAATTTACATTTATTTGTCCCATTGACAGTGTGCCTCATTATTTACCTATCTACATATACATGTATTTTACACACTCATATATGTATATACATACATGTATGTGTACATATGTTTTATATGTGCATATATTCATAGGTGTTGTTGTATATGTGTATGTACATGTACTTTTCCTCCTGATTCCCATATTTCTTTTCCTCTTCCTTACTAACCATTTAACCATTGAAAAGCTTATTAAGTTTATTGAACTTCAAGCAACTCTCTCAAACCTTACTGTAAGTTATGGATGAGTTGTGATTTGCTTTAGTAAGTGGTCTTCTATAATGGCAAGCACAGAAATAGTTCACTCCTTATTTCAGTTTCCTTTGAGCCTTGTTTCAAGTCTGTTAAGAAGCAGAACTTGTGATCCCCACAACTTGTGAACCCTAGAATTCATGAATTCCTGCAAAAAGAAGGGGAGGAGCTAATGAAAATATATAAGAAGAGACCCGGCAGAACTGAGAAGCAGACTCTTGTGGTAGCACAGTCAAGAAAGAGAAAACTCTGTTGGTCTGCTCTGTCTGTGCTGATGTTTGTTTGTGATACTTTGTACAGAAGACTTGGGACCTTGCTGGAAGCCCTGAAAGAGGGTTTTTTGGTTGTATGTTTACAGAAGTCCTGGAGGAGAGTGTAGCAGCAAGCACCCCAACATCCCCAGGGTAGCTGCCAACACAGGTTCTTAGATCTGCTTTTCTAAAGAGAAAGGAACTCAAAATGGATTAAAAAGCTTACTTTAATCAATCAAACATATATCATTTACCTAGTTCAGGGGGGAAAGGTCAGCACCCCAAACTTCAAAGTATACAGATAGAACTTACCAGACAGAGACACAAACAGATCAAGCAGACAGGCTTCCAAACAACCCAACCATTACCTCAATACCAAATCACGGTGACCAGAGAGGGAAGCATCAACATCTGGATTTCCAAAGTCGGGGGGCTCTCAACAGCTGCCCAGAGTCTCATCTGGTCAAATCACACAACACTTCTCAAAGTGAGAACCAAAGCAAAGCCTCAGATCAGGGATTATATAGCCTTCTCCTGGCTCAGAGAATTTTACCACGCTTTTGACCCACTGCCCAATCCCACAGGATCAAGGTGTAGGCATTCCTGAAAACCAAGCCTCCTGCCATAGGCTCCATGTGATCACATTCAGCCTATTAGGGGGCAGAGTATATTTTCAAATCAAGGAAGGTTTTCATAGTCTCTTAAGCATATGAAAGGGCCTAGGGGCAAGGAAGATCTTTAAATTTGCATTTCCCTTACAGAGGGTTTTAGAGGTCCTACATAATTTGTGATGACCTTTACTGATGATTTGTGCTCACCTCTTTGACCTTGTTTGTGAGTCCATGTAGATTTCTATGTTGATGATTTGTATTGAATTCTCAGACCTTGTTGGTGGGTCTGAGTTGATTTCACTGGCAGATAGTGAATTGATAATGGCCATCAATGTGCATGAATGTTATTGTGGCTCTGTAAAGCTTTGTGTTCCCAGAAACAGGAACTGTGAATGACTTGAGTTGGACTGGACATTGTGAAATTCAATATGGAATAGGAACTGGAAGAAGAACTCGACAAGCAGCTGGACAAGGAATTGGGAGCTGCCTGCCTTTGAAACCAGGTGGAAGTTAGATAGATTCAGATAGGATCTGGGACCATGGAAGGTGAACTGTGGAAGCTGAGAGTCCACCTCAACTCAAGATAAAAGAAGACTTTATTTGGATACTGCATACTGAATGAGATTATGATTTATGATGACCGAGGGGTTGAGAACTTGGTGATTGAATTAAGGACTTTGTGACTGACTAAATGACTGTACTTTGCTTAAAACTATGTGACCAGGGGTCAGAGTAAAGTTGGAAGAGTAATCGCTCTTGCTTTAACCTCCCTGGATCTGGATTGTGATCTGGGGTGGAGGTTGTGGGTGGGTTTCCAGCTTGCCAGAAATGGAAGTTGCCCCCCACATGTTTGGGATGAAAATTTCCCTATCTGGCGGCAAAGCCATAATGTGGCAACAAGCCCAAAAGTCAAGTAATTAAGGGGCAACATGCCAAGGCAAAGGAAACAAATTAAACAAAAAAATGCAAACCTAGACTCCTACCCTGGGGGCAAAAAGGGTCAAAGCATAGAGCGGGAAGAGAACTGTGAGTTCAGAAGTCCTGCTCCAAAAGCACCAGGGGAAAACATGAGTGGGTGGCAGGCCATAGAGGACCTTAAGAAGGACTTTTAAAATCAAATAATAGAAGTGGAGGAAAAATTGGAAAGATAAATGAGAATGCAGGAAAAGTATGAAATGAGGGTCAACAGCCTGACTGAGGAAAACAACACCTTGAAAAATGACTAACACAAATGGCAAAGGAGGGGCGGAGCCAAGATGGCGGAGTAGAAACAGCTAGTCCAAACCTCTCTGCCCCCAGATTCACCCCAAACTATGTAAAAGGGGACTCTGAACAACTTCTGGAGCCCCAGCACCCACAGAACGACACAGAGAAAATAACCTCCCGCTGAGGACAGCCCAGCAGCCCTGCAGGAAGAACCAGCGCAGCAGTCTGGGACCAGGCAGCGCACAACCCGCAGAGAGCAGGAAGCGGGGCCAATCAGAGCCCAGGTCCGCGTGAGCCGAGGTTTTAGCCCCAGGGAGGCAGGGCCTGCAGTCGGCTAGAGGAACCCCAGAACACCAGCAGCCATGGCGACTCCAGAATTATCAACATAGACATGCCTAGGACAAAGTAAGAGGTTACTGTCCAATGGACTTTGGGACCTGTATTTGGGGAAATGCGTCGGCTCCCTCCCCTGGGGGCTAGAAGCCACTGAGGAGACACATCATTTTGTAGTTTTCAGAGGCAGCTCCAAGCTCCCGACCTGCAATTAATTGTAGGGAGATCCAGCGATCAGTCTTGGGGGGTAATCGCTCTTGCTTTAACCTCCCTGGATCTGGATTGTGATCTAGGGTGGAAGTCATGGGTGGGTTTACAGCTTGCCAGAAACGGAAGTTGCCCCCCACACGTTCGGGACGAAAATTCCTCTATCTGGCCTTAAAGCCATAGTGTGGCAACAAGCCCAAAAGTCAAGCAATTAAGTGGCAACATGCCAAGGCAAAGGAAACAGAAAAATGCAACCCTAGACTCCTATTTTGGGGGCATAGAGCGGGAAAAGGACTGTGAGGTCAGAAGTCCTGCTCCAAAAGCCCCAGGGGAAAACATGAGCAGGTTGCAGGCCATAGAGGACCTTAAGAAGGACTTTAAAAATCAAATAAGAGGAGTGGAGGAAAAATTGGAAAGAGAAATGAGAAGGATGCAGGAAAAGTATGAAATGAGGGTCAACAGCCTGACTGAGGAAAACAACACCTTAAAAAATAGACTGACTCAAATGGCAAAGGAGGCCCAAAAGGGCAATGAGGAGAAGAATGCCTTAAAAAGTCGGATTTGCCAGATGGAAAAAGAATCTCAAAATTTCACTGAGGAGATTCATGCCTTCAGAGTTAGACTGGAGCAAATGGAAGCTAATGACTTTATGAGAAATCAAGATGCTGTTAAGCAGATCCAAACAAATGAAAGATTAGAAGGCAATGTGAAATATCTCATGGGAAAAACCACTGACCTGGAAAATAGATCCAGGAGAGACACTTTAAAAATTATTGGACTACCTGAAAGCCATGATCAAAGAAAGAACCTAGAAATCACCCTTCAAGAAATTCTCAAGGAAAATTGCCCTGATGTTTTAGATCCAGAGGGCAAAATAGAGGTTGAAAGAATCCACAGATCACCTCCTGAAAAAGATCCCAAAAAGAAAACTCCCAGTTATATTATAGCCAGGTTCCAAAATCCCCAGATGAAGGAGAAAATACTCCAAGCAGCCAGGAAGAAACAATTTCAATATTGTGGAAACACAATCAGAATAGCCCAGGACCTGGCGGCTTCTACACTGAGGGATCAAAGGGCATGGAATATGATATTCCAGAGGGCAAAAGAGCTGGGACTGAACCCAAGGGTCACCTACCCAGCAAAACTGAGTATTTTGTTTCAGGGGAAAATATGGTCATTCAGGGGAATAGAGGACTTTCAAGCATTCTTGAGGAAAAAACCAGAATTGAATAGAAAATTTGACATCCAGACACAAGAAGAAAGAGATGCCTGAGAAGGTAATCAGGGAAAAGAAATGAAAAGTAACTTATCAAAATTGAACTATTTACATTCCTATATGGAAAAACAATAACTGTGAGTGATGATATCTTTCTCACTATGAAAATAATAGAAGAAGGGGGTGTGGTCATATGAATACATATGTGAATGTGTGTGTTTATGGATAGAGGTCATAGGTTGAATCTGTTGGGAAGGGAGAATACTCAAGGGATGAAATTATGAGGTGAGAGAGGAGAGTGGCAAGAGGAGATGGGGAGATACAGGGTAGGGTAAACTATCTCATGTAGAAGAAGCAAGGGTAAGTGGTTGCAAGGGAGGGGAAGAATAGGAAGGCAAAAAGGCAAAACGACATTCTCATTGAATTTGGTTCAGGGAGAGAATAACATACATACTAAATGGGATATCTCAACCTACAGCAGAATAGGGGGAAGGGGGATGAGAGGAGGGATGATGGATGGGAGGGCATCCTTGGGGGGAGGGGATGTTGGAAGTACCCACTATAGAAGAGGGACAGGATCAAGTAAGGAATGGACCAGATGGGGGGTGGGATGAATGGGAGGGAATTATAAGCAGCCTTGTACAATATATCTACTATGATAATGTTTTGCATAGATAGACATGTACAACATATACTGAATTACTTATCTCCCTAAAGGGAATGTGTAACAAGGGAGGAAGGAAATGGATCTGAATTTCAAAGTCTTAAGATTAACTGTTTCAAATAAAAGAAAATGTGAATAATTCAACTTGGATAAGTTCATAATGATTTCTTTTCCCTGTTTTCCTTCTCATGCTTTTCTTGCTTCTTGTATCTGAATGTCTAATTTTCTGTTCAACACTGTTTTTTTTTTTTCATAAAGAATACTTGAAAGTCCTCTATTGTATTGAATGACCCTATTTTCCCCTGAAACATGATACTCAGTTTTGCTGGGTAGGTGATTCTTGGTTTTAATTCCAGCTCCTTTGCCCTCTAGAATATCGTATTCCAAGCCCTTTGATGCCTCAGTTTAGAAGCTGCCAGATCCTGTGTTATGCTGATTGTGTTTACAAAAATATTCAAATTGTTTCTTCTTTGCTGATTGTAATATTCTCTCTTTGATCTGGGCATTATGGAATCTGGCTATAATATTCCAAGGAGTTTTCTTTTTGGGATCTTTTTTCAGGAGGTGATTGGTGGATCCTTTCCACCTTTATTTTGCCCTCTGGTTCTAAAACATCAGGGCAGTTTTGCTTGAGAATTTCTTGTAGGATGATTTCTAGGTTCTCTCTTTGATCATGGCTTTCAGTTAATTTTTAAATTTTCTCTCCTGAATCTATTTTCCAGGTCAGCTGTTTTTCCCATGAGATATTTCACATTGCCTTCTCTTATTTCATTTGTTTGGATCTGTTTAACAGCATCTTGATTTCTCATAAATCATTAGCTTCCATTTTCTACAATCTAATTCTGAAGGAATGAATCTCCTAAGTGAGCTTTTGAGATTCTTTTTCCATTTGGCAAATTTTACTCCTTAAGGCATTCTTCTCCACATTGCCTTTTTGAGACTCTTTTTCCATTTGAGTTAGTCAATTTTGTAAGGTGTTATTTTCCCCAGTCAGGCTGCTGACTCTCGTTTCACAATTTTCTTGCATCATTCTCATTTCTCTTCCCAATTTTTCCTCCACTTCTCTTATTTGCTTCTTAATTTCCTTTATGACCTATAACCAGCTCTTTTTTTCTTTGAAGCTTTTGGTGCAGGAGTTCTGTCTTCACTATCTTTTTCCTGTTCCATTCTTTGGTCCTTTTTGTTGCCAAAATAGAAATGGAATATTGCGTTGCTCTGTTTATTTTTCTTCCTTTGCCTCCTCATTATGCCACTGAATCACTTGACCAATGGGCCCTTTTCCATATTAGAACTCTGCCACCAGCCTGGGGAGCTTCCTTCCCAAACACTGGGGTTTTCTCACCTTCTGAAGGTGTTAGTTGGGTGCCCTCTCTGAAGCCTCCACACACTCTGGCAAGGTGGTCTCCCACCCCAGGACCTCCATCCTAGATTGCAATCCAGATTCACACAGGTTAAAGCAAGAGTGATTACCCCTCATACTAGTCACTTGGTCCCACTACACTCTATAGGCCATTATCTGAAGCTTCCTGGTTGGGGCAGCTGCACCACTGGAGTACCTCAGCAGCTTCTCACCCCGCAGCAAAGGCCTACCACAGTCCCAACTACTGAATCCCAAAGTCCACACTTCACTGACCTCTCACTTTGTCCTTAGATATGTGTTGATAATTCTGGACACTGCCTCAGCTGCTGGTGATCTGAAGTCCCTCCAACCAGTGGTTGGTCAATCCTGCCCTGGGGCTAAGCTTGCGCAGGGTTGGTGTTGGCTCACAGAGTGCTGAGCTGGCCACTCCCTGCTGGGCTGCTGGGCTGCTGGGCTGTTCTTAGTGGGAGGTTAGCTTCTCTATGTCATTTGTTGGTTCTGTAGAGTATTCTTGACTTTAAAAAAATGCCAGTTGCTATGATTTAATTATTATTTTCATCATGGATGTTAATAGAGGGATTATGGCGAAGCAACAAATTCAGATTCCTTAGTTTAAAATTGCTAAGGAAAACAATGAGGGGCTGGTAAGGATTTGACTCTATTGCTTCCATCAATCATAGTTTGCATATAGCATATTCTATGAAGAAGATGTGAACATGAGTGCTTATTCACTACATATCTGCCTCTGAAGGAGGTATGCCTTTGTGTCATCCCATGGGACTACACAGATTGAGGTCTTATTTGTGGATGCCCTTGTTTTTAATGATTTGGTATACATAGATAAAAGCCATTTATTATTCTTTACATTTTATAGAAATAATATTCAAATATATATCTCCAGGTACACACACGTAGACACGCACTTCCTCTTTTTCTCTCTCCTTTCCAGATCTCCATCTCTTTCTATATCTGTTTCTCTATCTAAACAAACACATAAACACACATGCATACAGAGAGAGGATATTCTAAAATCTTAGAGCAGATTTAAACTTTAGAGCTGTTAAAACTTTAATAGATTACACTTCCTCTAAGACTTTTAGAATATCTTATATATGAAATACATACTTCCATGCATAAATATACTTAGAATATATGACGATAAACCCTTCAATTATACATACAAATTGGAGACCATGTGATTTCTTTAGTATGGCTAGTCTTTCCATCTATTCCAATTGTAACCTTTCTATAATGGGATGGATAAAGTCCAGTAGTTGATGTGACAAAATAAACACCAACAAAAGAGAAAAAAAGTCAAAATCACTTCATTGTCAGCCTTTTGGTAATGAACTTTAATAAAACTAACTTGCTGTTTCTGGGCTTTCCCTTTCAGTCTCAGTTTTATGAAGCCTGCCTTTGTATTATGTTGACATAGCCTTTGACAAAACAGAGTAATCTTAAGATTGTGATTGCTCATCAAAGTAAGATTTCAGCAGAAGATGCGTGCATGTTACAGTTTCATCAGAAGTTATCTTAATGGAATGAAATAAATAATATTTCTAAAATTTAATTGCCACTGCCGTTTGTTTAAAATTCGACAAAATTACTCATCCATTGCTTTATATATTTCATAATCATAACCCTTTCATAGTCTATGGAAATAGACTTGCAATCCAGCATCACAGAATCATAGACTGAGAGTTAGAAGGAATCTCAGGAACCATGTAGTCTACTCTCCTCCATATACGTGTGTGTGTGTGTGTGTGTGTGTGTGTGTGTGTGTATGTCTATGGAAACAGAGACCCAGGGAAATTAAATAACAACCTGTCTAAGGTCATACATGTATCATATGTTAGAGATGTCACCTGAAAACAGGAGTATTGACTCCAAAGCCATTGATCTTTCTGATAAACCATGTAGCCTCTCTGACATATGATATTATTCATATGAATGGCCTTTTGAAAAACTGTTTAGGTGACCTGTTTTTTATCATATTTTATTCTAGAGAAAAAAGGTATTGGTAATTTAATTTTGGAAATGCCCTCTATTTTATGCAATTAAAATCACTTCAGGTAAAAATGTAAGATTCCTTGTTTAGGAATGAATGATAAATGATATGATGATTGCTTTAATTAACATCTATTCCTTTAATGAAGACATTGGAGAATATATTGATGCTTTACTTATTAAATTATCTCTGTTTTAAAAGAAATTATGTATCTCATTGGTAATTTTAATTGGAAATTAGAAGATATCATTTGGGATACCTCATGAACTAAGGTGGGATATGAGACTACCAACATAGTTTTATGAACATCCAAATATATTATTTGAAAGAATATGAATAAAAAAGGCACAGGAAATGTTTCTATCCTATTTGGAATTATTTTGATGCTAATATTTAACATGAATATTTAAATAAGTATTAGAAAAATTGTGTTTTTAAACTGCTTTCTTTTATAACATTTTTATTATCATCATTAGTCTTAACATATAAACCAAATTATCCCTCAATCTCCTAATAGGAACCAGGTTGATGAATGAGAGGTGTTTCCCTTCTTGAAGTTGGTATTTTGATTTTAGATGAATAGAATATATGAAAATGTCCTCAGC
Organism: Gymnobelideus leadbeateri; assembly: GCA_011680675.1. NCBI lineage: Eukaryota > Metazoa > Chordata > Mammalia > Diprotodontia > Petauridae > Gymnobelideus > Gymnobelideus leadbeateri. The sequence continues at coordinate 687,598 of WOXC01010071.1, forward strand.
AACTGATGGGTTGCTTCAGTCAATTTTATGAGGGTCAAGGTGATAATATAAAGATATTTTTATGGAAGAACAAAAATCAGCTACCCATACTCTCTGTCCAGGCACCATATAACTCAGGGATTGTGAAGGAAGAGGGAAAACTGGAGAGATTTTTAAGGAAAACAATTTATAATAGATAAAAGAATAGATAGTTACAATTTATTAGGATCTTCTTGTTCATCCAATTTACCTTTAATTATATCTGCTTAGTTGTAACATGCACTAATAACGGTAAGAGTGTTTAACAAATTATAAATGATTTACATATATAATAATGTATCATGTTATTAAAACATAAATATCAATCCATACTTAATTTGTTCTTGATTGTTAATAAAACCATATTTCTCTGCATTAGTTAAAAACATGTCCCCTGGTCAAGTAATTTCTCCCATCCTTGTCCCCTAACCCCCAGTTTTCAATGTTTTATTTATCTTGTCTTATTCATAGATTGTAAGCTTATTCTTCTTCTTTTATTTAAACAAATGCTTTATTAGCTTCTGGTTTACATCATTTATTTCCACCAGATTCTGAGTTAAAAATTTTCCCCATTGTTCCCCTACCCACCACCCCAGAATAGCAGTCGCACAAGATATCCCCTCATCCAATCTGCTCTCTCCCATATCTTCTCCCATACCCCCTTTGACTTTACCATTAGGGCAAGGTGAATCTCTATGCCCCAATGCCTGCACATCTTATCTCCCAAATACATGCAAAACAGTATTAATAATAGTATTTCTATATATTTGAAACATTTAATTTAAAAACTTCAAATTTCAGATTGATTCCCATCCTCCCTTATCACCCACTCCCTCTGGGAAGATAAATAATTCAGTATGTGTTGTATATGTATAGCTATGCAAAACATTACCATAGTAGATATATTGTCAAAGACTGCTTATATTTCCCTCCCACCCATCCCACCCCCCAACTGGTCCATTCCCTACTTTGATCCTGTCCATCTTCGAAAGTGGGTACTTCCAACCTCCCCTCCCCCCAGAATGCCCTCCCCTCCATCACCCCCCCCCCCTCATCCTCCTTCCCCTTACTCGCCTGCAGGGTGAGATATCCCATTTAGTATGTATGTCATTCTCTCCCTGAGCCAAATTCAATGAGAATATGGTTTTGCCTTTTTGCCTTCCTGTTCTTCCCCTCCCCTGTAACTACTTCCCCTTGCCTCTTCTGCATGAAATAGTTTACCTTACCCTGTCTCTCCCCATCTCCTCTTGCCACTTTCCTCTCTCACCTCTTATTTGTAAGCTTCTTAAGGTAAGTCTTCCTTTTTTCTGTATTTTTATCTCTAGTACTTAACACACTGCCTGGCATATATTTAGACACTAAATAAATGCATATTGACTATTGCCAATAGATCTGTAAGTATTAATTTGGTACCTGGGGTAAAAAACAAAACAAAACAAAACAAACAAAAAACATAAAGCATGCCTTCAAGGCAAATTTGTAATTTTTTTCTGAAAAATCAACACAACAAATATTCTACCCTGTCCTGGGGAGTCAGATAACTATTTGTATGAGTGGAATAGATTGATGATCATTTTGGGGAGATCTCTGCATGGTTGGATGGGAAATTGCCTTGGGGCAGCTCACCCAGAGTATGGTTCATAGAATCATATATTTCAAGCTCACTGGGTAATTGGATTTTATTTTTTAGGTCTCAAAGGTAATTTGATAAAATTTCTTCATTAAACTGAGGAATCCTAGTCTCATAAAGGACTAGAAGAACTAGAAGAAGGACTTATCTCTTGCTCCTAGCTTTTCTGACTTCCTTCAAGATTTAGCTCAAATCACAATTATTTTTACAAGAGCCTTTTCCTGTGCTTGTGCACTCTCTCTGTCTCTGTCTCTGTCTCTGTCTCTGTCTCTGTCTCTCTCTCTCTCTCTCTCTCTCTCTCTCTCTGTCTCTGTCTCTCTCTCTCTCCCTCTCTCCATCACACACACACACACACACACACACACACACACACACACTGCATGTTATCTTCTTCATTAGAATATGAACTTTTTGAAGAAAGGGACATCTTTTTGTAAGTGTGTGTGTTTTTAATGCTTTATTTGGTGCTTGGAATATAATACACAATTTAAAAATGCATGTCAATTTATTAATAGATCCAAAATTAGAAGAGTAGGAAGTGACAGAACTGGGAATCAAACCCAAGTCCTTTGACTCCAGAAGAATATTATCTTGTTGTTTCCTATTTAATTAATTATTTTTGTCAACTAGGTGCTGCTATTAGTTATTTCTATGCAGCTGAAAGGATATGCATACTAGTAAAATATAAATTTAATACATTTAAGCATTGCACAAACTTTAAAGCAGTTAGTTGAAATTTTATTGCTTTTAAAATTCCAGCAGTTGGACAAAGACCACTCTGTCCTAATGGTTACTCTAGTTACTGATGTCATCTCAAAACAGATATTGGTAGCACACTAAGATTTTTGCTGCCATAAAAAGTGGCTAAGGTACTCATTATAGGAATGTAAGATTTTAAGATCTTCATTGCCCCTAGGATTAAGTGTACTTGGAGCCTCTGGTGGGAGGCTTGATTTTCAGGAGGTACTTTGTGATTGGGCAGTGGGTCAAGAAGGTTGTTATATTCTCTAAGCCAGGAGAAGGCTATATAAGTCCTTATGGGAGGCTTTGCTATGGGGCTCACTTTGAGACCTGTTATGTAATTTGACCACATGAGAATCTGGGCAGCTGTTGAGAGGCCCCCGGCTTTGAAAATCCAGATATTGATGCTTCCCTCTCTGGCAACTAACTAGGTATGGATGTAATGGTCAAGACAGTCAGAGGCCTATTTGCTTGATATGTTTTTCTGTTTTCTTGTAACTTCTACTTTGTAACTTCTGTTTGTATACTCAGAAATTCAGGGTGCTGACTTTTTCCCCTGAACAAAGTACAGGCTATATTTGATTGATTAAAGCAAGATTGTTAACCCATTTTGAGTTGCTTTCCTTTAGAAAAGCAGATCTAAGGACCTATGTTGGCAGCCACACTGGGGATTCTGGGGTGCTTGCTATAATGGTATTGCTGCAAGTTTCCACAAAAAAAGTAACAGATAGTGAAGAACAGGTATAAAGATTCTAGGGAGGTGTGCATTATCAGTACCAGGGAGGAATGTTAAGTCCAAGGACATAGGTTCAAATATAGACACAATTGCACATTTTAAGAGATAATATCCATTAAGATATGGTTAGGGGGGGGAAAGCCAAGATGGAGGAGTAGAAACAGCACTTCCACAGCTCTCCAGGCCACAACACTTCAAAATAATGTAAAATGTGACTCTGGAAAACTTCTGAAGCTCCAGCACCCACAGAACAACACAGAGAAGCTAACCTCCCGCTGAGGAGAGCCTGGCAGCTCAGCATGGCGATGCTAGTGAAGCACTGTAAGAGCCACCATCACTGCACTATGGGAGTTGAGCCCAGGCCCTCAAGAGTAGCGGTTTCAGCCCCAGGAGAGCTGGTCCAGCAGCCAGCTGGAGGGACCCCAGAACACCAGCAGCTGTGGCAATTCCAGAATTATCAACACAGATATGCATAGGACAAAGTGAGAGGTTAGTGCCCTATGGACTTTGGGACCAGTATTTGGGAGTGTGTTGGTTTCTTCCCCTGGGGGCAAGAAGCAGCTGAGGAGAAGATCAATGATCAGTCTTGGGGGGTAATAACTCTTACTTTACCCTCCCTGGATCTAGATTGAGATCTGGGGTGGAGGTCTTGGGGTGTGTGACCAGCTTGCCACAGCTTGTGGAGGCTTCACAAAAGCCATCCAACTAATACCTCTGGAAGTTGAGAAGACCCCAAAGTTTGGTATGGAAGCTACCCTGTCTGGTGGCAGAGTCCTACTGTGGCAACAAGCCCAAAGATCAAGAAATTAAGTGGCAACATGCCTAGGCAAAGGAAACAAAATAAATAGAAAAATTCAATATTAGATGCCTATTTTGGGGGTAAATAGGATCAAAGCATGGAACAGGAGGAGGACTGTGAGGTCAGAAATCCTGCACTAATAGCCCCAAATGAAAATATGACTAGGTTACAGACCATATAGGACCTTAAGAAGGATTTTAAAAACCAAAAAAGAGAAGTGGAGGAAAAATTGGGAAGAGAAATGAGAAGAATGCAGGAAAAGTATGAAATGAGAGTCAACAGCCTGAATGAGTAAGATAATACCTTAAAAATAGACTAACTCCAATGGCAAAGGAGGCTTAAAAGGGCAATGAGGAGAAGAATGCCTTAAAAGCCAAATTTCTCAGATGGAAAAAGAATCTCAAAAGCTCACTGAGGAGATTCATTCATTTAGATCTAGACAGGCGCAAATGGAAGTTAGTGACTTTATGAGGAATCAAGATGCTGTTAAACAGACCCAAACAAATGAAAGAATAGAAGGCAATGTGAAATATCTCATGGGAAAAACCACTTACCTGGAAAATAGATGCAGGAGAGATAATTTAAAAGTTATTGGGTTACCTGAAAGCCATGATCTAAGATAGAACCTATAAATCATCCTTCAAGAAATTCTCAAGGAAAATTGCTTTGATGTTTTAGACCCGGAGGGCGAAATAGAAGTTGAAAGAATACACTAATCACCTCCTGAAAAAGATCCCAAAAAGAAAACTGCTAGGAATATTACAGTCAGGTTCCAGAATTCCCAGATCAAGGCGAAAATCCTACAAGCAGCCAGGAAGAAACAATTTCAATATTGTGGAAACACAATCAGAATAGCTCAGGACCTGGCAGCTTCTACACCATGGGATTGAAGGGCATAGAATATGATATTCCACTGGGAAAAGGACCTGGGATTAAAACCAAGAATCACATACCCAGCAAAACTGAGCATTTTGTTTCAGGGGAAAATATGTTCATTCCGTGGAATATAGCACTTTCAAGCATTCTTGAGGAAAAAAAAAAAGTTGAATAGAAAATTTGATATTCAGACACAAGAAGCAAGAGATGCTTGAGAAGGTAATCAGGGAAAAGAAATCAAAAGGAACTTATCAAAGTTGAACTATTTACATTCCTACATGGAAAAACAATAACTATGATTGATGAAACCTTTCTCAGTATGAAAATAATTGAATAAGGGTATACAGGCATATGAATACATATGTGAATGTGTGTATATACGTTTACAGGTATAAATGGATAGAGGGCAGAGGTTGAATTTTGTGGGAAGGGATGATACTTAAGGGGTGAAGTTAAGAGGTGATAGAGGAATGTAGCAAAAGGAGATGGGGAGAGACAGGGTGGTGTAAACTATCCCATGTAGAAGAGGCAAGGGGAAGTAGTTGCAGGGGAGGGAAAGAACTGGAAGGCAGAAAGGTAAAGCTATATTCTCATTGAATTTGCCTCAGGGAGAGAATGACATACATACTAAATGGGATATCTCACCCTGCAGGTGAGTAGGGGGAAGGGGGATGAGAGGGGGGATGATGGAGGGGAGGGCATTCTGGGAAGGGGGAGGTTGGAAGTACCCACAATTGAAGAGGAATAGCATCAAAGTAGGGAATGGACCAGTGGGGGGTGGGAGGGAAATATGGTCAGTCTTTTACAATATATCTACTATGGTAATGTTTTGTATAAGTACACATGTACAACACATACTTAATTGTTTATCTCCCCATAGGGAGTGGGTGACAAGGGAGAAAGGGAATGGATCTGGAATTCGAGGTTTTAAAATTAAATGTTTCAAATATATATATATAAATACTATTATTAATACTCTTTTGCATGTAATTGGGAGATAAGATGTGCAGGCATTGGGGCAAAGAGATTCACCTTGCCCTAATGGTAAAGTCAAAGGGGGTACAGCAGAATATATGGGAGAGAACAGATTGGATGAGGGGATAACTTGTGGGACTGCTATTCTGGGGTGGTGGGTAGGGGAAAATTGGGAAAAATCGTAACTCAAAATCTGGCTGAAATGAATGATGTAAACCGGAAGTTAGTAAAACATTTGTTTAAAATAAAAATGAAGAAAAAAAAACACATGGTTGTAACATGGGGCAGCTAGGTGGTGCAGTGAATAGAGTGCCAGCCCTGGAGTCTGAAGGACCTGAGTTCGGATCCGGCCTCAGACACTCAACACACACAAACAAACCAAGCAAAAAAAAAAAAAAAAAGCAAAAAAAACAATAAAACTAGCCAAGTGACCTTGTCAAGTTATTTAACCCCAATTGCCCTCCACAAAAAAAAAAAAAATATATATATATATGGTTGTAACAATTCAATCTGCCAAAAAAAAAAAAAAAGAATTATAGAGCTACAAAAATGGTAACAAAATTCATTTGGAAGAAATAAAATTCGAGAATATCAAGGGAATTAAAGAAAAGAAATGCTAGCGAAGGTGGCCTAGCTATAACAGATGTTAATCTGTATTTTAAAATGGCATTCATCAAAACTAATTATTACAGGCGGAAGAATAGAATAGTAGATCAGTGGAATAGATTAGGTACACAAGACACAGCATTCAATGACTATAGTAATCCACTGTTTGATAAATCCAAAAACCTGGGTTTTGGGGATAAGAACACAGTATTTGAAAAAACTGCTGGGAAAACTGGAATTTGGTATGGCAGAAACTGGGCATACACCGCATATCAAAATAAAGTCTAAATGGATGTATGACCTAGGTATAAAGGCTGATACTATAAGCAATCTGGGAGACCAAGGAATAGTCTGTCTGTCAGATTTATGCAGAAGAGAAGATTTTATGACCAAACTAGATTTAGAGAACATTATGAAATTCAAAATTGATAATTTTGATTACATTAAATTGAAAAGTTTCTATACAAATAAGCCAGTGTAACCAAGCTTAAAAGTGAAGTGGAAAATTGAGAAAGAATTTTTACAACCAGTATCTTTGATAAAGTCCTCATTTCTAAAATAAACAGAGAATTAAGTCAAATTTATAAGAATACAAGTCATTCCCCAACTGATAAATGGTCAAAAGATATGAACAGGCAGTTTTCAGAAGAAGAAATTAAAGATGTCTATAAGCATATGAAAAAATGCTCTATATCACTATTGATTAGAGAAATGCAAAATCAAAACAACTCTGAGGTACCGCATCTCATTGGTCATATTGGCTAAGATAACAAAACACGAAAATGATAAATGCTAGAGAGGATGTGGAAAAATTGGAACACTAATGGAGTTGTGAACTGATTCAAACATTTTGGAGAGCAATCTGTAACTATGCCCAAAGGTCTATAAATAAGTGCATACCCAGGCCAGCTAGGTGGTGCAGTGAGTAGAGTATAGTGTTTGCCCTGGAGTCAGAAGGACCTGAGTTTGGTTCCAGCCTCAGACACTTAAAGCACACACAAACAAAAACCTAGCCATGTGACCTTGGGAAAGTTACTTAACCCCAATTGCCCTCTAAAAAGCAAAAAAAAAAAAAAGTGCATACCCTTTGAGCCAGCAACACAACTTCTAGGGCTTTATGCCAAAGAGATTATAGAAGTGGGAAAAGGTCCTGTATGTACAAAATGTTTATAGCAGCTATTTTTGTGTTGGCAAAGAATTCAAAATCAAGTATACGCCCACCAGTTGGGGAATATGATTGTAATGGAATATCATTGTGCTTTAAGAAATGAGGAGCAGATAGACTTTATAATGACCTAGAGAGACTTATATAAACTGATGTTGAGTGAGAAGAGCAGAACCAGGAGAAATTTGTACACAGTTACAGAAACAATGTATGTGTGATGACTAACTTTGAGAGACAGGGCTCCTTTCAGCAAAGAAAGATTATAAAACAACTACAAAATGGGGCGGCTAGGTGGCACAGTGAATAGAGTGCTGGCCCTGGAGTCAGAAGGACCTGAGTTTGGATCCTGCCTCCGATACTTTACACACACAAACAAAAACTACCTAGCCTTGTGACCTTGGGCAAGTTACTTAACCCCAATTGCCCTCCAAAAAGCAAAAAGAAACAAACAAATAAATAAAAGTAAAAATAAAACAACTACAAAGACTCATGATGGAAAGAGATATCCACATCCAGAGAAAGAATTACAGAGTCTGAATGCAGATTGAATCAAACTACTTGCTCTCTCTCTTTTTCTTGTTTTGTTTGTTT